>OY757032.1:13226894-13826894 GCA_963582015.1 Xanthorhoe designata
AGTCGACGGCAGCTCCCTCTTGCTCCTCTGATGTTTGGCAGCAGCCCTCCCAGGGCGGCAGCCGTCTTCGTCAGCTTGGGCGCTAATCGCTTAAAGTGGGAACCGAAGTCCCATCGGCTGTCGAGGACGAGTCCCAGGTACTTCATCGTCGACTCGACACCGATGCGGACACCACCTACCACGATATGCGCCTGCGCTGGAGGTTTGTTTCGGGGCCCATGGAACAACACTGCCTCCGATTTTGAAAGCGCCACCTCAAGCCCTAGGCGACGAATTCTGCCCACCACTTGTGCCACACCTGCCGTGGCAAGCACTGCAGCGCTTCGGTAGGACTTCCCTCTTGCGGTCACCAGCGTATCATCCGCGTAACAGGTGAGGCTTACGCCCCACAGCGTAGCTCCGCGCAGGACCCAATCATATCCGATGTTCCACAGGAGCGGCCCTAGGACCGAACCCTGTGGAACACCGCACAACATTCTGCGACTACACCATCCTTCTTGACCTTCAAAGACGACGAATCGCTCGCTGAGATAGTCCTCGATGGTATTACGGAGGTAGGGAGGCACATCATGATACTTCAGCGCCTCCTTGATGCAGTTCCAGGGCAGGGTGTTAAAGGCATTGGCGATGTCAAGAGACACCGCCATGACAACCTCGCCTCTGGAAACTGCTTCCTCCGTAATCTCCTTTACTCTTAATATAGCGCTGATCGTCGACCGCCCTCTTCGGAAACCGAACTGGTTGTTGTCGAGGTTGGGCCCGACACAGTTCAGGTGCCCTATGAGGCGATCGGCGATAATACGCTCCAAAAGCTTGCCCATGTCGTCCAAGAGCACTATGGGACGATATGCTGATGGGGAATCAGATGGTCGCCCTTCCTTCTTTAAAAGAACAAGTCTGCCCGTCTTCCAACGACCAGGAAACTCACCCTTCTTTAGGCAAGCGTCAAAGAGCCCTAGTAATCGTGGACCCATGGCTTTTAACGCTAAAGCCAGGGCTATGCCGGGGATGCCGTCAGGACCGGGTGCCGTTTTCTTGGCTTTGAGCCGAAGAATCGCCATCCGAAACTCCACCTCATTGACAGCTGGTACGTCAACTTCCGAGTCGATGTCTTCCCGCGTTGCACCCATCACTGGTGGCGTGTGCCCTTCCCTGGCAGGAAAGAGGGCTGAGACTACTGTTTCCAGCAGCTGAGGCTCCAACGAAAGCGTCAGAGGTGGAGCCCACGGACGGAGCTTGCCTCGGACCATCTTATAGGGCATACCCCATGGGTCTCTGTTGAGGTTTTCCAGCATCTCCTCCCGGCCGCTGAGCTTCGAATTGGCCATGGCCACTTTCAAAGCCAGCTTTGCCTCCTTGTAATCTGCATACAATTGGGCTTGTTCCTCCAAGTCTCGGCGCCGTCTTCTCCGATGCCTGGTGTACTGGCGTCTTGCTTCCACGCACGCCTCGCGCAAGTCAGCAATCTCTGCGGACCACCAGTACACCTGGCGCTTCGGCTGATACGGTCTGGCTCTAGACATTGCCGCATCGCAGACATGAGTCATAGCCTGCGTGAGCCATTCCGCTTCTTCCTGAACGTCTACATCTTCTTCACCAGAAGGCGCCGTTAACCAAGACTTGACTAATGCCGCTTCTTCTAGCAGATCCCGGTCCATGCTTTTCAGAGACCAGCGTGGGCCTTCATCGCGTGTACCCGCTCTTCGAGAGCTACTTGGGGCGGAAGAGCGGAGAGTTACATCAAACCGGATGTAGAGATGGTCTGATAGTGTCTCCACATCTTCCAGCACCCTCCAACCACTGACTCGTCTCACCAGGCTTGTGCTGACGAAGCCTACATCCACAATTGATTGGCCTTGTGGCCGCACGCATGTAAATGCAGAGCCCCGATTTATATTCGAAAGGCCAGTTGTGACCGACCATTCCTCGAGAGTGTCACCTCGCACATTCGTGACTGGAGACCCCCACGCCGCAGATTTCGCGTTCAGGTCCCCAAGAACAAGCACGGGGTGCGGGTGACATCGACCAACCAGAGCCCCAACTTCGCCAAGATAGCTCTCAAATTCATGGAGCGGCCTGTTTGGCGAGAAGTAAACTCCTATTACTACTAAGTCCGCCACACTGGCCGCTACAAATCCACGTCCTCTTATTATCCTATCCAGAGCCACACCACGTGACACTAGTGCCACAATACCATCAACATCCCCTGCCCAGTTGGAACTAGGAGGGATGCAGTATGGCTCTCCGACCACCGCGATAGCAATCAACCACTGCGCCATGCTCTGGGACATGAGGTCTTGGGCACTGGCGCAGTGGTTGAGATTCGCCTGAAGAAAACGAAGAGCCATACTAACTGTTCGTTTCCATAGAATCCTGCTCTGCCCCCGTTTGAGACGGGGGGCACTTAGCTTCAGCTGACTTTGCACCTGTCGCGTTAGTGGCCTTCTTCTTTGCCTTTGGAGGGGCGCACGCTTTGCTTCCAAGCCGGTGCGCCGAAGGCTTCTTTGCTGCAGCGCACAGGGAGCACTTTGGCGGCGCTGAGCAGCTCGATGATTTGTGGCCGGGACGACCACATCTGTAGCACTCCTCGCTACGATCGACCTCTTCAGTGCAAAGGGCGCGTGTGTGGCCGCTCTGCAGGCATTTAAAGCACCGCATTGGTCTGGCCTGGAGCGGCTCCACACGGGCTGACACCCAACCTATAAGTAGCCGACCTTCTTCTGTGATCTTCTTAACAGAAGCTACTGGACAGCTAACCACAGCGACCCCAGTGCCCTGATGTGTTCGCCGGATTTCGCCCACCACCTTTATTGTCTCAATAGGACAGTCGCCTCGTTGCGCCACCACGACAATGATGTCCTCCTTAGTCACTGAGTCGTCCAACCCAGTGACGCGAAACTCAGCGCACTTAGTTGGCCTTGACACCCTGGCCAACTCCTCACTTAAGGCTTCTCTGAGTTTATGAGCCAGAGTGTCAGCCTTCTCTCTGCTGGCTTCTCCTCCTGAAACTTCAAGGATGCGTGCTCCAGTAGCCGCTTTCCTGAAGCGCAGGCTTGAAATGCCGCAGCTTGCCAGATCAATTTTGGATCTAGCATCCGCTATCACCTTGGCGTATGTCGCCCCCTTCTCTTCTGCACCTGGTTGCAGCGTGATAACAACAGCCGCAGACCGAGGAGCACGAAGCTTTGCTGGAGCCGGCTTGCCTGCTCTGGCTGTCCCCTGTTTTGCCTTGGCATTCTTCTTTGGCTCGGCTGCCTTGGCTTTGCTGGCCTTTTTGCCACGTTTTGTGACAGTAGACCAGCCTTCTTCTTCAGTCGCATTCGCAGGTGGCGGATTGCGAGGCTGCCTCTCTTGAGAGTCCTGCGATGTGGCAGCACTTTCTTTCGGCTTATTGGCCTTCTTCTTTTTAACTGCCTTCTTAGGCTCAGGTGGATGCGTTTCCGCTTCCTTGGCTTTAGAAGCTGATTCTGGAGCAGTCTTTTGTCGCTGATCCGCAGCTAAGGGAGGACGAATCCTTACCTCCGGCAGGAGCCTATCCTGCATTCCCTCGAATCTTGCGTTGATCATGCCGCCTACTTGCTGCATGATCGAACGCACTAATTCTTCCTGCTGACTCATCGAAGAGGAAGTCGTCGTCGATCTTTCATCACCCCTCGATGGAATTTCCTCATTCCTAGGCTCTGGAGCATGTTGAACTTTAGTTCTCAGTTCAGCAAGCTCCTTACGGAGCTCCGCCATTTCAGCTCGCAAGCGGACATTGTCTGCTTGGAGCTTTTTTGTCTCTGCAGAAACTGAGTTCTCATATAGGCCCTCTACAGCAACCTTGATCGAGTCAACAGCCATTTTCAACGCCTTTTGACATGTTCCCTTCAAGTTGCTGGACTTGTTGACAACATCCAGGATAATCTTAGTTGCACCTAAGACTTGGTCGTTTAGCTCGTGAGCCAAATCACTCTTTCCCTCTTCACTCTCTTTTGGTGGAGCTAACTTGCGCGTAGCTTTGTGTTTAGCTACTTTGGCAGCTATATCGTCCTCTGCCTGACGAAGAAACTCCTCTCTCTTGAGAGCCTTGTGGTCTGCAATCGCCTTAGCATGACCAATATATTTTCCGCTGGACGGAGGACGACCTCTACCCCTCTTGGCTGACGTTACGATGAGTCCAGGAGTGACTGCCTCATCACCAGAGGCAGACTCTGACCCCGAGTCCATGTGAGGCCGTTTTCCAGGCGTCACCTTCTCTTTCCTCCAAAACTTCGCAGGAAGAGGCTCCACCACAACACTGCACTCACTAAGTCTGGCTTCCGCGTCAGACTCGACAGTGATGAGCGAAAGATTGTCACTCGAACTAAGACAATCTTCCTCCATACTTTCCCTCTCAGCAATGCTTCGCACGAAAGCGCAAGCATCTCCTTTCTCCTCACTTTGGTCAGAACGACCACCATCAGTTTTTATTTTGTTTAATTTTTGAGATTCCATACTTAGTCCCACGATTATTAGGCAAATAAACGTCGACCCGACCAGAGGCCATGTGGCCGGGAAAGCCTATTTACGACAGGGGGTCGGCAGGTACCCTGACGTGGAACGCAGTAGCAGGTGGGATACTGCCCACCCGAGCCCAACCGTAACCGGAAGAGCCCAAGCCTTCGCGCTGCGTTCACCGCACGAAACTTCAGGTAATTTTTTATTGAGGTTTTCTTCCTCGCGACCCAGGCGGCCAAGCCAAGGCCCTCGGTCCCACTAGAGCCCGAAGACTCGTCGTTGTGGGATAACGATTTGTGAGTGGTGGTAAGAAGGATGAACCCCTTTACCTGCGCGACGGCAGGGTAAGTGCACGTCGCGCCCACTCTTAATGCTTCCTCCTCCCCTGAAAACAGGCTTGGAGAAGCCTCCCTCTCAATAAACACTATATACAGTATACACAACAAATAACAATGCTTTCTCCTCCTCTACTATGTAGACTCAGAGAAGCTATCCACCACAACAAACCAATAAACAAAAATAAAAATAAAACAAGACATCGGCATCACGCCCGACCCCAACAATCCAATTCCCCCCCCATTCTTCCCACCTTCATCCACAGCGCCATCTGATGAGCAGAGGGCGCGTGGAGAAGTAAACCCAACCCTCCCAAGCCTACCCCACCGACAGAGTGCCGGCGCCTGTGGTTTCTGTTACGTCTATTTCTGAAGGAAATAGACCAATAACAGGCGGCACCTCGTGAAGGAAGCAACCACAGACTTGCCTTGGGGATCATCACGACTTGCGCTCTCCCCCAAGACCATTTGCCTTCTTACCCGCGAACCCCTGCGGCGTAAGAAGGGCCCTGCGTTTATCCAATACCGGAGCTAGGCAAAACCAACTATTAATGAATAAACACAGGACCCGCCCAACCTAACCTAACCTTTTTTTTTTTTTTTTTTTTTTTTTTTTTTTTTTAACGTCGGGAAATGCCTTATGCATTCCCTCCCGCCGTGGGGGCGGCGGAAGGGATATGTGGGACTCGCACCCACTAAAAACCGACGGGGTCCTCTTAACGCCAAATTGCCGGGGCTACGGGCACGCTTTCGCACTCTTCCGCGGCCCCGACGGCGCCGCCCTGAAAAGGGCTCCTCTGACTGGTGAGGCAACTGCCTCCCACCTAGTCTCTCTTGGAGCGAGAGGGGCGCGCGGAACACCCACGCGCGCCACCTCTAGGCCCTTAAGGGACGGTAGTACCCCCCGGTACTACCGTCATGGCCTGTGTTATGGGGGCCGGAGATGATGGAGATTCCGGCCCCCTGCTCTCTTTAATCCGCTTCCATCCGCGCCCTCTCATCCCCAGTCTGTGCTGGGGGGCAGCTGGAAGCGGTTGCTCCACTGCTAGCTGTTGCCTTCTGATTTCTGCTCCTCCTTGATTTTGGAGGAGCACACGACTTGCTCCCCAGTCTATGCTCCGACGGCTTGTTTGCCGCTGCACATATTGAGCATTTGGCAGCGGCACTGCACGTCGCCGACTTGTGACCTGACTGACCACAGCGGTAACACTCATCGCTGCGATCAGTCGTCGCGGTGCACTGGGCTCTTACGTGCCCGTCCTCCAAGCATCGGTAGCATCTGAGTGGCCTGGGTCGCACGATCTCCACTCGTGCCGACACCCAGCTCACCAAAAGACGGCCCTCCTCTCCTAGCTTCTTGGCCACGGCCACTGGGCAGCTCACGAGCGTGGTGCCAGTTCCTTGGTAGGTACCTCTTATTTCTCCCACTTTGATGGCCTCCACCGAACAACTTCCACACTGGGCAATGGCCTTCGCGATGTCCACCTTTGACACCGAGTCATCGAGTCCTACAATCCGGAGCTCGGCGCACTTTGTCGGTCTAGAGACTCGCGCAACGTCCTCTCCAAGAGCCTCCTTCAGCTTGAGCGCCAAGGAGTCAGCCTTCTCTCCACTGGCATCACCCGCAGCTACCTCCAAAATGCGGGCTCCCGTGGCAGCTTTGCGAAAGCGCAAACTGGTGATGCCACAGCTGCTCAGGTTTATCCTCTCCTTGGCGACCATTAATACGCTGGCATATGTTGCCCCCTTCTCAATAGCTTCCGGCTGCAGCGTGATTACCACCGCTGCAGATCGGGGCGGCCGCAATTTAATTTTTGGCTGCTTTACAGACTTAGAGGCTCCCGCAGGTCGCGGAGTCGCCTTCGCTGCCTGTTTAGCCGCTGCTCTCTTCTTTTTTCTGCCCTTCGTAGCTGTAGACCAGCCCTCATCCGCAGCTTGTGCAGCCGAAGGCAAATCCTGAGAGTACGTCTCAGGGGTTTCCATTGCCTCTGAGGCAGCATTCGACCTCTTCTTTTGCCTTTTGTTGCTCTTGGGAGCTTGAGACGCTGGCTGTTCCTCTGAAGCAGGGCTTGGCGCAGATTTTTCCGGAGCAGAAGCAGTATTCCTCTTGTCTGCTGCCAGAGGAGGACGTATCCTCGTCTCAGGCAGCAGGCGCTCCTCCATGCTCTCAAATCTTGCATTCATCATGCTTCCCACTTGCAGTAGAACAGACCGTATCAGCTCCTCCTGCTGACGGCTGTTCTCGCTGTGGGAAGATGGCTCGGTGACCGTCTCCTTCTTTTCCGACATTTTAGCCTTGAAGTCGGTAAACTCCCTCCTGAGTTCTGCCATCTCCGTTCTCAGGCGAGCGTTGTCAGCCTGGAGCATGACAGTCTCCTCCGTCACCGACCGCTTACTAAGCTCCTCAACAGCCGCCTTTATAGAGGCTGTGGAGTCTTTCAGAGCCTTGGTAAAGGTTCCCTTGAGGTTCCCAGACCTTGCCGCAACATCCAGGATTATCTGGGAGGCATCAGCAACCTGCCTCACCAGTTCAGCAGCCACGCTGTTCTCGACCTCAAGCCGCTCAGGAGGGGCAACCACCCGAGTGGCTTTGTTGCGCGCGACCTTAGTGGCAATCTCCTCTTCGAACCTCTGTCGCTCGTCCTCGCGACGCAAGGTGTTCAGCTCCGCCTGAGCTTTCGCCCTTCCCACGTAAACACCTGATGTAGGAGGGCGGCCTCTTCCTCGTTTGGCAGTGACCACCACCGAGTTGGCCGGAGTAGCCTCGTCGTCCGTCGAAGCTACCTCCGCGACAACATTCTCCTCGTGCCGCCGTTTTTTAAATTTCTTGAGCTCCTCCCTATAATAGGGAGGCATTTGCTCAATGTACACACTGCACAAGCTGGATACTGACTCCACATCCGAGACGCTCGCATTCGACAAACTGTCTAATGCGACTCTCTCCAACGCCGCAACACTGCGACTTCCACCCGCCTTACTGGCGTAACTCTCCGTCACACACACGTCTTTACGACCACCATCTTTTTTATTCATTTTATTTAAGTTTTTGTCCATAATTAGATCCCACGAGTAATAGGGAAATACTCGTCACCCCGACCAGAGCCCTTGTAGCCAGGGAAGGGTACATACTACGGAGGTCCCCCGGTATCCGTAGGGTTTATGTCGAGTTTTCCTTCTCTGAGACCGGCCAATGAAGGCAAGCCCCCCTCGGTCTGCACTGCCTCAACGTACCACCTTAACGCCCGGTAAGGGGTCTTTGAAGCGACAGTACAGAACCGGCGGAAAGATGGCGTAATCTTTCCCGGTGGCAGGGTTAGTGCCACCACACCCAACTACAAAATGCTTCCTCCTCCCCTGAAAACAGGCTTGGAGAAGCCTCCCTCTCAACAATACTATATAAAATATATACACAATATACACAACACATAAAATGCTACCTCCTTCTCTACTATGTAGACTCGGAGAAGCCTTCCACCACAACGAAAACCCTCACCGACCAACGGCATCACGCCCGACCCAAACAACCCACTTCCCCCCCATTCTTCCCACCTTCATCCACAGCGCCATCTGATGAGCAGAGGGCGCGTGGAGAAGTAAACCCAACCCTCCCAAGCCTACCCCACCGACAGAGTGCCGGCGCCTGTGGTTTCTGTTACGTCTATTTCAGAAGGAAATAGACCAATAACAGGCGGCACCTCGTGAAGGAAGCAACCACAGACTTGCCTTGGGGATCATCACGACTTGCGCTCTCCCCCAAGACCATTTGCCTTCTTACCCGCGAACCCCTGCGGCGTAAGAAGGGCCCTGCGTTTATCCAAGACCGGAGCTAGGCAAAACCAACTATTAATGGATAAACACAGGACCCGCCAACCTAACCTTTTTTTTTTTTTTTTTTTTTTTTTTTTTTTTTTTTTTTTTTTTTTAACGTCGGGAAATGCCTTATGCATTCCCTCCCGCCGTGGGGGCGGCGGAAGGGATATGTGGGACTCGCACCCACTAAAACCGCGACGGGGTTCCCTCTCGACGCAATTTGCCGGGGCTACGGGCACGCTTTCGCACTCTTCCGCGGCCCCGACGCGTCTGCTCTGAGAGCTCCTCTTCGGTGAGGCGACTGCCTCTCACCGGGTCTCTCTTGAGAGAGAGGGGCGCGCGGAACACCCACGCGCGCCACCTCAAGGCCCTTCAGGGACGGTAGTACCCCCCGATACTACCGTCATGGCCTGTGTTATGGGGGCCGAAAAGATGGAGATTCCGGCCCCCTTCTCTCTTTAATCTGCTTCCATCCGCGCCCTCTCATCCCCAGTCTGTGCTGGGGGGCAGCTGGAAGCAGTTGTTGCACTGCTGGCTGTGGCCCTCTGAGTTTTGCTCCTCCTTGATTTTGGAGGAGTACACACCTTGCTCCCCAATCTATGATCCGACGGCTTGTTTGCCGCTGCACAAATTGAGCATTTAGCAGCGGCTAAGCACGTCGCCGACTTATGGCCTGACTGACCACAGCGGTAACATTCATCACTGCGATCAGTCGCCGCAGTGCATTGGGCTCTTACGTGCCCGTCCTCTAGACATCGGTAACATCTGAGTGGCCTGGGTCGCACTATCTCCACTCGTGCAGACACCCAGCCCACCAAAAGACGGCCCTCCTCTCCCAGCTTCTTAGCCGCGGCAACCGGACAGCTCACTAGAGTGATGCCGGTTCCTTGGTAAGAAGCTTTTATATCTCCCACTTTGACTGCCTCCACCGAACAGCCTCCACGCTGGGCAATGGCCGTCGCGATGTCCGCCTTTGACACCGAGTCATCGAGTCCCGTTACTCTGAACTCGGCGCACTTTGTCGGTCTAGAGAACCGCGCAACGTCTTCTCCAAGAGCCTCCCTCAGTTTGGACGCCAAGGAGTCAGCCTTCTCTCCACTGGCATCACCCGCAGCTACCTCCAAGATACGGGCTCCTGTGGCAGCTTTACGAAACCTTAAGCTGGTGATGCCACAGCTGCCCAGGTCAACTTTCTCCTTAGCGGCCATCAATACGTTGGCATATGTTGCCCCTTTCTCGATAGCTCCCGGCTGCAGCGTAATGACCACCGCTGCAGATCGAGGTGGCCTCAATTTAACTTTCGTCTGCTTCGGCTTGGAGGTTTTTGCAGGTTTTGGCACTGCCTTCGTCGCCTTCTTAGCCGCTGCTTTCTTCTTCCTTCCACCCTTCGT
Organism: Xanthorhoe designata; assembly: GCA_963582015.1. Classification (NCBI taxonomy): domain Eukaryota; kingdom Metazoa; phylum Arthropoda; class Insecta; order Lepidoptera; family Geometridae; genus Xanthorhoe; species Xanthorhoe designata. The sequence goes on from OY757032.1 coordinate 13,236,910, forward strand.
AACCTTAGACCAGCCCTCATCCGCAGCTTCTGCAGCTGAAGGCAGATCCTGTGGGTGCGTCCCAGAAGCTTTCCCTGCCTCTGAGGCAACATTTGACCTCTTCTTATGCGTACTCTTGGGAGCCTGTGACGCTGGGCGCTCCTCTGAAGCAGGGCCTGGCGCAGCCTTCTCAAAAGCAGGGGCAGCATTCCTCTTGTCTGCTGCCAAAGGAGGACGAGTCCTCGACTCAGGTAGTAGACGCTCCTCCATACTCTCGAACCTGGCGTTCATCATACCTCCCACTTGCAACAGAACAGACCGTATCAGCTCCTCTTGCTGATGGCTATTCTCGCTGCGGGAAGGTGTCACCAGGCTCTCCTTCGTCCGGTTACTTGTGACTGGCGCGGTGACAGTCTCCTTTTCCGCCATTTTTGCTTTGAAGGCAATAAACTCCTTTCGGAGTTCTGTCATTTCCGTTCTTAGACGAGCATTGTCCGCCTGCAACATGACCGTCTCTTCCGTCACCGACCTCTTGCTAAGCTCCTGAACAGCCGCCTTGATAGAGGCTGCAGAGTCCTTCAGAGCCTTAGCAAGGGTTCCTTTGAGATTCCCGGACTTTGCCGCAACATCAAGAATCACCTGGGAGGCATCAGCTACCTGCCTCACCAGTTCAGCCGCCACGCTGTTCTCCACGTCAGGACGTTCAGGAGGAGCAACTACCCGAGTGGTCCTGTTACGGGCAACTTGAGCAGCTATTTCCTCCTCGAACCTTACACGATCGTCCTCACGGCGCAGAGCATTTAATTCTGCCTGGGCTTTAGCCTTTCCTACGTATGCACCCGACGTAGGAGGACGACCTCTTCCTCTTTTGGCAGACACTACTACCGAATTGGCTGGAGTAGCCTCGTCATCCGTAGAAGCAAACTCCGAACCAATTTCATCACCGTGCCGCCGCTTAACAGGTGACTCGAGCTGCTTCCTCCAATAAGGAGAAAGCTGCTCCAGAGTCACACTGCACACGCTGGACATCGACTCTGCGTCAGAGACGCTCTCCGACAGCGCAACACCACTACGTCCAACCACTTTACTGGCGTAACTAGAATTCTGCGCTGATGCGCCCGAACTCTTCACCACACACAGGTCTTTACGACCACCATCTTTTTTAATTTTGTTTAAATTTGTATCCATATTGAATCCCACGAGTAGTAGGGAAATACTCGTCACCCCGACCAGAGCCCTTGTAGCCAGGGAAGGGTACATACTACGGAGGTCCCCCGGTATCCGTAGGGTTTATGTCGAGTTTTCCTTCTCTGAGACCGGCCAATGAAGGCAAGCCCCCCTCGGTCTGCACTGCCTCAACGTACCACCTTAACGCCCGGTAAGGGGTCTTTGAAGCGACAGTACAGAACCGGCGGAAAGATGGCGTAATCTTTCCAGACGGCAGGGTTAGTGCCGCCTCTCCCAACTACAAACGCTTCCTCCGCCTCTGAAAACAGACTTGGAGGAGCCTCCCCTCTCGACAATAAAACACATAAACAAATAATAAATATATATAAACAAATAAATAAATAAACAAACCCCCCCCCCAAAGGCAACTCGCCCGACCCGCAACCCACTTATCTCCATCCGCTGCGCCATCTGCTGAACAGAGGGACGCGCGGAGAAGCCCCACCCATAGTTCCCAAGCCTACCCCACCGACACGCCCTGAAAAGGGCGTAAGCCGGCGCCTGTGGTTTCTGTTGCGTCTATTTCAGAAGGAAATAGACCAATAACAGGCGGCACCTCGTGAAGGAAGCAACCACAGACTTGCCTTACCTTTTTTTTTTTTTTTTTTTTTTTTTTTTTTTTTTTTTTCGTCGGAAAATGCCTTATGCATTCCCTCCCGCCGTGGGGGCGGCGGAAGGGATATGTGGGACTCGCACCCACTAAAAACCGACGGGGTCCTCTAAACGCCAATTGCCGGGGCTACGGGTACGCTTTCGCATTCTTCCGCGGCCCCGACGGCGCCGCCCTGAGAAGGGCTCCTCTGTCTGGTGAGGCATTGCCTCCAACCACTGTCTCTCAGGAGAGAGAGGGGCGCGCGGAACACCCACGCGCGCCACCTCCTGGCCTTTCATGGGCGGCAGCACCCCCCGGTACTACCGCCATGGCCGATGTTATGGGGGCCGGAGATCCTGGAGGAAGTTCCTCCTCCGGCGCCCCGCTCTCCTGGTGCGGATCGGATCGTTTGAGAGTGTCTCTCGTTCTCTCTCCGCTTCTTCTTTGTGCGACATGACGGCTTCGCAGAAAGACACCACCTCATCCCAGGCTTCACTACTTCCAATCATGGCTCGCGCCACTTCAGGAAGTGATAAGTCCCTGCCCACTTTTAAAACAAGGTCACGCCTCTGGCTTGCCCAGGCAGGGCAGACTTCCAGGGTGTGCTGCGCCGTGTCTACGGTGTCGCTGCAGTGGTGACACTGTGTGGAGGGTTCTCTTCCGATTCGACACAGGTACTTTGCGAAACATCCATGTCCCGTTAGCACCTGCGTCAATCGGAAGGTTAACACCCCATGCTCCCTCTCTTTCCACTCCCTAAGGATAGGGCTAATGGCTTCAATTGTCCGTGATCCTGCACTTGGTCTTGCAATTCGATTGCACCATTCCTGAAAGAGGTCATCATAGATGACAATCCGCTGATTTGCCAATTCTCGAGGTGCTGGCCTTAATCCACTTCTTGACGCTTGTTCACGCCAAGCAAACATCTTAGCGAGCCCTTTCGCGTCGAGATCCCAGGGTATGACACCCGCGAGAACACAAGCCGCCTCATACGACACTGTGCGGTATGCCCGTATTACCCTTAGCGCCATCGCTCGTTGCGGATTCCGCAGCAGAGCGATGTTTTGGCTGCTAAGGGTATCGGCCCACACAGGAGCTCCGTACATGGCCATCGACCGTACAACACCAAGGTACAGTCGACGGCAGCTCCCTCTTGCTCCTCTGATGTTTGGCAGCAGCCCTCCCAGGGCGGCAGCCGTCTTCGTCAGCTTGGGCGCTAATCGCTTAAAGTGGGAACCGAAGTCCCATCGGCTGTCGAGGACGAGTCCCAGGTACTTCATCGTCGACTCGACACCGATGCGGACACCACCTACCACGATATGCGCCTGCGCTGGAGGTTTGTTTCGGGGCCCATGGAACAACACTGCCTCCGATTTTGAAAGCGCCACCTCAAGCCCTAGGCGACGAATTCTGCCCACCACTTGTGCCACACCTGCCGTGGCAAGCACTGCAGCGCTTCGGTAGGACTTCCCTCTTGCGGTCACCAGCGTATCATCCGCGTAACAGGTGAGGCTTACGCCCCACAGCGTAGCTCCGCGCAGGACCCAATCATATCCGATGTTCCACAGGAGCGGCCCTAGGACCGAACCCTGTGGAACACCGCACAACATTCTGCGACTACACCATCCTTCTTGACCTTCATAGACGACGAATCGCTCGCTGAGATAGTCCTCGATGGTATTACGGAGGTAGGGAGGCACATCATGATACTTCAGCGCCTCCTTGATGCAGTTCCAGGGCAGGGTGTTAAAGGCATTGGCGATGTCAAGAGACACCGCCATGACAACCTCGCCTCTGGAAACTGCTTCCTCCGTAATCTCCTTTACTCTTAATATAGCGCTGATCGTCGACCGCCCTCTTCGGAAACCGAACTGGTTGTTGTCGAGATTGGGCCCGACACAGTTCAGGTGCCCTATGAGGCGATCGGCGATAATACGCTCCAAAAGCTTGCCCATGTCGTCCAAGAGCACTATGGGACGATATGCTGATGGGGAATCAGATGGTCGCCCTTCCTTCTTTAAAAGAACAAGTCTGCCCGTCTTCCAACGACCAGGAAACTCACCCTTCTTTAGGCAAGCGTCAAAGAGCCCTAGTAATCGTGGACCCATGGCTTTTAACGCTAAAGCCAGGGCTATGCCGGGGATGCCGTCAGGACCGGGTGCCGTTTTCTTGGCTTTGAGCCGAAGAATCGCCATCCGAAACTCCACCTCATTGACAGCTGGTACGTCAACTTCCGAGTCGATGTCTTCCCGCGTTGCACCCATCACTGGTGGCGTGTGCCCTTCCCTGGCAGGAAAGAGGGCTGAGACTACTGTTTCCAGCAGCTGAGGCTCCAACGAAAGCGTCAGAGGTGGAGCCCACGGACGGAGCTTGCCTCGGACCATCTTATAGGGCATACCCCATGGATCTCTGTTGAGGTTTTCCAGCATCTCCTCCCGGCCGCTGAGCTTCGAATTGGCCATGGCCACTTTCAAAGCCAGCTTTGCCTCCTTGTAATCTGCATACAATTGGGCTTGTTCCTCCAAGTCTCGGCGCCGTCTTCTCCGATGCCTGGTGTACTGGCGTCTTGCTTCCACGCACGCCTCGCGCAAGTCAGCAATCTCTGCGGACCACCAGTACACCTGGCGCTTCGGCTGATACGGTCTGGCTCTAGACATTGCCGCATCGCAGACATGAGTCATAGCCTGCGTGAGCCATTCCGCTTCTTCCTGAACGTCTACATCTTCTTCACCAGAAGGCGCCGTTAACCAAGACTTGACTAATGCCGCTTCTTCTAGCAGATCCCGGTCCATGCTTTTCAGAGACCAGCGTGGGCCTTCATCGCGTGTACCCGCTCTTCGAGAGCTACTTGGGGCGGAAGAGCGGAGAGTTACATCAAACCGGATGTAGAGATGGTCTGATAGTGTCTCCACATCTTCCAGCACCCTCCAACCACTGACTCGTCTCACCAGACTTGTGCTGACGAAGCCTACATCCACAATTGATTGGCCTTGTGGCCGCACGCATGTAAATGCAGAGCCCCGATTTATATTCGAAAGGCCAGTTGTGACCGACCATTCCTCGAGAGTGTCACCTCGCACATTCGTGACTGGAGACCCCCACGCCGCAGATTTCGCGTTCAGGTCCCCAAGAACAAGCACGGGGTGCGGGTGACATCGACCAACCAGAGCCCCAACTTCGCCAAGATAGCTCTCAAATTCATGGAGCGGCCTGTTTGGCGAGAAGTAAACTCCTATTACTACTAAGTCCGCCACACTGGCCGCTACAAATCCACGTCCTCTTATTATCCTATCCAGAGCCACACCACGTGACACTAGTGCCACAATACCATCAACATCCCCTGCCCAGTTGGAACTAGGAGGGATGCAGTATGGCTCTCCGACCACCGCGATAGCAATCAACCACTGCGCCATGCTCTGGGACATGAGGTCTTGGGCACTGGCGCAGTGGTTGAGATTCGCCTGAAGAAAACGAAGAGCCATACTAACTGTTCGTTTCCATAGAATCCTGCTCTGCCCCCGTTTGAGACGGGGGGCACTTAGCTTCAGCTGACTTTGCACCTGTCGCGTTAGTGGCCTTCTTCTTTGCCTTTGGAGGGGCGCACGCTTTGCTTCCAAGCCGGTGCGCCGAAGGCTTCTTTGCTGCAGCGCACAGGGAGCACTTTGGCGGCGCTGAGCAGCTCGATGATTTGTGGCCGGGACGACCACATCTGTAGCACTCCTCGCTACGATCGACCTCTTCAGTGCAAAGGGCGCGTGTGTGGCCGCTCTGCAGGCATTTAAAGCACCGCATTGGTCTGGCCTGGAGCGGCTCCACACGGGCTGACACCCAACCTATAAGTAGCCGACCTTCTTCTGTGATCTTCTTAACAGAAGCTACTGGACAGCTAACCACAGCGACCCCAGTGCCCTGATGTGTTCGCCGGATTTCGCCCACCACCTTTATTGTCTCAATAGGACAGTCGCCTCGTTGCGCCACCACGACAATGATGTCCTCCTTAGTCACTGAGTCGTCCAACCCAGTGACGCGAAACTCAGCGCACTTAGTTGGCCTTGACACCCTGGCCAACTCCTCACTTAAGGCTTCTCTGAGTTTATGAGCCAGAGTGTCAGCCTTCTCTCTGCTGGCTTCTCCTCCTGAAACTTCAAGGATGCGTGCTCCAGTAGCCGCTTTCCTGAAGCGCAGGCTTGAAATGCCGCAGCTTGCCAGATCAATTTTGGATCTAGCATCCGCTATCACCTTGGCGTATGTCGCCCCCTTCTCTTCTGCACCTGGTTGCAGCGTGATAACAACAGCCGCAGACCGAGGAGCACGAAGCTTTGCTGGAGCCGGCTTGCCTGCTCTGGTTGTCCCCTGTTTTGCCTTGGCATTCTTCTTTGGCTCGGCTGCCTTGGCTTTGCTGGCCTTTTTGCCACGTTTTGTGACAGTAGACCAGCCTTCTTCTTCAGTCGCATTCGCAGGTGGCGGATTGCGAGGCTGCCTCTCTTGAGAGTCCTGCGATGTGGCAGCACTTTCTTTCGGCTTATTGGCCTTCTTCTTTTTAACTGCCTTCTTAGGCTCAGGTGGATGCGTTTCCGCTTCCTTGGCTTTAGAGGCTGATTCTGGAGCAGTCTTTTGTCGCTGATCCGCAGCTAAGGGAGGACGAATCCTTACCTCCGGCAGGAGCCTATCCTGCATTCCCTCGAATCTTGCGTTGATCATGCCGCCTACTTGCTGCATGATCGAACGCACTAATTCTTCCTGCTGACTCATCGAAGAGGAAGTCGTCGTCGATCTTTCATCACCCCTCGATGGAATTTCCTCATTCCTAGGCTCTGGAGCATGTTGAACTTTAGTTCTCAGTTCAGCAAGCTCCTTACGGAGCTCCGCCATTTCAGCTCGCAAGCGGACATTGTCTGCTTGGAGCTTTTTTGTCTCTGCAGAAACTGAGTTCTCATATAGGCCCTCTACAGCAACCTTGATCGAGTCAACAGCCATTTTCAACGCCTTTTGACATGTTCCCTTCAAGTTGCTGGACTTGTTGACAACATCCAGGATAATCTTAGTTGCACCTAAGACTTGGTCGTTTAGCTCGTGAGCCAAATCACTCTTTCCCTCTTCACTCTCTTTTGGTGGAGCTAACTTGCGCGTAGCTTTGTGTTTAGCTACTTTGGCAGCTATATCGTCCTCTGCCTGACGAAGAAACTCCTCTCTCTTGAGAGCCTTGTGGTCTGCAATCGCCTTAGCATGACCAATATATTTTCCGCTGGACGGAGGACGACCTCTACCCCTCTTGGCTGACGTTACGATGAGTCCAGGAGTGACTGCCTCATCACCAGAGGCAGACTCTGACCCCGAGTCCATGTGAGGCCGTTTTCCAGGCGTCACCTTCTCTTTCCTCCAAAACTTCGCAGGAAGAGGCTCCACCACAACACTGCACTCACTAAGTCTGGCTTCCGCGTCAGACTCGACAGTGATGAGCGAAAGATTGTCACTCGAACTAAGACAATCTTCCTCCATACTTTCCCTCTCAGCAATGCTTCGCACGAAAGCGCAAGCATCTCCTTTCTCCTCACTTTGGTCAGAACGACCACCATCAGTTTTTATTTTGTTTAATTTTTGAGATTCCATAATTAGTCCCACGATTATTAGGCAAATAAACGTCGACCCGACCAGAGGCCATGTGGCCGGGAAAGCCTATTTACGACAGGGGGTCGGCAGGTACCCTGACGTGGAACGCAGTAGCAGGTGGGATACTGCCCACCCGAGCCCAACCGTGACCGGAAGAGCCCAAGCCTTCGCGCTGCGTTCACCGCACGAAACTTCAGGTAATTTTTTATTGAGGTTTTCTTCCTCGCGACCCAGGCGGCCAAGCCAAGGCCCTCGGTCCCACTAGAGCCCGAAGACTCGTCGTTGTGGGATAACGATTTGTGAGTGGTGGTAAGAAGGATGAACCCCTTTACCTGCGCGACGGCAGGGTAAGTGCACGTCGCGCCCACTCTTAATGCTTCCTCCTCCCCTGAAAAACAGGCTTGGAGAAGCCTCCCTCTCAATAAACACTATATACAGTATACACAACAAATAATAATGCTTTCTCCTCCTCTACTATGTAGACTCAGAGAAGCTATCCACCACAACAAACCAATAAACAAAAATAAAAATAAAAACAAGACATCGGCATCACGCCCGACCCCAACAATCCAATTCCCCCCCCATTCTTCCCACCTTCATCCACAGCGCCATCTGATGAGCAGAGGGCGCGTGGAGAAGTAAACCCAACCCTCCCAAGCCTACCCCACCGACAGAGTGCCGGCGCCTGTGGTTTCTGTTACGTCTATTTCTGAAGGAAATAGACCAATAACAGGCGGCACCTCGTGAAGGAAGCAACCACAGACTTGCCTTGGGGATCATCACGACTTGCGCTCTCCCCCAAGACCATTTGCCTTCTTACCCGCGAACCCCTGCGGCGTAAGAAGGGCCCTGCGTTTATCCAAGACCGGAGCTAGGCAAAACCAACTATTAATGGATAAACACAGGACCCGCCCAGACTTGCCTTACCTAACCTAACCTAACCTAACCTAACCCAAGTAGCAGTCATATAACTACACGATCATTATCAGGCTCCTTTATAAAAATTAATAAAAATTTAATTTTTTGAGCCTTGCGCATACAAGTGTTAAAACCGAGTTAAGAAGTGTCCAAATATTCAGGATTATCGTTTTCACGAAGAAATTCCCCTGGGATCACTGGCAGGAGCCCTACAACTTTGGAGTTGAATACCACCGAGGAGGTTAGTGCTTTCACATTGCTAATAACGTCATCGTCAAGACCATCGAGAGACGAATCCAACAACGTCAGAATTTTGAAGATCCGTTGAAGATCTACGGAGTTATTAAGCAACAAAGATAGTACAAATAACCTCTGAAACCGCGTGGTCGCTACACGTGTAACCCAGTTATCGACCGAGATACACGTCAGATACACGTCAGAGCCACAACCTGAGACTCCGAAGCCGGCCTCAGGACTTCGCCCCAGAGCCACCATCAGCGGTCATCAGCTCACCACATTGATCTCAAGGTAACTCCTCATCCCTTTAACCTGGGACACCCGTCTTTGGACTCGTTTGAACGGTAGAACCAGGACCCTTCACCCCTCCCCTCACCCCCATATTTGTTCCAGCCCCCCCCCCTCCCCCTCTTGGGTCACCTCACCCCCCGCAGCCTATCTCCTCAACCAACCGAGATAGACCCCTAGTGTGTGGTATCCCTGCACTCGGGTACAGGAGCACAACAACTTGGCTCCAAGGGTTTAGTTCACCCCCTCACCCCTCACTTTCATTCCTCCCCCCCCCCCGACCTTTCTCCACAACCGATAAAGATAAACCCCTTGTGTTTGGTATCCCTGAAATCGGGATAAGGAGCACAACAACTTGGCTCCAAGGGTTTACCTTTTTCCCCTCACCCCCTCAATTGCCCCTCCCCCCCCGAGGCCTAACTCTATAACCAACAAAGATAAACCCCTTGTGTTTGGTATCCCTGAAATCGGGATAAGGAGCACAACAACTTGGCTCCAAGGGTTTAGCTATTCCCCTCACCCCTCAATTTCCCCTCCCCCCCCTCTAGGCCTAACTCTATAACCAACAAGATAAACCCCTTGTGTTTGGTATCCCTGAAATCGGGATAAGGAGCACAACAACTTGGCTCCAAGGGTTTAGCTTTTCCCCTCACCCCTCAATTCCCCCTCCCCCCCCCGAGGCCTAACTCTGTAACCGACAAAGATAAACCACTTGTGTCTGGTATCCCTAGAATCGGGATAAGGAGTACTACAACTTGGCCCCAAGGGTTTCTCTGTGCAACCCCCCCCCTCACCCCCCCCCCTTAAACAAAAAATCTTTCCAAAAACCTATTGTGATACTCAAGTACACAACCATCACCTCCTCTGTTAAAAATCCATAACCCCCCTTAAAAACTTCCTCACCCCCCCGCGATCTATCTCCGGATCCAGACGACATAGACCCCTTGTGTTTGGTATCCCTGGAACCGGGATAAAAAGATCTACACATTGGCCCCAATAGAATCCTTATTCTACCCACCCACCCTTACCTTGAGATCCGAAAATCTTCAGCATCACACCAGCTCAACAACAGGAAGGAACCAGAAATCTTCAGGACCAACAACTGGACCCATCATCTCCTGGATCAGCACACGCCACCGGTCAACACTCACCACGCAAAGCCCTTCCATCAAGGCTTTGGCGCGTTCACCAAGACTCTACTCAGCAAACTCCCGCAGAACATCAGCGAGAAGGAAACAACCTAGGTTAGTTTAATATTAAATTTAGATATAGTAATAGTAATTTAAAAAAAAAAAAAAAAAACAAATAATAATAATAATATTGTATAATTTTAAACGTTAAGTAGGCAACTTAGACTAGTACAAAATCAAAATGTCAACCTCATCCATCGCCGAATCAGCCCCCAAAGCAAAGGCTGCCCCTCTGGCTACAGCCGCATCCACCAAACAGCGATCGTTGCGAGAAAAAGTTCTCAAGAAGGAAACAGCCGCCAAATCTGTTAGGTCAGAAAAACTGGCACCGCCGTTGAAAGTCGATGAGGCTCCCGCAGCGAAGAAGGCATTGTCGGAAGGAACAGTGCAGGTTACCGGCTGTCCAGAGGTGCCACCAAGAAGCAGAAGGTCAAAGGAGTCCCTCACTCAACCAGAGGTAAGTACATCTGCCCCCTCTTTATCACAGGACCCCTCTTCGGCGGCGGACAAGGTCATCAATTGGAAACAATGCGGCATCTCTCCACCAAAGCAACTGATGTCGGACGACGAGTCGGAAACATCTTTACTGGAACTGGCGACCCCTATCCCCCCTAAAGTACGACGCAGCATGCTAGTCGAGCAGACAGGTAAGAGGATGGGGGTAGAAATGGACGTGGCCACCAAACTGGCCAACGAAACAATGCAGCGAGGTAAGGACGCTCTTGAATCCGCAGGTAACATGAAGAGAGAGTGCAAAGTCATAGCACTCGAAGGCCTGCAGACCCTCTATGAGATAGTTCTCTCCTTGTCCGACTCAAGATCCAGACACATCACAAACCTGGAGCGCGAAAGAACCAGACACGCCACTGAACTTGTTCGAGTGGAGAGAGCTCACAACAAACAGATCGCCGAGTTAAGTAAAAAACTGTGCCTGGAGCTATCTGAAGCCAGAAGCGACATCACCAACTCGCTAAAAGAGACGAGGGCGATTCGCGATTGGCAAGGGTACGAGACCCAGGAACCACACAGAATAATCAAAGAGACAGCAGAAGCCATCAAGGATCTAGACAAGCGTCTAAGACTTCTTGGGGAGAGCATTGCCAGCCAGGATCGGAACTTAGGTCAAGAGCTCCTAAGGAAGGACCACTCTGGCTTGAAAACTGGAGTGGAAAGCCTACAGAACCAGCTGGATGAACTCCGCAGAAGTCTGCAAAAAGACCAGGAAAAGACGCAAGAGATCCTCTCAAAGACCGCTGAGACCCTGACCCACCAGCTAACAAATCAACCCCAGCCGCAGACAGTCGATACAGGAGTTAAGCAGGAAATGACGGAAATCCGCGATATGCTAACAGCAATAACCGTCACCTCCAAAGATCCTGAAACCGTAGCTCAGCCGATTCTAGTTAATATCGAGGAACACATAAGTCCGATAACAGAGAAACTGGAAGCGGTAACATCGGAGCTACGAACACTGCGGCAGGAAAAGATGAGAACACCTCCACCGGCCTTAAGCTTAGAGGCAGAACTCTCCAAAGCAGAAGAGAGAACATGGAACAAACCTACCTACGCAAAGGTCGCCGCTAAGCCACCACCAACCAGACCAAATCACACTCTCATCATAACGTCCACAGACCCCAACAACACTGGGGATAACGTTATCGATCGAATCGTGGAAGCTCTGGACACAAAAACAAGTGGAGCTAGGGTTGATAAGGTCAGGAAGGCAAGAAACAGCAAGGTGGTCCTCAGCTGCAGCTCAAGAGAGGATCTGGCTCTAGTGCAAAAAAGAGTAAGTTTGGATAAGGGACTGAAAGCAGAAGTTGCGAAAACAGGCAACCCCCTCATCATCGTCAGGGACGTCCTCGCCCACCACAAAGATCCGCACATAGTGGAAACACTATTGGCACAAAACAACCGCCTACTGCAAGATGTGGATCTAAAAGAGAGTACCATAAAGGTTAGGTACAGGAAAAGGGCACGTAACAACCTCGAGTGCCACGTGGTGTTGGAAGTCTCCGCTCCCATTCACAAGCGCTTTCTGGAGGCTGGAAAAGTTCACATAGGCATTCAGTACCGTCCAGTGTGGGACCACTCCCCACTGGTACAGTGCACCAAATGCCTAGGATTCGGCCACACGAAGGCAGTTTGCCAGGAAAAGGACCAACTCTGTAGTCACTGCGGAAGGTCCCACTCCTGGGAAGAATGCAGGAGCAGACAAGAGGGCAATCCACCAAAATGCAAAAACTGCTCTGCTGCACAAGGAACAACAGCGGATCAAGCACACAATGCCTTCAGCAACGAGTGCCCTGAGCGACAAAAGTGGGACGCTATAGCGCGGTCCCGCATATCGTACTGCTAAGGGCGCCCCACAGCACCAAAACTCGTCCTCTTCAAGGTCAAGCGGAACAGGTTTGCGTTTCATCCAAGCGAACCTACAACGCTCAAAAGTAGCAACAGCGGAACTACTTCAGGTTGCAAAGGATAAGGGCATCTCGATCGCCCTAGTTCAGGAACCCTACGTTGGAAAGAACGGCATCCTAAAACAACACCCAGGTACACAAGTCATCCAATGTACCCTAAATAGACAAACTCCGGTCAAGGCAGCCGTCATCGTTTTCGGAAATCAGCTGGAGGTCATCCACGACCCCCAGCTGGTAACCGAGACTGAGGCGACAGTCATGCTGGTCGGAGGTGGTCTCAAACTGGGAGTAGTTTCAGTCTACCTTGACGGAGAAGAGGACATAGCACCGTATCTCGAGCGTATAAAGAAATCGTGCAGAAAGCTACCAACACAACATCTAATAGTAGCTGGAGACGTAAACGCCTGGAGCCACTGGTGGGGCAGCATTCTGGAAAACCAAAGAGGGGCTGCGTACAACGCCTTCCTAAATGAAATGGGACTTCAGATTCTCAATGTCGGTGACACACCAACCTTCGAGGTTTTCAGGGACGGCAGAGCCTGCACAAGTATAGTAGACGTCACCGCGTGCAGCGTGTCATTGCTAGGCAAGATAGAAAAGTGGCAAGTCAATTGTGATCTCATAACATCAGATCACAATGCCATTACTTTCACCCTGCGCCTAGGAAAAGCCCTGGAAACTCTCAGGCCTATCACCACCCGCAAATATAACACCAAGAAAGCCAAATGGTCCGAGTTCAGGGCCCTGCTTAGGTCCACCTTTGCGGAGAGTGAAATCACCACTGCCTCTATAAGAGAATCTGAAAACAAAGAAGAACTCGAAGAAAAGATCACAGCATACACCGAAGCCATCCACAAAGCCTGCGAGCAAACCATCCCATCGGCAGGAACATGTAAAGGGGCATCAAAACCCCCATGGTGGACGAGTGCGCTTGACGATCTTAAAAAAGAGGTTCTCAGAAAGAAAAGGAGAATTAGGAACGCAGCCCCCCGACGGTTGCAATTCGTCATAAAGGAGTACCATGACGCCAAACTGGAGTACACGGCCACAGTCGAGAAAGCTCAAACAGAAAATTGGAAGAAGTTCTGCACAACCCAGGAAAGAGAAAGCATGTGGGATAAGATCTATAGAGTAATAAGAAACACTTCAGGAAGGCAGGAAGACATGCTCCTGAGAAGCCCAGAAGGAAATACTCTATCCCCACAACAGTCGGCAGAACTTCTTGCAAAAACGTTCTATCCAGATGATTCCGAGAACACAGACCAACAGTGTCACAAGGAACTCCGAGAACTAACGAAAGAGAACCCAACAGAAGTCCTTGCGGAAGATGACCCACACTTTAAATCAGCTGAACTGGAAATGGTGCTGTTAGCACTAAACCCCAAGAAAGCCCCCGGTCCAGACGGGCTCACAGCTGACATCTGTGTCGAAGCAATCCGAAGCGAAAGAGAAGTGTTCATGACGATAGCTAATAAATGTCTATCGCTAAGATACTTCCCCACGCAATGGAAAACGGCACATGTGGTCATAATCCGCAAACCTGGGAAAACGGACTACACGCACCCCAAATCGTACCGTCCCATAGGTCTCTTATCAGTTCTAGGAAAAATCATCGAGAAGCTAATGGTCGGCCGGCTCCAATGGCACATACTCCCAACTCTCAACATCAAACAGTACGGTTTCATGCCGCAGCGAGGAACCGAGGACGCCCTCTATGACCTTGTAGAGTACATAAGAGCAGGAGTGCAAAGCAAAAGCATCGTACTTCTAATCTCTCTTGACATAGAGGGGGCCTTCGATAACGCATGGTGGCCCGCACTCAAAAACCAACTCGCGAATAAAAGATGTCCGCGCAACCTCTACGAGATGGTATGCTCATACCTCAGCGACCGGAAAATAAAGGTCAACTACGCCAGAGCAGAATACGAGAAGGAAACAACAAAGGGTTGTGTTCAAGGTTCCATCGGAGGACCAACCTTTTGGAATGTCATCCTAGACTCGTTACTGCAGGAACTGGAGGCTGAAGGAGTATACTGTCAAGCATTTGCGGACGATGTTGTTCTCGTCTTCACAGGTCAGTCAACCAACAACATAAACCAACAAGCCAACAACACGCTGGAAAAAGTAACAGCTTGGGGCGTACGTAACAAGCTCAACTTCGCACCACACAAGACAAATGCCATGGTGCTCACCAAAAAGTTGAAGTACGACACACCCCAACTGTTCATGTCAGGGACAAGACTGAACCTAGTCGAGGAAGTCAAACTGTTAGGCCTAATCATCGACCGAAAACTCACTTTCAAATCACACGTATCCGCCCAGTGTAAGAAAGTAGCGGACATTTATAAACAACTAGCGTGTGCTGCAAAAGTGACGTGGGGCCTCAACAGCGAGATTACGAGAACTATATACATCGCAGTTGTGGAGCCAATCATGACGTACGCCTCCAGCGCATGGTCCAAAGCCGTAGAGTTGCAGATGAACCAAGACCAGCTCAACGCCATACAAAGAGGATTCGCCCAAAAGGTGTGCCGCTCATATCGCACAGTCTCCCTCACATCAGCCCTAGTTCTGTCGGGTTTGCTGCCACTAGATCTCAGGATCCAAGAGGCGGCAAATCTATACAGATCTAAGAAATCCCTGTCCCTTAGTTATCTCCCCCCCCAAACGGAGCTTGAACTCAGAGTGCCACACAGAGATCAACCGCACCCCTCCACACTAACATCCATCGAGTATGAGCTCCTAGAAGACACCACACAACCCATCACAGGACCCAAAATATACACGGATGGCAGTAAAATAGAAGGAAAAGTAGGAGCAGCATTAACCTGGTGGGATGAAGGAGGCGAGACCAACTTTGCTACCTTCAAACTACACCCTGCATGTACGGTCTTCCAGTCGGAACTCTACGCACTTCACAGGGCCACCCAGATGGTATGCTCGAGCAGAGACCCAGTTGTCAGCATTTTGAGTGACTCAAGATCCTCACTCGACCTGCTCCGCAACCCAAAACTGAGTCACCCCCTAGTGAGGAGCGTGAGGGAAAACATCAGCAAGATCGTCAACGAGGGAAGAGAAATTCGGATGTACTGGTTGAGGGCGCACATAGGAACGGCTGGAAACGAAAGAGCCGACGAGCTCGCGAAAACAGCCGCACTTAGTGACTCCGCCCAAGACTATGACAAGATTCCTATATCTCACGTCAGAAGAAAAATCAGAGAGGAATCGATCCGCAAGTGGCAGGATCGATACGAGACCTCCAGCACAGGCGCAGTCACTCGTAAGTTTCTTCCATCAGTGGAAACAGCGTACAAAATTACGCGGACTTCGAAACTGACGCCAACTCAAGTGCAAGTTCTGACGGGACATGGAGGGATCGCCGAGTATCTCCACAGGTTCATGCTCAAGGATAGCCCAGGATGTGAGTGCGACGACAATGTCAGCGAGTCGGTCTGGCACATCCTCCTACACTGCCCCCGTTTCATGGCAGCAAGGCAAGATCTCGAAACTCAGATCGATAGAAATTTGGACGAGTCAGATCTGCACCATATAATGGCAGATCCAAAGAGCAGACCTTATTTCCTATCCTACGCTGAGAAGATCTTCCGAGTTGCTGCAAAAAGGAACAGCACACTACCCCCCCCCCAACGTCAACAAACACAGGCCCCCGTAATCCCCATCGTCATCCCCAAACAAACCTCCCCAAACAGCTTGACTGTCTCACAGCTCCTTAAGAGCGGAGAGACAGGCAAGCCCGGCATCAGAATCCGAGGAGTAGCTCTCTTCATGGACAACAGCGAAGAGAGGCTAGGTCTGAGTTTCTGTTTCTGCCGAGTCGGGAAGACAAGTCGAGTCGCGATATCCCCCGGCTTAGCATCTCTGCTAAATGGGAGCACATCGAAAACAACAATGCGCTACAAAGTCTACAGTGCGCTACCGGTGATAGAAGTCGAAAACCACCAATGCCGGCTAGTACGATCGCAGAACAAAACGATTGTGCTGCTCGAGTTAGAGGGAAGGAGACCATTCGCACCGGTAAGTTCGATGCTCACAATGATCGGAGAGTTGGCTGACGAGGAAACCATCCCTCGCAAAATAAGTGTGGACGCGTTGGTGATCGAGTACGCGAAAGGTGAAATCGCGGATCTGTTGGGATGTATAAAAGCCTCTGAACACCATGAGGTTATCATGTACGAAAATAGGGGAGACAACCTAAGCTTCCTTAAAGTACATGACTGGAATACATCCACCAACTGCTGGGGTCACCCGGTACCAACATCGATCAGTGGATCCGAACGCGTCCAACAAAAAGCAGCCGATAAGAGGGAAATGGAGCAACAAACCAGAAAACCGCCTAAAGAGAGCTTCGCCAGAGGTAGCAGGTTGGATGCAGTTGTCAGTGCCTTCAGTGCTGCGGCACGAAGCCTGATAGGGATGCCATCAAAGGAACCACCAAAGGGAAAAGCAGCGTCCAAAAGCAAGAAGACCGCCAAGGCTCCGGCGAAACCACCACCAACGAAAGCCGAAACGGGGCAAGTCAGTCCGCCAAAACTCATCCCGGTAACGCGCCCAACAGACCACGCAATAAATGCATTCCTCGAATTCCTTGCCATAACGAAAGCGTCTAGAGACGTCAAGCTACAAACCTGCGCAAAAATCCTGCAGACGTTTAGGCAAGGAAATAAAAGCCTTTTAAAGGTGTTAATCGAGGAGGCAGAAGCCGCCATATACGACAATAACAACTCCCTGGTCATCGAAGGGAAAATGTCGGATAGTTATATGGTAGCCTATAATGCGTCAGGTGGCTTTGTGGAGCAAAATGAGGAGGAGACGGAGCGAACAGGCCACATAAAATTCAAAACTCCAGCAGAAGATCCAATTGTGGTCGTTGCCAAGTGTACCATCATAATGCCAGACGACAAGATCCTAAAAATGGGTGAAACCATTTCAGGAAGTCGAACGGTAGATTGGAGCCATTGGAAACTACCACACATTGAATGGATCAATGGAGTTCCTGGGTGCGGAAAAACAACATGGGTAGTTAGGAACTTCAATGTCATCGAGGACACCGTCATAACGTCAACAATTGAGGCGGCCAGCGATCTGAAAGAAAAGCTAGCGCAGCGCATAGGAGACCTGGCTAAGACCAAAGTGCGCACGATGGCTTCAGTTCTAGTAAATGGATTCAGAGGAAAATGTCATCGTCTCACGATTGACGAAGCCCTAATGAACCATTTCGGAGCCATCGTCATGGCGTCTCAGTTGGCCGGAGCCGGTGAAATTGTTCTCATTGGAGACGTTAACCAATTACCGTTTATCGACAGAGATAACCTCTTCGATATACAGTACAATCGCCCAAACCTTGTCACAAACATCAGCAAGGAATTGTTGTTAACGCACCGGAACCCAATGGATGTTGCTTATGCCCTGCAAGAAGTTTACTCTGGCATTTACTCATCGAAACGAAAGATACAGTCTCTGAAGCTGAAAGCATACACGGGCGCGCAGATTCCCCGAAACCTCCCCAACACACTCTTCTTAGTTCACACTCAGGAAGAGAAGAAAACCCTTATGAGCCAGGGTTTTGGGGCAGGTGACGGGTCGCGCATGCTTACAGTCCACGAAGCACAGGGATTGTCTTACGAGACGGTGATTATAATAAACACCAGAAGCAGGATAGGGCTACACGACAGCGTTCCCCATGCAGTCGTAGCCATATCACGTCACACGGGTAGCTGCACCTATTACACCGACGACACCGACGACGCGATAGGGAATTTCATGAAGCAAGCAACGGCCGTGCCAGAAAAAGTAATCCTTGATTACAATCTCAAGATGGCTATAAAAGACCGCAACGCTGTTGTTTGGAGTACCCTGGCGGAAGTGGTGACGGAGGTGGAGGGGTATAATACATAAAAATAGTCAGTGTAAAATAATTTAAGTAAATTTTCAAAACTTTGTAAATTGTAAACCTAGTAATGTTAAAATCAAAATAGTAATATATCAAGAGTTTGTAAGTAGTCTAAGAAAATATAATATAAAAAAAAAAAAAAAAAAAAAACAAATAAAAAGAAATAATAAAAAGTAAATAAAAGAATATATATAATAAAAATAAATAAATAAGTAAATAAAAAAAAAAAAAAAAAAAAAAAAAAAAAAAATATTATAATATTAAGTATATTTTTAAATAATCGTATTAAATATAAAATCCCTAATCCCAAATGTTTCCTTTAGTTTTGCTAAGTAGTTTCAATATAAGATATTAATAAATAATAAGATCAATGTAATAAATAAATTATAAATAAAGGCACGGACCCAGTAGTCTGTGGTGAACGCAGAATAAAAAAAAAAAAAAAAAAAAAAAAACCTAACCTAACCTAACCTAACCTAACCTAACCTAACCTAACCTAACCTAACCTAACCTAACCTAACCTAACCTAACCTAACCTAACCTAACCTAACCTAACCTAACCTAACCTAACCTAACCTAACCTAACCTAACCTAACCTAACCTTTTTTTTTTTTTTTTTTTTTTTTTTTCGTCGGAAAATGCCTTATGCATTCCCTCCCGCCGTGGGGGCGGCGAAAGGGATATGTGGGACTCGCACCCACTAAAAACCGACGGGGTCCTCTTAACGCCATTTGCCGGGGCTACGGGTACGCTTTCGCATTCTTCCGCGGCCCCGACGGCGCCGCCCTGAAAAGGGCTCCTCGACAGGTGAGGCAACTGCCTCCCACCTTGTCTCTCTCGGAGAGAGAGGGGCGCGCGGAACACCCACGCGCGCCACCTCCAGGCCTTTCATGGGCGGTAGTATCCCCCGATACTACCGCCACGGCCTTTGTTATGGGGGTCGGAGATCAGCGAGGAATCTCCTCCTCCGACGCCCCGCTCTCCGCCTGCGGATCGGGTCTGTGGCAAAAGCTTCGCGATCCCTTTCCGCGGCTTCCTTCCGGGCCAGAACTGCCTCACAGAAGGTAACTACCGCTTGCCATGCCTCATCGCTGGTAACCATGGCTCGGACTACAGCTGGGAGCGTTAAGTCCTGTCCAACTTGGCGGATGAGCTCACTTCGTTGGTCGACCCAAGCAGAGCAGACCTCCAGAGTGTGCCGTGCCGTATCCTCTTCAATGTCAGTGCAATGGTGGCACTGAGGGGTCGGTTCCCTTCCGATTTGACACAGATAACGCGAGAAACACCCGTGTCCCGTTAACATCTGTGTCAATCGAAAGGTGATCGACCCGTGCTCTCGTCCAATCCAGTCCTTCAGTACAGGACAGACCGCCTCGATGGTCTTAAAGCCAGCGCTAGGCTCCGACAGCCTCACTATCCACTCATCCACAAGATCGTTGTGCACCTCATTTCTTCGGCCCTCAATCTCTCTTGCCGCTGGACGTTGGCCCCTCTCTTCTTCCTGCTTCCGCCAGAAGTAAATTGACGCCAGACCTCTAGCGTCAAGGTCCCATGGCAGAGACCCTGCTAGAACGCACGCCGCCTCGAACGAGACTGTGCGGTAACCTCGAACCACTCTCAGTGCCATCACTCTCTGAGTTTGTCTCAGGATAGTGATGTTTTGGCTTCTGAGAGTAGCTGCCCACACAGGAGCTCCGTATAATGCCATGGACCTGACAACTCCCATGAACAGCCTTCGACATCCAACCTTGGCTCCTCTTAAATTTGGCAGGATTCCTGCAAGTGCTGCCGAAGTCTTCACCAGCTTAGGCGAGAGCCTCTTAAAGTGGGCTTCAAAGTCCCATCGGCTGTCGAGGACGAGTCCTAGGTACTTCATCGTCGACTCGACACCGATGCGGACACCCCCAACGATAATATGAGACCCTGCCGCGGGCTTATTACGGGGCCCATGGAAGCATAGGGCCTCCGATTTGTGAAGTGCAACTTCCAGCCCGAGTCTCTTGATTCGTCCCACCACTTGTGCCACTCCTGCCGTGGCTAACAAAGCTGCTTCCCTGTAGCTTTTTCCCTTCGCTGTTACCAAAGTGTCATCTGCGTAACATATCACTTGGACGCCCCACAGATTCGCGCCACGCAGCACCCAGTCATAACCAATGTTCCACAGGAGTGGCCCCAGGACCGACCCCTGCGGAACACCGCACCTCATCCTGTGCTGAATCCAACCCCCCACCGTCTTGAACGATATGAATCGTTCAGACAGATAGTCTTCGATGATTCTTAGGAGGTAGGGGGGGACACGGTGGTACTTGAGAGCCTCTATTATGCAGCTCCAGGGCAAGGTGTTGAAGGCATTAGCGATATCAAGCGACACCGCCAACACCACCTCACCTCTGGAAACCGCTTCCTCCGAGATAGACCTGACCTGCAAGATCGCGCCTACAGTCGACCGCCCCACACGGAAACCATATTGATTTTCCGCGAGGTTAGGGCCAACATGATTTAAATGCCCGATGAGGCGGCAAGCGATAATCCGCTCAAAGAGCTTCGCCACCTCATCCAGGAGGACGATAGGGCGATACGCCGAAGGAGAATCCGCCGGACGACCATCTTTCTTCAGCAGCACCAGACGACCCGTTTTCCACTGAGATGGAAAGGTCCCCTGCTGCAGGCACGCATCATAAAGGCCCCGAAGCCTAGGCCCAAGATTTCGCAGCGCGACCACCCATGCTCGACCAGGTAGCCCGTCTGGTCCCGGGGCCGTGTTTTTCGCGCTCAAACGCTTTACCGCCATCCTGAGCTCTACCTCATTCACCTCGGGAACCTCAGTGACTTCATCTGATGCCTCTTGCGGAGGCACCATCATAGGTGGCGTGTGTGCATCTCTAGCGGGAAACAATGCTGACACCACTCTATCCAGCAGAGGAGGCTCCATAGTTTGAGTCAAGGGTGGAGCCCATGGACGAAGCTTTTCCCTGACCATCCTGTAAGGGGTACCCCAAGGATCCCGGTTCAGGGTTTCAAGAAGCTCGTCTCGGGCCCCATCCTTAGACTCCGCAATGGCCACCTGGAGAGCCAGCTTTACTTCCTTATAAGAGTCGTAAGCCTCTTTCACTTCTCGAACGTGTTGTTCGTCTCGCCTTCGTCTTCGCCGAAGCCGCGCATAGATCCTCCGCACCGCAACACACTCAACACGAAGGTGAGATATCACCGCCGACCACCAGTAAACTTGGCGTTTAGGTGGGTGTGGCCCGACCCTAGGCATTGACGCGTCGCATATTTGCGTCATAGCCTCACTGAACCAACCCACCTCTTCCACAATATCGGTATTCACCAGCAAAGATGGTGCATCCACCCAAGCCTGAACCAATGAAGCCTCCTCAAGCAGTTCGCGATCTACCCGCTTCAGCGCCCACCTTGGACTGTCGCTTTGGGAAGCACTTCGACTCATACTACTTGGGGCGGAAGGAGAGGGAACGATATGGAACCGGATGTATCGGTGGTCCGACAGAGTTTCAGTTCCCTCTAAAACCTCCCACCCAATAGCGCGTTGCACCAGATTTGTGCTTGCCAACGTGATGTCAACGATTGACTCGCCATTATGCCGTACACATGTGCTGATCGACCCTCGATTGAGGATGCTTAGCCCGGTTGCCAGTGCCCATTCCTCTAACAGCACACCTCGCGGGTTTGTGATGGGAGATCCCCAAGCTCCAGATTTTGCGTTCAGATCTCCTAGCAAAAGAGTTGGGTGTGGGTGTCCCTGCCGAACAAGAGCTTCAACTTCGTCAAGATAACTCTCAAACTCCGCAAAAACCCTGTTCGGTGAGAAGTATACTCCCACCACCATGATTCCGCCAATGAGAACTGCTACACAACCATTTCCTCTCCACACCTTATCTATGGCGACTCCTTTACCGACAACTACAACGTCTCCGTTTCTGTCGCCAGCCCAGTCACCTCTGGATGGGATAAAATATGGCTCCGAGATGACTGCAATATTGATCAACCACTCCGCCATGCTCTGGGTCACAAGATCCTGAGCCCTGGCGGAGTGGTTGATGTTCGCCTGCAGAAAACGTAGGGCCATCCTAATTGATGTCCATACTACCAACCCTCTCATCCCCCGTCTGTGACGTGGGGCAGCTTGAAGCTGTCTTTGCGGCGGCTGATGATTTCGCAGCCTTTTGTGTTCTCTGCCTCCTTGACTTAGCAGGAACGCATGACTTACTGCCCAATCTGTGCGCTGATGGCTTATTGGCAGCTGCACAGACTGAGCATTTAGGCGCGGCAGTGCATTCCGACGACTTGTGGCCTGCTTTGCCGCAGCGATAACACTCTTCACTGCGGTCGTGTTCAGCGGTACACTGGGCTCGAACATGGCCAACTTCCAAACAGCGGTAACACCGGGTCGGCCTGGGCTGTAACATTTCAACCCTGGCCGACACCCAGCCGACCAACAGGCGGCCTTCCTCGGCAAGCATTTTAGCTGCAGTAATCGGGCAGCTCACTAAAGCTGTTCCGTTTCCTTGGAAAGTGCTCCTGATTTCTCCAACTTTTACCAATTCTACCGAACAACTTCCTTTTTGTGCTACAGCGGCTGCTATGTCACCTTTACTGACGGAGTCATCTAACCCGGATATTCTAAATTCGACGCATTTCGTGGGTCTAGATATCCGAGCAACATCGTCACCCAGCGCTTCTCTCAGCTTCTGGGCCAGGGCATCGGCCTTTACACCGCTTTCGTTACCCGCAGCCACTTCCAGGATGCGGGCTCCTGTTGCAGCTTTGCGAAAACGCAAGCTACTGATACCGCAGCTACTAAGGTCCACCTTTTCCTTAGCAGCTGTCAGTATGTGGGCGTATGTTGCCCCCTTCTCCTCGGCTCCCGGTTGCAGAGTGATAACCACTGCGGCTGACCGGGGAGCCTTTAGCTTGGTTTTTCGTGACTTCACAGGTTTGGCAGCTGTAGGGACTTTAGAAGCCGAAGATGCTTGCTTTGTAGCGTTCTTCTTTTTCCCTTTCTTCGTCACTGTTGACCAGCCTGCGTTATCCGCCTCGGGAGTTGAGGGAAAATCTTGTTTCTGCCTTGAAGAAGGCCCAGCTGCCTCCCTAGCAGCATCCGATGCCTTCTTCTTTTTCCCCTTGGCCTTTCCCTTAGGAAGCTGCGAAGTTGTGGCTTCAAGAGTAGGGGCAGTAGCAGCAGTAGGAGCTGCAGCTTCGGAAGCGCAATCAGCCTGTTTGCGCCTATCTGCTGCCAACGGAGGACGAGTCCTCTTCTCCGGCAGCAATCGCTCCTCCATATTTTCAAACCGAGCGTTCACCATGCTGCCCACTTGAAGCAAGATTGAGCGCACCAGCTCCTCTTGCTGGCACTCGTTGCTTTTGTGGGTAGATGATGAGGCTTGGCTCGTTCTCATCTCCGGTCGGTTGATGTTAACCGATGGCAGATCCTCCATTTCTGCCATTTTGGATTTCATCTCCATCATCTCCTTTCGGAGTTCATTCAACTCCGATCGAAGGCGGGCGTTATCAGCCTGTAATTTCGCCGTTTCCTCCGAGACTGTCGTCGAAAACAATCCTTCCACCGCTACTTTAATTGAGGCTGTGGAATCCTTGAGAGCCTTGGCCATTGTCCCCTTCAAATTTCCAGACTTTGCAGCAACCTGCAATATCACCGACGCTGCATCGTCCACTTGCTTCATAAGGTCGGAAGCAAGCCCACTGTCGACCTCTTTCTGGACTGGTGGCTCTACGACCCGCTTTGCCTTATGTCTGGCTAGTTGGGCAGCAACATCCTCTTCAACTTGCCTCTGCTCCTCCTCTCGGCGCAGGGCTTTAAGTTCTTCACGAGCTTTGCCTAAACCGACGAACTTGCCCGTCGAAGGAGGGCGCCCCCTACCCCTTTTGGCTGACAACACAACGGAGTTGGTTGGAGTTGCCTCATCGTCGCTTGAGGCTGGTTCCGAGCCAGTACCTTCGTCGTGTCGTCGCTTTCCGAGGTCCTTTCGCCAGAACTTAGAAGAAAGGGCCTCCAGCTCCACACTGCAGGGTCTCATCCTGCTTTCTATGTCCGAAACAGTTTCAAATGAAACGTCGCTGAGCGAGCTTCTTGAAACACTCCGACATCCTTCCACAACACCTAGGTCCTTATGACCAGCATCTACGTCTTTTTTGGTTTTTAATAATTTTTCCATGATAAATCCCACGAGTATGGGGGATATAAGCGGTCACACCCGGCCAGTGCCCCCTGTAGCCGAGGAAGGGTACATACTACGGAGGTCCCCCGGTATCCGTAGGGTTTGTTTCAAGTTTTCCATCTCTGAGACCGGCCAATGAAGGCAAGCCCCCCTCGGTCTGCACTGCCTCAACGTACCACCTTAACGCCCGGTAAGGGGTCTTTGAAGAGAACAGTACAGAACCGGCGGAAAGACGGCGCAATCTTTCCAGGCGGCAGGGTAAGTGCCACCACACCCAACAACAAAAACGCTTCCTCCTCCTCTGCTGAACAGATTCAGAGAAGCCTTCCCTCTCCAAAAGAAAAACACTATACGTAAATAAATAAAATAAACATACATAAATAAATAAATAAACCCCCACCCCCCCACGAATGGCATCATGCCCGACCCACGACCAACTTCCCCCCCATTCTTCCCACCTTCATCCACAGCGCCATCTGATGAGCAGAGGGCGCGTGGAGAAGTAAACCCAACCCTCCCAAGCCTACCCCACCGACAGAGTGCCGGCGCCTGTGGTTTCTGTTACGTCTATTTCTGAAGGAAATAGACCAATAACAGGCGGCACCTCGTGAAGGAAGCAACCACAGACTTGCCTTGGGGATCATCACGACTTGCGCTCTCCCCCAAGACCATTTGCCTTCTTACCCGCGAACCCCTGCGGCGTAAGAAGGGCCCTGCGTTTATCCAAGACCGGAGCTAGGCAAAACCAACTATTAATGGATAAACACAGGACCCGCCCAACCTAACCTAACCTTTTTTTTTTTTTTTTTTTTTTTTTTTGACGCTGGGAAAAATGCTTTACGCATTCCCCCCCATTGGGGGATGGGGGGGATATGTGGGACTCCCCGGTCTAGACACCGGTATACCCACTAAACGACCCAGCGGCTGTCCTGCATCGTCTTTTTGGAGGAGGACTGGGAAACCGGCAGAGCCTTTACATCCAGTCCCCCGCCGACGAGCCCCCACCTTTACAGCGGGGCCAGCACACCCCTCCCTAGAAGGAGGGGCCCGGGAACGACAGAACGGCCGTTCCCGCCCGACGGAGGTGGTGAATAGGTGCAATGCGGGAGAGGGCGCCCCCGCGCCTGTCTCCCGCTATTCACCACCATGGGGCGAGGGAAGACGATTATGATCGCCTTCACCCACCCCTTCTCGGCCTTCCTCTCCTCCTCCTCCGCTGCGGCGCAGCGAGAGGATCCTCCTCCCGCGCGCGCTCTGCCGCCTCCTTCTGTGACATCACCTCCTCACAGAAGGAGGCGACTGTTGCCCAAGCCACCTCGCCCCCCAGCATGGAGTTGACCACGCTGGGAAGCGAGAGGTCCGGCCCGACAACCGCTGTCAGGCCGCGGCGCGGCTCGGACCACGACGGGCACACCTCGAGGGTGTGCTGCGCCGTGTCCTCTACTGCGCCACACTCGTGGCACAGCGGGGCTTCCTCCCTTCCGATCCGGTGCAGGTACGATCCGAAGCATCCATGCCCGGATAGCACCTGCACCATACGAAAGGATAGGAAGCCGTGGGGCCTCTCGAGCCAATCCAATAGGACTGGCCCGAGAGCGTCCAACGTTCGGCGGCCAAACGCGGCGGAGGCGAGGTCCTCCGTCCAATGTTGGACGATCGCGTCCCTCGCCTGCCGCCGAACGGCCTCCCGCTCTTCCGGGGCGACGCGCTCTCCGAGCGCCCTTCGCCCCGCCGTCCACTCGTACACTTTGGCGAGCACCCACGCCTCGAGCTCCCAAGGAGGAGTGCCCGCCAGAGCGCACGCCGCCGCGAACCCCACCGACCGGTAGGCCCTCGCCACCCGCTGCGCAATGGCCCTTTGGGGCCTACGGATCGCGGCGGCGTTCTCCCTCCTTTGGAGGGAGTCCGCCCAGATTGGGGCCCCGTAGAGGGCCATGCTTTTCAAGATGCCGGCATATAGCTGCCGGCATCGAGCTTTTGGCCCTCCCAAGTTCGGGAGGAGCCAAGAGAGAGCGCCCGCGGTCTTCAGCAGGCGCGTCGACAGCCCGCTAAAGTGCGGGCCGAAGCGCCACCTGCTGTCGAGCACCAGGCCCAGATATTTCATCTGGGCCTTCACCTCGACCCTGACGCCCTCCACGACTATGTGGGCGTCAGTGGGGACGCGCTGCCTAGGCCCGTGGAAGAACACGGCCTCGGTCTTGTGCAGCGCGACCCCCAATCCAAGCCGACGGATCCTTCCCGCGACCAGGCATCCGCCGGCTGAGGCCAAGCTCGCCGCCTCCCTAAAGCTCCCCCCCCGGGCAGTAAGGAGAGTGTCATCCGCATAGCAGATGACACTCGTGCCACGGAGGAGAGCTCCCCGCAGGAGCCAGTCGAAGCCGATGTTCCACAGGAGTGGTCCTAGGACAGACCCCTGTGGAACACCGGACTCCGCGCCGTACCGCCGCATCTGGCCAGCTTTATCCACCAGGAGGACTGCTCGGTCTTCCAAGTAGCTGGCCAGGAGGCCCCGCAAGTACTGAGGCGCTCCATGGTAACGGAGCGCCTCAAGGATTGTGGAGTGGGGGACGGAGTTGAACGCGTTGGCTATGTCGAATGACACAGCCAACACCCCGTCACCCACCTCCACGGCCTCCCTCACCTGGCCCTTGAGCCGGGCCAGCGCGTCCACTGTCGAACGCCTTCTTCGGAATCCAAATTGGGCGTCCGACAGGTTCGGCCCCACCTCCAGCAGGAGGCCATTGAGCCGGCTGGCGACTATCCCCTCGAACATCTTACCGACCTCATCGAGCAGAACGATGGGCCGGTATGCCGAGGGGGAGTCCGCCGGGCGTCCCTCCTTTCGGAGGAGGCACAATTGCCCCTCCTTCCATGGTTTCGGAAACCTCCCAGACGCAAAACACGCGCTGAAGAGGTCCCGAAACCTGCCCTCCATATGGGTGGTGGCTAGAGCCACCACCCGCGCTGGCACGCCGTCTGGCCCGGGGGCCGTCTTCTTGGCGCGGAGGCGAAGGACCTCCGCAGCCAGCTCCTCCACCGTGACCGGAGGGACTTCCTCCTCCGGTGAAGGAGCACCCTGCGGGGGGTCCATTACTGGTGGGGTGAAGTTGGTCCCCGGTGGAAATAGGGACCGTACCACCCCATCCAGCAATGCCGGCTCCAGGGACTCTGTCAGTGGGGGACCAAAGGGGCGCAGCTTGTTCCGCGCCGCCTTATATGGTCTCCCGTACGGATCCCTGTCGAGACCCTCCAGCATCTCGGCTCGCGCTGCATCATCTGCGGCGGCCATCGCTGACTTGAGGACCGTCTTTGCCTCTACATAAGAGGCGTAGAGACGGTCCTCCTCTTCGGGGTCTCGCCGGCTGCGCCTTCTACTCCGCGCATACTCCCGCCTTGCGGCCACGCAGGCGGCCCGTAGCCCCGCCAGTTCCTCCGACCACCAGTACACGGCGCGTCGGGGGGGCGGACGGCGAGACCGAGGCATGCTGGAGTTGCAAACCTCGGTCAAGGACCTCCGGAGTTCCGCCGCTGCGGCGTCCACGTCCAGGACTTGAACAGGAGGCGTGAGCCAGTCCTGGATGAACGCCGCCTCCCTAGCCGCCTCGCGGTCGAGGCGGGTAAGGGCCCACCGCGGGAAGGTCGATCGGCCTTGGGAGGCCGTCGTCCGGGGGCTGGGGGTGATGGAGATGTCGAACCGCACGTATCGGTGGTCCGACAAAGTCTCCATCATCTCCACCCGCCAGTTCACGACGCGGGCGGCCAAGATGGGGGTGGCGAACGAAACGTCCACCACTGACCCTCCCCATCGCCGCACACACGTCTGAACCGTCCCTCTGTTGAGGAGGGACACACCGGACGACGCCGCCCAGAATTCGACGGGGCGTCCCCTGACGTTGTACGTCGGGTTGCCCCAGGCCGTCGACCAAGCGTTCAGGTCGCCCAGAACGGCGACCTGGCGCGGCGCCGCCCTTCCCACAACCGCCGTTAGGACTCCGAGGAAGTTCTCGAAGTCCTGGAGAGGGCGGTTTGGGGAGAAATACACGCCCACCAGGGCTATTTCTCCCCACGCGGCGGCCACGTATCCCGGTCCCCTCTCTAAGAGCGAGAGGGGAGGGGAGTCTGTGGAAGACCGCGACACCAATGCCACCAAGCCGTCCCGATCACCCAGCCAACGACTGGGGACCGAGTACGGCTCGGCGACCACCGCCACGTCCACCAACCACTCAGCCATGACCTGCATTAGCAGGTCCTGGGCTGCTTTGCAGTGGTTGATGTTCGCCTGGAGGATGCGATGTTCGACCCTATCCATCAAACGGACATCGCACCTCCCTCGTCTGCCGCCGAGGTCCCTGCTTCAGGGGCGGCGGTCGCAGCAGCAGCAGGCGGGGTCGGCGCCTGCGCTTTGCCCCTCTTTGGGGGAGGATTGCAATTTCTCCCCTTCATGACGTGGCCCGCTGGGCGACCGCTGGCTGCGCACACAGCACAGCGCGGCGTGGCGGCCTTGCAGGAGGCGGATTTGTGCCCCTCCTGGCCGCAGCGGTAGCAGCTGTCCGTCCTATCCACCTTGGACGGACAGAGGGCCCGCGTGTGCCCGATCCCGAAGCACTTGAAACAGCGCAGAGGCTGATCTTCAAGTGCCCGGACTCGGCAGGAACCAAATCCTACGGCGAGCCGTCCCTTGGCGACGACGGCTTTGGCAGTGACGACTGGGCACTCCAGGCGGATAGTGCCCATGCCACCGCGGCCGGGCCTGATGTCCCGACCTTGTACCGCTGCGGTGTCGCAGCCCCCAATGGCTGCGATCGCCGCCACCACCTCCTCTTTGGTGACCGAGTCGTCCAGATCGGTCACCTCCAAGGCCGCCGACTTGACAGGCCGGACCACCTTGGCCGCGTCCGCGATGACCTCTTGCAGTTTGCCTGCGAAGAGGTCCGCGTTGGCGCAACCCTGGGCCCCTGGGAACTCGAAAATTCGAGCCCCAGCTTGGGTCCGGCGGCACGTGACGGCTCCAATCCCGAGCTGGGTGGGATCGGCGTTTGTACGAGCCCGCTTAAGGACGGACTCGTACGTTTCGCCACGTTCCGCGGCCTCCGCGGTGAGCGTCACCACGACGGCCGCGGTCTTAGGAGGAATCAGGGGCTTCCTCCCACCGGCGGTGGCCCTTTTGGCTGCGGGGGCAGCGGCGGCGGGCTTAGGGGCCGACTTTTTCCCCTTCCCCTTTCCCTTACCCTTGCCGGTCGCCTGGGACGGGCAGGAAGGGGTGGCGGCGGGGGTGGCCTTTTTCGCCTTTTTATTGGCCTTGCCCTTCCTATTGACCACTTCCGTCCACGGCTGGTTTGACGGAGTGGTCGAGGGGAGTTGGGCGTCCTCCGTTTGGGAGGATGGCCCCGGCCGATTCGGCCTCTTGTCCGCGGCTAGTGGCGGTCGGAGGCGCCTTTCCGGCAGGAGTCTGTCCTCGATGCCATCGAGGCAGGCTCTCGTGAACGCCCTTTCCTCCATGACAACCTTGCGGATGATATCCTCCAGGTTGGAAGAGGAGGAGGAGGGGCCCACAGCCGCCGGCGTCGGTTTGGGATCGGCCTTTGTAGGCTGGGCCGTGGCTTCAGCCGCCGCCGGTTGTGGGTCAACCTGAGGAGGCTGGGCCGTGGCTTCAGCCAGCTTTGTATGCAGCTGGCTGACTTCCGACTGCAGGCGGTCGACTGTCGCCTGCAAACGCCGCGTCTCGTCCGTGGCAGTGCGCTGCACCAGCTCACGGACGATGCCGCTCATGCTCGCGGCCCTGCACTTTAGGGACTTCTGAAAAGTCCCCTTCAAGTTGGAGGACTTAGAGGCGACCTCCACTATCTCCCTCTCATCCTCCTGCGCCATGCGCTCCAGCTCGGCCAAGGAGTGGTCCTCGTACCGGACGCAGGATGCGCCGTAGCCAGCCTTGGCTCGCGCAGCACGCGCCTGCTGCTCCTTAGCAGCGACCTGCTCTTCCAGGTCCTGCTGGAGCTGCGCCCGACGAGCCAGGTTCAGCTGGCGTTGTGCGTCGACCAAGCCTACCTCGTGGGTATCAGCAATGGCGACCCGCTTCTTGCCCTTAGCTTTGAGCAGCTTAGGCTTGCTCCTCGACGTCGTCGCCGACTCCGAGGAGCCAGATCCATCCTTCATGAAGGCCCGCTTTCTCGATTGGCCCTCCGTGATCGCCACGAGAGGGCCGCCCTCCGACATCGAACTGGCGTCCGACTCCGTGTCCGACAAATCGCCCGACCGACCACATAGGCCAACCGCCTTTCCGTCGTCGGGTTGGCCCTGAGAAGGGCCTTTTAGGAAACGCCCGGAGGCGTCCCGCGCTGGTTTTGGCAATTTAGGCATTGCCTCCGTCAATGTTGTAGAACAACGCAAGAGAATCTACAACGCACAGTGCACTTTAGCCGAGCCCAGTCTGCCACTCCGTTACGGTGGTCAGAACTGGGGATCGTTTCCAGGGGACGCGACGTGGACGCAAGCACTGTGGGGGGTCCCCCAACCTAACCTTTTTTTTTTTTTTTTTTTTTTTTTTTTTTTTTTTTAACGTCGGGAAATGCCTTATGCATTCCCTCCCGCCACGGGGGCGGCGGAAGGGATATGTGGGACTCGCACCCACTAAAACCGCGACGGGGTCCTTCTTAACGCCATTTGCCGGGGCTACGGGCACGCTTTCGCACTCTTCCGCGGCCCCGACGGCGCCGCCCTGAAAAGGGCTCCTCGACTGGTGAGGCATTTTCGCCTCCCACCTAGTCTCTCTCGAGAGAGAGGTGCGCGCGGAACACCCACGCGCGCCACCTCAAGGCCCTTAAGAGACGGTAGTACCCCCCGGTACTACCGTCATGGCCTGTATTACGGGGGCCGGATATGATGGAGACTCCGGCCCCCTTCTCTCATTAATCTGCGTCCATCTGCGCCCTCTCATCCCCAGTCTGTGCCGGGGGACGGCCGGGAGCAGTCGTTTCACTGCTGGCCTTGGTCCTTTCTGTTTTGCTCCTCCTTGATTTAGGAGGAGCACACGCCTTACTCCCTAATCTGTGCGCTGACGGCTTATTAGCCGCAGCGCACACCGAACATTTAGGTGCAGCCACACACGTCGAAGCCTTGTGGCCGGACTGACCGCACCGATAACAGTCCTCGCTGCGATCAACCTCCTCTGTACATTGCGCTCGTACATGCCCATTCTGCAAACACCTATAGCACCGAACCGGTCTCGGCAGCAACAATTCAATTTTAGCCGAGACCCATCCAACCAACAGGCGGCCCTCCTGTGCAAGCTTTTTGGCGGCAGAGACCGGGCAGCTTACTAGGGCTACACCAGTGCCCTGTGAAGAGCGGCGGATTTCACCAACCTTGACTGCCTCTGCCGCACAGCACCCGCGGCTTGATACCGCAGCGACCAAGTCCTCCTTAGCCACTGAATCGTCGAGTCCCAAAACCCGAAATTCAGCACATTTTGTGGGTCTTGAGACCCGTGCCACATTCTCGCCTAGGGCTTCTCTTAGCTTTTGGGCTAAGGTATCCGCCTTTTCTGCGCTGTTGTCCCCTGCAGCTACCTCGAGGATGCGTGCGCCCGTTGCAGCCTTGCGGAAGCGTAGGCTAGTGATGCCACAACTGGCAAGGTCAACCTTCGCCTTAGCCTCCAGCAAGACATTCACGTAAGTCGTGCCCTTTTCGACTGCTTCCGGCTGCAAGGTGATGACAACAGCTGCGCTTCGGGGGGAGCGCAGCTTCACCTTTTTCTTCATTGGGCGGCTTGGAGAAGCAGTTCCTCCCAGTGGCCCAGGCTTTGGACCAGAGGCCTTCTGTTGCGATGCTGCCTTCTTCGCCTTTTTCTTCCTCTTGGTCACCTTTGACCAGCCCTCGTTTTCAGCCTCTGCTGTTTGAGGCTGTTCGCGGGGCTGTTCTGGTAAGCCTTGCGAAGTCTCCCCCTCGTTTTTCTTCTTTTTCCCGCTCTTTTTAGGGGCTGAACAAGCCTCCGGCTCAGTCCTGTCCCCCGCCGAGGCCGCCTGCTTGCGCTTTTCCGCTGCTAGCGGGGGGCGCATCTGCTTCTCAGGCAGGAGCCTTTCCTCCATGCTCTCCAGGCGGGCGTTCAGCATGCCACCCACCTGTTGCATGATAGAGCGGATCAGCTCCTCCTGCTGCTTCTCCGTCGGCAAGGAGGTAGGCAAATTAGCCGACTGTTCCCGTCTTCTTGCAGCCGGGGGACCCTCCTCAGCGTTCGCCAGCTTTGCCCGCAGCTCCAGCATTTCTTTGCGAAGCTCCGCCATTTCTACCCGTTGACGGGCGTTAGCGGCTTGGAGCTTCGCAACTTCCTCCGATGTATTGGAGGCGGCCAATTCCTCCACTGCATGCCTTATCGAGGCTGCAGACTCCTTCAGGCCCTTTACGAAGGTGCCCTTCAGGTTGCCCGATCGTGCTGCCACCTGCAGCACCACCTTAGTGGCCTCCTCGACCTGCTTAACCAGGTCGTGCGCCAGCCCACTTTTTTCCTCTGGGGACGGCGAGGGCGGATGGACCACCATGTTAGCCTTGTTCTTGGCCAACATGGCTTCCATCTCTGCGTCGTCCGCCCTCTCTTTCTCCTCCCTTCGCAGGGCCTTCAGGTGGGCTTGAGCTTTGGCAAGCCCAATGTATTGGCCCGTCGAGCGCCCTCTTCCTCTTTTGGAGGACAGTATCAATGAGGAGGCAGCTGACGCAGCTCCGTCGTCGTCCGACGACACCAGCTCTGAGCCAGGCTCCTCCACATGCTGCCGCTTCCCTCGCTCTGCGTGAGCCTCGAACTGCTTCCTCCAATAAGGAGGCAGCTGCTCCAGGCTCACGCTGCACTCACTCGTTACCGAGTCTGCGTCAGAGACTGTCATGAGCGATACATCGCTCGCTGACCCTCTCTGACTGCTGACAACTCTGCGTCGTCCCCTCGCTGTGTCAGCGTAACTTCGCGTTGAAGCTCCCGAACTCTCCGGAAGACACAGGTCTCTACCTTCTCCCGACTTTGCCTGTCGTCCAACAGACACTCGCGCAACTGCGCCACCCTCTTCACCTACGCCTTTACGGCCACCAACGTCTTTTGTTTTTTGTTTTGAGATATCCATATTCAAACCCACGAGAATTAGGCAACTAACAGTCACCCCGACCAGAGGCCATGTGGCCGGGGAAGCCTAAATACGTCAGGGGGTCGGCAGGTACCCTGACGTTGAAAGCAGTAGCAGGCGGGATACTGCCCGCCCGAACTCATCCGTCACCAGATGAGCCCAAACCTTGTCGCTGCTCTCGCCGAACTAGTTTCAGGTAATTTTTTATTGAGGTTGATCTTCCTCGCAGCCCGGGCGGCCAAGCCAAGGCCCTCGGTCCCACTAGAGCCCGAAGACTCGTCGTTGTGGGATAACGAGCATCGAGTGGTGGTAGGAGGGATGAACCCCCCTACCTGCGCGACGGCAGGGTAAGTGCACGCCGCGCCCAACTCTAACGCTTCTCCGCCTCTGAAACAGACTTGGAGAAGCCTCCCCTCTCGAATATACTACATAAATAAATAAAATAAACATACATAAATAAATAAATAAACCCCCAACCCCCCACGAATGGCATCACGCCCGACCCAACAACCCACTTCCCCCCCATTCTTCCCACCTTCATCCACAGCGCCCTCTGATGAACAGAGGGCGCGTGGAGAAGTAAACCCAACCCTCCCACCCTCCCAAACCTACCCCACCGACAGAGTGCCGGCGCCTGTGGTTTCTGTTACGTCTATTTCTGAAGGAAATAGACCAATAACAGGCGGCACCTCGTGAAGGAAGCAACCACAGACTTGCCTTGGGGATCATCACGACTTGCGCTCTCCCCCAAGACCATTTGCCTTCTTACCCGCGAACCCCTGCGGCGTAAGAAGGGCCCTGCGTTTATCCAAGACCGGAGCTAGGCAGAACCAACTATTAATGGATAAACACAGGACCCGCCCAACCTAACCTAACCTAACCTAACCTAACCTAACCTAACCTAACCTTTTTTTTTTTTTTTTTTTTTTTAACGTCGGGAAATGCCTTATGCATTCCCTCCCGCCGTGGGGGCGGCGGAAGGGATATGTGGGACTCGCACCCACTAAAAACCGACGGGGTCCTCTTAACGCCAAATTGCCGGGGCTACGGGCACGCTTTCGCACTCTTCCGCGGCCCCGACGGCGCCGCCCTGAAAAGGGCTCCTCTGACTGGTGAGGCAACTGCCTCCCACCTAGTCTCTCTTGGAGCGAGAGGGGCGCGCGGAACACCCACGCGCGCCACCTCTAGGCCCTTAAGGGACGGTAGTACCCCCCGGTACTACCGTCATGGCCTGTGTTATGGGGGCCGGAGATGATGGAGATTCCGGCCCCCTGCTCTCTTTAATCCGCTTCCATCCGCGCCCTCTCATCCCCAGTCTGTGCTGGGGGGCAGCTGGAAGCGGTTGCTCCACTGCTAGCTGTTGCCTTCTGATTTCTGCTCCTCCTTGATTTTGGAGGAGCACACGACTTGCTCCCCAGTCTATGCTCCGACGGCTTGTTTGCCGCTGCACATATTGAGCATTTGGCAGCGGCACTGCACGTCGCCGACTTGTGACCTGACTGACCACAGCGGTAACACTCATCGCTGCGATCAGTCGTCGCGGTGCACTGGGCTCTTACGTGCCCGTCCTCCAAGCATCGGTAGCATCTGAGTGGCCTGGGTCGCACGATCTCCACTCGTGCCGACACCCAGCTCACCAAAAGACGGCCCTCCTCTCCTAGCTTCTTGGCCACGGCCACTGGGCAGCTCACGAGCGTGGTGCCAGTTCCTTGGTAGGTACCTCTTATTTCTCCCACTTTGATGGCCTCCACCGAACAACTTCCACACTGGGCAATGGCCTTCGCGATGTCCACCTTTGACACCGAGTCATCGAGTCCTACAATCCGGAGCTCGGCGCACTTTGTCGGTCTAGAGACTCGCGCAACGTCCTCTCCAAGAGCCTCCTTCAGCTTGAGCGCCAAGGAGTCAGCCTTCTCTCCACTGGCATCACCCGCAGCTACCTCCAAAATGCGGGCTCCCGTGGCAGCTTTGCGAAAGCGCAAACTGGTGATGCCACAGCTGCTCAGGTTTATCCTCTCCTTGGCGACCATTAATACGCTGGCATATGTTGCCCCCTTCTCAATAGCTTCCGGCTGCAGCGTGATTACCACCGCTGCAGATCGGGGCGGCCGCAATTTAATTTTTGGCTGCTTTACAGACTTAGAGGCTCCCGCAGGTCGCGGAGTCGCCTTCGCTGCCTGTTTAGCCGCTGCTCTCTTCTTTTTTCTGCCCTTCGTAGCTGTAGACCAGCCCTCATCCGCAGCTTGTGCAGCCGAAGGCAAATCCTGAGAGTACGTCTCAGGGGTTTCCATTGCCTCTGAGGCAGCATTCGACCTCTTCTTTTGCCTTTTGTTGCTCTTGGGAGCTTGAGACGCTGGCTGTTCCTCTGAAGCAGGGCTTGGCGCAGATTTTTCCGGAGCAGAAGCAGTATTCCTCTTGTCTGCTGCCAGAGGAGGACGTATCCTCGTCTCAGGCAGCAGGCGCTCCTCCATGCTCTCAAATCTTGCATTCATCATGCTTCCCACTTGCAGTAGAACAGACCGTATCAGCTCCTCCTGCTGACGGCTGTTCTCGCTGTGGGAAGATGGCTCGGTGACCGTCTCCTTCTTTTCCGACATTTTAGCCTTGAAGTCGGTAAACTCCCTCCTGAGTTCTGCCATCTCCGTTCTCAGGCGAGCGTTGTCAGCCTGGAGCATGACAGTCTCCTCCGTCACCGACCGCTTACTAAGCTCCTCAACAGCCGCCTTTATAGAGGCTGTGGAGTCTTTCAGAGCCTTGGTAAAGGTTCCCTTGAGGTTCCCAGACCTTGCCGCAACATCCAGGATTATCTGGGAGGCATCAGCAACCTGCCTCACCAGTTCAGCAGCCACGCTGTTCTCGACCTCAAGCCGCTCAGGAGGGGCAACCACCCGAGTGGCTTTGTTGCGCGCGACCTTAGTGGCAATCTCCTCTTCGAACCTCTGTCGCTCGTCCTCGCGACGCAAGGTGTTCAGCTCCGCCTGAGCTTTCGCCCTTCCCACGTAAACACCTGATGTAGGAGGGCGGCCTCTTCCTCGTTTGGCAGTGACCACCACCGAGTTGGCCGGAGTAGCCTCGTCGTCCGTCGAAGCTACCTCCGCGACAACATTCTCCTCGTGCCGCCGTTTTTTAAATTTCTTGAGCTCCTCCCTATAATAGGGAGGCATTTGCTCAATGTACACACTGCACAAGCTGGATACTGACTCCACATCCGAGACGCTCGCATTCGACAAACTGTCTAATGCGACTCTCTCCAACGCCGCAACACTGCGACTTCCACCCGCCTTACTGGCGTAACTCTCCGTCACACACACGTCTTTACGACCACCATCTTTTTTATTCATTTTATTTAAGTTTTTGTCCATAATTAGATCCCACGAGTAATAGGGAAATACTCGTCACCCCGACCAGAGCCCTTGTAGCCAGGGAAGGGTACATACTACGGAGGTCCCCCGGTATCCGTAGGGTTTATGTCGAGTTTTCCTTCTCTGAACCTTTTTTTTTTTTTTTTTTTTTTTTTACGTCGGGAAATGCCTTATGCATTCCCTCCCGCCACGGGGGCGGCGGAAGGGATATGTGGGACTCGCACCCACTAAAACCGCGACGGGGTCCTTCTTAACGCCATTTGCCGGGGCTACGGGCACGCTTTCGCACTCTTCCGCGGCCCCGACGGCGCCGCCCTGAAAAGGGCTCCTCGACTGGTGAGGCATTTTCGCCTCCCACCTAGTCTCTCTCGAGAGAGAGGTGCGCGCGGAACACCCACGCGCGCCACCTCAAGGCCCTTAAGAGACGGTAGTACCCCCCGGTACTACCGTCATGGCCTGTGTTACGGGGACCGGAAAAGATGGAAACTCCGGCCCCCCGCTCTCTCTAATCTGCTTCCATTCGCCTCTCATCCCCGGTTTGTGGGGGATGAGATGCACTGGAAGCGTTCGCCGCTCCGCTTCTCCGTGCTTTCGGAGGTGCACACCCTTTGCCTCCCAGCCGATGCGCCGACGGTTTGCCCGCTGCAGCGCAAAGGGAACACCTTGGCGCTGCCAGGCAAGTCGCCGACTTGTGGCCAGGACTTCCACACCGGTAACAATCGTTACTGCGATCCTCCTCTGCGGTGCACTGGGCCCTTGTGTGGCCGGTATGCTGGCACTTGTAGCACCGCATTGGCCTGGCCCGGAGCAGCTCCACTCTAGCCGAGACCCAACCGATCAATAACCGGCCTTCTGCGCCTATCTTCTTGGCAGCGGCTACTGGACAGCTCACCACTGCAACTCCCGAACCTTGCTGGTTGAGCCTGATCTCGCCCACCACCTTCACCTCCTCTTTAGGGCAGCCGCCGCCTTGCGCCACAGCATTCCCGATGTCCTCTTTTTGGACTGAGTCGTCCAGGCCCGTTATGCGGAACTCTGCGCATTTAACAGGCCTGGAGATCTTCGCCAGGCCTTCCGGCAGAGCCTCTCGCAGTTTTTGCGCAAGGGAGTCAGCCTTTACGCCGCTGGTCTCCCCTGGAACCTCGAGAATGCGTGCACCGGTGGCCGCCTTCCTAAAACGTAGGCATGAGATGCCGCAGCTAGCCAAGTCGATCTTTGACTTGGCATGCGCAAGCACCTTGGCGTACGTCGCTCCCTGCTCTTCTGCACCCGGCTGCAGCGTGATGACTACGGCAGCAGACCGGGGAGTACGTAGCTTTGCAGGCCTGGCTGCCCCTCTTTTCTTTGCCTTGGCGTTTTTAGCCTTGGCATCCTTCCCTGGCGCTGCTGCCTTGGCTGCCTTGGCCGCCTTGGCCTTTTTCCCGCGCTTTGTGACCTTAGACCACCCTTCTTCTGCGGTCACGTTATCCGGTGGCGGATCTCGAGGCTGTCCCTCATGAGAGGCCTGCGCTGTGGCAGCACTCTCTTTCGGCTTTTTGGCCTGCGTCTTTTGGGCTGGCTTTTTAGGCTCAGCCGGGGGTGGTTGGGCTGCCTTGGATTTGGAGGTTTCCGGAGTAGGCTTCGCCCGTTGATCCGCAGCTAAGGGCGGACGAAGCGTTTTCTCCGGCAGGAGCCTATCCTTCATCCCATCAAACCTTGCGTTGATCATGCCGCCAACTTGCTGCATGATCAGACGCACTAGCTCCTCCTGGCTTCCTGGCTTTTCAGACTCCCGGCGAGTTTCTTCCCTCGTCGGGACCTTCGGGGCTTGGCGAACCTCGGCCCTTATTTCCGCCAGCTCCTTGCGAAGCTCCGCGATTTCTACCCGCTGACGGGTGTTAGCGGCTTGGAGCTTCGCAACTTCCTCCGATGTATTGGAGGCGGCCAATTCCTCCACTGCATGCCTTATCGAGGCTGCAGACTCCTTCAGGCCCTTTACGAAGGTGCCCTTCAGGTTGCCCGATCGTGCTGCCACCTGCAGCACCACCTTAGTGGCCTCCTCGACCTGCTTAACCAGGTCGTGCGCCAGCCCACTTTTTTCCTCTGGGGACGGCGAGGGCGGGTGGACCACCATGTTAGCCTTGTGCTTGGCCAACATGGCTTCCATCTCTGCGTCGTCCGCCCTCTCTTTCTCCTCCCTTCGCAGGGCCTTCAGGTGGGCTTGAGCTTTGGCAAGCCCAATGTATTGGCCCGTCGAGCGCCCTCTTCCTCTTTTGGAGGACAGTATCAATGAGGAGGCAGCTGACGCAGCTCCGTCGTCGTCCGACGACACCAGCTCTGAGCCAGGCTCCTCCACATGCTGCCGCTTCCCTCGCTCTGCGTGAGCCTCGAACTGCTTCCTCCAATAAGGAGGCAGCTGCTCCAGGCTCACGCTGCACTCACTCGTTACCGAGTCTGCGTCAGAGACTGTCATGAGCGATACATCGCTCGCTGACCCTCTCTGACTGCTGACAACTCTGCGTCGTCCCCTCGCTGTGTCAGCGTAACTTCGCGTTGAAGCTCCCGAACTCTCCGGAAGACACAGGTCTCTACCTTCTCCCGACTTTGCCTGTCGTCCAACAGACACTCGCGCAACTGCGCCACCCTCTTCACCTACGCCTTTACGGCCACCAACGTCTTTTGTTTTTTGTTTTGAGATATCCATATTCAAACCCACGAGAATTAGGCAACTAACAGTCACCCCGACCAGAGGCCATGTGGCCGGGGAAGCCTAAATACGTCAGGGGGTCGGCAGGTACCCTGACGTTGAAAGCAGTAGCAGGCGGGATACTGCCCGCCCGAACTCATCCGTCACCAGATGAGCCCAAACCTTGTCGCTGCTATCGCCGAACTAGTTTCAGGTAATTTTTTATTGAGGTTGATCTTCCTCGCAGCCCGGGCGGCCAAGCCAAGGCCCTCGGTCCCACTAGAGCCCGAAGACTCGTCGTTGTGGGATAACGAGCATCGAGTGGTGGTAGGAGGGATGAACCCCCCTACCTGCGCGACGGCAGGGTAAGTGCACGCCGCGCCCAACTCTAACGCTTCTCCGCCTCTGAAACAGACTTGGAGAAGCCTCCCCTCTCGAATATACTACATAAATAAATAAAATAAACATACATAAATAAATAAATAAACCCCCAACCCCCCACGAATGGCATCACGCCCGACCCAACAACCCACTTCCCCCCCATTCTTCCCACCTTCATCCACAGCGCCCTCTGATGAACAGAGGGCGCGTGGAGAAGTAAACCCAACCCTCCCACCCTCCCAAACCTACCCCACCGACAGAGTGCCGGCGACTGTGGTTTCTGTTACGTCTATTTCTGAAGGAAATAGACCAATAACAGGCGGCACCTCGTGAAGGAAGCAACCACAGACTTGCCTTGGGGATCATCACGACTTGCGCTCTCCCCCAAGACCATTTGCCTTCTTACCCGCGAACCCCTGCGGCGTAAGAAGGGCCCTGCGTTTATCCAAGACCGGAGCTAGGCAAAACCAACTATTAATGGATAAACACAGGACCCGCCCTTCCTTCTCTGAACCTAACCTAACCTAACCTAACCTTTTTTTTTTTTTTTTTTTTTTTTTGACGGTCGGAAATCTGCATACAGACTTTCCAGTTACGTCGAGGGAACGTAACTGGAGGTATGTGAGGTTTATCGAGCACTTGAAGAGCACTCGACGACTCACTAAAACCGACCGGTGACCCTCCTCACTGCATATGAGGGACTCTGGGATCTCCAATTGGAACGCACCAGTGACCCTCCGCAGTTTGCACAGAGCACAGTCCCGATAATGGCACCCATAGCCACGACCGAAACCCACGCACATGGCTGTTACACCACGTGCGCGGAGCTCACGACAATACCGAGTCTCCCTGGTACCGCCGCCCTCCCGAGACCCGCATGATGGGCAGCCAGAGCCCTCACCCCAACCACCCGCGAATCCGAAAAGCCCCCTGTTTGGCAGGGGGTACCACTCCGCCCCTTACGGGGCAGGCGGATAGGGCCGATGTTGCCAACGACCCGTTGCCGCCTCCATCCCGAGCAGGTTCGGCCTCGCTCCGAACCCACTCAGCGGCTTCCCACCTTTCGGTGTTCCACCGCCTGATATAATTTTTTAAAGAGGTTTTCTTCCTCGCTCAGCAGTTTCCTCTCCCAGACAGTTAAGGGACTGGTAGCAAGGCAAGTCAGTCGACCTAAAGAACCACGACCGAGTCGCCAAGCTACCCACATCCCAAAACCGTCGGAAAACTCCACCACCAGAAGTAATTTTTTAAAGAGGTTTTCTTCCTCATGCAGCCCACAGGCTTGTTCATGCCACACATCCCTTTCACGGGCGTGCGACACGACTTGCCCTTTCACGGGGCCGCTAGAGAGAAAACCAGCCTCACCCTGGTCTCACTCAGCAGCTTCTACCTCCGACAGTAAGAGACTGGTGGCAAGGCAAGTAAGCCTGCTTATGACCTAGTCGCCAAGCCACCCACATCCCAGAACCGCCAGAGGGGTCCGCCAGGGTAATTTTTTAGAGAGGTTGTCTTCCTCGCAGCCCGAAGGCCCTCAGTTCCACAAGGCCCTAGGGACCCTGCGGAGTTCCGAGCTCGGGACGTTGGCGGAAGAACACTTCTTCCGGTGCCTGCTCGGCGGCCGTGAGGAAGTACGCCAAGCCGGTACGTCCCGGCTTCATCCACTGCGCCCTCTGCTATTCAGAGGGACGCGCGGAGAAGCTTACCCCCCCCGTCAGACCATCAGTTCATTCGACAACAAGATCCCCCTAGGTAGCAGCCACGGGGAAAGTTATTGTCGGACTTAACAGGGCACACCGGCCCTCGGCTGCCGTTCCCCCCGGATCCCTCATATCCATAAGGGACAAGCAGCCTTGGGCACACGAGAAGGTTGTCTGACAAGTGCCCCAACCTAACCTAACCTAACCTAACCTAACCTAACCTAACCTTTTTTTTTTTTTTTTTTTTTAACGTCGGGAAATGCCTTATGCATTCCCTCCCGCCACGGGGGCGGCGGAAGGGATATGTGGGACTCGCACCCACTAAAACCGCGACGGGGTCCTTCTTAACGCCATTTGCCGGGGCTACGGGCACGCTTTCGCACTCTTCCGCGGCCCCGACGGCGCCGCCCTGAAAAGGGCTCCTCGACTGGTGAGGCATTTTCGCCTCCCACCTAGTCTCTCGAGAGAGAGAGGTGCGCGCGGAACACCCACGCGCGCCACCTCAAGGCCCTTAAGAGACGGTAGTACCCCCCGGTACTACCGTCATGGCCTGTGTTACGGGGGCCGGATGTGACGGAGACTCCGGCCCCCTTCTCTCATTAATCTGCGTCCATTCGCGCTCTCTCATCCTCAGTCTGTGCCGGGGGACGGCCAGGAGCAGTCGTTTCACTGCTGCTGGCCTTGGTCCTTTCTGTTTTGCTCCTCCTAGATTTAGGAGGAGCACACGCCTTACTCCCTAATCTGTGCGCTGACGGCTTCTTTGCCGCCGCACAGATCGAACATTTGGGAGTGGCAGAGCACGCCGACGACTTGTGACCGATTTCACCGCAGCGGTAACATTCCCCGCTGCGGTCGATCTCTGCGCTGCATTGGGCACGAACATGGCCATTCTCCAGACAACGGTAGCAACGAAGTGGCCTGGGTTGCAACATTTCCACCCTCGCCGAAGCCCAGCCAACTAAAAGCCGGCCTTCCTCGTTCAGTTTCCTTGCGGCAGCAACTGGGCAACTCACCAAAGTCACCCCAGTGCCTTGGTAGGTGCGTTTTACTTCTCCTACTTTAACAGCTTCTACTGAGCACCCTCCGTGTTGTGCTACAGCAGCTGCCACGTCCTCCTTTGACGCTGAGTCATCCAGGCCAATGACCCTGAACTCAGCACATTTCGTGGGCCTGGAGACCCGAGCCACCTCGTCCCCCAGCACCTCTCTCAATTTTTGAGCGAGTGAGTCTGCTTTTTCGCCGCTTTCCTCCCCCGCAGCCACTTCCAGGATACGAGCTCCTGTAGCGGCTCTGCGAAAGCGGAGGCTATTTATGCCGCAACTGCTGAGGTCTATACTGTCTTTGGCCACCGTCAGCACGCTTGCGTATGTCGCTCCTTTTTCTTCGGCACCAGGCTGCAGCGTTATAACTACTGCTGCGGTCTTGGGTGGTCGAAGCTTTCTTCCGGTCCGCTTTGCAGGCTTAGCAGCCTTTCCAGATGAGGAAACTTGCTTGCCCGCCGGCTTCTTCTTCTTTCCCTGTGTCACCTTTGTCCAACCTTCACTGGCAGACTGCGCAGTTGGAGGTAAATCCTGCGTTTTCCTCTGTGAAGAACCAGCAGCATTTGCAGTTGCTTCCGGTTTCTTTGACTTCTTTCCCGTACCTTTTCCTTTAGGAAGCTGGGAGGATGCTTTGTCATCAGGTCTAGGGATAGGAATGGCTTCCTCTGGAGTGGAAGCAGTCTGCTTACCCATATCTGCTGCCAGAGGAGGTCTAGACCTCTTTTCCGGCAGCAATCTCTCCTCCATGCTCTCAAAACGAGCGTTCACCATACTACCCACTTGTAGCAAGATAGTCCGCGTCAACTCCTCTTGTTGGCGGTTGCTATCATTGTGGGTAGATGACTCCGGTTGGCTCTGCGTCTTACGAGGAGGAAGATCCTCTTTGGCCGCCATTTTGCTTTTGAACTCCGAAAATTCTTTTCGGAGTTCTGCCATCTCCGATCGGAGACGGGCGTTGTCAGCTTGAAGCATGACAGTCTCCTCCGTCACCGATCGTGTACTCAGCTCCTCGACAGCTGCCTTTATGGAGGCTGCAGAATCCTTCAACGCCTTGGTGAGGGTTCCCTTCAAGTTCCCGGATTTTGCCGCCACATCCACTATCACCTGGGATGCGTCGGCGACCTGTTTCACCAATTCAGTCGCCAGGCTATTTCCAACATTAAGCCGCTCAGGAGGGGCAACCACCCGAGTGGCCTTGTTTCGCGCAA
The DNA here is from genome assembly GCA_963582015.1 of Xanthorhoe designata. NCBI lineage: Eukaryota > Metazoa > Arthropoda > Insecta > Lepidoptera > Geometridae > Xanthorhoe > Xanthorhoe designata. The sequence continues at coordinate 13,280,936 of OY757032.1, forward strand.
CCTTAGAGGCAATCTCCTCTTCGAACCTAAGTCGCTCGTCCTCAACCTAACCTAACCTAACCTAACCTAACCTAACCTAACCTTTTTTTTTTTTTTTTTTGCGTCGGAAAATGCCTTATGCATTCCCTCCCGCCGTGGGGGCGGCGGAAGGGATATGTGGGACTCGCACCCACTAAAAACCGACGGGGTCCTCTTAACGCCAATTGCCGGGGCTACGGGTACGCTTTCGCATTCTTCCGCGGCCCCGACGGCGCCGCCCTGAGAAGGGCTCCTCTGACTGGTGAGGCATTAGCCTCCCACCTAGTCTCTCTCGGAGAGAGAGGGGCGCGCGGAACACCCACGCGCGCCACCTCCAGGCCTTTTATGGGCAGCAGCACCCCCCGGTACTACCGCCACAGCCTGTGTTACGGGGGCCGGAGATGTTGGAGGAAATTCCTCCTCCGGCGCCCCGCTCTCCTTCTGCGGATCGGATCAGTGGAAAGAGCTTCCCTTTCCCTTTCCGCTTCTTCTTTCAGTGAAAGGACGTCTTCACTGAAAGCTATAACCGCTTTCCAATAATCGTCGCCACCAACCATAGCTCTGACTAAGGTCGGAAGCGATAGATCATTGCCCACTTTTTGAACGAGCACAAGCCTTTGGCTTACCCATGCTGGACAGACCTCAATCGTGTGCTGAACAGAGTCCTCAATACTGCTGCAATGATGGCACCGCATAGTTGGCTCTCTCCCGATTTGGCACAGGTACCTCGAGAAACAACCGTGTCCCGTAAGCACCTGTGTCAATCGGAAAGTAAGAAACCCATGATTCCTCCTTAACCACTCTTTAAACAACGGGCGTACCGCCTCAATTGTGCGACGACCAGCAGTAGGCTGTGCTAGTCTGGCGAGCCACTCCTCCTGTAAATCTTCATGTATCAAGAGACGCTGATGCTCGACCTCACGCATCGCCGGTCTCTGACCGCGTCCTATCTCCTCCGCTCGCCAGGCGTGGATTGCTGCGAGTCCCTTCGCCTCCAGATCCCAAGGGATCGAGCCCGCAAGCACGCAAGCGGCCTCAAAAGAGACTGTTCGGTATCCCCGTATCAGCCTCAATGCCATCGCTCTTTGCGGAGTGCGCAATTGAGCGATATTTTGGTTATTAAGGGAACCGGCCCAAACAGGAGCTCCATACAAAGCCATAGACTGTACCACACGCATGTACAATCTACGGCAGCTCACCGCCGCGCCCTTTAAATTGGGCAACAAACCTCCCAGAGCGGCCGCTGATTTCGTCAGCTTTGGCGCTAGGTATTGGAAGTGGGCATTAAAGTTCCATCGGCTGTCGAGGACGAGTCCTAGGTACTTCATCGTCGACTCGACGCCGATGCGAACCCCACCTACCACAATGTGTGCCCCAGCTGGAGGCTTTCTTCGCGGACCATGAAAGCAAATTGCCTCAGACTTGCTTAAGGCCACTTCTAAGCCCAGTCGCTTAATCCGACCCACCACATGAGCTACTCCTGCTGTAGCAAGCAGAGCAGCATCCCGATACGTCTTGCCTCTCGCAGTGACAAGCGTGTCATCTGCATAGCAAGTAAGCTTGACACCCGAGAGTGTAGCTCCGCGCAGGACCCAATTATAACCTATATTCCACAGGAGTGGTCCCAGGACCGACCCCTGAGGAACTCCACACCGCATATTATACTGGAGCCAGCCTTCTTGCCCCTGAAAAGTTATTTTCCTATCACTGAGGTAGTCGTCTAAGATTTTGCGCAGATAGAGAGGCACTCTATGGTATCTAAGTGCCTCTTTTATGCAGCTCCACGGTAGGGTATTAAACGCATTGGCGATGTCCAGAGACACCGCCAATATCACTTCGTTATTAGAGACTGCATCTTCTGAGATCTCCTTTACCCTCTGGATCGCGCTAACCGTCGATCGCCCCCTTCGAAAACCGAACTGATTCCCGTCGAGGTTTGGCCCGACACAGTTCAGATGTCCGACGAGGCGATCGGCGATTATGCGCTCCAACAACTTTCCCATGTCATCTAGGAGGATAATGGGCCGGTAGGCGGACGGAGAGTCCGTTGGTCGACCACTTTTCCTCAAAAGGACCAGTCTTCCGGACTTCCATCTTTTCGGAAATTGGCTCTTCTTTAGGCACGCATCAAATAATCCACACAAGCGAGGGCCTAAAGATTTCGAAGCAATGGCCAGAGCCAGACCTGGGATGCCATCAGGTCCCGGCGCTGTGGTTTTCGCTTTGAGTCGACGAATCCCCATTCTCATTTCGACTTCGCTCACTTCCGGTGACGTCGACGAATCTCCATCCTCTTCAGGTGGTGACATATCCGGTGGTACCAGCTCTTCCCTAGTCGGAAACAGAGCTGCCACTACTCTATCTCTAAACTCAGGTTCTAGAGTCTGGGTCAACGGTGGCGCCCACTGCCTGAGCTTACCTAGCACCATACGATAGGGCCGTCCCCATGGATCTCCATTCACCGTCTCCAACATTTCCTCGTGAGCTGAGCATTTAGATTGCCCAATGGCTGTTTTTAAAGCTGACTTGGCATCCCTGTAAGTGTCATACAGCTCCCCTTCCTCCTCCCGGTTACGAATCCGTCTTCTACGACTTCTGGTATACTCGCGTCTCGCTGCCACGCACGCTTGACGCAGTTCGGCAATCTCTGCAGACCACCAGTATACCTTCAGTTTCGGTGGCTGTGGCCTGACTCTAGGCATGGCAGCGTCACAGACTTGTGTCAGCGCCGCCGTGAGCCAGTCCACCTCCACGCACACGTCTATTTCCGCCGGATTAGTTGGCGCCGTTCCCCAGGCCTGGACGAGGGCCGCTTCTTCCAGGGCATTTCGGTCTAAGTGTTTTCGGGACCATCGCGGACCACCTTCGGCTGAGTATCCGCTAGCTCTACTCAGTGGAGATGAGTTATTAAAAGATACATCAAACCGAATATAGCGGTGGTCCGACAATGTCTCCACCTCTGGCAGAACCTTCCAATCATTTACGCGCTGCGCAAGGTTTGGACTGGCAAATGTAACATCGACAATTGACTCGCCTTGAGGCCTCACGCAGGTCATAACGCAACCCTGATTCAAAACAACAAGGCCACTAGTCAGCAACCACTCCTCCAATGCTTGCCCTTTAGAGTTCGTGATCGGAGAACCCCATGCCGGCGACTTTGCATTAAGATCTCCGGCCACCAGGACCGGGTAGGGATGACACCGTCCTAAAAGCGCACCAAGGTTCGTTAGAAACATCTCAAACTCCGCGAGCACCCTATTGGGTGAGAAGTAGGTGGCAACAACCATAATTCCATCAACAAGGGCCGCGACACACCCTCGACCCTTGATGACTTTATTAAAGCCACCGCTCTGCCGTATCACACAAACGAGTCCGTCAGCATCCCCCGCCCAGTTTTCCGAGGGCGGAATGCAATAGGGCTCCGAGACCACCACAACATCAATCAACCACTCCGCCCTACTCTGGATCATGAGATCCTGAGCCCTGGCGGAGTGGTTGATATTTGTCTGCAAAAAGCGCAGGGCCATCTAAATTGAATCCATTTCAACCCCCGGATCCTCCCTTTGCGAGGAGGTGCCTGCGTCTGCTGGCTCTGCGACTGGATTGTTGGACCTGTTTGCTCTTCGCTTTTGTTTGGGAGCAGCACACGCCTTACTTCCTATTCTGTGAGCAGACGGTTTGCTAGCTGCAGCACATAACGAGCACTTCGGAGCCTCTGAGCATGTGGAGATCTTGTGCCCAATCTGACCGCACCGGTAGCACTCCTCGCTACGGTCAGTCGGCTCAGTGCACTGAGCTCGAACGTGCCCATTCTGTAGACACCGGAAGCACCTCATTGGTCTCGGCTGTAGTATTTCTACTTTGGCCGAGACCCACCCGACAAGGAGACGGCCTTCTTTCCCTAACTTTTTAGCAGCTGCCACAGGGCAGCTTACAACTGTAACGCCAGTTCCTTGGTAAGTGAGTTTGATTTCTCCCACCTTTATGGAGTCTCTTGTGCAGGAGCCCTGTTGCGCAACTGCATTCGCTACATCTTCTTTGCTGACTGAGTCATCGATACCAAAGATTCGGAGCTCGTTTGACTTTATCGGCCTTGAAACCCTGACCAATTCTCCGGCTAAGGCTTCTTTAAGCTTGCCAGCTAATGAATCCGCTTTTTCATCGCTGGCTTGTCCCGCAACGACCTCGAGGATACGAGCACCAGTAGCGGCCTTGCGGAACCGCAAACTGGTTATCCCGCAGCTACTCAGGTCGACCCTAGCCTTCGCTTCCGCAAGAAGATTGGCATAGGTTATGCCTTTTTGTTCCGCTTCCGGCTGCAACGTTAACACCACCGCAGCACTTCGCGGAGGTCGTAACTTCACCTGTACCTTTTGAGGAGCACGCTTAGCAGATGTTGTGCCAGCTCTCTGTTCCGCCACCATCTTCTTAGGCTGGGCCTTCTTACCCTTCTTGGTAACTTTGGTCCAACCATCGCTTGAATTCTGAGGCACTTGCGAATCCTCATAGGCCTGCTTCTTTGAGGAAGTTGCTGTAGCTTCTTTAGTGGCACCTGACTTCTTTTGGCTCTTGTTCTTGCCTTTTGGGGGCTGCGAAGGTCTCTCTTCATCTTCCGGTACAGCCTGAGGAATTGAAGCTTCCTTTCGCTTGTCCGCAGCCAGAGGAGGCCGGGCGCGTTTCTCAGGAAGCAGCCTTTCCTCCAAACCTTCCAGCCGGGCATTAATCATGCCACCCACCTGTAGCATTACCGACCGGATCAGTTCTTCCTGCTGCGAGTCACCACTTCTACTAGTAGACGGCTGTGTTTGATCAGCCCTCGCTTCAGGGCGCCTAGCGCTCATCGAAGGCGTATTCTCCGATTCCGCCATTTTTTGTTTCAACTCCATGAGCTCCTTGCGGAGTTCCGACATCTCAGCCCTGAGACGGGCATTGTCGGCTTGGAGTTTTGCCGTCTCCTTCGCCACTGTATTTTCATACAGCGACGTTACTGCCACCTTTATGGAGGCTGCAGCATCCTTAAGGGACTTAGCCATAGTACCCTTAAGGTTTCCGGACTTTGCAACTACCATATGGATGATACCCGTTGCATCATCAACCTGCTTGACCAGATCGGTTGCAAGTCCACTTTCGTCGTGAACGTCCTCCGGAGGGGCAACAGTACGTTTTGCTTTGTGGCTAGCCAGCTGAGCAGCGATCTCTTCCTCCGCCTTCTTTTGCGCGTCTTCACGACGAAGAGCACTTAAGTGGGCCTGGGCTTTGCTAACACCAACATATTTGCCTGTCGAGGAAGGACGACCTCTTCCTCGTTTGGCAGTTCGGATTTTCAAATCCGTCGCGGAAGCCTCATCGCTTGAGGCTGAATCGGAGTGATCCGAACGACTCCGATCGTCATCACGCCGCCGCTTGCCATGTAGAGCCAAATCCTTTTTCCAAAATTTGGATGGGAGTGGTTCTACTATAACACTACAGGCGCTGAGCCTTGACTCCGCATCCGATACACTAGCGAACGAAACATCGCTCAGTGACCCTCTCAAACTGCCTCGACGACCACTTGCCGTCTCGGCATAACTACGGGATGTTACGCCCGAGCTCTCTCCAACTTCACACAGGTCCTTAGGACCAACACCAACCAATTGAGTTTTTTTATTTAAAGATTCCATATTTAAATCCCACGAGTATGGGGGATATAAAGTGTCGCACCCGGCCAGTGCCCCCTGTAGCCGGGGAAGGGTACATACTACGGAGGTCCCCCGGTATCCGTAGGGTTTATCTCGAGTTTTCCTTCTCTGAGACCGGCCAATGAAGGCAAGCCTCCCTCGGTCTGCACTGCCACAACGTACCACCTTAACGCCCGATAAGGGGTCTTTGAAGCGACAGTACAGAACCGGCGGAAAGACGGCGCAATCTTTCCAGGCGGCAGGGTTAGTGCCGCCACTCCCGACTACCAAACGCTTCCTCCTCCTCTGCTGAACAGACTCGGAGAAGCCTTCCCTCAAAACACAATACCCTCTCCGACCAACGGCATCACGCCCGACCCAAACAACCCACTTCCCCCCCATTCTTCCCACCTTCATCCACAGCGCCATCTGATGAGCAGAGGGCGCGTGGAGAAGTAAACCCAACCCTCCCAAGCCTACCCCACCGACAGAGTGCCGGCGCCTGTGGTTTCTGTTACGTCTATTTCTGAAGGAAATAGACCAATAACAGGCGGCACCTCGTGAAGGAAGCAACCACAGACTTGCCTTGGGGATCATCACGACTTGCGCTCTCCCCCAAGACCATTTGCCTTCTTACCCGCGAACCCCTGCGGCGTAAGAAGGGCCCTGCGTTTATCCAAGACCGGAGCTAGGCAGAACCAACTATTAATGGATAAACACAGGACCCGCCCAACCTAACCTTTTTTTTTTTTTTTTTTTTTTTTTTTTTTTTTTTTTTGACGCTGGGAAAAATGCATTACGCATTCCCCCCCATTGGGGGATGGGGGGGATATGTGGGACTCCCCGGTCTAGACACCGGTATACCCACTAAACGACCCAGCGGCTGTCCTGCATCGTCTTTTTGGAGGAGGACTGGGAAACCGGCAGAGCCTTTACATCCAGTCCTCCGCCGACGAGCCCCCACCTTTACAGCGGGGCCAGCACGCCCCTCCCAGCAGGGAGGGGCCCGGGAACGACAGAACGTTCCCGCCCGACGGAGGTGGTGAATAGGTGCAATGCGGGAGAGGGCGCCCCCGCGCCTGTCTCCCGCTATTCACCACCATGGGGCGAGAGAAGACGATTAACGATCGCCTTCACCCACCCCTTCTCGGCCTTCCTCTTCTCCTCCTTCTCCGCGGCGCAGCGAGAGGATCCTCCTCCCGCGCGCGCTCTGCCGCCTCCTTCTGCGACATCACTTCCTCGCAGAAGGAGGCGACTGCAGCCCAGGCCACCTCGCTCCCCAGCATGGATTCGACCACACCGGGAAGCGAGAGGTCCGGCCCGACAATCGTCGTCAGGCCGCGACGAGGCTCGGACCACGACGGGCACACCTCGAGGGTGTGCTGCGCCGTGTCCTCAGCTGCGCCACACTCGTGGCACAGCGGGGCCTCCTCCCTTCCGATCCGGTGCAGGTACGATCCGAAGCATCCGTGCCCGGATAGCACCTGCACCATACGGAAAGAGAGGAAGCCGTGGGGCCGCTCGAGCCAATCCTGTAGGACTGGCCCGAGAGCGTCCAGCGTTCGGCGGCCAAACGCGGCGGAGGCGAGGTCCTCCGTCCAATGTTGGACGATCGCGTCCCTCGCCTGCCGCCGGACGGCCTCCCGCTCTTCCGGGGCGACGCGCTCACCGAGCGCCCTTCGCCCCGCCGTCCACACGTACACTCTGGCGAGCACCCACGCCTCGAGCTCCCAAGGAGGGGTGCCCGCCAGAGCGCATGCCGCCGCGAACCCCACCGACCGGTAGGCCCTCGCCACCCGCTGCGCGATGGCCCTTTGGGGCCTACGGATCGCGGCGGCGTTCTCCCTCCTTTGGAGGGAGTCCGCCCAGATGGGGGCCCCGTAGAGGGCCATGCTCTTTAAGATGCCGGCATACAGCTGCCGGCATCGCGCTTTTGGCCCTCCCAGGTTTGGGAGGAGCCAAGCGAGGGCACCCGCGACCTTCAGCAGGCGCGTCGACAGCCCGCTGAAATGCGGGCCGAAGCGCCACCTGCTGTCGAGCACCAGGCCCAGATATTTCATCTGGGCCTTCACCTCGATCCTGACGCCCTCCACGACTATATGGGCGTCAGGTGGGACGCGCTGCCGAGGCCCGTGGAAGAACACAGCCTCGGTCTTGTGCAGCGCGACCCCCAATCCAAGCCGACGGATCCTTCCTGCGACCAGGCATCCGCCGGCTGAGGCCAGGCTCGCCGCCTCCCTGAAGCTCCTCCCCCGGGCAGTGAGAAGAGTGTCATCCGCGTAGCAGATGACACTCGTGCCACGGAGGAGAGCTCCCCGCAGGAGCCAGTCGAAGCCGATGTTCCACAGGAGTGGTCCTAAGACAGACCCCTGTGGAACACCGGACTCCGCGCCGTACCGCCGCATCTGACCAGCTTTGTCCACGAGGAGGACTGCTCGGTCCTCCAAGTAGCTGGCCAGGAGGCCCCGCAGGTACTGAGGCGCTCCATGGTAGCGGAGCGCCTCAAGGATTGTGGAGTGAGGGACGGAGTTGAAGGCGTTGGCTATGTCGAATGACACAGCCAAAACCCCGTCACCTGCCTCCACAGCCTCCCTCACTTGGCCCTTAAGCCGGGCCAGCGCGTCCACTGTCGAACGCCTTCTTCGGAAACCGAATTGGGCGTCCGACAGGTTCGGCCCCACCTCCAGCAGGAGGCCATTGAGCCGGCTGGCGACTATCCCCTCGAACATTTTACCGACCTCATCGAGCAGAACGATGGGCCGGTATGCCGAGGGGGAGTCCGCCGGGCGTCCCTCCTTTCGGAGGAGGCACAGCTGCCCCTCCTTCCACGGTTTCGGGAACCTCCCAGACGCGAAACACGCGTCGAAGAGGTCCCGAAACCTCCCTTCCATCTGGGTGGTGGCTAGAGCCACCACCCGCGCTGGTACGCCGTCCGGCCCGGGGGCCGTCTTTTTAGCGCGGAGGCGAAGAACCTCCGCAGCCAACTCCTCCACCGTGACCGGAGGGACTTCCTCCTCCGGTGAAGGAGCACCTTGCGGGGGGTCCATTACTGGTGGGGTGAAGTTGGTCCCTGGTGGAAACAGGGACCGGACCACCCCATCCAGCAATGCCGGCTCCAGGGACTCTGTAAGTGGAGGACCAAAGGGGCGCAGTTTGTTTCGCGCCGCCTTGTATGGTCTCCCGTACGGATCCCTGTTGAGACCCTCTAACATCTCGGCTCGCGCCGCATCATCTGCGGCGGCCATCGCTGACTTGAGGACCGTCTTAGCCTCTACATAAGAGGCGTAGAGACGGTCCTCCTCCTCGGGGTCTCGCCGGCTGCGCCTTCGACTCCGCGCAAACTCCCGCCTTGCCGCCACGCAGGCGGCCCGGAGCCCCTCCAGTTCCTCCGACCACCAGTACACGGCGCGTCGGGGGGGCGGACGGTGAGACCGAGGCATGCTGGAGTTGCATACCTCGGTCAGAGACCTCCGGAGTTTCACCGCTGCGGAGTCCACGTCCAGGACTTCGACAGGAGGCGTGAGCCAGTCCTGGACGAACGCCGCCTCCTTAGCCGCCTCGCGGTCGAGGCGGGTAAGGGCCCACCGCGGGAAAGACGATCGGCCTTGGGGGGCCGTCATCCGGGGGTTGGGGGTGATGGAGATGTCGAACCGCACGTATCGGTGGTCCGACAATGTCTCCATCATCTCCACCCGCCAGTTCACGACGCGGGCGGCCAAGATGGGGGTGGCGAACGAGACGTCCACCACTGACCCTCCCCATCGCCGCACACACGTCTGAACCGTCCCTCTGTTGAGGAGGGACACACCGGACGACGCCGCCCAGAGTTCGACGGGGCGTCCCCTGACGTTATACGTCGGGTTGCCCCAGGCCGTCGACCAAGCGTTCAGGTCGCCCAAGACGGCGACCTGACGCGGCGCCGCCCTTCCCACAACCGCCGTGAGGACTCCGAGGAAGTTCTCGAAGTCCTGAAGAGGGCGGTTTGGGGAGAAATACACGCCCACCAGGGCTATTTCTCCCCACGCGGCGGCCACGTATCCCGATCCCCTCTCTAAGAGCGAGAGGGGAGGGGAGTCTGTGGAAGACCGCGCCACCAATGCCACCAAGCCGTCCCGATCACCCAGCCAGCGACTGGAGACCGAATACGGCTCGGCGACCACCGCCACGTCCACCAACCACTCAGCCATGACCTGCATTAGCAGGTCCTGGGCTGCTTTGCAGTGGTTGATGTTCGCCTGGAGGATGCGATGTTCGACCCTATCCATCAATCGGACATCGCACCTCCCTCATCAGCCGCCGAGGTCCCCGGTTCAGGGGCGGCGGTCGCAGCAGCGGCAGGCGGGGTCGGCGCCTGCGCTTTGCCCTTCTTTGGGGGAGGATTGCAATTCCTCCCCTTCATTACATGGCCCGCCGGACGGCCGCTGGCTGCGCACACAGCGCAGCGCGGCGTGGCGGCCTTGCAGGAGGCGGACTTGTGCCCCTCCTGGCCGCAGCGGTAGCAGCTGTCCGTCCGATCCACCTTGGACGGACAGAGGGCCCGGGTGTGCCCGATCCCGAAGCACCTGAAGCAGCGCAGAGGCTGATCTTCAAGTGCTTGGACCCGGCAGGAACTAAATCCTACGGCAAGCCGCCCCTTGGCGACGACGGCTTTGGCAGTGGCGACTGGGCACTCAAGGCGGATAGTGCCCATGCCACCGCGGCCGGGCCTGATGTCCCGACCTTGCACAGCTGCGGGGTCGCAGCCCCCAATGGCTGCGATCGCCGCCACCACCTCCTCTTTGGTGACCGAGTCATCTAGATCGGTCACCTCCAAGGCCGCCGACTTAACAGGCCGGACCACCTTTGCCGCGTCCGCGATGACCTCTCGCAATTTGCCTGCGAAGAGGTCCGCGTTGGCACCGCCCTGGGCCCCTGGGAACTCGAAGATTCGAGCCCCAGCTTGGGTCCGGCGGCACGTGACAGCCCCGATCCCGAGCTGGGTGGGATCGGCGTTTGTACGAGCCCGCTTGAGAACGGACTCGTACGTTTCACCCCGCTCCGCGGCCTCCACGGTGAGTGTCACCACGACGGCCGCGGTCTTGGGAGGAATTAGAGGCTTCCTCCCACCGGCGGGGGCCCTTTTGGCTGCGGGGGCAGCGGCGGCGGGCTTAGGGGCCGACTTTTTCCCCTTCCCCTTCCCCTTGCCCTTGCCGGTCGCCTGGGACGGGCAGGAAGGGGTGGCGGCGGGGGTGGCAGGGGCGGCGGCGGCCTTTTTCGCCTTTTTATTGGCCTTGCCCTTTCTCTTGTTGACCACTTCCGTCCACGGCTGATTTGACGGAGTGGTCGAGGGGAGTTGGGCGTCCTCCGGTTGGGAGGATGGCCCCGGCTGGTTCGGCCTCTTGTCTGCCGCTAGTGGCGGACGGACGCGCTTCTCCGGCAAGAGCCTGTCCTCGATGCCATCGAGGCAGGCTCGCGTGAAAGCCCTCTCCTCCATGACAACCTTGCGGATGATATCCTCAAGGTTGGAGGAGGAGGAGGAGGGACCTTCAGTCGCCGGCGCCGGTTTTGGATCGGCCTGAGTAGACCGGACCGTGGCTTCGGCAGCCGCCGGTTGTGGGCCAGCCTGAGTAGGCCGGGCCGTGACTTCAGCCAGCTTCGTGTGCAGCTGGCTGACCTCCGACTGCAGACGATCGACCGTCGCCTGCAGTTGCCGCGTCTCGTCCGTGGCGGTGCGCTGCACCAGCTCCCGGACGATGCCGCGCATGCTTGCGGCCCTGCATTTTAGGGACTTCTGGAAAGTCCCCTTCAGGTTGGAGGACTTAGAGGCGACCTCCACGATCTCCTGCTCGTCCTCCTGAGCCATGCGCTCCAGCTCGGCCAGGGAGTGGTCCTCATAACGGACGCTTGATGCGCCGTAGCCAGCCTTGGCTCGCGCAACACGCGCCTGCTGCTCCTTAGCAGCGACCTGCTCTTCCAGGTCCTGCTGGAGCTGCACCCGACGAGCCAGGTTAAGCTGGCGTTGGGCATCGGCCAGACCCACCTCGTGGGTATCGGCAATTGCGACCCGCTTTTTTGCCTTTGCTTTCAAAAGCTTAGGCTTGCTCCTCGAAGTAGTCGCCGACTCCGAGGAGCCAGATCCGTCCTTCAAAAAGGCCCGCTTTCTCGATTGGCCCTCCGTGATCGCCACGAGAGGGCCCTCCGACATCGAACTGGCGTCCGACTCCGAGTCCGACAACTCGTTCGACCGACCGCATAGGCCTACCGCCTTTCCGTCGTCGGGTTGGCCCTGAGAAGGGCCTTTTAGGAAACGCCCGGAGGCGTCCCGCGCAGGTTTAGGCAATTTCGGCATTGCCTCCGCCAGTGTTGTAGAAAACCGCAAGAAAATCTACAACGCACAGTGCACTTTAGCCGAGCCCAGTCTGCCACTCCGTTACGGTGGTCAGAACTGGGGATCGTTTCCAGGGGACGCGACGTGGACGCAAGCACTGTGGGGGGTCCCCCAACCTAACCTAACCTAACCTTTTTTTTTTTTTTTTTTGACGCTGGGAAAAATGCATTACGCATTCCCCCCCATTGGGGGATGGGGGGGATATGTGGGACTCCCCGGTCTGGACACCGGTATACCCACTAAACGACCCAGCGGCTGTCCTGCATCGTCTTTTTGGAGGAGGACTGGGAAACCGGCAGAGCCTTTACATCCAGTCCCCCGCCGACGAGCCCCCACCTTTACAGCGGGGCCAGCACACCTCTCCCTAGAAGGAGGGGCCTGGGAACGACAGAACGGCCGTTCCCGCCCGACGGAGGTGGTGAATAGGTGCAATGCGGGAGAGGGCGCCCCCGCGCCTGTCTCCCGCTATTCACCACCATGGGGCGAGGGAAGACGATTATGATCGCCTTCACCCACCCCTTCTCGGCCTTCCTCTCCTCCTCCTCCGCTGCGGCGCAGCGAGAGGATCCTCCTCCCGCGCGCGCTCTGCCGCCTCCTTCTGTGACATCACCTCCTCACAGAAGGAGGCGACTGCTGCCCAAGCCACCTCGCCCCCCAGCATGGAGTTGACCACGCTGGGAAGCGAGAGGTCCGGCCCGACAACCGCTGTCAAGTCGCGGCGCGGCTCGGACCACGACGGGCACACCTCGAGGGTGTGCTGCGCCGTGTCCTCTACTGCGCCACACTCGTGGCACAGCGGGGCTTCCTCCCTTCCGATCCGGTGCAGGTACGATCCGAAGCATCCATGCCCGGATAGCACCTGCACCATACGAAAGGATAGGAAGCCGTGGGGCCTCTCGAGCCAATCCAATAGGACTGGCCCGAGAGCGTCCAACGTTCGGCGGCCAAACGCGGCGGAGGCGAGGTCCTCCGTCCAATGTTGGACGATCGCGTCCCTCGCCTGCCGCCGAACGGCCTCCCGCTCTTCCGGGGCGACGCGCTCTCCGAGCGCCCTTCGCCCCGCCGTCCACTCGTACACTCTGGCGAGCACCCACGCCTCGAGCTCCCAAGGAGGAGTGCCCGCCAGAGCGCACGCCGCCGCGAACCCCACCGACCGGTAGGCCCTCGCCACCCGCTGCGCAATGGCCCTTTGGGGCCTACGGATCGCGGCGGCGTTCTCCCTCCTTTGGAGGGAGTCCGCCCAGATTGGGGCCCCGTAGAGGGCCATGCTTTTCAAGATGCCGGCATATAGCTGCCGGCATCGAGCTTTTGGCCCTCCCAAGTTCGGGAGGAGCCAAGAGAGAGCGCCCGCGGTCTTCAGCAGGCGCGTCGACAGCCCGCTAAAGTGCGGGCCGAAGCGCCACCTGCTGTCGAGCACCAGGCCCAGATATTTCATCTGGGCCTTCACCTCGACCCTGACGCCCTCCACGACTATGTGGGCGTCAGTGGGGACGCGCTGCCTAGGCCCGTGGAAGAACACGGCCTCGGTCTTGTGCAGCGCGACCCCCAATCCAAGCCGACGGATCCTTCCCGCGACCAGGCATCCGCCGGCTGAGGCCAAGCTCGCCGCCTCCCTAAAGCTCCCCCCCCGGGCAGTAAGGAGAGTGTCATCCGCATAGCAGATGACACTCGTGCCACGGAGGAGAGCTCCCCGCAGGAGCCAGTCGAAGCCGATGTTCCACAGGAGTGGTCCTAGGACAGACCCCTGTGGAACACCGGACTCCGCGCCGTACCGCCGCATCTGGCCAGCTTTATCCACCAGGAGGACTGCTCGGTCCTCCAAGTAGCTGGCCAGGAGGCCCCGCAAGTACTGAGGCGCTCCATAGTAACGGAGCGCCTCAAGGATTGTGGAGTGGGGGACGGAGTTGAACGCGTTGGCTATGTCGAATGACACAGCCAACACCCCGTCACCCACCTCCACGGCCTCCCTCACCTGGCCCTTGAGCCGGGCCAGCGCGTCCACTGTCGAACGCCTTCTTCGGAATCCAAATTGGGCGTCCGACAGGTTCGGCCCCACCTCCAGCAGGAGGCTATTGAGCCGGCTGGCGACTATCCCCTCGAACATCTTACCGACCTCATCGAGCAGAACGATGGGCCGGTATGCCGAGGGGGAGTCCGCCGGGCGTCCCTCCTTTCGGAGGAGGCACAATTGCCCCTCCTTCCATGGTTTCGGAAACCTCCCAGACGCAAAACACGCGCTGAAGAGGTCCCGAAACCTGCCCTCCATATGAGTGGTGGCTAGAGCCACCACCCGCGCTGGCACGCCGTCCGGCCCGGGGGCCGTCTTCTTGGCGCGGAGGCGAAGGACCTCCGCAGCCAGCTCCTCCACCGTGACCGGAGGGACTTCCTCCTCCGGTGAAGGAGCACCCTGCGGGGGGTCCATTACTGGTGGGGTGAAGTTGGTCCCCGGTGGAAATAGGGACCGGACCACCCCATCCAGCAATGCCGGCTCCAGGGACTCCGTCAGTGGGGGACCAAAGGGGCGCAGCTTGTTCCGCGCCGCCTTATATGGTCTCCCGTACGGATCCCTGTCGAGACCCTCCAGCATCTCGGCTCGCGCTGCATCATCTGCGGCGGCCATCGCTGACTTGAGGACCGTCTTTGCCTCTACATAAGAGGCGTAGAGACGGTCCTCCTCTTCGGGGTCTCGCCGGCTGCGCCTTCTACTCCGCGCATACTCCCGCCTTGCGGCCACGCAGGCGGCCCGTAGCCCCGCCAGTTCCTCCGACCACCAGTACACGGCGCGTCGGGGGGGCGGACGGCGACACCGAGGCATGCTGGAGTTGCAAACCTCGGTCAAGGACCTCCGGAGTTCCGCCGCTGCGGCGTCCACGTCCAGGACTTGAACAGGAGGCGTGAGCCAGTCCTGGATGAACGCCGCCTCCCTAGCCGCCTCGCGGTCGAGGCGGGTAAGGGCCCACCGCGGGAAGGTCGATCGGCCTTGGGAGGCCGTCGTCCGGGGGCTGGGGGTGATGGAGATGTCGAACCGCACGTATCGGTGGTCCGACAAAGTCTCCATCATCTCCACCCGCCAGTTCACGACGCGGGCGGCCAAGATGGGGGTGGCGAACGAAACGTCCACCACTGACCCTCCCCATCGCCGCACACACGTCTGAACTGTCCCTCTGTTGAGGAGGGACACACCGGACGACGCCGCCCAGAATTCGACGGGGCGTCCCCTGACGTTGTACGTCGGGTTGCCCCAGGCCGTCGACCAAGCGTTCAGGTCGCCCAGAACGGCGACCTGGCGCGGCGCCGCCCTTCCCACAACCGCCGTTAGGACTCCGAGGAAGTTCTCGAAGTCCTGGAGAGGGCGGTTTGGGGAGAAATACACGCCCACCAGGGCTATTTCTCCCCACGCGGCGGCCACGTATCCCGGTCCCCTCTCTAAGAGCGAGAGGGGAGGGGAGTCTGTGGAAGACCGCGACACCAATGCCACCAAGCCGTCCCGATCACCCAGCCAACGACTGGGGACCGAGTACGGCTCGGCGACCACCGCCACGTCCACCAACCACTCAGCCATGACCTGCATTAGCAGGTCCTGGGCTGCTTTGCAGTGGTTGATGTTCGCCTGGAGGATGCGATGTTCGACCCTATCCATCAATCGGACATCGCACCTCCCTCGTCAGCCGCCGAGGTCCCTGCTTCAGGGGCGGCGGTCGCAGCAGCAGCAGGCGGGGTCGGCGCCTGCGCTTTGCCCTTCTTTGGGGGAGGATTGCAATTTCTTCCCTTCATGACGTGGCCCGCTGGGCGACCGCTGGCTGCGCACACAGAACAGCGCGGCGTGGCGGCCTTGCAGGAGGCGGATTTGTGCCCCTCCTGGCCGCAGCGGTAGCAGCTGTCCGTCCTATCCACCTTGGACGGACAGAGGGCCCGCGTGTGCCCGATCCCGAAGCACTTGAAACAGCGCAGAGGCTGATCTTCAAGTGCCCGGACTCGGCAGGAACCAAATCCTACGGCGAGCCGTCCCTTGGCGACGACGGCTTTTGCAGTGGCGACTGGGCACTCCAGGCGGATAGTGCCCATGCCACCGCGGCCGGGCCTGATGTCCCGACCTTGTACCGCTGCGGTGTCGCAGCCCCCAATGGCTGCGATCGCCGCCACCACCTCCTCTTTGGTGACCGAGTCGTCCAGATCGGTCACCTCCAAGGCCGCCGACTTGACAGGCCGGACCACCTTGGCCGCGTCCGCGATGACCTCTCGCAGTTTACCTGCGAAGAGGTCCGCGTTGGCGCCGCCCTGGGCCCCTGGGAACTCGAAAATTCGAGCCCCAGCTTGGGTCCGGCGGCACGTGACGGCTCCGATCCCGAGCTGGGTGGGATCGGCGTTTGTACGAGCCCGCTTAAGGACGGACTCGTACGTTTCGCCACGTTCCGCGGCCTCCGCGGTGAGTGTCACCACGACGGCCGCGGTCTTAGGAGGAATCAGGGGCTTCCTCCCACCGGCGGTGGCCCTTTTGGCTGCGGGGGCAGCGGCGGCGGGCTTAGGGGCCGACTTTTTCCCCTTCCCCTTTCCCTTACCCTTGCCGGTCGCCTGGGACGGGCAGGAAGGGGTGGCGGCGGGGGTGGCAGGGGCGGCGGCGGCCTTTTTCGCCTTTTTATTGGCCTTGCCCTTCCTATTGACCACTTCCGTCCACGGCTGGTTTGACGGAGTGGTCGAGGGGAGTTGGGCGTCCTCCGTTTGGGAGGATGGCCCCGGCTGATTCGGCCTCTTGTCCGCGGCTAGTGGCGGTCGGAGGCGCCTTTCTGGCAGGAGTCTGTCCTCGATGCCATCGAGGCAGGCTCTCGTGAACGCCCTTTCCTCCATGACAACCTTGCGGATGATATCCTCCAGGTTGGAAGAGGAGGAGGAGGGGCCCACAGCCGCCGGCGTCGGTTTGGGATCGGCCTTTGTAGGCTGGGCCGTGGCTTCAGCCGCCGCCGGTTGTGGGTCAACCTGAGGAGGCTGGGCCGTGGCTTCAGCCAGCTTTGTATGCAGCTGGCTGACTTCCGACTGCAGGCGGTCGACTGTCGCCTGCAAATGCCGCGTCTCGTCCGTGGCAGTGCGCTGCACCAGCTCACGGACGATGCCGCTCATGCTCGCGGCCCTGCACTTTAGGGACTTCTGAAAAGTCCCCTTCAAGTTGGAGGACTTAGAGGCGACCTCCACTATCTCCCTCTCATCCTCCTGCGCCATGCGCTCCAGCTCGGCCAAGGAGTGGTCCTCGTACCGGACGCAGGATGCGCCGTAGCCAGCCTTGGCTCGCGCAGCACGCGCCTGCTGCTCCTTAGCAGCGACCTGCTCTTCCAGGTCCTGCTGGAGCTGCGCCCGACGAGCCAGGTTCAGCTGGCGTTGTGCGTCGACCAAGCCCACCTCGTGGGTATCAGCAATGGCGACCCGCTTCTTGCCCTTAGCTTTGAGCAGCTTAGGCTTGCTCCTCGACGTCGTCGCCGACTCCGAGGAGCCAGATCCATCCTTCATGAAGGCCCGCTTTCTCGATTGGCCCTCCGTGATCGCCACGAGAGGGCCGCCCTCCGACATCGAACTGGCGTCCGACTCCGTGTCCGACAAATCGCCCGACCGACCACATAGGCCAACCGCCTTTCCGTCGTCGGGTTGGCCCTGAGAAGGGCCTTTTAGGAAACGCCCGGAGGCGTCCCGCGCTGGTTTTGGCAATTTAGGCATTGCCTTCGTCAATGTTGTAGAACAACGCAAGAGAATCTACAACGCACAGTGCACTTTAGCCGAGCCCAGTCTGCCACTCCGTTACGGTGGTCAGAACTGGGGATCGTTTCCAGGGGACGCGACGTGGACGCAAGCACTGTGGGGGGTCCCCCTGATGTCCCGAACCTTTTTTTTTTTTTTTTTTTTTTTTTTTTTGGTACGGGTTGGAAAATCTGCAGCCAGACTATCCAACTACGCTGAGGGAGCGTAGCTGGGGAGTGTGGGGTTGTCAATTTGACGACCCACTAAAAACCAACCCGGTGGCCGGCCTCGATGCATGTCAAGGGGTTCCGGGATCTCCATACGGAACGCACCGGTACCCCTCTCGCATTTTGCCTTAAGCACAGTCCCGGGAATGGCACCCATAGCCACGCCCGGCACCCTCGCGGTGCTTACGACGACACTCGCCACTGAGTGACGTCGCCATCCCGGGATCCGCATTTTTTTTTTTTTTTTTTTTTTTTTTTTTTTTTTATTAGGTTCTCAAAACTGGACGACACACATTATACATGATTGCTTGACAAAATAGGTAATGAAAGCTAGTGTACGACCTTCTCGATGAGAACACAGCATGCACCAGTAATAACCTACTCTTATACTAGAAATTAGAAAATTATACATAAATAAATAAGTAAGCAAAAACTTAATTATTAACAAAACTACAAAATTTAATACACTATTGAATTTTAAACAGCAGTCTCTTGATAGAAGAGACTGAAGAAAAGAAAATATCGAATTCATGACAGATGTCATTATAAGATGAACACATTCGGTAAATTGATGAGTGCTGACTGTAGTTTGTATGACAGAATGGTAAGTAGAACGTTTTTCTATTGTGAAGACGGCTGGAGGAACGAGGTATGACTAAGTGGAACTTCTGCAGCAAACTGGGGCTGTCAATTTTACCATTTATAATTTTATACAGAAACAGGATATCCATCACGTTCCTTCTATGTTGTAAAGTCTTTAAATGAAAATGATTAAGCCTAGAACCATAGGAATCAAGACTATGGCAAAGATTATTCGCATATGCGAGATGGTATAGAAAGTTCTTTAGTAGCCGCTCTATTCTGCTAATGTGAACTTCATAAGAGGGACTCCATATAGGACTGCAATATTCCAGTATGCTACGAACATAACAATTAAAAAGTAAAATAGGGATTTCTGTATCATTAAAAAATTTACATTGCCTAATGACAAAACCAGCTAATCGTGCTCCCTTTTTGGTAATGTAATCGATATGCTCTCTAAAATCCAACTTGGCGTCAATCACAACTCCAAGATCGCGCATACTTGAGACCTCCGCAATCGGGCTGTTGCCAATAAAGTAAGTTGCAGGAATATTATATTACTGAATATTTTGGGCAGCCAGAGCCCTCACTCCAACCACCCGCGGACCCGAAAAGCCCCCTGTTTGGCAGGGGGTACCACTGCGCCCCCTCACGGGGCAGGCGGTGCGGGGCGGCCGTTAGCGCCCCGCCTCCGCCTCCTCCTCCGAGTGGGATCGGCCCTCTCGCGATCCCGCTCGGCGGCCTCTTTCTGTAACATAACGGTCTCACAGAAAGAGGCCGCGGCCCTCCAGGCCGCATCGTCTGCCAGCATAGCTGCTACTACGCTGGGCAGACTAAGATCCTGCCCGATCCTGTTGACAAGGATTCCACGCTCCGCGCTCCACGCCGAGCACTGCTCCAGCGTGTGCTGCGCGGAATCCAAGTCCCACCCACAATGGTGGCATTGTGGTGTCGGTTCGCGTCCGATCCTACTCAGGTACTCACCGAAGCAGCCGTGCCCGGTGAGTACCTGGGTAAGTCGATAGGTGACGTACCCATGTTCCCTCCCTAGCCAGGCTTCGAAGTTTGGCGCCATTGCGCCGACGATGCGCTGGCGCGAACACCGCGGCTCGTCAAACCGCTCGCGCCACAACCCGAGCGCACGCCGGCGCTCCTGCACCCGCACTTCAGCAGGTGCGGCTCCGCTCCCGTCATCCTGTCGAAGTCGAACGTACACCCGTGCGTCCATCACCGCCAAGATGTCAAGGGGCGGGAACCGCGCCAAGATGGTCGCCGCCTCGAACGATATGGTCCGGTATCCTCGCGCGATGCGAATGGCCATAGGACGCTGTAGGCTGTTATACAACTGCCTATAGCGCCTAACACCCGCCAGCCTTTGCGACCAGACGGGCGCTCCGTAGAGAGCCATCGATCGCACGACCCCACCATAGAGGCGGCGCACGCCCTCCCTGGGTCCCCCGAGATTTGGCAGCAGTCTGTGCAGAGCACCCACTACCTTCTGAATCCGGGGGACAGAGCGGCTGAAGTGCTCTCCGAAGTCCCAGCGACTGTCCAGATTGAGGCCGAGGTACTTCAGGTACCGCCCCACCTGGACGTCTACGTCACCCACGCGAACCGACATGCTGGGTGGTTCCCTCCCCCTCGGGAGCTTGTGGAACCACAGCGCCTCGGTCTTCTGAGGCGCTATCCGGAGACCCAGCTCGTGGATCTTGTCCACGACACATGCCACCCCGAGCTCGGCGAGCTCTTTGGTCCTGTCGAAGGAGTCTCCACCAGCAAGTACGAGCGTATCATCCGCATAGCAGACCACTCGTACGCTGGTTGGGAGATCGACGCGCAAGACCGCATCGTACGCAAGGTTCCACAGAAGCGGGCCCAACACAGACCCCTGCGGAACCCCACACGACACCTCCCTCCGTACACAGGTACCGTCCCTGCCCACATACTGCACACATCTGCCGTGCAGGTAGGCGCCAACAATGCGCTGCAGGTAGAGGGGCACTCCGTGAAACACGAGTGCCTCCCTGATCGCCCTCCAGGGCAAGGAGTTAAAGGCATTGACGATGTCCAACGACACCGCCAAAACCCTCCCGCCCCGGGACACTACCTGGTCCGACAGTGTGCGGACGCGGAGAATCGCGTCCACTGTCGAACGCGCATGTCGGAAACCATACTGGTAATCCGACAAGTCGGGACCTTCCTGCCACAGATGCGTGCACAGACGACCGGCAATTATTCTTTCGAACAATTTGCCGACGTCGTCCAGCAGGCAGATGGGACGGTACGCAGAGGGAGAGTCTTCGGCCCTGCCATCCTTCTTCAAGAGGACCAATCTTGCCACTTTCCATGGCCGGGGGAAAACACCGGAGCGTAGGCAGCCGTCAAACAGCCGCCTCAGCTTGTCCCCCAGTCCGGCAGCTAGAGCTAGCGCCAAAGCCCTACCAGGAATCCCGTCAGGCCCCGGCGCTGTGTTACGAGCCCTGAGGCGCTTAACGGCTCGGTCCAACTCCTCGTCGGATACCCCTATTTCGTCCGCCCAGATGGTATGGTCGGACGAGGACACGGGGGTATGGGGACTATCCTGGACCCTAGGAAAGAGAGTGTCAACCACTCCTCCCACGAACGTAGGGTCCAGGGTTTCTGTCAGCGGAGGGACCCATGGTCGGAGCTTGCCCAGTACAGTTTTGTACGGGCGGCCCCAGGGGTTCCTCTCCAGTCCCTCGAGGAGTTCATCCCAGGACCGAGACCTGGCATCCGCTATGGCGCGTTGGAACGCCACGGTAGCGTCTCGGTATTCCTCGTAAGCTCTAGCCACCTCTTCGGCAAGTGCTCGCCTTCTTCTCCGGGCTCTGGTGTACTCACGGCGGGAGCGGAGGCACGCCTCGCGTAGCCTCTCGAGCTCAACCGACCACCAGTACATCGCCCGTTGCTCGGTGGGCCCGGCTCGGGGCATGGATGCGTCGCAGATCGACGTCATCATTGTCCCGAACCAGGCTGCCTCCCTTTCAGGATCGGGCAAGATCTCTTGGCCTTCCGGCCAGGCCGCGACGATGGCGGCGGCTTCGAGCAGATCTCTGTCGAGCCGGTTGAGGGACCATCGACGCGGCGGGCTACTGCTGCGGCGGGACGCACGGTCGGGGGGGCGGAGGGCCACATCCAGGAAGATGTGGCGGTGGTCGGATAGTGTGACCACCTCTTCCGCTACTCTCCATCCCGACACGAGGTGAGTGGCCGAGGGAGTCGCCCATGAAAGATCCACGATCGACTCTCCCTGCCACCGCACACATGTGCTTACAGACCCTCGATTAAGCAACCGGAGGTCCATACCCGCCGCCCATTCCACAATGGTCTCTCCCCTTACGTTGTCCAGACGACTCCCCCACTCACTTCACTTCACTTCTTATATTTGGCTTTCGCACGGCTTGTGCCACGCATTTAGCCACTACCATGTGTTTAAATTTTTAGTCAGTTTAGTCAAGGTCAAGTCAAAGTCATAGTCAGCGTCAGTAAAGATGTGGGTTCTTTACTGCAGCTTTATACATGGACTTCTTGAGAGAACTCGAAATGCAATGATATACAGTTTTGTTTCATTTGCCTACACTTATGTACGTTCACGAACACTTAACAGTTAATAATCCACCATTATTACATATTAACATTCGCCAAAACACAAATTTCGGAAAATAAAACAAAAACGACAACATGCCATCTTGAATTCCCGTCAAAAAGCCCCGACTCCCCCACTCACGAGAGTGAGCGTTGAAGTCGCCCAGGACAAGGACGGGACGCGGTTGGCACCTGCGAATGCAATTACCTACCGCGTCCAAGTACGCCTCGTAAACAGCGAGGGTACAGTTGGGAGAGATATAGCAGCCCACAACGGCTAGGTGACCCCATTCCGTAGCTAGGAAACCCTGACCCTTCTCCAGAAGAGTGCAGGGGGGGTCACCTTGTCCACCGCCCCAGTAGATAGTGACGAGCCCCGATACGTCCCCGAACCAGCGAGGATGATCCGGGATACGGTAGGGCTCACTCACTACGGCAAGGCCAACCTTGAACTGCGCAAACGTCTGCAGGACCAGGTCCTGAGCCGCCCGGCAGTTCATCAGGTTGCCCTGGAGGACTCGTATGGTGTGATCCATTACGAGGCCTCCATACCTTCCTGGGGCGGGGCTTGGCCCGACTGAGCGGCCCCCTCTGTTGGGGCCGCCCTGCCTTCCGGTGCTGGGGCCGAGGGAGCGGGAGGTCCCCTCTTGCCACGGGGACGGGAGCAATTTTTGCTGCCCATCCTGTGGTCGGCCTTACATCCCCTATCAGCGCACAGTGGACACCTGCGCGGACGCGTGCAGTGGCTCGCCCGATGATCGGGCTCACCGCACGCGTAGCACAGGTTTGTGCGGTCCACAGTGCTCTGACAGGTGGTGCGTACGTGCCCGTACTCCAAGCATCGGAAGCACTGGAGTGGTCTCGAGGTCAAGTAGTCGACTCGAGACCTGACCCAGCCGACGACGACGTGCTTCGCCGCAGCTAGCTTCCGCACGGAAGCTAGTGGACAACGGACCCATACCGTGCCCAGGGCATTGGGTGAGCGGCGTATGTCACCCACCCGCACGTCGTTGACTGAGCAGCCTCCGGCCTCAGCGACTGCGGTCTGCACCTCTTGAGGTGTGACGCTATCATCCAAGTCCTTCAGCCGCAACTCCCCCGTCTTCACCGGGCGCGCCACACGCGCACCCAGATCAGCGAGAGCCACGCCCATGCGTTCAGCCAGCCTGTCAGCTTTGGAGGTGCAGTCAGGCCCAGACACCTCCAAGATCAATCCTCCTGTTATTGCCTTCTTCGAGCGGACCTGGTCCACTCCGAAGTCGGACAATTTAATGCGCGCCTTTGCGGCTGCCATTACCGCAGCGATGGTAACATCCGATCCCTCCGGAATTGTCACCGTAATCGCTGCAGATGTAGGCAGCCGTGCAGGTCTCGACGCAGGACTTCCCCTTCCACCACCAGCCTTCTTGCTGGCCTTTTGGCTATTCCCAGGGGCAGCCTTTGGACCAGTCTTTTGACCAGTCTTCGGACCTCCACTTGGACCAGCTTTCGGGCCGGCTTTTGGGGCCGGCGGTGGAGCCTTCGATGTGGGCTTCTTCGACCCCGCCTTTTTCCCCACCACTGTCGACCACGAGGACATCGGTGCCTTTGGCACCTGCGCCCCCCCAGACCGCGACTGCACAGGTGGCAGGGAAGTGACCGGCTCTGGGCGATTGCCCTTTGCTTTTGACGGCCCGGGGGAGGGCCCAGCTGGAGCTGCGGCGGCCGGGGACGGACGCGTAATAGCAGCCAGCTTTTTGTCCATTAGCGCGCTAATGCGCGCCATGAACTGGCCCTCCCATTCTCCAGTCCCAGCAGCAGGTGTTGGTGGCGCCGGTTTGGCCGCGCTCTCTGCACTGGCCTGGGGGTTTCCTTGTTGACGGACCGCGTTCGTCAACTCTTCCACCCTCTTGGAGAGCTCCGCCAAACTGGCTCGAAGTTCGGCGTTCTCCTTTTCGAGCCGCTTTACGTTGGCGTCGACGTCCATGCGGGCCGTCAGTTCCTCCACCACTGCACCAGATCGCCTCGCCGCCACTCTCAGACCCTTGATAAAATCGCCGCGCAAGTTCTTCGACTTGTCGGCGATTTTCTCAATGGTGTCGTGCTCTATACCCGCACGCGCCACTAACTCAGGCGTTGGAAGCGCCTGCATCTCCGAGGCCAGCTCTTCGGCCTTCGGCAAACTCCCCTTCGTTCGTACCTTCGACGGTGGGACATTGGGGTTGAAGACGTCGTCGACGTCTTCTTCCCCCTTGTCCTTCAGGTACAAGGCGCGCTTGAACGAGTCCAAGCCACCTTCCTTCTCGGGTTTCCGACCTCGCTTCACCCCAGCTTGGGTTAAACCCGACGCTGTGGAAGCCTGAGAGGAGACGGACACGATGGAGCAGTCCGACTCCTCTCCCCCACTCATCAGCATCGCCGGCGTCGCCGGCCGCTTAAACTTTGACCTGCATTTTCGGGTCCTCCCTTCCTCAACAAGAGAGACAGAGCTCTCAGAGCGGTTGTTGCCCCCCCCAGAATACGAGGGGCAGAGTGCCGAAGCACTGTGGGATTCTCCGGCCTCGGAGAGGCCGGTACCCACCTGGGGTCGTCTTTTTAAACAATCCGCTTTTTCCATTTTTATTCCTTTTTTGAAAAGGGGTGAGGTCCCCCGAGGGTGCAGTAACGACCGGAAATCCGTCCAGCCGGATCCGCTGATTCCCACATCATGGATCAAAGATCGGATGATGAGGGAATCAGCGAAAGCCATGTTTTCTCGCGCTGCGCAGCCGCTTAAAACCGGGATTTTTAAAGAGGTTTACTCCTCACGGCCCGGGCGGTTAAGCCAAAACCCTCAGTCCTGCAAGAGTCACTACGGGCAGGAAGCTCCTAGCGACGCAAGCAGGGTTCCGAGCTCTGGACGCTGGCAAAAGGAGATTCTCTCCCAGTGCTTACTCAGCGGCAGTGCGAGTGCACGCCGAGCACGTCCCAGCTTCATCCACTGCGCCCTCTGCTATTCAGAGGGACGCGCGGAGAAGCTCCCTCCCGTCAGACCATCAGTTATCCGACAACAAGATCCCCCGCGAGGGGGAAGTTATTGTCGGACTTAACAGGGCACACCGTCCCTTAGCTGCCGTTCCCCACGGATCCTTAGGATCCATAAGGGACAAGCAGCCTTGGGCACACGAGAAGGTTGTCTGACCAAGTGCCCCTGATGTCCCGAACCTAACCTTTTTTTTTTTTTTTTTTTTTTAACGTCGGGAAATGCCTTATGCATTCCCTCCCGCCACGGGGGCGGCGGAAGGGATATGTGGGACTCGCACCCACTAAAACCGCGACGGGGTCCTTCTTAACGCCATTTGCCGGGGCTACGGGCACGCTTTCGCACTCTTCCGCGGCCCCGACGGCGCCGCCCTGAAAAGGGCTCCTCTGACTGGTGAGGCAACTGCCTCCCACCTAGTCTCTCGAGAGAGAGAGGTGCGCGCGGAACACCCACGCGCGCCACCTCAAGGCCCTTAAGGGACGGTGGTACCCCCCGGTACCACCGTCATGGCCTGTGTTATGGGGGCCGGAAAAGATGGAAACTCCGGCCCCCCGCTCTCTCTAATCTGCTTCCATTCGCCTCTCATCCCCGGTTTGTGGGGGATGAGATGCACTGGAAGCGTTCGCCGCTCCGCTTCTCCGTGCTTTCGGAGGTGCACACCCTTTGCCTCCCAGCCGATGCGCCGACGGTTTGCCTGCTGCAGCGCAAAGGGAACACCTTGGCGCTGCCAGGCAAGTCGCCGACTTGTGGCCAGGACTTCCACACCGGTAACAATCGTTACTGCGATCCTCCTCTGCGGTGCACTGGGCCCTTGTGTGGCCGGTATGCTGGCACTTGTAGCACCGCATGGGCCTGGCCCGGAGCAGCTCCACTCTAGCCGAGACCCAACCGATCAATAACCGGCCTTCTGCGCCTATCTTCTTGGCAGCGGCTACTGGACAGCTCACCACTGCAACTCCCGAACCTTGCTGGGTGAGCCTGATCTCGCCCACCACCTTCACCTCCTCTTTAGGGCAGCCGCCGCCTTGCGCCACAGCATTCCCGATGTCCTCTTTTTGGACTGAGTCGTCCAGGCCCGTTATGCGGAACTCTGCGCATTTAACAGGCCTGGAGATCTTCGCCAGGCCTTCCGGCAGAGCCTCTCGCAGTTTTTGCGCAAGGGAGTCAGCCTTTACGCCGCTGGTCTCCCCTGGAACCTCGAGAATGCGTGCACCGGTGGCCGCCTTCCTAAAACGTAGGCATGAGATGCCGCAGCTAGCCAAGTCGATCTTTGACTTGGCATGCGCAAGCACCTTGGCGTACGTCGCTCCCTGCTCTTCTGCACCCGGCTGCAGCGTGATGACTACGGCAGCAGACCGGGGAGTACGTAGCTTTGCAGGCCTGGCTGCCCCTCTTTTCTTTGCCTTGGCGTTTTTAGCCTTGGCATCCTTCCCTGGCGCTGCTGCCTTGGCTGCCTTGGCCGCCTTGGCCTTTTTCCCGCGCTTTGTGACCTTAGACCACCCTTCTTCTGCGGTCACGTTATCCGGTGGCGGATCTCGAGGCTGTCCCTCATGAGAGGCCTGCGCTGTGGCAGCACTCTCTTTCGGCTTTTTGGCCTGCGTCTTTTGGGCTGGCTTTTTAGGCTCAGCCGGGGGTGGTTGGGCTGCCTTGGATTTGGAGGTTTCCGGAGCAGGCTTCGCCCGTTGATCCGCAGCTAAGGGCGGACGAAGCGTTTTCTCCGGCAGGAGCCTATCCTTCATCCCATCAAACCTTGCGTTGATCATGCCGCCAACTTGCTGCATGATCAAACGCACTAGCTCCTCCTGGCTTCCTGGCTTTTCAGACTCCCGGCGAGTTTCTTCCCTCGTCGGGACCTTCGGGGCTTGGCGAACCTCGGCCCTTATTTCCGCCAGCTCCTTGCGAAGCTCCGCGATTTCTACCCGCTGACGGGTGTTAGCGGCTTGGAGCTTCGCAACTTCCTCCGATGTATTGGAGGCGGCCAATTCCTCCACTGCATGCCTTATCGAGGCTGCAGACTCCTTCAGGCCCTTTACGAAGGTTCCCTTCAGGTTACCCGATCGTGCTGCCACCTGCAGCACCACCTTAGTGGCCTCCTTGACCTGCTTAACCAGGTCGTGCGCCAGCCCACTTTTTTCCTCTGGGGACGGCGAGGGCGGATGGGCCACCATGTTAGCCTTGTTCTTGGCCAACATGGCTTCGAGCTCTGCGTCGAACGCCCTCTCTTCCTCCTCCTTTCGCAGGGCCTTTAGGCTTGCCTGAGCCGCGGCGTGCCCAACGTACCTGCCCGTTGAAGGAGGGCGTCCTCTACCCCTCTTAGCGGCAAGCACTAAGGAGCCAGTGGACGCAGCCTCGTCGTCAGTCGACGCAGGCTCCGAACCAAGGTCCCCCTCGTGCCGCCGCTTAGAGTGTGCCTCGAGCTGCCCTCTCCAGTATGGAGAAAGCCGCTCCAGAGACACACTACACTCACTGGTTGCAGACTCTATGTCTGACGCGTTGGCGATCGAGACATCGCTGTTCGACCCCCTAACGCTCACAACCCTGCGTCGTCCTCTCGCCGTCTCGGCGTAACTACGCGCTAAAGCGCCCGTCTTCTCCTCAATCTCACCGGTCTTTCGACCACCACCAACAGTTTGTTTTGTATTTAAATGATCCATAATAAATCCCACGAATAGTAGGCAACAACGGTCACCCCGACCAGAGGCCATGTGGCCGGGGAAGCCTAAGTACGTACAGGGGGTCGGCCGGTACCCTGACGTTGAAAGCAGTAGCAGGCGGGATACTGCCCGCCCGAACTCATCCGTCACCAGATGAGCCCAAACCTTGTCGCTGCTATCGCCGAACTAGTTTCAGGTAATTTTTTATTGAGGTTGATCTTCCTCGCAGCCCGGGCGGCCAAGCCAAGGCCCTCGGTCCCACTAGAGCCCGAAGACTCGTCGTTGTGGGATAACGAGCATCGAGTGGTGGTAAGAGGGATGAACCCCCCTACCTGCGCGACGGCAGGGTAAGTGCACGCCGCGCCCAACTCTTACACTCCTCCTCCTCTGCAAGCAGACTCGGAGAAGCCTCCCCTCTACATAATAAAAAAAAAAATACACAAATAAATAAATACACATAAACAAATAGATAAATAAACAAACCCCCCCCCCAACGGCAACTCGCCCGACCCACAACCCACCCATCTTCATCCGCTGCGCCATCTGCTGAACAGAGGGACGCGCGGAGAAGCCCCCCCCATAGTTCCCAAGCCTACCCCACCGACCGTCCCGAACCTAACCTAACCTAACCTAACCTAACCAGCGGGTTAATCAGCGGGGCCTCTTATAGTGGGCAGGGCCATCCTTTTACGCGAGTCAGTCGAAAACTGGCCTAAAATGCCTATCGATTCGCAGAAACACGACCTACCGGATCTCAATTCAAGTTTATTACTAAATAATGATTCCAGCGGGAACAATGACCAACTATTTACAAAACTTTTCTAAATATAGGTAAAAAATTTACACATCTAATTATCGCTTACGTACCTACAAATAAATTAAATAAATATACTGGTCATCTTTCTTGCGACGAATTAAATAAATCACATAATTTTATCTTACACTAAGTATACACAATTTACAAATGTTTTCCTTTGAATATCATTTTAATATAATGATATCTTGAGAGTAGGTGTCAGTCTTGACAACTCAGCGTATAACTACGATGTATACAACCAATTTTACATTGTGGCAAACATCACATAACCAAAATCATATTTCACATTATATCACTTGAGACTTCTTCATGCTAGACCGCAGTCATTGCTATCCAATATTCGTCAGGCTTATTGTGGTCTTGGAGGCAAGGAATTATCTTAGATATCTTATCTAAATCTTTTGTTAAACATTGCTTCCATTACGTTCTATCTTTAATAATAATGAGTTAATTAATAGCGCCGAGAACTACTCTTGAGTTTCCCTTCTTTACATTGATGCGTTGATTAATCGGGCAGTACTTTGATAGCTACCCGAAAAGGTCAAGGTAGCCAGTTACTAGGATCTTACTTGTGTATCTTTGTCTGTCTGTCACAGATTTCACCACGGAAGGTTTTATCGTATGTTTTCGTCAGCGCGATCTACAAAATGGCTCATTTCACTAGCGACATCTAGTTTAAACAAATTGAACTAAAATAAGCATTATCTTCGTAGGCTTCGTCAATAATCAACTCGCTCATTTTACTTACCTACAATGCAACATGTTTGACTCAAGTTGAAGCCTTACTAAATTCCCGTCCTATCACTGCCTTAAGCTCTGACCCTTCCGACTTCACTCCTCTCACTCCTGCACATTTCCTCATAGGACGACCACTCTTGTCTGTTCCACATCCACAGGTGTCAGAGAGGATTACGTGTCTTGAGCGGAGGTTCAAGAAGACTTAAAAGTCTCCAGAATGGCCGACTTGAGAATCAAGGGAGGCATCATAATTCGAAGGGCCTTTAACAACATTTGTCCCCTTCCAGATCTCTCTATTGATTGCCTTTTCTACACATCAACCCGGGGAGTATGTCGGAGACAAACCCGTTCCCTGAGCGGCGCGCCTGCACCGCTACACGAAGGGAGCCGACCACAGCCGACGAGCGCCGAGCCTCCCCACGCCGCGCGTCGCGGACCGCGGCCATACAAAACACACTTCTTCTACATCTCAAGCCGCGAACACTACCACGATATACGCACCTCTGTTCTACGAATACAGCACCTGAGTCATACAGTCCACTAAGTCTTTTATTCGATCATTTACATTATGGTGACGGTGGTGAAGGTGACGTGTGTTCGTCCTTCGTTTGACCTCGTCCGTAGGCGTCAAAAATCTTTAGATCCGCTGCGAATGCCGATATCCTCAAGACACCTCAGTCCTTTATTTTAGGGGAGAAAGGACCATATGTAAATGCGCGTGGAGAAGTAAACCCAATCCTCCCAAGCCTACCCCACCGACAGAGTGCCGGCGCCTGTGGTTTCTGTTACGTCTATTTCAGAAGGAAATAGACCAATAACAGGCGGCACCTCGTGAAGGAAGCAACCACAGACTTGCCTTGGGGATCTTCACGACTTGCGCTCTCCCCCAAGACCATCAGCCTTCTTACCCGCGAACCCCTGCGGCGTAAGAAGGGCCCTGCGTTTATCCAAGACCGGAGCTAGGCAAAACCAACTATTAATGGATAAACACAGGACCCGCCCAACCTTTTTTTTTTTTTTTTTTTTTTTTCGTCGGAAAATGCCTTATGCATTCCCTCCCGCCGTGGGGGCGGCGGAAGGGATATGTGGGACTCGCACCCACTAAAAACCGACGGGGTCCTCTTAACGCCAAATTGCCGGGGCTATGGGCACGCTTTCGCACTCTTCCACGGCCCCGACGGCGCCGCCCTGAAAAGGGCTCCTCCGACTGGTGAGGCATCGGCCTCCCACCTAGTCTCTCTCGGAGAGAGAGGGGCGCGCGGAACACCCACGCGCGCCACCTCAAGGCCCTTAAGGGACGGTAGTACCCCCCGGTACTACCGTCATGGCCTGTGTTATGGGGGCCGGAAATGATGGAGACTCCGGCCCCCCTCTCCATTTAATCTGCATCCATCGGCGCCCTCTCATCCCGCGTTTGCGACGGAGGGCAGCCGGATGCTGTCGGCTCTGAGGCGTTGGGAGAGCGTTTTGCTCGTCCCTTTCGCGACTTCGAAGAGGCACAGGCCTTTCCGCCCAGACTGTGGGCGGAAGGCCTGTCTGCCGCAGCACAAATTGAACACTTGGGCGCGGCTTTGCATTCTGCGGACTTATGACCAGGCTGACTACACCTGTAGCACTGGGCATTTGGCATTTGGGCATAAATAAAATGAAAAATTTATCGCGAAGTTACATTTATTGGCCCCACCTCGATCAAGATATTGAACAAT
Source organism: Xanthorhoe designata (assembly GCA_963582015.1). Lineage (NCBI taxonomy): Eukaryota > Metazoa > Arthropoda > Insecta > Lepidoptera > Geometridae > Xanthorhoe > Xanthorhoe designata. Next base: position 13,312,033 of record OY757032.1, read on the forward strand.
TGTGTAGAATTGACAATTCAACGTGCCCTCCGAAGCACTGAAGCGCTCAGCTGATGATGCCACTTGCGGTCGCCCATCCAAGTAGTGACCGCTCAGAACGTTGCTTAACTTCGACGATCTATCAAGAACGTCTTAGCAAGCTTCGCCAAGAGCGCTTCTCTCTATCACACTAACGGCCGAAATTAATATTCAATCCGACGAACGATCGCAGATCTATCTCCTTACCCCCGGTTCCTATATCGAACGTACGGATATCCGTAGGTCGGTCGTCATAGCAACGTTGTTATCTGTCAAAAAGTGTCATACATTTTGTGTTGAATAAACAACGTTGCTATGACGACCGGACATCCGTCTTTACGTGCCTCATACGGTCATAGCACGGTCATTGTATGGCTCGCCAGCAAAGACCATATCTGTGTATATTTGTTGCAGAGCTTTAGCACATCTCTATACGCTAGCAGCTGGTTTCTGACTCTGTTCACGACTACCCTCTCGTTGCCGCTCGCGTGTCGGATAATGGATGTGTTTCTCTCCGAAGGCATCGAGATTGTTTTCAAAGAATAGAATAGAATAGAATCATTTATTGAAAAAGAAGAACATCAACTGTTATTAAACTTAATTAATAATGTTAGTGTAACATCTGGTTCTCGTCATGTATTTAAGTTTACAATTTTGTGGTATGTATAATTGCATTGAATAGGAGGGCAATTAGGTCGGTAGGTACAACAGTTATAACATGGCTTAATATTAATAGTTATACATCATATCATTGGTCAGAGAGGTGCTAAGATGCACTCAAAAAATTTTGCTGTAAAAAGGCTTGTCATTAAAATTATAAATAATAAATTAATTAAACTGTAAAATAAAGGTAAAAAATAAGGAAATTTATAATAATTAGAGGTATTTATAATAAAGTAGCTATAGCGATGCTTACTAGAGGAAAAAACGACCTACTTTCACTTGATATGGAGAGTATTTTGAAGGTAACACTTTACACTATTGAAAAAAGTTTACATTATATTCATAATTATAATAATTATAGCTGCGTGTGCGGTCACTTCAATATTTGTATAGAAAATATATCGTAATATTTATGCCTTGCTATAATTTATAGTTATATATATTATAACTACGAGTGTGACGGGCTTTAGGCACGTCGTAACCGTATTTAGACACATGTCTTGCAGACACTTTATCAAACAGATACACAGTTATAAAAGAAAAACTCACTAAAAGTACGGCTGCGACGGGATTCGAACCCGCGAGATACTAGCGATCGCCCTTTAGACGGGCTGCAATAACCACTCGGCCACGAAGCCTTATGACGCCGAAGACAGCATTACATATTGTCAGGTTATAAGCAAAACTAAAATAAAAAATAAAAATAATAAGTAAAGTACATAATTACCAAATACATTAATTATATTATGAAATTAAGTTTAGTTTAACACTAATAAAATATATAAACTATAGATACACAGTTTTCCTATGATAATAATTCTATCCTATTTCCTATTTAATAAGTAATCCTATGATACTTTTAGTATATACAAAAGGAATTGCCGTCAAAAGTGGAAGGCGACCCGGATGGCTTCATGAACCTGTCGTATTCCATCAAAGTCAATCCCAAGAAAATGAAGAAGCTTGAGAAGGAATACACAGTAATCAAAACCAAGGAACAAGGAGATATAGCTGTGTTGAGGGTAAGTGCAATATTTACTTAGGTTATGGTGACCAGTTCCTATATCTGATTTTCCGAGTGTAGAGCCGTGTTGGCCGTGTGGTAAGCACCTCGACTTTCGTTTAGAAGGTCGCGGGTTTGAATCCCGGCCGTGTATCAATAGATTTTTCGTTCCTGAAAAATGCACTTCAATACGACCTCTAAACGGTGAAGGAAACATCGTGAGGAAACCCGCGGCTAGTCAGCTGTTTTTCCTGTGGATATGGCCGGCTAAGCTGAGAGGATGGTTTCGATGCTGACCAAGTCTATTCCATCTCAACAATGTCCCAGGCACTACAGTGTCCCGTTAAGTGTATGCAAAATTGCCTACTGACACTGCATAAATCATCTAGTAAAAAGAAAGGCCTGTGCTATGGTGGCCATATCTTTTTTAGCATAAATTTGAATTGAATAATTTAACGGCGTAACAGTCGGTCCAAAAAAAGGAGTTACTATATCAGAGAAGTAGCATGAAATAAATAGAGAAGGAAAGAAAAATAGAGATCAATATGAACCAAAGTAGAGTTACTATCCAAGAAAATGGAGAGTGTAAAAAATATAAATGCTATAATAGTGGCAAATTAGGTATCAGGCAGTCCAACTGTTTAACGCTTTACCTGGTCCTTTAAAGTCAACCAGCAACTTCAAAAAATTTAAATCTGGTGTCAGGGAACTTTTGCTGGAGGGATGCTTTTATTCGGTAGATGACTTTTTAAAGCGTTAGGTATTTTATTGACTTTTGACTGTTTTTCGTTCGATTGATTATAAGTAATTAGGTATTATTATTATTTTTTTCTTTAAGTAGTATTGATTTAATTTTAATTATCATGTGTTTTGTTTGATATTTGTATAATTTTATTTGTCTATGTTTAGGTTAAGTTTATTTCAAATACAATGTAAAAATTGTTTATGAATAAATAATTGAATTGAATTGAATTGAATTGAATTGAATTGAATTCGGAGTGTCGCAAAAGCTAAACTAAACTAACTAAAATGAATGCCATCCTTTTTATTCCCATCGCTATGAAAGGGACGGCAACAATTTTAGTTAGTTAAGTTTAGCTTTTACGGCACTCCGAATTGCCACAGCTGTCTGTATTCCTAGTACTTTTCTAATATTTCCTTCCGTACCTCAGTGTCTGAGACAAGAGAACCGTCTACTAAAACAGCGAGTAGAGCTCTTGGAGAAGGAAAGCTCAGCGCTCGCGGAGCGCCTGGTGCGGGGGCAAGTGGACCGGGCGGAGGGGGAAGAGGAAACATTCGCGCTGGCTCGCGAAGTGCAGGCTTTACGGCGAGCGCATCTCGACTCACAGCAGAGGTTGGCTCTCGCCCAAGACGAGATACGCAGCCTGGAGATGACTATAGCTGAGGTGAGCATTGAGATGTATTAAAGAGCCACAATCAGACAAATAAAATGTAAACGCCAAAACTCGGCGCACGCTACGTAGTGCGCGAAGTTTTGCTTTTTTGCGTACAAGCGATATTGAATATTAAAACAAACGACATAACGTCCACATTCAAATGTCATTGTAGAACATTGAATTTCACATTTTTTGAGTGTTGTCAGCTATTAGATTATGACTCTTTAATGGAGGTGAGGTCGTAATTTCGTATGTAACTTGGGTAATCAGGGCTTAGAATAAATAAATAAACATAAATACTCTTGGACATTTCACACAGCGTCATCTAACATTCGGAAAGTCTATGCTACACATCGGTGAAAGAATTTTTGAAATCGAATGAGTAGTTTCGGAGGATACCCCAAACATACAAACACCTCTGTGGGGCAGTGGGCGAAAGCCCGCCTGAGACGCAGAGGTTGCGGGTTCGATCCCCGCCGTGGGACAAATGTTTGCATGTTCTGTAGATATAATATGTTCCGAGTCTGGTTGTTTTTCTATGTATAATATGTATGTATTTACAAAAAAATATTATCTTTGTAATATATCAGTCATCTGGTTACCATAACACAAACATTAAATTGCTTAGCTTGGGACTAGATGACGTCGTGTGGAATGTCCAAGGATATTTATTTATTATTTATTTAGTAAATCGACTTTACCTCTTTATAATATTAGTATTATAGATTAGTATAGTCATTAGCCTATATTATTCTACTACATGCCGAAGACCTTCATTACCCAGTATTTATGTTCCTAAACATTGGCAAGTAAGACCGCAATAGAAAGAAAGAAATAAAGAAAAAATCATTTATTCTTGTCGGACCTCAAGGATCACTTAAGTTTCGTTTTACATGCTAGGTGATTCTAATGCCTGTTCCAACGCGACTCCCTACACCAGGGAAAGAATCAGGCAAGAACCTGGTGGTGTGGGCCTAGCTTTTTTTTAAAAGCGATCCCTTAACAATCTAAAACCCACATTATCAACAGAACAACTCACGGCAATCATCTCTGGAAGGTATGAGTGGAGAAAGCTCGTCGCCAAAAGGCGAAGAGCTGGCCCGATGTCTGCAACGCGAGCTTGTTCGCGCGAGACTCCACGCAGCCGAGCGGGAAGCGGCGGATGTTAAGATATTTATAATCTGTGTACATGTTAGTTTATCTGTGGTCACTGAACCACTTCCTCTTTTCCTGAATGTGTGATCCGTACAAGATGTGTGTCTCAATATAATAATTGATAATTAGATAAATACAGTTTTACTTTCATTCCTAATACAAGTTCTCATAGGTTATGGGCCATTGACGCCTAGTAGTGTTAGAATAGAAGTTGTAGGGAAGTCTGACGGTACAGTTTTACAAAACGTATCTCTTCAGAGTTTGCACAGGCATACAAAATGGCGTTGTCAACGACCACTACGCCGGCAAATTTTCCCCAACTAAAAGCCGAGGCATTCGACAATTGGTTATTTCGAGTGCAATGCCTACTCGAGGAACGAGGTCTGAAAGATATTTCGGAAGTGGATAAAATTGATGACAAAAACAGAGCCTCCGACGCAAAAGCGAAAAGTCTCATTGTTTGCGTTGGACACCTTCTCTTGAATAAAACTCGAAGATTGTTTAAATGAATATTATAATAAATTAAGGATTGCAATTTTCTTATAATTTCTTGCTTATTCACTTCACTTCACTTCACTTCTTATATTTGGCTTTCGCACGGCTTGTGCCACGCATTTAGCCACTACCATGTGTTTAAATTTTTAGTCAGTTTAGTCAAGGTCAAGTCAAAGTCATAGTCAGCGTCAGTAAAGATGTGGGTTCTTTACTGCAGCTTTTTACATGGACTTCTTGAGAGAACTCGAAATGCAATGATACACAGTTTTGTTTCATTTGCCTACACTTATGTACGTTCACGAACACTTAACAGTTAATAATCCACCATTATTACATATTAACATTCGCCAAAACACAAATTTCGGAAAATAAAACAAAAACGACAACATGCCATCTTGAATTCCCGTCAAAAAGCCCTTGCTTATTCATCACGGCTAAAGATGGCGTATATGATCTTCTTTTGTTTGACGTGTGTCAGTGTCAGGTGACAGGTGACAGCCGCGACATATTCCGCCCCGTTGAAAGATTTCTTCTTTCAACTATTTTTGAAAATCTTCTGGTTTCGGAAGCGGGCTCAGACGAACCAGTGAGCGTCGTATGTAGCCCTTGGAGGTTTTCAGATCTACTACTCGTGTTGTGAGATCAGGTCCTGTGTAGAGTTTAGTGACTCTTCCGAGACTCCAGCATAGTGGTGGGACGTTGTCTTCCTTGATGAGGACAAGGTCGCCGATGTTGATCTTGGCAGCTTCCTTTGTCCACTTCTGACGTTGCTGTAACTCCGAGATGTATTCTTTTTGCCATCGGAGCCAGAAATGTTGTCGGATTTGTTCCAGTCGCTGATAGCGTTGCAGCTTATTCGGGTTGATGTCCTCAAGGGCAGGAGACGGGAACGTCGTCAGTGGTCTTCCGATGAGAAAGTGCCCTGGGGATAAGGAGAGAAGGTCGTCAGGACTGGGCGACATGGGACACAAGGGACGGCTGTTGAGAATTGCCTCCACTTGTGCAAACAAAGTTTGAATTTCCTCGAAAGTTAAATGGTTATTTCCTACGACTCTTTTGATATGATATTTAGCGGATTTGATTCCGGATTCCCAGATGCCCCCGAAGTGGGGAGAGTATGCTGGAATAAATGAAAATTTTATACCTTCATGAGCAGCGAAGTCAGAAAGAATACGATTATTTGTTTTTAAAAATGATCCTAATTCCTTGGCAGCGGCAACAAAGTTTCGTCCGTTGTCGGAAAATACCTCCGCTGGCTTACCACGCCGCGCAATGAACCTTTGAAATGTCATCACGAAGTCGTTTTTTGACAGGCCGCTTACTGCTTCCAGGTGAACGCACTTGTATCGCATGCAAACGAACAAACACAAGTAGCATTTTATAAGTTGAGATCCGCGACCCTTGCGATTTGAGATAAAGAATGGGCCCGCAAAATCTAAGCCTACGGATAGAAATGGAAAATCAGGAGTTATTCGCTGCGACGGAAGGTTACCCATTTTTGGGCATAGTGTTTTACCTTGAAAGCGTCTACACTTTGTGCAATTATGAACTGTGTTACGAGCTAGACGTCGCCCGTTAATAGGCCAAATGGTTTCTCTGACGGTTGCCAAGAGTAGTTGTGGGCCGGCGTGCATCTGCCGCAGATGTTCACGCTGAAAGAATATCTTTGTTACATGGTGAGAAGAGTCAAGAACGATTGGGTGTTTTCTTTGATATGAGTAATTTGAAGCATCTAGTCTTCCGCCCACCCTAATTAAATTGTGTTCGTCAAGAAAAGGTGATAGTGATATAAGTTTGGATTTGTTATTTAAGGGTAAGTTTTGTTTGAGCATAGCATATTCTGTAGCAAATGTCTGCGACTGAGACATAAAGCATATTTGACGAAAAGAGTCATTCAATTCATCAGTGTTTAGATTACCCGATTGCCTTTTAAGTGGATTTTTTAAGTTGAAAATAAATCTTTTGATGTATGCAACTATTCTTTGTAGTTTGGAAAATCGTGAATAATTTTCGAATTTTATTACAGGTTCCGTGAGCGCTGCTGGTGCTGAGTGAATGGATTTTACTTCAGGTAAGTCATCATTAGTTTGATTTGTTTTAAGAACCGGCCATTCGCTTTCGTCTTTGACGAGGAAATTCGGGCCGCACCACCATAAAGTAGCCTCTGGCAACTGACTAGGATTGATACCGCGTGATATCAAATCCGCTGGATTCTCTGCTGTGGGTACGTATCTCCATGATGAAAAGTGTGTTGTTTCTACGATCTCGCCTATACGATTAGCTACAAATGTCTTTAAGTTTCTAGGCGAGCTATTAATCCATGCGAGGACTACGCTTGAGTCGCACCAATGAACTATGCGCGCAGGTTTGTACTTTATCACATCTGTTACATTCTTGGTTAACCTGGCAGCAAGAAGAGCGGCGCAGAGTTCCAAGCGAGGAATTGTCATGGGTTTCAAAGGAGCGACCTTTGATTTGGCACAGAGTAACTTGACTGTAATTTGGTTATTAGCGTTTATTGATTTAACGTATATGCAAGCACCGTAGGCAAGTTGTGATGCGTCACTAAAAGTATGAAGCTCAATGACTGCTGGTTTATCGCATATGACCGTTCTAGGTATGTGTAAACTAGAAAGGTGATGAACATGAGTAGAAAATTCGATCCAAGCTGCTTTGATGTCATGGGGAACGGGCTCATCCCAGTCGATTTTTAGAAGCCATAGCCTTTGAAGGATCATTTTAGGTTGAATGATGCTTGGACTTAATAAGCCTAGGGGATCGAAGATTTTAAACGCATTGGACATGATTGACCTCTTAGTGATTTCTGAGGCCTCAGTGATTACCGGTTTTGCAGGAAAATGTAAATAATCTTCAGATGGATTCCATCCTACGCCGAGGGTACTTGACGATTCGCTTAAAATTAGTTTATCCTTTTGATTTTGTTCGATATTTTCTAGAAGGTTTGAAACGTTGCTTTTATACTTTCGTAAGGGTAAACAAGCTAAGTTTAGCGCTTTTGAAACTTCAATTTGTATATAACGTAGTTCATCTATATCATCTGCTCCCGTGATCAAGTCGTCCACATAGAAATCCTTTTGTATTATTGTTTTAATTTTTTCGATTTTACATTCCTCCCCAACTTGCCATAAACATCTTGTGCTTAAATAGGCAGCGCTTGCAGTTCCGTAAGTGAGAACATTTAAGCGCAGTGTTTTTAGAGGCTGCGATTCGTCATCTCTCCATAGGATCAATTGTAGGTTGCGATCTGCGGGATGTACTTCTACCTGACGGTACATTTTTTCAATGTCCCCAATCAGGAGATATTTATATTGTCTCGCCCTAATTAGTATGGAAAAGAGAGAATCCTGGACGTTGGGACCGACTCTGAGGATGTCATTAAGTGATTTCCCAGAGGACGTAGAGGCCGAGCCGTCAAAGACTACCCGGATTTTAGTGGACTCACTTCCCTCACGGAAGACAGCATGATGACACAAAAAATAGCTCTGTTTTGGTTTTACTTCAGTGGATTCTGATAAGTGATCTAAGTCGGCGTATTCACGCATAAAATTTGAATACTGCATTTTTAAATCATCATTTTTACGAAATCGTTTTTCGAGATTGAGAAAACGCGTTCTAGCTATTTCATATGAATCTCCCAGGCAGTCAGGATTATCACTAAATGGTAGCCTGACGCAAAATCTCCCTGTGCCTAATCGAGTCGTGTTAGACAAGAAGTGATTCTCGCATATTTTTTCTTCTTTACTTAAAATTGACTTTTGTGGGAGTTCTTCTACTTCCCAGAATTTAGTTAATAGCCTTTCTATTTTTAATAGTGGTTCGCGTATAACATCGCTTGTGTTTAGTGCATTTGTAAGTGGATGATGCAGTGTATCGTTGAGTGTATGTTTGAGTGGCTCATTTTGTGTATTTTTAAATGGATGATTCAGTGTGTGTTTAAGTGTTTGATTTCGTGTATTTCCAAGTGGATTGTTTAGTGTATTTTTTAGTGGATGCTTTAGTGTATTTTTAAGTGGATCGTTTAGTGTATTTTTAAGTGGTTCATTTAGTGTATGTTTAAGTGGATCATTTAGTGTATGTTTAAGTGTATCATTTAGCGTGTTTTTAAGTGAATCATTTAGTGTATTTTTAAGTGTATCATTTAGTGTGTTTTTAAGTGTATCATTTAGTGTATTTTTAAGTGTGTTTTTAAGTGGATGCTTTAGTGTGTCTTTAAGTGTATGTTTGATGGGATCACTTAGTGTATTTTTTAGTGAATCCCGTTTGAGTGAACCCTTTAGTTCGTTACTAAGTGGATCATTTAGCGTATGATTTAGTGTTTTGTTAAGTGGGTTTTCAATTGGATCTTTGAGTGATTGCGTGAATGGTTTGTTGAGTGGATTTTTATGCATGTGATGTGTTGAGTGATTGCAATTTATGTAGTTGGATGAGCTGGCATGGTAAGGTCCGGCTAACAGCCAACCGAATTCAGAGTTTATTAATTTTAAGTTTTTAGGACCTAGCGACAACTGCTCTGAACCTATAACGTCCCAGAATATATCCGCCCCAAGCAAGATATCTATTTTGGCAGGCACATTGAAGTTAGGGTCAGCCAGCTTTATATTGGTGGGTAGTTGTGTGTGTTTTATGTCTACGGGTGCTTTAGGTAGGTAACCTGTCAGCTCTTCCATTACCAAACATGTTAAGTTTGTTTTGTATGTTGTGTTTATCGAGTTTAGTTGTATGTTACAATTTTTCAAAATTTTGTTGCATGTTTTGTTACCTATACCAATAATATTTATAGCGTCTATTGTGTTTCCATCTAACTGTAATTTCTGTTTCAGATCTTGTGTAATGAACGAAGATTGACTGCCGCAGTCTAGAAGAGCACGTACGCTTAGGGCCTTGCCATCCAGCGGATTCGATACCTCGATGATGGCCGTGGATAATAGTACCTGATTCGGTTGCTTGGAAAACGTGACCACGGACTCAGCAGATGCAGCGCAAGAAGAAGCTGAATTATCTTTATGTAGAATAGTGTTGTGTTTTTTGTTACATACCATGCATGGGCCTAATCGGCATTCAGCTACACTGTGCCCCGGTCGCAGACAGTTGCTACATATGAGGGGTAGGTATGTGCAGGCTTACCGGCTTGTGGTAGTTATGTCGTCGGGATTGGAATAATAAGTCCGAATTACAATTACACCGACACACAGTTTATTCACACAACACAGAAGAAAAGTCAAACAGCACAGGCACACACAACAGAGAAATATAAAGTTAGAAGGAGTATACAGATGAGATGAGAGTTATGAGCTCGTACTATGCACAATACTAGCAATAATAGATATAGCGTCGGCGACACGGGTCTCACGTCACTGAGCAATTTTATCGACCGCCTAGGCGCATCAATCCGTTCGGGAAGCGAACTATAGGGTAGCCAAAGATCGTTCGGAGCGTGCCTAATGTTCCGTGCGCCGTCATATCACGGACGTCACCGGTACGGTACTAAAATATATTATTACATAAATGAAATATTAATGTATGTAGGTATGGTGTGAATGCAGTGTGTACAATATAAATATATACATGACAAATAAATATAAAAGATGAATATAATATGAATAACATAAATGTGAAATAAATATTGGTAAACATAAATAGTAGGTAACGGAGTCCCTACATCACCCCCCTCCCAGACTGTTACTACGGTCGATAGTAGTCAGGGAACCTAACGACGCGTCCACTGCGTGTTGTTTTCTGACGGCTGTTATGGCCTAAGGAAACCGCGGGATCAGAGGTAGGAGTAGGAGTGGGAACGGGTGCAGGAGGATTAGGACTAGGGTCTATCAGTATGTAGGCTGGTTTCAAACGGTCTACAGATACTGTGACAGTTTTACCTCGAATGTTAATTTTAAAAGTTTTATCCCCTTTTTCCAGTACTTCGTAAGGTCCGGTGTAAGGGGGTTGAAGGGCTGCGCGTAATGAATCATCCCTGAGAAAAACGTGGCTCGACAAGTGAAGGTCTTTGTATACGAATGTTTTATCTTTATTGTGACGTGACGCTGGAGTGGGTTTAAGCTTCTCGATAGAACGGCGCAGCCGAGCAGCAAAATCCGACACATCGGTGTCGCCTAAGTCCGTTGGCTCAAAAAATTGACCAGGCAAGCGAAGCTGTTCGCCGTACACCAGTTCTGCCGAGGATGCTTGAAGATCCTCTTTGAAAGAAGCTCTTATGCCCAACATCACCAAGGGCAAGGTATCTACCCAATTGACGTCATTGTGGCACATGATGGCCGCTTTAAGTTGCCGATGGAACCGTTCGATCATGCCGTTACACGCCGGGTGATACGCGGTCGTTTTACGGTGTTTGAATCCTATCATTCTTCCAAGAAATTGGAAGAGTGCGGATTCAAACTGCCGACCGCGATCGGTGACTATATCATTTGGACATCCAAATCTGGATATCCAAGATATAACTGCCTTCCCGACGGTTTCAGCGGTCATGTCCACCATTGGCGTAACTTCTGGCCACCGTGTAAAGCGATCTATGATCGTCAGGCAGTAACGGTACCCTTGAGAAGGTGGAAGCGGGCCAACTATGTCCACATGGATGACGGCGAACCGGGCGCGAGGTAAACTAAATGTGCCGATGGGTGTCGACACGTGGCGGTTTACTTTCGAGCGTTGGCATGCCAGGCACTTTCGAGACCACTCCCGACAGTCCTTACGCATTCCCGGCCAAACGAATCGCTCTGCTACTAATTTAGCAGATGCGTTAGCGCCTGGGTGGCTTAAACTGTGAAGGCTGTCAAAGAGTTTTTTCCGTAAAGATTTCGTCACGAAAGGCCTTATGTGGGAGGTACTTACGTCGCAATAAAGATTTGTGGTAGAATTGGGGAAATGCAACTTTTGGAGACGGAGAGATGTTCCGTCGCGTTCCAAAAGCTGAGACAATTCTGCGTCAGCCTCTTGGGAAGTAGCGAGTAGGTTGAGGTCTATTGGCATTTGCAGCTCGTCGACGCGTGATAAAGTGTCGGCTACGACATTGTCTTTGCCAGAAATATGTCGTATGTCGGTCGTGAACTGCGAGATGTAGTCCAAATACCTAAACTGGCGAGGCGAACAATTAGATTTCCTCTCGCTAAATGCGTGGCTGAGAGGTTTCTGATCCGTGTAGACCACGAAATGCTTGGCCTCAAGCATATGCCTGAAATACTTAATGCTTTCGTAGATGGCAAGCAATTCGCGGTCATAAGCCGAATACTTTTGTTGTGAGGGACTAAACTTTCGTGAGAAGAATGCAAGAGGTTGCCAGTCATTGTCCTTAAGCTGCTGCAATACTGCACCCATTGCGAGATCTGAGGCGTCCGTCACTAAAGCGAGTTTAGCCTCACAGTCTGGATGTGCTAGCATTGCAGCTTTGGATAAACTTTCTTTGCATTCCTCAAAAGCAGCTAGTGATTCCCCTGTTATGTCCACTGGGTGGGACGCCTTAACGGAGCCAGCTAATAAGGCATTCAGAGGTGCCTGAATTTTAGCGGCATGCGGTAAAAAACGCCTGTAGAAATTTATCATTCCTAGAAATCTCCTCAGTTGACGGACAGTTTTGGGTACTGGGAAGTCTCGGAGTGCTTCGACTTTTGATTCCAAAGGTTTGGTTCCTGATGATGAGATGCGATATCCGAGAAATGTGACTTCGCTTGCACCAAAAACGCACTTACCTGTGTTTATGAGGAGGCCATATTCCTTCATGCGGCTAAACAGCTGACGAAGGTGATCTTCGTGTTCCTCATCATTCCTAGAAAACACCAGGAAGTCGTCCAGGTAACAATAGCAGAAGTCAAAACCTCTCGTCATCTCATCCACAAACCTTTGGAAAGTCTGTCCCGCATTCCGGAGACCGAAGGTCATATAAGGGAACTCATATAAACCGAATGGTGTGGTGATGGCAGTCTTCTGGATGTCATCAGGGTGGACAGGAATCTGGTTATACGCCTTAACTAAATCAATAGTTGAGAAGATACTACATCCTGAAATTGAATGGGCAAAATCGTGTATGTGCCTAATGGGATAACGGTCTGGGACAGTCCGCGCGTTAAGCATTCTGTAGTCGCCACAAGGCCGCCAGCCGTTATCCTTCTTAGGTGCTAAATGTAATGGGGACGCCCATGGACTCTCGGAGGGGCGAGCGGTACCATTGTCTAACATAAGTTGGAACTCCTGTCTAGCTATCTTTAGTTTTTCAGGTGACAGTCTTCTAGGCGGGCATGATATAGGGGGACCGGGTGTAGTACGTATGTGGTGTTCTGTAGTGTGCTTTGGAGAGGAGCGTACCGTACCTGATGGTCGCGTAATCTCTGGAAAGCTATTGAGAACGCTGTGAAAAACCGAGTCGCCAGTCACTATTTTTACAGATTCAACATTATTATCAGCAATATTTGCGATAGTACTAAGAGTTGTAGTATTATCTATAAGACATTGACTGTGACAATCTACTACTAAATTAAAATGAGCAAGAAAATCGACTCCTATTATAGCTTTAGTCACATTCGCTACAGTGAAGCGCCAAGCAAAATTGCGCCTTAAGCCTATATTTAATTTTAAATCAATGAAGCCGAATGTATCTATAACAGTCCCATTAGCCGCACACAATTGGTAATCCGTTTTAACTCGACGTTCCCGAAGCGCAGATCGAGGGAAGACGCATAGGTCACTGCCAGTATCCACGAGGAACTGGGTACCTGAATTGCGGTCGAGGACGAAGAGGCGACCCGTAGAGATAGGGCAGTCATCGGTCGCCATTAACGCCTGCCCGAGGAGTTTCCCGCCTTTCCAAAGTCGCAGGGCTTGATGCAGGTCTTCGCTTTTTCGCCGTGAACAGCATGGTACCAGCACAACGGGTACTTCTCATAATTCGATCGGGATCTGGTGCGTGAACGTGACGTTGATCGGCGTTGAGGCTGTCTGGAACGCTTGCAGTCGTGGTTTGAGGATCGCGTGTGCTCGTCCAGTTTCAGCGCGAGGTGCTCCACCATTTTCTTCAGTTCCGCGATCTCGCTCGAAGGATAAGAAGGCGCGGCGCTGTAGGAGGTTGAAGCTACGTGACCTGACGGTGAAGCGATTTCGTGGATTCGATCAGCGAGTTCCGCCAGTTGCTCCAAGGAATGCGTGGGTTGGGATGCGAGGACAGTCTGAGTGCTCTTGGGAAGTCGGTCGCTCCATAGTGTCCTTAGAAAACCATCCGGGATGTTCGATGGTGCGGCCAAATCTTGCAGGACTCTCAGGTATTCCGAAGGCTTCCTATCTCCCAGCTGCTCTCGAGTCAGAAGCTGTTTCACCTTTTCCTCGGACGAAGCTGACAAGCGGCGGATAAGTTCGCTTTTAATCTTGTCGTAGCGATTCTTAGCCGGTGGGTTAACGATGACGTCCTTCACCGCTTTCGCATGCTGAATGTCGATATTGGAAATGACGGTGGAGAATTTTATAGTGTCGTCCGTAATTCTCAAAATGCTAAATTGCCCTTCCAAGAGTGCGAACCAGATCTCTGGGTCATCCGGTGAAAATGGTGGCACTTTGGGCAATCTCCGTCCGAACTCGTTACGTCCGCTATTTGACGGATCATCAATGTCAGAAATTCGTTTGGCTCGACGGGGACGTGCATCAACATGGCCGTCTCCAGGTGCCGTGGCAATTGATTTTAATGATTCGTCACTGCTACTCATCTTGTATAATTGTGTTCCTTAGGGGTCACCAATGAGGGGTAGGTATGTGCAGGCTTACCGGCTTGTGGTAGTTATGTCGTCGGGATTGGAATAATAAGTCCGAATTACAATTACACCGACACACAGTTTATTCACACAACACAGAAGAAAAGTCAAACAGCACAGGCACACACAACAGAGAAATATAAAGTTAGAAGGAGTATACAGATGAGATGAGAGTTATGAGCTCGTACTATGCACAATACTAGCAATAATAGATATAGCGTCGGCGACACGGGTCTCACGTCACTGAGCAATTTTATCGACCGCCTAGGCGCATCAATCCGTTCGGGAAGCGAACTATAGGGTAGCCAAAGATCGTTCGGAGCGTGCCTAATGTTCCGTGCGCCGTCATATCACGGACGTCACCGGTACGGTACTAAAATATATTATTACATAAATGAAATATTAATGTATGTAGGTATGGTGTGAATGCAGTGTGTACAATATAAATATATACATGACAAATAAATATAAAAGATGAATATAATATGAATAACATAAATGTGAAATAAATATTGGTAAACATAAATAGTAGGTAACGGAGTCCCTACACATAAATTATGCTTCCTGACCTCATCTATCCTTTCTTCGTATTTTTTAGCTCTGAAAGTAGGACACTGATAAATCCTATGTGATTCATTACAAACGACACACATGAACCTTTTTTTCGCATAATCACTTGTTGTACTAGTGAAAGTTTTTACGTGTGTTGTGCGCTCTTGATTGTTTGTGTAGTTAGAATTTGATCTAGTGTTGAAATACGGTCTGGTTTGAACTGTTGGCCTGTAAGAATTTTGACCTGGGCGTAAAGATGTGGGCTTGAATGCATCATCATTTTTGCTACGATTTAATGTTTCTAACACGTCAGCTCGGTCGGTTAAGAACCCGTGAAATTGCTCGAGTGTTGGGACTTCGTCGAACGAGTTACGGAGCTCCTCCCACTTTCTTAAACTATGACTATCCAACTTGGCAGATAACATAAAGATCAATAAAATGTCCCATTTGTCGGTAGGTTGCCCTAAACTAGACAATGCACGTAGGTTCTTCGTTACGTTATCAACCAAAAATCGCAATGACCGTTCTGATTCTCTGGTGATCGGTTGAATGTTGAGTAGTGCGGAAATGTGATAATTGATAAGCAATCTTTTGTTGTCATATCGCTTGCATAACAATTCCCAAGCTGCGTTGTAGTTCAGTGATGACACTTCAAGATTCGATAAAAGGCGCGCGGCGTCTCCTTCCAGGTATGAAATTAAGTAATGAAATTTGTGAATGTCTGATATTCGCTCGTTTGCATGTATCAAAGACTGAAAGGTGTCACGGAACTCAAGCCAGCGGAAGCATGCTCCGTCAAATTTTGAAATTTGAATTTGTGGTAATTTAAAACCAAAATTTTGACTGTGATGTTTATGATGACAGGGGGAGTCAGGTGCCAATGACTTACGTCGCGATTCAATTTGAGCGTTGGCATTCTCAGTTGTAGTTTTCGCTGTCGCTACACAAAAAATAATGTCCCTTTCTATTTCATCCCTTTCATCAATTTCAGCATCTAAATCTTTAGAATTTAAAACTTCTATTTCTGTCTGAAGACTGTCAAACTTAGTGGCCACCGCTTCAAATTTGTTTAATTTTAATGACAGTTCGGCTAACTCAATACTTGACAATTCTTCAATGTTTACAGATTCTAAATTGGCTAAATAATTTTTGAATTTAGTAATTTGGCCTTTAATTGAGCTACGCTTCACAAATAATTCCTTCAATTTAGTACTGACCTTTTCCAATTCTGTCATGTTTGAAAACAAGCGCTACCAAGAAACAGCAAAATTAGCGAACGAACAATAATCACCAGGTAATGAGATTCAATTAATTAGTTAAGAATATCAATATTATAAAATAACTATTTCAAATAATTAAATATTCAATTCAAATTTAATAATTACGATATAAAATAATATTTGATTATTTTTATTGAATTTCAATGAATTAAATTGCTATAAAAGTGGCTACTGTGCATAAAATTAAATATTTATGTTGTAACGCCTTTTTATTGCAATAAATAAGTAAGTATATAAGTATTTTTACTCAACCTAATCTAACCTGATTTATTTGTTAGGCAGGTGAGTAATGCATCTAATGAACTAGGTAAATGAATTATAATTGTAAAAAAAATTGTTTAAAGAATTGTGTAAAATTTTAAATCTGTATTTATGAAAGGATTGCTGGTGATTACAATACTAATAATCTTTCTGACTTAGCTGTCCGTTAGGTTGATGTAACAGGCGCTCTCATTACTCTTCTCCAGTTCGGAGTAGCACCACAGGAATCCACAATAAACACCGCTTGAACAGCTGACTGCATAAAACGGTTCAATGACCAACCGGGGCGCACCGGTTATTTCTGAAAATTTTATTTAAATGCTTTAACATTGAGAAATAACTTTATTTTAATTTCTGGGTAAAGTTAGCTTATGAATATTTGTTTTAAATTGTGATTAAATTGTTGCTAGATTGAATGAAGTTACTTATTTTAATTATTTTTTTTATTTTTAATTAGTGGCTAAATTATTGATCATCATGAGTATTTCAGTGAATAAATTACGAATTAGAATTACCTACTCAGTGGATTAATGATTTGTTGTATGTATATCATCATCGTAGGTACCTATATTACTTAGTGGATAAAGTTAGTACATTTCAAAAATGTTTTAATTAAATTATGTATCGAATTTAGGCTAGGCAGATTTATCAATCACGTATTTTCGTGTTGTTTGTATGTTCCTAGCCGTTTGTTTTTAGCCGTGGAGGCAACAAGGGATGGAACAAGGGATAGAAGGTTCTAGATCAATGGAAGGACAAATGAAAGTCAAAGGATGGGCACTTATCTGTAGTCTCGGATCTGACGAGTTCCGCGTCACCACCGCCGCCGGACTCCGTTTCTCCCTGTTTTTCCTTCTTCCTGGCGTTCCTTGCCTCTTTTTTTTTGTATTTTTCGATACGTCGATTCGATGACGATTTTTCGAATTTGCGTACTTATAAGATGTTCGTGTCCTGTCACGGTCGCCAAAAAAACTTATATTTGCGTTGGACACCTTCTCTTGAATAAAACTCGAAGATTGTTTAAATGAATATTATAATAAATTAAGGATTGCAATTTTCTTATAATTTCTTGCTTATTCATCACGGCTAAAGATGGCGTATATGATCTTCTTTTGTTTGACGTGTGTCAGTGTCAGGTGACAGGTGACAGCCGCGACACTCATTGTACAATGCTTGACTGATAGACACCTAAATATCGTCAAGGAATGTAAAAGTGCAAACGAAATGCTAAGTGTTCTAAAGAACACATTTCAAAGAAAAAGTGTCATATCCAAAATCACACTAAGAAGAAAATTGTTGACTCTAAAGCACACTGGAAGTAAACTTGAAGACTACTTTGCCAAATTTGACGATATAATAAGGGAACTAGAGGTTTCAGGAGAAAAGATTGAAGAAAGCGATAAGGTCTGCTATCTCCTGACAGGATTAGGCGAGGAATACAATCATATAATTACAGCAATTGAAACAGTAAATACCGAAGTAAAATTAGAATTTGTGAAGATGAAACTTCTGGACCATGAAGTGAGAAAAGAAAAAAGTTCAAACCAAGACGATCAAAATCAGTCTTCATTTATAAGCACAAATATAGTATGTTATAGATGCAAAAGGAAAGGCCACAAGGCATATGATTGCCGCATGAGTAGTAGAGGCAGAGGCAGAGGATTTAGAGGTCCTAGAGGCAGAGGTGGAGCCGCTCATCCAGCAGAAGAGGAGAGTATGCCCATGTTCATAGCATCTGAACAAGCGTTAGCAGCTGAAAACATGACCAATCTATTGTCATTTGTTGTTGATTCCGGTGCCACACAGCATTTTGTTCAGGAAAGTTATGAGAAATATATGACTAAGCTAGAAGATCTGTCTCACGAATTGAATGTAAAAATTGCTAATGGAGAAATACTAACTGCGACAAAGAAAGGTATTTTAGATGCTACCTATAACAATGAAAAGATAAGAATAGAAGCTGTAATTTTACCTGGTCTAAGTACAAACTTAATGTCAGTATCCAAATTGGTGAGTATCCAAATCTCGTCGGGGCCTCCAAGAAAGGTATTTTAGATGCTACCTATAACAATGAAAAGATAAGAATAGAAGCTGTAATTTTACCTGGTCTAAGTACAAACTTAATGTCAGTATCCAAATTGGTGGAAAGAGGAATGAAAGTGAATTTTAAAAACGGAAAACTGTTTATAAAACACCAGAACAAATCGTACCATGGTGTGAAAAAGGGTCAGTTGTATACATTTACAGTAAAGTTAAATGCTAAAATAGAAGATGCAGGTTCATGTAAAGAGACAAATGAAGAAAAAGAAGAAAATATGAACATATGGCATCAAAGATTCGGACACATGTGCAGAAAGAATTTAGCAATATTAGGATTGCCATTCAGCAAAGAGGTATGTGAGCCATGTATGAAAAATAAAGCAACAAGATTACCTTTTAAAAGAATTCAAAGTCCAAGGTCCAGTCAAATAGGAGAATTGATTCATACGGACATTTCAGGTCCAGCGAGAGTGCCGACCAATGAGGGATATAAATATTTCCAGACCATAATTGATGATTACAGTCATTTCACACAGACATATCTGTTAAGAAACAAGTCTGAAGCTACAGAAAAAGTAATATTATATATAAAGGAAATGGAAAGACAAATGGATGTAAAAATAAAAAGAATTAGATGTGACAATGGTGGAGAGTTCACCGCAAAGCGACTAAAAGAATACTGTCAAGAAAAAGGAATAAAATTGGAATACACTCAAAGTTACAGCCCGCAGCAGAACGGGAAAGCTGAAAGAATGAACAGAACAATTTACGATAAAGCCAGAACAATGCTTGATGAGTCTAATCTCCCGAGAACATTGTGGGGACAAGCTGTACTGACAGCTACATTTTTGATCAATCGTTCACCATGCTCAGCTATAAGAAACAATATTCCAGCAAAGATAATGAACAAAGAATTTGACATGAAGAAAATAAAAATTTTTGGATGTAAAGCATGGGCTCATAATATGCCAAAAGGTGACAAATTATCAAGCCGTGCAACTGAATACAGAATGGTTGGCTACTCTACCAATGGTTACACGTTATGGAATCCAAATACTAATGAAATCACAGTATCAAGGGATGTAAGATTCGATGAAAACAGTATAAAATTTGAAGGAAACACAATAAACGAAAATCAGAAATCAGTCAAAACAATGTATCAAGAACAGTATGAAAAGAAAACAGAAGACACAAGTGATGAAACAACCAGAAGTGAACGAGTAGTAGTAGAATCACAAGAAGAACCGAGTACAAGTGAAACAAGGTCAGGGCGAGTAGTGAAAAAGCCTCAACACTTAAACGATTATGAAATCTATGAAGCTTATTGCTTACTGTCAAGTGAAAATGATCCAGCAACATTTAAACAAGCTGTAGAACAAAGTACTGAATGGAAAACAGCAGTAGAAAGTGAGATAAAGTCACTAGAAGAACAAAACACATGGTTGGAAACTGAGCTGCCGAAGGGATGTAAAACTATAGACACAAAGTGGATTTTTAAAACCGAGTCAGATGGAACTAGAAAAGCGAGGTTGGTTGCCAGAGGTTTCCAACAAGAAGCTGAAGACTATGTGTATGCTCCAGTGGCAAAGATGACAACTATAAGAATGGGATTATCACAAGCAGTTAATAATGATTGGACGATACATCAATTAGATATACCTACAGCATTCTTAAACGGAAAACTTGAAACAGAAGTTTACATTAAAGTTCCAGAGGGAGTAAATGTAAAGAATAGAACAATAGAAACTGTCTTGAAGCTGAATAAAGCTTTGTATGGACTTAAAGAATCACCAAAGTGCTGGAATAAGACATTTGATTCATTTTGTAAGAAAATAAACATGATACGATCAAAGAATGATATATGCTTATATACAGGCAAAGAGATATGGCTAATACTATTTGTAGATGATATAATGCTAATGGGTAATGAAAAAGAAGTAAATAATGTGATTAAACAATTACAAGAAGAATTCAAAGCAAAGAACTTGGGAAACATAAGTAATTTTCTGGGAATAGAATCGACGACCTCTGTGGCGCAGTGGGCGAAAGCCCGCCTGAGACGCAGAGGTTGCGGGTTCGATCCCCGCTGCGGGACAAATGTTTGCATGATCTGCAAATATTTGTTTCGTGTCTGGGTGTTTTCTATGTATAAGTATGTATTTACAAAAAAAAAATGTATCTATGTAGTTTATCAGTCATCTGGTTACCATAACACAAGCATTAAATTGCTTAGCTTGGGACTAGGTGACGCCGTGTGAAATGTCCAAGGATATTTATTTATTTATTTATTATTTAATAGAGATACAGAGAACTAAAAATACAATAAAGTTATCTCAAAAACAGTTTATTGAAAATGTGTTACAAAAATTCAATATGTACAACTGCAAAGATGCGAAGACACCGATGGAAAATAGCTTTCAAGTATCTGAAAAAGAAGAAATTATTAGTAACACACCATACAGAGAGCTAATAGGATGTCTAAATTACCTAGCTACAATAAGCAGACCGGATATAACTTTTGCTACTTCATTTCTGAGTAGATACCTAGACAAGCCTACAAGAAGCTTATGGACTGCAGCAAAGAGAATATTGCACTATCTGAAAGCAACTCAACACCTGGAGTTGACCTACCGCAAGAAAGAAAAGAATAATAACCTTTCTATCATTTCAGGTTATACAGATGCAGATTGGGCCGGTGATAAAACTGACAGGAAAAGTGTCAGTGGAATGGTTATTTATCACCAAGGTAACCTAATCTCATGGTCTTCAAAGAAACAACAAAGCGTGGCATTATCAACAGCTGAGGCCGAGTATGTGGCTGCAGCAGTATGTTGCAGTGAGCTGCTATTTGTTCGAGGACTATCTACAGACTTTCAGGATCAGTGCAGTGTAGAATTAAGAGTGGACAATCAAAGTGCGATAAAAATGATTATGAACAGTGAAAATACGAAGCATTCCAAACATATTGATATCAAGTACCATTTCATAAAAGACATTATTTCTAAAAACATTGTTACAGTGCATTACGTAAATACTAGTGAAAATACTTCGGACATTATGACGAAGCCACTGTGTAGTGTTAAACATTGTTATTTTCGTGCTAATTTGTTAAATTGATATGACTTTTTGTTTGTTTACATGTAAAATTCGTAAAGACAATTTGAGGTTAGGATGTAGAAAAGTCAAACGTCAAACAGAAGTTTTTGTAAATGTCAAGTCAGTTACTGTCACTTTAGTGTTGCCAATTTATTAAAACTAAAAGCTACTAAATTTTGTTAAAGCAATTTCATGTTAGGGTATTTTTCTTGATAAGTTGTTTTTGATTTAAAATAGAAACTTGAAATTGAGAGGGAGTGTTAAGATATTTATAATCTGTGTACATGTTAGTTTATCTGTGGTCACTGAACCACTTCCTCTTTTCCTGAATGTGTGATCCGTACAAGATGTGTGTCTCAATATAATAATTGATAATTAGATAAATACAGTTTTACTTTCATTCCTAATACAAGTTCTCATATTTCTCTACAAGTACTCTATACTAATACAAGTACTCATATGAGGGAGCTAAGCGCGCGCATTGCGGACCTGGAGAATGAGAACAAAAGTCTGCGGCGACAACATGTGGACAACAATGTTGCACATTTACAGGTTAGAAAGAGATGGCGAATTAATAATGACATTAGGCCACAGTGTATGCTAACTGTGCATACATAATAGTCTGCCTACCGACTTATAGATATGAGGAGCACATGAACATGTATAACTGGAGAATCGAAAGTTTCAACAACCTATTGTACCTGGATGTATTGACACATGAACATGTATATTTAATTGATTCAAACAAGAATTTGAAATATGACTTCTCCACGTTTAATAAGTACCTACACTGGAAAAGTAAATAATCAAGGCATAAAATCAATTTTCCAAGATCTCTATAGTCTCATTTTGGACTTACAAAATTATAACATGCAACAAGAGTCTGAAAATATATCGGACACACTGGAGCCAAAGCCCCAGCTTTTTCGTGACTCACGGAAGATCGACTAGTCTTTTCCATCTTAATATAGCAGGGGCTATTAACAAGCAAGAAGACTTATACTGCGCCATTTTACAGTTAGAAAAACGATCACAAATTGACATAATTTGCCTCAGTGAATCATTTATACAGAAAGGAACGGAGAAAAGCCTTAAATTAAAAGGATATACAATGGCAGCATGTTATTCGAGAAAGAACTCTAAAAGAGGTGGCGTTAATATTTTGGTTAACAATAACATAGAGTTTAAAAACATAGCTATTGACATATGTGAGCCTTGTACCTTCGAATGCTGTGCTGTAGATCTTACTCAATACCATGTAAGATTAATCTGCATCTACAGAACCCCATCATCGAATGTTTACAGGTTCCTACAAAAACTAGAAGATCTATTGATACATTTAGGAAGAAACACACATAAGAAAATTATAATGTGCGGAGACACGAATATAAATACTTTAAAAAAATCTAAGGAGCTATCTAGCTACATGAAACTACTGGAAACATTTAAACTGGATCAGAAAATTATTGTACCAACACGAATTACAGCCTTAACAAGTTCTTGTATTGATCATATTGCAACCAACATTGAGGATGGTAAGGCATCAGTCCACGACTTGGGTCTTTCAGATCACACGGCGCAAATATTTCAATGGACCAATAAACACAAAACCAAAACACAGAAAACACAGCATTGGTTTGAACTGAAAAGGGACTACGACAACGATAACTGCATAAAATTTATAAACTGCCTCTCAGCTCTTTCTTTTCAAGATGTATTTGACGAAACTCTAGCGAACTTAGCCTTTGAATCCTTTGCAAATACTTTTACTCTTTTTTACAATTTGTGTTTTCCAGTAATTAAAATTAAAAAAATGCATCATTTAAATAAGAACTCTAGGTGGTTAACAAAGGGACTTAAAACAAGCAGCTCTACTAAACGACATTTGTATCTTAAATGTAAAACTAAGACACGTACTGATAAGGACAAAACCTTATACTCAAACTATAGTAAGCTACTAAAAAAATGTTTTATTGCTTCTCAAAAAAACTGTAATATGACATACATTCAAAATGCACCTAATAAAGCCAAGGCAGTTTGGAATGTGATAAAAAAACACTCGGCTAGCGATGTCAAAACTGGCGAAATAAATAAAATTATTATTGATAATACTGAGGTGACCGATTCATTGTTAATAGCTGATAGTTTTAATAATTATTTCATTGACATTATTCGTAATAATATTTCCATTGACATTAATTCTGCAAATTGTAATTTCAATGTTTTGTCAAATGAAAAAAGCATGTTTATTACACCATTGAGTGTCGATGAACTTGATAAAATTGTAAAATCTCTCAAAAACTCAAAATCTGTAGGGTATGATGGCATCCGCACAGACATTGTTAAATTGTGTATTAGATATATATCAGCACCCCTTATGTACGTTATTAACCTTTCATTGGAACAAGGTATTTTTCCAGAAACCCTAAAAAAGTCAATAGTAAAGCCATTATTTAAGAAAGGTAGTACAACAGAACTTAATAATTATCGACCGGTCACTCTAATTCCAATCTTTTCTAAAATCTACGAAAAAGTAATGTTTTTACGACTCTACAGCTTTGTGGAAAAGTGTGAAATCTTAAGCGATGCACAAAATGGTTTCCGTAAAAATAAGAGCACAACTCTAGCTACTTTTAATTTAGTCAAAAAGATAAACGATGCATTAGAGAGAAAAAACCCTGTTTCTGTTATATTTATGGATATGAGTAAGGCATTTGATTTTGTGTGTCACAATAGACTTTTACAAAAACTTTTTAGGTACGGTATTAGAGGACCAGCCTATACTTGGATTCAATCGTATCTATGCGATAGGAAACAGTGTGTAGAAACTTTAAAATTTGACATAGAAACAAAAACAATTGTACCAACAAAATCTAGTTTTTTAATAAACAAATATGGCGTACCTCAAGGAAGCATTCTTGGGCCACTTTTATTTCTCTTGTACATAAATGATTTACCAAAAACTATCAATCATCCTTGTATTCTGTTTGCAGATGACACAACAATCATAGTTGAAGGAGTTGATAAACATTGCTATGAGCAACATGTCAATTCTGCATTGAAATCAGCTATTAGCTGGCTTAATCAGAATAACCTTAAAATTAATATAGAGAAAACTAAATGTATACAGTTTAGAACTAGCCAAGGCAAAGAAATTAATTTAAGAGTATCTTACGAAGGACACATTGTCGAGAGTATACCGTGCATTAAGTTTTTAGGCATTTTTATTGATAATTTATGTTCTTGGAAACAACAAGTGGATCATGTTTGCTCCAGATTAAATAGCTTTGTTTACCCACTACGACGAATAGCTCAAACTGTTTCTAAAGAGTCTGCTATTACAGCCTACTATGGATATGTCAATTCACTAATACGCTACGAATTAATGATTTGGGGTAGATGCGTCAATATTGATCAAGTTTTTATAATGCAAAAAAGATGCATAAGAGCTATTTTTGGTTTACAAATGACAGACTCGTGTAGGCCCTATTTTAGACATTTTAAGATTTTAACCCTGACTTGCATCTACATTCTAGACATAAGTTTGTTTGTATTCAATAATAAAGACTTATTTCAACAAGCTAATACAATGACTAAATATAGCGTACGGACAAGTAAAAAAAATAAATTATTTAGACCACAGACCAGATTGACATTATGCGCAAACAATAGCTTTATTATGGCAATCAAAATTTTTAATAATCTCCCTGATAGTTTAAGAGAAATGACATCAGTGACTAGATTTAAATTCAATTTGACAAAATGGCTTGCTGAAAAATGTTTCTATAGCATAAATGAATATTTTGACTATAAATTGTAATTATTATTAAGTATTATTAATTATTACTTTTTTGACATTTTTTTTTTTAATTATTTGAAGTGTTAAACTGTGACATTATTGAAGAAAAAACAACAATTTTTAAAGCATGCATGTTAATTAATTTGGATTGACAATTATATTACTTATTATTTTTTGTTTTTCGACATTACTAAATTATAAATATCAATTTTTAATATTCATACACCTGTAAAGGTAGGTTTTGGTAGAACTATTTATTAACTTTGTGATCTAATGTATGTATTTTTTTACCACAGAACTTTTGATTGGGTGTACCGAATTTGAAAATTATTTTTTTGTTTGAAAGCTGGTGCTTTCCGTGTGGTCTCTCTTGAGGATCTTCAGAGTTTGAACAAAAAAGCACCTCAAGAGAAACTTGCTCTCCTATTACGAAATTTAAGTGGGTATAATATATTTTTTAATTTTGTTTCGTATTCTCAGGAGCACAAACAAGAAGTACCGTCGGTTCCGGTACAGTCGAATGTTGTGTCCGACATAATGGCGACACCTAAAAAGCTGTTGCGCGCTTGGGAGGGACGCTCGACCGACGTACAGAAGATTGAGGAGGAACTCATGTCCACTCGCATTAAGGAGGTGGAAGCACTCACTGAACTGAAAGAGTTAAGACTGAAGGTAATTTATTGTAGGTGCAATGCTTCACAAGATTTCGCTTGCGGCCATTGAGTTACTATACTGAAGAGTCACAATCTAATAGCTGACAACACTCAAAAAATGTCCGAGCACATTCAATGTTCTACAATGACAATTACTATTCTACAATTTAGATAGTATAGTTAACTTATCAATTTCAAAGGTTATTGAGTGCTCTGCAATCAGCTTGCCTCAACATAGGTTAATTGTTATATGTATTTACCGCCCACCAAGGGAAAATAAATTAATGACTGATGAGTTTTTTGATAAACTTAATTTAGTGCTTTCAAAATATACTCTTTTTGCGAGCTACAGAATCATACTATGTGGGGATTTTAATATCGACGTATTAAAAAGAAATAAAATTACTACAGACTTTCAAAATTTATTAGCAAGCTACAATCTTAGGCTCCAATTTAAACAAGTAACGCGACCAGATAGTAATAAAGGCATAGATAATATAGCTCATAATGTTTCAGGCACAAGTGGTGAAATAGTAGACCTTGCCCTGTCTGATCATTTAGCTCAGTTAGTTCGGGTTCCTGTCAAAAAAACCTGCATTCTGAAACACTGGTATACTCTTACTCGTGACTACTGTGACGATAATCGAAATAAATTTAAGGAATGTATCAGTAACCTATCTTTTCAAGACGTTGCAACTACTAATGACGCTGACTTGGCATTTAAGTTATTTCATGACACTTTCGTTCTGTTTTACAACTTATGCTTTCCGGTAGTAAAGTTAAAAATTCCAACACAGAGAAAACCAAAATGGATCTCAAAAGGTATTAAACTGTGTTGCAAGAAAAAACGTACTCTGTTATGGAAATACCGACTCTGTCGTAACACGTCTAATAAAGAAATTTTCATGGAATACACTAAAAGATTCAATAAAGTTATCAAATTAACACAAAAGTCACAAAATGAATACTACATAAACAGAGCGGCAAACAAGTCTAAGGCCACGTGGAATATTATAAACAAATATTCATTTAATAACAACCAACCTCGTGAAAATATTAGTAAATTGAAAAACAGTAACGGTAATAATATCTCTAATCCGATTGACATGGCAAATGAATTTAATAATTATTTTATTGACATTGTAAAGAATTTTGACCAACGTAATAATATTTCATATAATATTAATTATAATACATCTAATTCTATGTTCTTGACTCCTGTGGTACCTCAAGACATTCTTAAATTAATTATCTCATTAAAAAATACAAACAGTGTTGGCTTTGACGGCATTTCCACGAAAATAATTAAAGATGTAGCATTCTTCATTTCACCCATCTTTTGTCACATAGTAAATAAATGTTTAGAACAAGGTATTTTCCCAAATATACTTAAACTTACAATAATTAAACCTTTACACAAAAAAGGATCACGAGATGAAATGGGAAATTACAGACCAATAGCTCTCATTCCAGTCTTTTCTAAGATTATTGAAAAAGTTATATACCATAAACTCTACAACTACTTAGAACATAGGAAAGTTTTAAGCAATCATCAGTATGGGTTTAGACAAGGTCGATCAATAAACAAAGCCATTTATGATTTTCTGAACCAGGTATTTAAACATAGGGACATAAATAAAACGGTAATTGCATTGTACATGGATATGACCAAAGCATTCGACCATGTAAATCATGATACGCTTATGCATAAGTTAGATATTTACGGTGTCAGAGGTACGGCAAATAGCCTGATTAAATCTTACCTGAGTAATAGAAGACAGGTGACCCAAATTAATAAAATATGTAAAGAAACGCATACTGATACCTCATACAAATCATGTGCCAAGCTAATATCCCATGGTGTTCCCCAAGGAAGCGTCCTAGGGCCACTTTTATTTTTAGTGTACATCAATGACTTGCCTCAAGCAACTAATCATTTCGTAACAT
Source organism: Xanthorhoe designata (assembly GCA_963582015.1). Taxonomy (NCBI): domain Eukaryota; kingdom Metazoa; phylum Arthropoda; class Insecta; order Lepidoptera; family Geometridae; genus Xanthorhoe; species Xanthorhoe designata. The sequence continues at coordinate 13,340,159 of OY757032.1, forward strand.
TATTTGCTGACGACAGTACTATTCTATTTATTAATGATAAATTACACAATTTTGAATCTGACATAAACACTACTTTGACATCTACTATTAATTGGTTGACATCAAATAACTTAAACATTAATCTGACAAAAACATCTATTATGAATTTTAAGCAAAGAAATAATACTAAACTTGACATTGATATAAACTACCATGGCACTAGAGTCAATGAAGTAGGCTTTACTAAATTCTTAGGACTTACCATCGATAATAAACTAAATTGGAAACTTCATATCGACTGTTTCCGCTACAAAGGTCGTATAAACCATTTTGGCCAAATTGACTTAAGAATGCAGTCCTATAGCATTTTTTACGCTCTATCGATTGGTATATTTAAAATTGCGCTAAGTCCAAAAAAATGGCTTTTACTCCCCAACATTTGCATGCAACTGAACAACACTTGCCTGCAAAAACAAGGCGTATAACACATTTGGTTAGGATTACGAAATAAGACTTGACGTAACTACAAATTTTTCGAAGTAATAGGGGCGTAAAACACAATCACAAAATATGATGTGACTTACACCCAAAAAAATATAATTCTATTTCAATTTTCTTACGCAACAAAGGGCGTAACTCACATTAAAAGTGGTAAGTTGGTAATTACGTCTATGTATACATTTTTTAAATTGTTCTCTTTACGTCGTATATCATGGGTCATAGTCATAATCAATCATCATCATCATCTCAGATATGACGGTAGATCATAGATCTTCAGTTGTTTCGGTTAGAAGAGGCATGCTGCATGCCTCTCCTAACCTTCTAGCCACTAGTTCACGGTGGATGCATGCCGCATGCATCCATTATTGTGAAGTAGCGCCTAACCTTCAAGCTAAACGGTGAAAAACCCACTTAGGGTGCTCGCGGGATCAGCAGAGTTGGAACAGGTGCTATCAACAAAGCTGCTAGGTTTCCAAATCGATAGTTCCCTAACATGGGACGCCCACATAGAGAGCATCTGCTCAAAACTCGGCCGGGCTTCGTTTGCGTTGCGAAGACTGGCGAGTAGGTACAGCCACCCGCGAGGTAGTGCGTTCCTGCAATTTTGCAACTGTCCACAGCACACTCACCTACGGTGTGGAGCTGTGGGCACACGCAAGCGACGCCGAGCGAGCCTTCGTGATGCAGAAGAAGGCTATTCGAGCTATAGCTTATTTCTGATTTGATTCCGTAGAAAAAATCCGAGCCATCTTCAGTATTAATTATCTCGTTGAGCCAATTCATAAGGCCTTTAAGGTTTCGGATCTGTAAGTCATTACCTATTACTGGTTCTTAACACACACCGGTTGAATAGGTACCTTCGTCTTCAGGCACTGAGGTATGCAGGACGAAAAGACGTTACAAAGTTTCCCGAACGATTCCATCCAAGTTGAATTACACGATTGACCTCTTTCTTGAAGATGGACTTACCTAATTAAATGGTTTGTCATATTATTAATCTCCTAGAACTGGAAAACAGTTCATAAGCATGACTCAGATGTGAGATGGATATATTCCTAGTTAATAGGTAATTTGATGTGTTTTGACTCTTCTTATAAGAACAGTACCACCACGGCTACCTTCGGGCAAAACTAAATTGAGAGCTTGAATTCTGTCCTCACCAAGAGCCATGTGGTCCTTGATGCTGCTTCAGCCAACCTTATCTGTTACAGGCTGGTTTCCGAGATAATTATCTTAAGTATAGTGTCGGATAATATTGGATCTTGGGTCTTCAGCCACACTGGAAACAGGCTTAGTGACCGAATCAGAGAGCTTTTCAACTTCCCTTAGAACTTGCGCTTTAGTCGACTGACGCTAAAAGTAATACTTTGAGTGCTTCCCATTTAAAATGCTGGCTCTATTTTTTTGTGCCACTACTTGCTAAATAACTAGTTTATTGAACGGAAATAAGGTAGATGATGTAGTTTATGCCTTATTATGATGATTATACTAGATACACGCACCTGATTACTTGTTACTAACTAACAAACACTAACTTAACTTATAGCTATTATTAAAAAAATCTTTCTTTCTTCATTTTCAGCGTTTCTACCAACTCATTATTATAGAAATCATTTATTTAGGATCAATACATTACATTTATGGTACATTACATAGGGTGTATAACCATTTTTAGTAAAAAAAATGGTCTATACGATACAAAAACTATACTCGTCTGTACACAAATGGCAATTACGACTGATGCTCGTGTTTAGATGAGTTTTTTTTGGGGCGTATAAACCATTTTTTTTATTTATCAGTGGTGTAAGTCCATGCTAACTTTTTAAATAAAGCCTCGACACTGTTGTAATTAAGTGATGTAATGCACGGTCCAAACACAAGCATTTTCTTTATTGATCACAACTTTATAACTATAAAAACAAAAAAGTTATGGACTAAAGTTTTTTTTCTTTTTCGTTTTTTGCTCATTGCCAAAAGTACGTATTTGGTTTATACGACCTTTGTAGCGGAAACGGTCGATATTGATAATATCACAAAACGACTGAAGCAATTTTCTTATGCTCTTTTTAAGTTAAGAAAGGTTTCTAATTTGTCGACTTTGCTTACTGCATATCATGGTCATGTCTCATCGATCTTACGGTACGGAACAATATTCTGGGGAAATTCAACAGATTATCTTAAAGTTTTCAAAGCACAAAAACGCTGTCTTAGAGCAATTTGTGGTCTATCAAATCGAGACACCTGTAAAAATCATTTCATTGAACTAAAGCTGCTTACACTCCCGGCGATATACCTGTACGAGGTAGCAGTTTTTGTAAAATGTAATCCTGAACTATTTGAATGGTTTGCAGTTGGAAGCCGCTTGGAGGGCAATCTACGTCATATACCGTGTAGAACAAAGTTGTACCGTAATAGTGTATTTTATAAATTATTTATTATTTTACAGTGTTAAACCACACTTAGGTATTGGAAATTTCATTATAAATGAAAAATCTTACTAAAAGTTAAAGGCTCCGGCAGGATTCGAACCTGCGTAGATACAAGCGATCGCTCTTAAGCCGAGCTGCCTGACCACTAGGCTACGGACCCTCTAAGCCGAGGCCCGAAACTATTAGTAAGATGATCGGCTTAGAGGGTCCGTAGCCTAGTGGTCAGGCAGCTCGGCTTAAGAGCGATCGCTTGTATCTACGCAGGTTCGAATCCTGCCGGAGCCTTTAACTTTTAGTAAGATTTTTCATTTATAATGAAATTTCCAATACCTAAGTGTGGTTTAACACTGTAAAATAATAAATAATTTATAGAATTAGCGTAGCGACATCTCTGGTCATTTGTGTTGAATGCAACTTCAATCAATGAGCAGGTGATATTCTAATATCCCTGTAGATGGCGCTCATCGGTGCTTTAACCGATACAAAATCATCTTACTAATAGTTTCGGGCCTCGGCTTAGAGGGTCCGTAGCCTAGTGGTCAGGCAGCTCGGCTTAAGAGCGATCGCTTGTATCTACGCAGGTTCGAATCCTGCCGGAGCCTTTAACTTTTAGTAAGATTTTTCATTTATAATGAAATTTCCAATACCTAAGTGTGGTTTAACACTGTAAAATAATAAATAATTTATAGAATTAGCGTAGCGACATCTCTGGTCATTTGTGTTGAATGCAACTTCAATCAATGAGCAGGTGATATTCTAATATCCCTGTAGATGGCGCTCATCGGTGCTTTAACCGATACAAAATCATCTTACTAATAGTTTCGGGCCTCGGCTTAGAGGGTCCGTAGCCTAGTGGTCAGGCAGCTCGGCTTAAGAGCGATCGCTTGTATCTACGCAGGTTCGAATCCTGCCGGAGCCTTTAACTTTTAGTAAGATTTTTCATTTATAATGAAATTTCCAATACCTAAGTGTGGTTTAACACTGTAAAATAATAAATAATTTATAGAATTAGCGTAGCGACATCTCTGGTCATTTGTGTTGAATGCAACTTCAATCAATGAGCAGGTGATATTCTAATATCCCTGTAGATGGCGCTCATCGGTGCTTTAACCGATACAAAATCATCTTACTAATAGTTTCGGGCCTCGGCTTAGAGGGTCCGTAGCCTAGTGGTCAGGCAGCTCGGCTTAAGAGCGATCGCTTGTATCTACGCAGGTTCGAATCCTGCCGGAGCCTTTAACTTTTAGTAAGATTTTTCATTTATAATGAAATAGTGTATTTTGTATGGCTCCGACAATATACAACAAAATTCCTCAAACTGTTCGCTTAATGTCAACTAATGAGTTTAAGAGTCAATGGTGTGATATATTACTAAGAAAAGCATATTACACTATTAATGAATTTCTAAGCGATCGTAATATTATTGAATAAATTTTGACATGCATTTTAAAATATAATTTATTGTTGTGTTGTGTGTGCATTTTAATTGACATATTTTATATTAATGATTTTGTTTTATTATTTATTAATTAAGAATGACTGTTTGTATGCTATACTAGCAGAATCTAGATGTTCTCTAAGCTAATACCACCATCTGTAATTTACCTAGGTTCACAAACACTGAATAAATGAATTATGAATTATGACATTTGGCATTTGAATGTAGACGTTATGTCGTTTGGTTTAATGTTCAATGTCTTTGGATACTATCCTCGATACCGAGTCAAGCATCACAAATGTATAAAAATCCAGTGCAGCGTCTCCCCCGGTAACTTGAACTAAAAATTCCATTTAGAATACTTGACACATGAGCGAGGATAGATTATACTACACATAAACCGCCGGTAACCCTACTGAGCTCATGGACGAAGTTCTTTCGTAAAGTTCAAAGTTAATGGTTAAAGTAGTCTATGTACCTATAATATGTATGTATTTACAATAATAAATGTATACAAGTAGTATATCAGTCATCTGGTTACCATAACACAAGCATTAAATTGCTTAGCTTGGGACTAGACGACGCTGTGTGGAATGTCCAAGGATATATATTATTATTGATACTATACGATATTACGATATTTATTATTGGACATAATTATTGTTAAATAATGTCGTATTTTGTAGTTATGTGTAAGTATAGTGTACCCTGGTTCTGACGGAAGATCAGCGTTGTGTTTTTATAAGCGCAACATAGTGCTGAGTCAGACCTTTGTAACATTTCCAACTGTGTTTCATCTATTTTTTTGTTTTTATTATGTGTGTGTATGTTACAAATAAATCATTTATCATTATCATTATCATTTATCATTATTTTGTTTATTTTTTTAAAGGTAATGGAGCTGGAGACTCAAGTACAAGTTTCGACAAACCAGCTCCGCAGACAGGATGAGGAAACGCGGCAGCTGAGGGAGACGCTTGATGAGACGCTGCAGCGGGAGAGGGCGCTGCAGTCGCGGCAACGGGAGTTCCAGCACAAATATACTGATCTGGAGAGCAAGGTACATGAACAAGACTTCGGGCTGACGTTTCTTGACTGAGTTCAGTTATTGAACTTAACCATGGGGTACCATTTCCTTATAAAACGCTTGCAGTTCCAAAAAATAATAATAGATAGCGTTACGTGTTGCGATTTCGAAATAATGTCTCTGGAAATTCATGTAAACACCAAAATTATGCCAGAATCATACATTTTCTGTTCTAAATATATTTTTTTAAATATAACGAAATAAAATATCCCATTATTTTATTTCCTAGATCAATTTCTACAAAATAAAATAAAATTACATTTACAAAAATACAAATACAAATTGTTTATTATTTCTCTCACAAATCACAATACATAAATAAAAATATAAAGTAATTAAGTAATTTTAAATATAAGTACAGTAAAAAAAATAATAATGATAAATTGAATCAACAAAAATAAATTGAAAATAGGTTAGAAGTAAGAACCGTTTTGTGACATGACAATAATGAACGCTAGATGGCGCTGACTCAGAAACACAGGTAAAACGGGATAGCCCGACGAATTGCCCGCAAATTCAGGATTGTTTTCAATGTTCTACATGAGGCATCTGTACTAGTGTATTATATAATCTGTGGTTCAGTTATTGAACTTAACTAATTTGACAGCACTAAAATTGATGCTATCTTTTTTATTTCGATCGTTATGAAAGGGACGGCAACAATTTTAGTGCTGTCAAATTAGTTTAGTTAAGTACACTGATCTTGAGAGCAAGGTACAAGACTTCGGGCTGACGTTTCTTGTCTGAGTTTTGTTGAACACTTTTTTTGACGACCTCTAGCGCAGTGGGCGAAGGCTCGCCTGAGACGCGGAGGTTGCGGGTTCGATCCCCGCCACGGGACAAATGAATAAATAAATATTCTTGGACACACAGCGTCATCTAATCCCAAGCTGAGCAATGTTTGTATGTTCTGCAGATATTTGTTCCGGGTCTGGATGTTTTTGTATCTTCATTAGTATGTTTGAATTTACAAAAAAAAATTATCAAAGTTTTATATCATTTATCAGGTTACTATAACGCAAGCATTAAGTTGCTTAGCTTGGGACTAGATGACGCCGTGTAAAATGTCCAAGGATAATATTATATTATTACTTTTAAACCGACTTCTAAAGGAGGTTTCTCAATTTTACCGTAGGTACTTATATTATTTTATTTTATTTTATTTTTACAATTTTAGGAAAACTTACAGCTAACAAAAAAACAATTAAAGAAAGACTAAGTTCTAAGGGCTAATTACAAGTTTCCACATGTCATCATTATTGTCCTCCATAGCCTGTAGTATCCCTCTGCTGAGTGTACTGCGTACGTACCGTACATACATAATACTTATTAAATATTAAATGTTTTTATGTAATTTGAAAATAATGTTTTTAGGCGAAATACGAGTCCATGCAAGCAAATATAAGAAACATGGAGGATGCTCAAAGGATAGCCGAGCTCGAGACTGAAGTTTCCGAATATAAACTCAAAGTGAGTACTCTACGCGATGATTTCCACTCACAGCTTTAACACATTTAGGCGTTTGAAAAAAACGTTTTTTAACGCAAAAGATCCAATACAAAGGAGACTTCTAAATACAGCCGATCATGTTTTGTTCTTATTATTTTTATACAATGAGCGTTTTGAGCATTGAGATGTATTATAGAGCCACAATTAGACAAATAAAATGTAAACGCCAAAACTCGGTGCACGCTACGTAGTGCGCAGAGGTTTTCTTTTTTGCGTACAAGCGACATTGCACATTAAATAAATAAAATAAAAAAAAATAAAATTCGTTTATTTCAGACTTTTAGTCCATAGATTGTTAGTAGCACATACAAAAATAAAAGAAAAAGTAAAATTAACCTAGTTGTTAGTACAAAGTATAATGACAAGTTATCCAACAACCAACAAGGTATCCTATCTAGATCGCCTTCCGGATAAGGCTTACCCAGAAAGTTGAAGAACATCTATCAGATAAAGTCCTCAGAATGCTGTTGCGACTGTCCCGTATTCTGCGGATCAGGGAGGCAGTCTTTTTGCGGATAATTGCCTCAAAACCATCAGTTTGGTATTCCGCAAACATCCCCGATGCACTACAGAAGCGAGGAAGCCGCAACATCATCCTGAAAACGTTATTGTATTGGATACGTAGCGTTGCTAGCGACTTTTTTGTATGGTTGACCCACAGACTACCCGTGTACATACCCTGGCAGTAAGCTTTGAAAAGCGTGAGTTTAACGTCTTCAGTACAGCGGGAAAATCTGCGAGCCACCATATTTCCTCTCACTGCTAGAGCTCTACGCTCCCTCTCAATGTCAGCATCGTCTTTAAGGTCGTCGGTAACTATATGTCCCAGGTATTTAAATTTCGACACTCTTTTAATGATTAAGCCATTTAAGGTAATATTATTAGTATTGATGGTACAATTACCGGCGGCCTTAAAGACCATGCACTCTGTTTTCTTAGCATTATACATGAGACCATGCTCAGTGGCATATGTCTCACAAAAACTTAACATTTCTCTCAGGCCACTCACCGTTGGGCTGAGCAGCACCATATCGTCTGCGTAACTTAAGTTATTGGTGCTGATGCCATCTATACTACATCCGACACGCATGCTGCTCAACCCCACGATGAGATCATTGACATACATGCTGAAGAGGTTTGGAGAGCTTAGTCCACCCTGTCTCACCCCACTCTCCAGCTTGTACCCATCTGAAAGAGTATGTGCCCATCTTACAAAGTTGGTTTGATTGCCATACCAAAACTGAAGCAACTTCTGCATTTCTACCGGTACACCCCTGCTCTCTAACTTCTTCCACAGCACATCGTACGAGACGAGGTCAAAGGCCTTGGATAGGTCAAGAAAGCAGGCGTATATCGGCGTCTTTCGGCTGGTATAGTATTGGACAGTGTGCTTAAGACTTACGATTGCGCTTTCAGTAGAAAGTCCGGATCGAAATCCGAACTGAGCGTCATGTAAATCTGAGTATTTGTCTAGGTAAGAATTAAGCACACTGTCCAGCACTTTAGCGATGACTGTTGCCAGTGAGATAGGGCGGTAATTCCTCTTATCCGAGACGTCTCCAGTTCGGTCCTTCACAATAGGCACAACGATTGTTTTCATTAGGTCATGTGGTAAGTATGTGTGACTGATGCACATTGTGAAGAACAGAGCGAGGACCCTCGGTAGATGAACACCCGCCCGTCTCAAGTGCTCCACGCTGAGACCATCATGGCCGGGAGATTTACCACCGGTCATTTTATTAAGGGCCAATCTTACCTGCTTGGCAGTAAAGCACATCGACGACGGCGGCTCTTTCCCCGGACATTTTGGACCAGCTGTGGAGGGAGGGAATCCTGTCGAGGAGCCAAGTGGGGAGTGCACATTAAAATGTTCCATGAATAAGTTACAGATATGCACTGGCTCACTCTTCCCATCCACACTCACAGGGTGGCCAGGTCTAACATCATATTTACCCGTAGTTTTCCAGAATTTGCCAAAATCTTTACCCGCTCTATGCTTAGCCAAGATGTCCATTTTAAGTTGCTCCTGGTTGTCTTGGCACCACTTCAAGCGCCTTTTAAAAAATTTACGGGACTCGTGCATTTGGTCAAAAATTTCACCTGATCTTGGACGATTGTGTTGAACCCACACTTTGAAGTTAAGTCTGGCCACCCTGTGAGCATCATGGACATGCTTGTTCCAGCCACACAGATGTTTACTTTTATTACCCCTACCAGCATGCCTCTCACTAGTCTCAGTAGCTGCATCACTTAACAAACGTACAATTTTATCATATAAGGTATCAAGCACCCGTTCATGCTCCTCCAAACTGCATGATCCGTGACCGCACTCAATAAATTCGGATGGAAAGTCTATTTCACGCAGCTTAGAGTTACACAATTCATGATATTTAGCTATTTGTGTCTTGTCCCTCTCCCCCCATATCACCCTGTTCCGATGCAGGTCGCTATTGACAATTTTAGATCTAACACAACTTAAGTCACACTCTAAAACTAAGGGTAGGTGGTCAGACACAAAAACATCCTCAATAACTTCTACCTTAACAATTGATTGCAATGCTGAGGCCGACACAACACAGTGATCCAACCATCGCCGGCAGCCATGGACCTCGCTGACGTATGTGTAAACATTGGACTGAGTGCCCAATTTCTGTATGTCAGCACAGGTCCAGCACTGCTCCGCACAGAAGCTATTGAGTTCTACATAAAAAGATTCACATGGGTGGGCATTAAAGTCGCCTAATATAAATATACTAGCAACATCCTCGCTTGCCACAATTGCACTAATTTCCGCCAGGACCTCCGTAAAAATAGGTAAGTTGTCAGTTGAGTCGGTGGGCATGTACACTGAAAATATTAGAATAGCGCACCCCCCTATACTCGCTCTGACAGCTACCAGCCGGTCACTATTACATTTTAACAAACTAACATTATCAAAAATTCCTTTCCTCCAAAGAATGGCCACTCCCCCATATGGTCTGCCCTTCAGTAAACCTAGAGACGTGTCCACAGCGGACTTACCTGTGTACTCAAAGTTGTTAGAAATAGTACCTAGTAACGGTATATCATGGGGAAGTAGCCATGTCTCTTGGAGCGATACTATATCGGTCGTTTTACAAATATTTTGCACATCATTAAAAGACCGCTTAAGTGACTTACAATTAAAACTTATCATTTTTAAATATTTATTAGACTTAGAATCCATACAAAATGAGTTATGAAGCTTTTACTATATTTTCAGGTTTTGTTTTGTACATAAAATGCACAAAGCGCCTGAATGTAATACCATTTGGCCAGAATTTATCATTTAAAAATAAATCTAATTTATTCTTAGAAACATACAATTTATAAGCGTTGTAAATTTTTGTTTTACGCATATTTATCATTTTTAAAGATACAGTTTCATTAGTTTTCTCCTTAATGTAGGCAATAATGTCATTTTCTGTGACTTCCTTACTAACATTTGAGATCAAAACAGGCACTTTGGTATCCGCCGCCTTAAATTTATCATTGGGTTCAGTAGGAGCACAGCCTCTTTGACCAATTAACTTATAACGCTTAGCAGATTTGCTACGCACTATCTGCCACTCTGAGTCCCTAACTACATGATCTGATTTTTCATTTAATACCGGGGCATTCAATCCACCGCGCGCATCGAGTCGAGTAACGGGCGAATTTGTGTTTGATGTAAGCACTGCCGTAGGTAGGAGCGAAGCGGCCGATCCTTCGCACCTTAGTGGTTCACGACTGGTACCGATATCACCCGAACCGCACACGCCGCCGCCGCCGTCACCGTCACCGCCCGCCGGCGCCGAAGCAATCGGTTTAGCAGAAACCGCATTCTCGCCACGGTCTCCACGCGCGCCACACTATGCTTTGTCTCACTTGCACTTGCACCTCGGCTGCACTCGATTCTCGCCTGGCTATCTCTCTCATTTAACTCTGCCGAAACCGAGGTAGTGGCCTCTACGTGCTTAGTCATCGCTTGATTTTGGACGCAACTCAGCGGCGATGTACAACTACCCGCTTCTATTTCATTTGTTGACGAGTGCATCACTGCAACCGCCTGCAGGTTGTCAACTTTGGAAACAGCTGATGCCTGAGAAGTATTTATAGGCACATATTCAGGTACGTACTGCAGCCCGTAGGGTCCACTGTCTTGTTCAAAACTCTGCTGCAGACAAGCTCCTCTGTTTTTATTTACATATAAATTTTCTCTTGAGGAGAACTCATTTATTAGAGATGCATGTTTCAAGCCCTCTACCTCCTGTTTAAGTAAATTAAACTGGTCCGAAGTTATCGTTTTTTCTTCTAGTAAACTTAACTGATTTTTTAACCATACGATCTCCTTCAAAAAGCGAGTCACATCAATATGATCAAATGTTACTGGTGGAAGTAAATGCAGATCTTTTGCCACGAAAACTGGGAAGATCTCGGGATCTGCAGTTTTCATTAGGTTTATTATATCACTTAGGTCTCTTGACTTTTTCTTCGTACCCTCTCTTCGACGTAGAGGCATCTTCCTGGTACTAGGCATAGAATCAAAGAGTAGTGTTTTTGCCTTTACAATATCATCTACAGAGAAGGACGAAGTGCACAGCTGTTGAATACTCTCTTCGTCCATGTAGTCCATCACATTTCGCACAAAAGCCAGTACCTAGTTCATTGATAACTACGTTACAATTTATACACTTTGCAATATTAGAACACATCGTCCTCTGCACTAATGAGTCACCGTACAAGCGATATCGACGCGTCCGCGTTATGCCGCGCAACGCGTGAGACTGAAATTAAAACAAACGACATAATGTCTATATTCAAATGTCTAATGTCATTGTAGAACATTGAATTTGCACGCACATTTTTTGAGTGTTGTTAGCTATTAGATTGTGACTCTTTAATACTTACATCTCAATGGTTTTGAGGAAAATTTTTGCCACAAGTTTGATTGGTCTAACTCTATTGTGATAACGCGCGCTGTCAAAACACATCAAATTCTTTGAATGACGTTAATCGGGCTTTGAAACGAAGAAATGAGGTTTAATACCTGTAAAAAACCTGTCACGTATGGAAAGTTAACTTCTGCAAGATTTGGGCATGTACCAAATATGTATTTGGACATGCCTCTGGCATGGCAGGTCACTCTCTACCCTTAGACATCTTCAAAGGGATCTAAAAATTGTCTAAAAGATCTGATAGTGTGTCTACTGTTATATTTTCTATGTCTACCGCTCCCTGAGGGCCTAGTCAACCGGCATTCGCTATGAAGCGATTCGATTTCTATCATCGCTACACCTTTGATTTGACATTTCTGATCGCTCGAGTTTTCGTCATCGAATGTCAATTCCTATACATTTTTTTTTTAGTTTCTAATCGAAAGCGATTGTCGGGCTTTTTGACGGGAATTCAAGATGGCGTGTTGTCTCTTTTGTTTTATTTTCCGAAATTTGTGTTTTGGCGAATGTTAATATGTAATAATGGTGGATTATTAACTGTTAAGTGTTCGTGAACGTACATAAGTGTAGGCAAATGAAACAAAACTGTATATCATTGCATTTCGAGTTCTCTCAAAAAGTCCATGTAAAAAGCTGCAGTAAAGAACCCACATCTTTACTGACGCTGACTATGACTTTGACTCGACCTTAACGAAACGAAAATATATACACATACACATGGTAGTGGCTAAATGCGTGGCAAAAGCCGGCGAAGCCAAAATAAAGAAGAAGAAGAAGAAGAAGAAAGCGATTGTCGAAATGTAACATGGCTAGGGCCTCTGGGATACAGTCGTGATCATATTTAATTTAATTTCTCTAGAACGAAGTGATGGTGACTGAAGGGGAGCTTCGTAACAACAATGACGACACAGAGCGCGTTCGAGAGTTGCAGGAGCAAGTCGCCGAACTCAAAGCCGAGGTACATACTAATAGTCTTACTCATAAAGATCTGTCAATTTAATATAGATTTACCCCCGGTTCCTATGTCCAACGTACGGATGTCCGTAGGTCGGTCGTCATAGCAACGTTGTTTATACAACACAAAATGTATGACACTTTTTGACAGATAACAACGTTGCTATGACAACCTACGGACATCCGTACGTTCGATATAGGAACCGGGCATGAAAGAATGTTTTTTTTCTTGTTACTCTTATGTCCATAAAAAGAGATAGCAACAGATTTAATATACATTTTAGCTAAAGTAGGTTTTCTAATTATGCGTTAGGGGGTAAAATATAAAATTATGTTTGATATTGCTACAGTTATATCAATACAAACGCAAAACATAGTGTGCATAAATAGGCTATAATTTTAGAGCATATTTATGCACTTCTTCACACACTGTTTTCTTAATGTCCTTATCGGCAATATGATGCCGTAAACGCATTGAATCACTCACGGTAGGATGTAGGGGACCGTGGGGCATAACGGGGACGCGGGGCAGAACGGGGTCCCCCCCCTGTAGCCGCAACCGCAAGCGGTAGCCACGTGTTTTATCCACCGTCGGGGGACCATTTTGCATCGGCGCTCAGTACGTAAGCGATTGGCGGGCAGAGTGCATGCGTTAATTTTTTAGAGGCAATAATATTTTTTCGCGTCGTTTCATCTAATTTTGTGTCGTGACTGAATTGCTTGTAAACAGGTGAGTTTTTATTATGACTGTATGGTTTAATTCCTATGTTTTCTTAAGTTCTTTGTTAATGTCAAGTTGAGGATGAAAATACTTTACATATTTATTTGATTTTGTTATTGATGATTTATTATAAAAATAAACATCGGGGCATAACGAGGACATAGCTACGGGGCATAATGGGGTACCCCATTATGCCCCGTCCCCGTTATGCTCCCTGTTATTTTAGGTAATTTTTTCTCATGTTTATTTTGTTATCTATTGTTTTAGCTATGCAAAATGGTTCGTACTTACAAGAAAAAAACTTTGAGAAGCAGTTGGTCGGCGGAAAGGATGAAAGAGGCTATTGATGCGGTTCTTAGCAAATCTATGGGCTACAGAAAAGCTGCAGTACAGAATGACATACCACAGACCACATTGGAGCGGCATGCAAGCATAATAAGGAAGGGCGAGCTTGCTATTGGCGAGAAAAACTTAACTTTAAGCCTGTTTTTTCTAAACGGAAAGAAAAAGAGCTTGCGGAATATCTCAAGGACATGGAAGCACGTCTTTTTGACTTTGATTGGTCTCATACGGCCTGTGCTGGTGTTAATGATGCTGACGCTGAAGAGATTCACGTTTGCATCAATTGTGAGAAAAATTAGACAATTTTTGGGTACCCCGTTGTGCCCCGTTTTCAGTACCCCGTTGTGCCCCCCCGTTGGGTAGGGGCATAATGGGGTTTTAGTAAGGTTTTAGTTAATGTTTAAAAAAATATATAATTAGATGTTATTGTTACTTACCGAAGAATAATGCCAAATGCTTCTTGAATAATTGCCAAACTGGCTGTGATTAATGTTTTTATTTTAATATAACTTTTTGATACTTTTATCGTTGTTTTTCCTTAGCGTCCCCGTTATGCCCCTCATTCCCCTATCAGGTTGTGTGAGCGTCATAAAACACATGCTGACGCACAAATCAATCTAATTTGTTTCATACAATTTGATGATAAATAAGACAAATAATAGAACTTAATATTTTAATGATAAATAACATCATAAATTCATACCTATGGAATATACTAACCAGACATAATAACGCTTGCAAAGATATAACAGAATCAAAATGTCATTTCATGAGGGCGAATGCGCACAGCAGTGTGTTTCACAAAAACGACGCTTATGTCATTGTTTCTTTGCTTTGGGAATCACGTGTACATAAAGAAACCACGCAATGTGAGTTACTCACAACACTCACGTCATACCGGCTGAACCGTTGAGGTAAACATCATAAAGGCCTTCATAAAGATTTGTAAATTTAACAAAGCTTAAAGAATGTTTTTTTCTTGTTACTCTAATGGCAATGAAACGAGATAGCAACAGATTTAATAGCCGGTTTAGCTAAAGTATATTATCTATTAAGTATATACTAGTCCATTATGAAAAACGGGGTAATTTTATATATGAATTACATTATGACGGAAGTTTTGCATTTGCACTAGCCGCCATTTTAATTACTTTGCCTGGAAAGAAACTGAATTTATATTTATTAAAAGTACAATTTGAAAATGTTGGTTGTTTATGTAGGCGTCGTATTGTTCAGTTACAAATCGGGGCGTAGTATTGTTCAGTTAATTCTAATTGCCGATTTTAAATTTTCTAAGTGAACTATTTGAAATGGTCCAAAACTATGTTTTTCAACTAGGTTGTTCACTCTATATCTATATCTATGATCAAGGAATAAACTATCCGCTATGCAATTATTCACTGTATTATAATCAATACTTTAGCTACTTTACATTACATAACGCGTTACTTACTACCTACCTTCTGTATTCGAAAGATTAATGACACATTTATATAGGTCTATTTACATTGCAAAATATGCTCTTACATTAGCAAAAACATAACGCAGGTGACAAAGACAAGTTGCACATTCTGTCATAATGCCCAATCACCTGCGATTTTAGCATCTATGAACGGTCCATTTGTGAAATGGTTGTTGTGCTTTATTAAGCGTCGTCCTATTAGAACGCGACTAAGCGATCATCGCAAGTCCGCGCGATTTTCAATCGTACGAATCCGCGATCAAACATTCTGATATGGAATAGGTGTCCTAACCGGCATTCGATGCTAGAATGATAAAGAAGAATGACGTGAGCACCCAATGGTCGCATCGCTTACTCGCGCGATAATCGCGTAGTCGCGTTCTATTATGACGATGCCTTTAACGCATCTAAAATGGACCAGTATAAATATGTCTAGTAACTACGCCTACAAAATAATCTGAATAATAAATTCTACCTGGATAATAAATTCTGACTCGTGTTGTTTGGCACTGCACAGTTTCCGACACCTATCACCTCGCCGGACACTGAGCCCTGGAAATGGCTCGAGTAAGTGCAATTATTGATCAATCTGGACTCATCGTTTGATGCGTTAACATGGGCCTACAAACTTATATATTTATATCATTATTTGTTAGTGCAATCGAAAAATATGTATGATAAATAAGACATACTTTCGTATTCTATTTACGAATTTACGATAGATCTACGATAGGAACAAACTTACGTAGTCTATTGTCTTTTTTAAACTTTTGCTATCAGAACCCATTATAAAACATATGCAAACGGGTATTTATCACGAATTTTACCAGTCATCCCGCGACCACGGCTAAACTATCTAAATAATATTAAATAATTGAAAATTAATACGAAAATCTACTTAAAATGTGATAACATAACTACTTACTAACATAATGAGGTAGATGGCGCTGTTGCCGTGTTAACAACATAGTCTGCGTTCATATTATAAATTAAATAGTTAAAGCCTATAATGTGATTTGAAAGTCAATGAAAACTGTGCGTATAGTGACAATAAATGCGTGAAACTGTTATCTGAACTAAAAACCCCGTAGAAACTACTGCAAGTGTGAAAATCGGTATGTGAGAAAGTGTTACTCAAACATATTCAAATGAGCAAAACTTACTAGCTAAAGCTCAAAAATCAGTGTTACAGACTTATTTCATACCAAGACAATCTTTTATTCAGTGAAAAAACTCTCAATACGCAATAAATCAACAAATTGCTTCTTTGTTTACATCCCAATAAACGTTAACAAACTCCTTTGTGTTGATGTGTCATATTTGAATACCGTCATATTTGAATACTTTGACCTCAGGTTGTCATTGTCCAGCTGCATTTAAAATTACTCTACAATCATACGATCAACAATTTCGTCACTGTCTGTAAGGGCTGGATGGTATAGTGAACTGGTGGTATGGATTTCCACAACACGAACTGACTGATACCGTGTTCAAACCCAACCATAACCTACTCTTTTTGTATTGTTGAGGTTTTAATTTTCAGCGCCATCTAGTGAGCTTGCGTTGTCTAATCCTACAGACTCAAACCCAAGAGATCCATGCGAACTTAAGTTTCTATGGGCTACAACAGAGGGCGCTTATAAACTTAATCTTCATAAATTAGAACTGCCAATAGAGGGCGCCGGTAGTCATAATAATGGATAAAGAAAATAATGTGACTAAAAGAAAACGACATCTAAATAGAGCAAAATCGCTTGAAAGTGTTGACAAGAACAATTCATTGGAATCTTTAATGTCTGAAGATTTAATGGGTAAAAGCCTTGATTTGTCGACACACAATATCTTATCAAGCAATATGGAGGAAATGAAAGCAGAAATAACCAGCTTGAGAAGTAATCTACAGAGTACACAAAATGAATTGGAAAACGTCATCCTTGAAAATATAGACTTAAAGAAACACATCTCAGTACTGGCTCAGGAAATTGATGTTTTAAAACAAATCTGCAGGAGCCCCCTAATGCTGCGCAGAAATTCTTTAACAACCAGTAAGACCGTTAAACGCCGACTAAATGACAGTTTCAGAAACAGTCCACTCATGAATGCGCATAATGAAAATACGAAATCGTCTGATCTTGAACAGTCTGTGTGTCTGGAACCTGAGTCCGAAACCACTCAACGAATTGAATCTGACTCAGAACCACAATCAAAACGTGCAGGTGCAGTCAAGCGAAATGTAGAGACAGTCGTGAACTCAGTGCCAGATCGGACGGTCCACCCGATTCCTTTTGTAGTGACACCAAACGTTGCTGAGAGGCACGTGAAAGAAGATATCGCACCACAGAAGAAACCTGAAAAAAAACTTTTTCTATTTGGAGGTTCTCAATGTCAGCGACTGTCGACTTCCCTTAGAAAATCGCGGTTACACTGCAATTACGAGCGCTACCAAGTCATATCGTTTATAAAACCAAATGCATCATCAGAAGAGATACTTAACTGTGCAAAACTGTTTGATATAACGCCTGAGGATCGTGTTATAATCTGTGTTGGACAGCGTGATCAGAACCCGTTGTCGGTTATGACCGAAGTATGCATTTTCTTTAAATGTATTAAATGCCCAGTGTTTGTCTTGCGAATTCTTGAAAATCCATTTCTTAATGAAAATAAACTAAATGAAATGCTAACAATGCTATGTAGACAAAATGAAAAATGTACTTTTATCGATATTGACCCTAATTATGGTTTTTCTTTTAATTATATGTGTAACAAGATAAATTATGCTCTTGACTATTTCGACTATAATGCAAAATTTCTAACTTTTTGTAAAATAAATTCGAATGCCTCCGGCACAAAGAGAGCTGGGTATGATGAGTCCTTAAGACGTTCTCTTAATATAAGCACACAAACAGTAGGTGGTCAACTCCAATCCGTTGCTACACAGACGGACATGTACGAAGGTGCTCAAGAAGACGAAGTGTTTTTTCGTGACCAATGATAGTATTAGAGATAAAAATAAAGACTTACAGCAATCCCTTAGTCCTAAGTTTCTTGATTTTTATTTTCAAAATATATGTGGAATTTCAAACAAGAAAGATGATGTTAAAGTCTATTTGAGTGAGCGTGGTGTAAATCCCCACTTTATTTGCTTATGTGAACATTTTTTGAATGAACACAGTATGTCCGTTTTTAGCTTTGAAAGTTATTATGTTGGTTCATATAACTATAGAATCAATAAGACAAGAGGTGGTTCTATTATATTGGTTGATATGCATAAAAGTACGACAGAACTCAAGATTTGTAAGCAGCTGTATAAACGAGACAGCTTCGAAATATGTGGGGTCAATGATACAAACCACCACCTCAATATCATATGCTTGTATAGAATTCCGGATAGTAAAAATTTTGATGATTTTATGATTAGATTAGAAAAACTTTTAGAACATTTCTTCAACAAAAAATGTATCATATTGGGTGATTTTAACGTTAATTTTCTATGTGACAGTGAAAATCGAAGTGAGAAAAGTGAGTTTATTACCTTACTGACATGTTATAACTTTAGGCATCTAATTAATGTGAACACTTTTCTGAGAAACGGATCGGAGTCATGCATTGACAACATTTTAACCAATCTTTCAGAGGAAATGGTTGTAGATAGGGATCTAGATCACAACGGGCTCGGCGATGGGCACGCAGGTCTTTTCTGTAGACTGGCACTTGAAAGTGTACATCCAGAAACGGAATCCTTTTATACAACTAAAATAAGATCAATTTCGAAAAAAAATAATTATATCTTTAGACAAAGTTTAATAGAGAGTGATTTAATAAGTTGCAACATAAACAATTTTATAAAAACGTTTCAACAACTTTTTGACTCCGCTTTTAAAAAGAGATCAGTGAAAGTCTGTGCTATCAAAAAGAATAAAATTAAATGGATAACTAAGGGCATTAAATTGTCTAGTAAAATGAAACGCTTTCTGAACTCAATGAATAAAACCAATTGCCATTCTTCGATATTAGAGTATAGAAATAAATTTATCAAAATATATAAAAAAGTACTGATAGCTTCAAAGAAAAACACAATTAAGACCGAGTTAATGAAGGCAAAAAATCGAGCTAAACACATTTGGAAAATTGTCAATAGACACAGAAGTACTAAGACTTCCGGGGTCATTGGCAACTTTAAACTTAAAATAAATAATGAAATTATTGATAATGCCCAAGACATTGCTGACATTTTTGTAAATCAATTTAACTATAAAACTGACGACATTCATGATAATAATTTTAACAAAGCTTTGACATTTCTATCAAAAAATTATAATAGAGTTAATACAGACATGGAAATAGGGCCTACTAACAGGAATGAAGTTAGAATTATTGTCAAAAGGATGGTAGCTAAACGTTCATCGGGATATGATGATATACCTATTTCTACAATTAAAGATAATATTGACCTACTCGCTGAACCATTGTGTACCTTTTTTAATAACTGCATAAGGTCAAATATTTTTCCGGAACAATTAAAAATAGCTAAAATAGTACCCATACATAAAAAAGGAGAAAAGAACAATCCGAACCACTACAGGCCAATTTCTCTACTGCCAGTCATTTCTAAAATTTATGAAAAAATTATTAAGGATAGGCTAGAATCACATCTTCGGACTAACAAGATCCTTGATGAACGGCAATTTGGGTATCAACATTGCGTCGGTACTAATGACGCAATCGATTTACTTATTAACGAGGTAATTAGCAACTTAAATAGTAAATATAAGGTAGCAGGTATATTTTTAGATCTCTCCTCAGCTTTTGATATGGTGGATCATAATATTCTTCTAGCCAAGCTTGAACATTACGGGGTAAGAGGTAATGCGTTATGTCTAGTTCGATCATATCTAACTAATAGAAAGCAATTTATTGAATTTAAAAATATTGAGGGGGATCGGGAAGTAGTAGCCAAGTCTAAATTGGTAAGTATAAAACGTGGAGTTCCACAAGGCTCTATTTTGGGGCCCATATTTTTTGTTATTTTTATTAATGACTTGATCAAGCATGTGATGAGTTGCATTCCTGATATTAAACTAGTGGTTTATGCAGATGATACCAATGCTGTAGTTCCGGCATTATCTCTTGATGAGCTCAAAATTAAAATCGAGAGTGCACTTAAGGTTTTCAATGAATGGTTTAACGTTAATAACTTAAAGCTCAACATTAAGAAGACCCAAGCTGTACTATTTAGAACGACTGCGCATACACATGAACCCATTCATATTCTTTCAGGGGATGACAGTGTTGAACTGTCCAAGAGCGTTATATTTCTTGGAGTTCACATTGATCAGTTCCTGAATTGGAAAAACGAGGTAACTTCAATTGAAAACTATATTAGCTCAGCTTGTTACGCGCTCAGGAGTCTAAGAGAAGAGGTGAGCATTCAGCAGCTAGTCATGGTTTACTATGCTCTTGTAGAATCCAAATTACGATATAGTGTTAAGTTCTGGGGAAACAGTTATGACTACAACATGCGTAAGGCTTTTATAATTCAAAAAAGAGCTATTCGGACCATAGTGCGCATTCCGCAATGGGAATCATGCAAGGAGCATTTTAGAGCCCTTCGTATATTAACCGTTCCGAGCCTATACATACTAGTGCTCCTTATGGACATAGTAAAGAACCCTCTAAAATATGAAACTGTGGAACAAAGAGTAAAGAGACGAACAACTAGACGGAAAAACCTTGAGGCACCTTATTGTCCTAGATTAGAAGTTGCAAAGCATGGCTCTCGATATCAGGCTGTAACACTTTTTAACTCACTGCCCTCCGACATGAAAGTTATAGATAGTCCGAACATATTTAAATCTCGACTTACAAATATTTTGCTGAAGGGATGTTTTGATGCAATTGATGATTTTATGACATGTAATAATTTAGAATAACAGTAGGACTTAATTTTAAATTTTATCATAAGTATTCTTTCTTGTGACATTATTATTATTTATATTATTATTTTGACATTGATTTACAAGTTTATAATAATTGATTCTGTATTTTAATATTGTATGTTTCCTATGTAATGGATTTCAAATACGATGTACATTGTTCTTGAATAAATGAAATGAAAAATGAAATGAATGAAATAATTTCATTATAAATGAAAAATCTTACTAAAAGTTAAAGGCTCCGGCAGGATACGCCCAAATCAAACTAGATGGCGCTACTGGAAAAAATAGAACGCGCTATCGATGCGTTTCACTCAGATAACCAGGTTCCGGGCCTTACTGTGCAATATTGATCAAGACCAAGACCATAGCTATCATTCCGTCAAGGTGGTATGTACCTAGCTTCAACCTTTGCTTGGACTAGCGTATTGAAAGCCGAGACGTACTCTAGTAATTGGTTATCCTGAATATATTCGTTTTTCCCTACTCGCCCTCTTTCATTTGGCGTACCCCCGCGCACCCCCGCTACAACTGGCGCTCAACGTTCGGCATTGCGTCACTCCCTACGCAATCGTCCCATCAGCGGAAGCGGACTACGTCACTACTTACGTCGGACTACGTCACTACGCAAATCGGATGAACAACGAAGACGACTGCAACTACCAGCGACGTTCCTCATCCTTAAGCCCTACGAACGTTACCCGTTATGATTGAGTTGGCCATAGCATTGAAGAATGCTCCTGGAGTAGTAAGGAGTAACTGCCCTTCAGCTGCGTACATCGAAACCTATGCAAGGTCCAGCATAGTGTCCTACAGTATGTTCTGTCAACTACGCCGCGAGAAATATCATTATGAAGAGCATTGCATCGGGATGACGACTGATGCCAGCGATTTTGCCACTGGAGCAGTTTTGGAACAAGGGGAGGGTGAAAATGAACACCCTCTCGAATATGCAAGTCAACTTTTGACACATTCCACTTCGTGCCGTTTTCAAGCAGCCCTAGATACGACTGTTACGCAACCCTGTGGAAGTCCCTGCAAAAACCTAATAAACACAAGATCTGTCTCCTTCGCCGAGGCGTCTTTGAAGACAGAAGGGGGAGACTGTAACACCGCCTTCCCACAATACTCAAAGAATCGATATCAAGCCTTGAGTTTACGCCCGAATCAAACTAGATGGCGCTACTGGAAAAAATAGAACGCGCTATCGATGCGTTTCACTCAGATAACCAGGTTCCGGGCCTTACTGTGCAATATTGATCAAGACCAAGACCATAGCTATCATTCCGTCAAGGTGGTATGTACCTAGCTTCAACCTTTGCTTGGACTAGCGTATTGAAAGCCGAGACGTACTCTAGTAATTGGTTATCCTGAATATATTCGTTTTTCCCTACTCGCCCTCTTTCATTTGGCGTACCCCCGCGCACCCCCGCTACAATAACTAAATTAAAATAAAATATAACTTAGGTAAGGTGGACTCACATACAACAAACGTGATTTTTTTGCTCGATATTATAATAACGAACGACAATAGTAGACGCTTGATTGATATTCACAGAATGGTACGGAACCCATAGTGCGCGAGTTCGACTCGCACATGGCTAATTTTTTTTATATTGATATTACCGCTGTTCTATTTTACAGCATGAAAAGAGGCTTATCTAAATAAGTTTATTTTCATTTAGACTTGACCACTTAATTTTATCAATCATTCAATCATTTATTTATTTTTCTCTCACAAACAATACATACAGTTAAATAAGTATAAATACAGGAAAATAAAATGAATTAAAAATAAATAAATAAATGCAGTTAAAAATAATAATTATTAATTTTATATACTTACCTCTATTCTTCTTTTTGAAGACCCAATTGCTGTCAATCAATCCACGTTCAAATACGGTCCAATCGGTAGCGACATGCCGTTTGGACTTGAGGAAAGATGGTGTATGGCCGGCCACCATTACACACTATGCATGGTATTGTGTGTTCGTTTTTATTCATGAAAACAATTAAAAGGGGTAATATACAAAAATAATAATTTCATTTAAAAAAAGATATTTTACTGTCATAATGAGTGCATTTTTGGTCAGCTGAAAACCGAGTGCCACGCGTTTATAAATTCATAAACAAATATGTATGTATCGTTTAACCAAGTTAAGGAAGGAGCATGTTTTGTCTTCCATTTCTTGTATGTATTTTCGTTGTGTTTGTTCACCGATTTCTCCGTCAATTATGGCCCGATTTGGAAAATTTCATTTTTTGTTTGAAAGAGTTAAATACAATGTGGTACCATAAAAATTTAGTTCAGATCATCTTAGTGATGAAGAAATACACCTCGAGAGTGCACGAAATTGCTCTACTTGCAACATTAGAGTCGGTGTTTTAAAGTTGTTAAATTCAATAAATATTTCACCAAGATTAAACAATTGGTGCGGACGCAATCACTACATTTAATAAACCTCAGTGTGATTGCCAATTCCACGAAGCTTTTATGACGATCCATAAAACTACCACTTTTAAGTTCTCTTATACGTTATCGTGAATGCATCTGGTGAAAAAAAAAGCCTATGTAAAACCAAACCTTTCATTTTCCTACCAAAATAAATAAATAAAACTAATACATTTGATTTGAGGTATGTTATTTCATAACTATGTACGTTTCTTCCACTCATTTCATTACTCCATCTCCTAACATTGTAGTAGAAAACCACATTAACGTGTTAAAACTAGAAGTTGTACTAATCGTTTGTGCGTATGTTGTGTGTAGGTATTTTTGAGAGCTAGTCCTTTTGAAAGAGTTCACGTAAATTCAAGTACTTCTTTCAATATCTTAAGTTTTCCGATTCTTGTCGTAAGTTTTTTTGTAGTTGCTTAAGTTACAGAAAAAATAGTAGTATTAATGTGTATGAGTGCATGAAAATTATAAATCTTATCTTGTGAACAATTTTGTTACATATAATATAAAAAACAAAAAACGATAATAAGTCACAGTATTTTGTGCGTCCTTATGTTGGAGTTGCAAGTATGAACAAGCTGAAAGAAAAGAGAAGAAACCTCTGCAATGTGTGAGGAAGCTAAGAGAAGAGCGAGAAAACATCTTCTTTACTCTCTGCTGCTATGATGAAAAAATACGTCTATAGTCGGAACACGCAAACTTACGTCTCTACCTACTTATTGAGGAAATCATTCATACATCATTAATTACTTTTAGCTTGTTGGTACTTACAACCGACCGCTTTCGTCAACAACAGAAAGATATAGAAAATTCTCTATCTTTTTTCTCCCTATCTTTTTGTTGACCGGAAGTGTGTATCCAAAAGTATGTGTCTCAAAATTTTATAGTTTACCTTTTTGAATTAATTCGAATGAAATAATACTTATCAGGTTTGTTGAAATAAATCTACTAATATTTTTCATCACATCTGTACAGTGTCAACTCTTCCAGCCCTTGAGTAAACTAATAATACATACGTATTGTTTGACAGATATTTCGGTCAAGAAACTCTCAAATCTTTTTTTCCGTAGAAATTAAAGAAGCTATAATAGAATGGTATTATTTAAACTGTTGTGTTCAAAAGTCTTTCAACTGTGTTTAGATGCATACTGACACGAAAATTTATCGCGTAATTTCTGCTCTTACGACTATGAAGCAACAGCTGTTGCAACTTTTGCCGATATTTTATATTACTATGGCTATTGCATTATAGTCGAAACGATCAATGAGGTACAATACGGCTGGCGAGTGAATGACGCTCAGTGTCATTACCATGACTTGCCAATCTACACGCGCGCTAGCGTAGAGTAGAAATAATGTTCCTATGTACATTCATCTATCCGCTATAGTCACTGTGACAAGTTTTTCTTACATTATCTGTCAAATAACTACAAGTTAGCACTGTAGAATGATTGGTAAATGTCATGGTAAGTAAGTACACTGAATATTAGTTTATCACATGGAACATACAAGCAAGGACGATGACCTTTCATCGTCCTTGATACAAGTTATAAAAAATATTACCTACTAACAATAAAAATCATTCCTCCATGTTTAGGTTTTGTGTAAACGTTATTTCGTCTGTCGAAGCGCGATCTTCACTAGCCGTACTGTAATTACGCTATAAATTACCGTGTGAATGTCAATCTAAAAAACATGGTAATGAAATAAACAGGTGATGCAGCTGCAGGCATGGCGGTCGCGTGCGCTCGGACACACCGAGCTTAGCCGCGCCATATCAGTCGAGGAAGATTTAGAGGAGGACGACAAACTGAAGCTAATCCTGCGCCGCGAGTCATCAACATCCCTGGAGTTGCCGGCAACACCGCGCAAAACATCGTAGCGAAACACCCATTCCACGTCCACGTAGCGATTGTTTTTGAGCAACGAAACAATTGACCGCAATTATAGGTCGCGCCACGTAAAAAGAGCGCTGAGGGGAAGTAGTGGGGGTATGTTTGCGCCTGTGTTCACTCGCTGACGAACCAATAGAACTCGCTAAATCAATGGTATGAAGAGCGTCGCGTTACCTCTCCACAATCATCGACCACTGCGCAGTTTGTTAATCCTTTATTAAAGTTATTCCTTTATTCAAATCTGGTAATGAAACTGACCCCGCTAATTATAGACCAATATCGATTCTGCCTGCGTTAAGTAAAATATTTGAAAAACTAATTCTTAATCAACTGCTCTCTCACTTTAATCTCAACGGACTTTTACACCAGCACCAATTTAGATTTACGAGAGGTAGATCAACAACCGATGCAGGTACATTGCTTCTAAAACACATATATGAGGCCTTTGAGAACTCGCAAGACGTAGTCGGAGTTTTCTGCGATCTGTCGAAAGCCTTCGACTGCGTATGTCATGCGACTCTAATTTCTAAATTAAAGTACTATGGTGTCGTAAACCAAGCTATTAACCTGATTAGATCTTATCTTTCTGAGAGACTCCTTAAAGTTGAAGTAGGAGGTGAAAAGTCTTCAGGGTCAGTTATTGATATGGGTGTGCCACAGGGCTCGATACTAGGCCCTTTTCTGTTTCTAGTGTACATAAACGACCTTCCTTCCTTTGTAAAAGACATGTGTGACATTGTTCTTTTTGCTGATGATACATCTTTGCTTTTTAAAGTTGATAGGTCTAAGGATAATTATGATGATGTTAATGCCTCTTTAGCCCAAGTCTCAAACTGGTTCACTGCTAATAACCTCTTACTTAATGCCAAAAAAACTAAATGTATTAAATTCACTTTGCCTAACGTGGTTCAGAGACCTACAAAAATTAAACTAAATGGGGAAGCACTTAATCTTGTAGATTCAACTGTTTTCTTAGGTCTTACAATCGACTCCAAAGTGCAGTGGGGTCCGCATATTGAAACACTTGCAGGTAGGCTTAGCTCCGCGGCTTACGCAGTGCGTACGATTAGGCAACTTACTGACGAAGGAACAGCTAAGTTAGTATATTTCAGTTACTTCCATAGTGTGATGTCGTATGGTATTTTTCTTTGGGGTAAAGCAGCAGATATTCAAACTATTTTCGTTTTACAGAAGCGAGCTGTCCGCGCCATTTACAAAATGAAACGTCGGGACTCTTTAAGAGAGCGTTTTAAAGAAATAAATATTCTTACTGTTTTTTCGCAATATATTTATGTAAACTTATTGCACACTCACAAATATATAAACAACTTTAAGAAAAAAAGTGATGTGCACAAAATTAACACTAGAAATAAAAATAAATTATGTGTGCCTAAATTTAGACTAGAAAAAGTAAACGGTTCTTTTATGGGAAATACTGTACTTTTTTACAATAAACTCCCAATCAACGTAACTAACCTACCGACTCGAAGGTTTAAAACGTACATAAAGAATATTCTTGTAGAGAAAGCGTATTATTCCATTGAGGCTTTTATTAATGATAAAATTGCGTGGCCTGATGTCGCTGTGCCCCTCGACGGTTGATGGTATACAATATCTTTACTACCTTGATAAGTAGGTACCTACCACTTAAGTCGGCCAAGTGTAGCGTGTGATGCCAGACAACATTTTGTTGAGGTGTTATCTTGTTAACTTTACAATTACTTTTACTTTCTTTGACATGCCTTACTTTGTTCGACTGGCTTCCCACTGAAGCTTGACTATTTAGATTAAGTATTTTAGATTGTTAAGGGATCGCTTTTAAAAAAAAGCTAGGCCCACACCACCAGGTTCTTGCCTGATTCTTTCCCTGGTGTAGGGAGTCGCGTTGGAACAGGCATTAGATGATGATGGATGGCTGAAGATATTGCGTGAATGTCTAAAGTTCTGTGAGCTGCATCACATTTAATATATAATAATATGTGTTGAGTGTGATGTAGCTCACAGAACCTAGTATCTATTTACTTATTTAATTTTTTTTTTTTTTATTGTGTACCTAAGTACTTATTTGATTTTTCTTTTTTTCTTAATAAGACAATTATTTAATTAATGTAATTGGTGTAAACCGTATTAATTAAAATAAATAAATAAATAAATAAATAAATTAGAATCACCTAGCATGTAAAACAATACTTAAGTGATCCTTGAGGTCCTACAAGAATAAATGATTTTTCTTTCTTTCTTTTCTTTCTTTCTTTGACAGCCAGCGCTCTTTTTACGTGGCGCGACCTACGTATGATATTTTTTCTCACAAGTGTCGATGCGGAGTTCACTTTCTTTTCTCATATTTTTATTTTCTTCTGTAGGAAGTTCCCTTTTGTAATTTGGCAGCAATCTTTCAAGTATCTACTAGGAACGATGCTTTGCTCGATTAAACATTTAAAACATTCAATTTGCTACTGAAATTGTGGCTCGCTACTCTCGCTGGAACTAGTGAACATTATCATCAAATGTTCACTTAAATTGAAGAACAGATTGAAGCGATAGCCGAATGTAAAGTAGCACACTACCATTTGTATTAGTTGCTTAAAAATAACAGCAGTGTGGACGCACCCTAGATCACAGGGTGTATTTTTTTTATTCTGTGAACTTATAGGTAATACATATTCAAATTTTGGGAGTAACCACTATCTCTACCCATTCTATATTTTATATCATGACATTTAATTGTGATCTTACGAACGCAACTTTACTACTTATAGATTCTACTAGTTTTTTAAGACTCCTGAAAAATATAAAAGTTCAGGTGCGAGTCTCACTTAAGTATCAGGGTTTTGTGCCGCCGCGGCCTAACTTATTTACCACAAACAATAAAATAAATAAATAAATAAATATCCTTGGACATTTCACACGGCGTCATCTAGTCCCAAGCTAAGCAATTTAATGCTTGTGTTATGGTAACCAGATAACTGATAAACTACATAGATACATTTTTTTTTTTTTTTTTGTAAATACATACATATTATACATAGAAAACACCCAGACACGAAACAAATATTTGCAGATCATGCAAACATTTGTCCCGCAGCGGGGATCGAACCCGCAACCTCTGCGTCTCAGGCGGGCTTTCGCCCACTGCGCCACAGAGGTCGTCAACAATCTAATTGAGTAATATTATAATAGCAATTTATTTATATCATTATATTCCTACCGTTGTTCTAATACCTACTGTAAAACCGACCTTAAGTTTTATTATGGTACGAATTCGTGCGTGTACATCTCACACTTGACCAGTTATTTATTTCGTTTTTGTACCATGAGGAATCTGATTGTCTCCGTAATTTGGTTGAATAACATGTAAACATGAACAAGTGCCTGCCATCGGCCATACTTTTAATATAATGCGAAGAAGTTAAAAAGTAAACCCATAATCGCACCTAATCGAATTCCTCGTACATTATTTTAGAGTGTTTTGTTTATGTATTTTCATATTGTAACGAATTTAGAATTAATGTACTTTAACTTAGTCAATTCTATCATCCAGGGATGCGCAGCGCAACTTCTAGACATCACGCTTATTTGACGTTAACGACGAAGTTTCTTATTCACATTACTATTGATTAGTTTGGCTAGATTCTAGCTACTATTATATAGGTTACTAGCCGCTAGAAAGCTATATAATAGTATGTGTAACGTAATAGTGTTAAATGATGATACACATAAATAGAAATAATAGATTTAAATCAACTCTACATAATCAGCACTTCCAAAGGTTATTTGACTGTTTTATTAAAGTTATGCATCAAAAAAAAATCTCTCACATCTTACCGCGGAAATAGATTTGTATCTCAATACGACGCATAAAGCTGTCTAAATTCAAAGGTTTCAAAGCTAGCTGGCTTCTGTTTTCCCTGAAGACTATAATCTTGGTCTCTTTAAGGCACGACTGAATATGTCTTCTACACCTTTATGCTCCATCTTAGGCCACATCGTCACTAAACCGGTGCGATTGTGCTCAAACGAATGTCTATTCTTAGAAAAATAAACCTACTTAAGTTGTTGTATTTTGAACTGCAGTCAAATAGCTTTTTTTAATTCAAATTTAGATAATAGATACCTAACTCATGTTGCCAACAGAATACATGCACATTTAGCATAGAAATATCCGTGATCGAAATAGTTACTGCATTTTCCAAGAATATCTGAAATTTCTATAAACACTATGAGAGAGTTGGAATACTTAAGCGGGCAGTTAAAGATATCGAGGCAGTATAATCTTTAGTGCATTAAATAGACAGTAGGAGTAGTTAAACACCAGTAAGAACCTTAAGGAATAGTGGCATGCATTCAGGCCACTATTATTATATATTCCAAACAAGGATCGTATTTTGTCAATTTTCGTAATTCAGCTTATGATTTTCCACCAACATAAGTTGAACTTCAAAAATTGGCACGATATATATAAAATATAAGAGCCGTATTGGCCGAGTGAGATGGTACCTCGACATTCGATACGAAAATGAAAATAGTGAGATGGAATAAAGATAATGTTCGCAATAAGGAAATTCAGGTTTTTCCAATGATTTTGTGCTTCCTAATTCTGATTGTTGAAATACACAATGTAAGGGGTTCTACCCTAAGTTTTAGTGAAGTGAGTAAAAGGGTGGAGAAATAACCAAACCCAATGAGTGCTAGTTTGCAACTACTGATTTAATCATAATTCAATTACACGTAAAATTATAAAGTAGGTTAAATAAATAAGTGGTAATAATGTTGAACATTGACCAAAGACAAATCGCTTACGCAGAGCCTACACATTTTGTAGGTCACATAATTGTATGATGCTAATAGCTCATACATCCTGGCCACTCAACAAGGAAAGTTATAAAAGTATAATTATCTAATCTAGTTAACGTAAAATGTACTAAATAACATAAAATACACAAATTATCGTAAAATGCAAAGTCAAGTTAAGTTTAAATCAAGTTTTGTATAAAATGTTTTAAAATATTGTTCAAGAATGTCCAGTTTCATTTATTCAAGTAAGAAACCTAAGTAAATCACTTATCACTCGCGGTCGCGGTAGCGTCTAAATTGTTCGCGATGGGTATGTTTAGTTTTACGGTACGCACTCGCGGGGTCACTTTTGGGCTAATAGAGGTTGCTTTATCTAAACTAGAAACACTTAAGGAGCACATTTCAACACTAGACGCTTGTAGCTGCCTTGGACCCTTAGTGTCCTCTTCCGGGGCCGCCCTGTATGTGGCAGTCAAGGGGTCAGTCGCTACCCTCGCCTTTAGCCGCCGAATGATGATGATGATCACCGGAACCGCCAAGATAAACATCGCTAGCATGATGTACATCACCGTGTATTGATGAACGTCGTGTACGGTTAGAGAAACGTCGGATTGGGCTTTTAAGTTTTCTATTTGAGTTTTCAGTTGAGCCCATTCGTGCGTGTGATTTTCAGGAACATAAACTGGAATCGTCGAAGAGTTTACCAAAACATTGAGAATAGAGTATTCTGGTATGACTGGCAATTCTCCCTCTATTTTCATTTTGGTCAAGTAGTTGTTGTGACCGAATATAGTGATGCTGTTACTTTTTACAAGGCAACCTTGACCTATGTCAAGAATTCCATTACCGGTCAGTGTTTCTATTTGCATGTCGTCTGCGCAAAATATGCGTATGGTGCACTTAGCGCAACATGAGAACAACCACCTGTTATTGTGTTGTAATTTAATCCACCGCTCTTTACAAGGTAACTTATCGGTATTACATAGTTCGGTGTTATTGTTGATTTTTATGTCGCAGATTGAGTGTGTAATCGGCAACTCGTAAATAGGTTTGTTTATAGGACATAGTAGGTGGTTATCTGTAGTATGAACACATGCTTGAATATCAGTTTCTGTCATTAGTACAAGAAGATTCTTTTGTAGGTTGAAAGCAATATAGGGTGTTGCGAATCGCACAATATGATTTGAATGAGGCAGGCTTATCAATTGGTCAATTTCCAGCGTATCTTTGTTTATAAGTGGGATCTTAATTTCGATTATCAAGTATTTTTCTCCGACCTTAACATTAACCTTCATTAGTTTATAGATTTCTCGAATGTTGTGCTTGTCACACGCTAGTGCCAGATCACCTCGTAAATGACCCGATATAACGTTGGCTTGTTCTTCTAGCTGCTCAGGAGGAAGCAAATGTGCATCTATGTGCCCATGTGAGAGATCTGTAATGGTATCAATCAAGTTGTCTTGTATACGACGCAAGCTTGTTATGATTGAATTTGCAGAGAATGACAAGGACAGAATGTTAAGTTCGTCCCATTGTTCTTTTTGTAGATCCCCCATTCGAGATCGAATGTCTTGCAGCTGTTTTCCGATGAAGCCAAATTGTTTGTTCATTATAGCTTCATTTCTCTGCATAATGTTGTACTGAGCTTCTAATACGCTGGTCTGATTTTTTAAAAGTAGTTTTAAGTGATTTTCATTCAGCGTTATTTTTTCGATGTCCTTCTCATAGCGTTTAGCGAATGAATCGTCCAGAACACCGAATAATGTGTTAGCCAAGTAACCCACTCCATTAATTAATCCTCTTTTCTTTCTCCTATTTTGATTCCTTAAAATTATGTTGTAGTGATCGATTTCAGATATCTCTTGTTGCAGTTGATATATTATGCCTTTGTATTGGATTGGTAATGGAGTCGTCGCAGTAATTAGATAGTGATTTAAGTATTGAACGTAATTGTTTATGTTATATAATCCTGTCCAGTATGAGGACATATTATAGTACACAATGAGTTTCCATTCGTCTCTTATGACATTCATGTTGTACATTTTGTCAAAGTAGATGCTTTGGTTTTGGTCCAGAGACGTGACATTGTGTGTGCATTGTGCAGGGGAAAGTATTGTCAAGAAAAGTACAAGTGCCATAGTGACGAAATGACAAAATCCCCGGCCCTGCCTAGCTCCCCTTCTTTGTTTAAAGGTTTCGATACGAGGCTCGTGCTCGTTGGCCTTGGAATCATTCGTAGTTACGTGATAATTTATATGCTCCTGTGGATAATCTTTTACAGGCAATACTGAAAGTTTTATACAGGGCCTCTTTATTATTCCATTTTTAGTCTTCACGGAAACTACTCTTACGTGGCCGTCCGTTCCAGGATGGACATCCACCACTCTTCCTATGGCCCACTTACCAGGGGGTAAGTTTTCTTCCTTGACGAGAACTATGTCGTCAATTTCTAAGTTTTTCGTCGGAGTTCTCCACTTGGATCGTGCTTGCAATTGTTGTAAGTAATCAGATGACCACTTTCTCCATATATCCTTACTCATCGCTTGTACCATTTGCCACCTAGTTGTGAGATGCATGTTATCAGGCTCTGTTATAGGTCTCGATAATAATGAATTTCCAATTAAAAAATGTCCTGGTGTAAGGTACATGTCATCTGGATTTTCCGTAAGAGCGATTAGGGGTCTAGAATTCAGGCAAGCTTCGATTTGATGGATTACTGTTGTGAACTCCTCGTAAGTAAGTTTTTGTGTTCCAATAAAATAAATAAATAAAATAAACATCCTTGGACATTTCACACGGCGTCATCTAGTCCCAAGCTAAGCAATGTATTGCTTGTGTTATGGTAACCAGATGACTGATAAACTACATAGATACATTTTTTTTTGTAAATACATACATATTATACATAGAAAACACCCAGACACGAAACAAATATTTGCAGATCATGCAAACATTTGTCCCGCAGCGGGGATCGAACCCGCAACCTCTGCGTCTTAGGCGGGCTTTCGCCCACTGCGCCACAGAGGTCGTCTCGTCAGTATCGTCCAATAACTCTCTTCAAATGATATTTCATTCTTTTGACTGCGGCTTCCCACAGACCTCCAGCCGAAGGATTAGCTGGAGCGTTAAAATGACATTGAACATTAAAATCTTTTATTTTGTTGAAAAAAGTAGAGTTGATAGTGTTAATAATTGCTTTGTATTCTTTCTTTAATAGTCCGTCAGCTCCGACAAAATTGGTACCATTGTCACTGTATACATCGCTGGGAGTACCTCGGCGCGAGCAGAATCGTCGGAAGGCTCCTAAGAATCCTTGAGTACTAAGGTCCGACACCAACTCCAAGTGTACTGCCTTTGTCGATAGACACACAAAGACACATACATATCCCTTTGTAGTTTTCACTCCACGACCCTTATTTGCCTTGATGTCGAAGTGTCCTGTGAAGTCGACACCGGTGTGAGTAAACGGCCGTGAGGGGGTAACTCTGGGTTCCGGCAGATCTCCCATAATTTGTGGTCTGGTTTGATCCGTGTGTCTTCGACACTTCACACACTTACGTAGTTGATGTTTTACAGTGCGTAGTCCAGATAATATCCAATACTTTTCTCTTAGATATGTCAGAGTAAGACTGGGTCCACCGTGAAGAGTAATCTTGTGCGCTTGATCGATCATAAGTTCAGTAAGTCGGCTATGGCTTGGCAAGATTACAGGGTGCTTAGTAGATTGTTGAAGATAGGAGTTATTTAGTCGACCTCCAACTTTCAGTAATCCGGTCTGCTCCTCCAAGACCGGGTTCAGGCATAAGAGTTTGCTATTTTTCTTTAGACATTCCTTTCTTTTTAATTGCGCTATTTCTTCAGAGAATTCAAACTGTTGTACAGTTCTGATAATTAAATTATATGCATGACTCATTTCATGTACTGATAGATAATTTTGCTTACATGTGCTTTGTTTACCGCGCAACCATTTAATGTAACGTAATAGCCAGCCGGTCATTGTTGCCACGCGCTGTATCGAGTTACATTTATTTAATAGCTTTAATATAATGTTATCGTTTTTATTTTCACAAAAGGCTACGTTCACATCGAGCTTCTTTGCTTCAACGGAAGGAGGTTTATAAATTTTGTTTTTAATCAAGGTAGGATCAAAGTCGTGTAGCCATTTTGGGCCTTCCCACCACAAGAGATTATCCAACAGCTGCGTGCCATTCATTCCTCTTGTGGCGCAGTCAGCTGCGTTATCCTCAGAGCGCACATGATGCCAACTCGATGCAGGAATGGTCTTCAGAATGGATAGTATTCTATTTGCTACAAATTCCTTCCATTTGTTTACTCCTCCGTATATCCATCCCAGTACAATCATCGAGTCCGTCCAGGCATACATAGTCACTTTCTTTTCAGTAAAAGTTTCCAAGACCTTTTCCATCAGTCTAGATAGTAGAAGAGCTCCACACAATTCTAGTCTTGGTAGAGTCAATTTATTTTTCACCGGTGCGAGTTTAGTTTTAGCAGTTATCAATCTTGATGTGTACTCGCCCTTATAATTAATTGTTACAATATAGATAGCGCACGCGTATGCTTTTTCTGAAGCATCGCAGAAACCATGAATCTCATACTTGTATTGCTTATCACCTAAATATCTCGGGATTTTAAATTTATCTAAGTTTTGAAAATCAGTTTTTAGCTGATGCCATTCTTGGGTTATCTCGCAGGGTAATTGATCGTCCAAGGCATCATTTGCTTCGACCCATGTTCTTTGGAACAGTAGTTTGGCTCTCACCGTAAGTGGGGACAACCATCCCAGGGGGTCGAAAATCTTAGAGATGAATGACAGTAACTGCCGTTTAGTAAGTTTGTCGGTATTTGTCACGTCATCGAATTTATTTTGAAAGGTGAATGTATCTGAATCCGACTTCCAGCAAAGTCCAAGCGTTTTTCTTGATTCACCGCATTTGAAGCTAAGTGGCTCTTCAACAGTTCCTTCGGGCAGATATTTAGTGAGCTCTGATGTGTTGCTCGACCACTTCCTGATGTTCATTCCAGCCTCAGCCAAGGCGCCTAATACCTGCTGTTGTAACTCTCGGGTTCCCTCTATGGTATCGCCACCCTCCAGGAGGTCGTCCATATAAAACGAATTTTTCAGAGCTTTTACTGCTAACGGGTACTTCCGCAACTTCTCGTTATCAATAGCAATTTGCTTCAGAGTTCGCATAGCTAAATAAGGAGCGGACTTAGTTCCGTAGGTAAGAGTAGTAAGAGTAAATTCTCCCAAGGATTGTTGTGGTGAGGGTCTCCAGATAATAGTATGTAGAGGCTGGTCTTGTTCTCTTATATAAATGGTCCGAAACATCTTCTCAATATCAGCTGTTATAACGTATTTATGATGGCGCCAGATAAGTATTAGGCTCTGCAGGTCCTTTTGTAGATTGGGCCCACGTTCCATCAAATCGTTTAAGCTTTTCCCTGTCGAAGTTTTGGATGACGCGTTAAAAACTGTGCGTAATTTAGTTGTTGTTGAATCAGCCTTTAGAACGCCGTGATGAGGGAGATAGCAAGATACATTATTTATGCTTTGTACGCGTTTCATATGCCCTAGTTTGTCATAGTCGGACATGAATTTTTTGTAACTTTCCGAGAACTCGATGTTAGCTGACATTTTATTTTCTATATTGTAGAATTGAGCAATCGCTTTATTTTTAGAGGTGCCCAGATTTCTTTCAAAATATGGCTTCATCGGTATCGCAACTTCGTAACTACCATTCTCCAGGCGACGAGTTGTCCTTTGATAAAGCTCTTCACAGTATTTTTCTTCTGTAGTTAATTCAGTAGGGCTATCTGAAATCTCTTCTAATTCCCAGTATTTAGAGAGTTCTTCAATGTTATTTATCACTACATTGCAATTGAAGGTTTTCACATTGCCTGATAAAATCCAGCCCATTTTAGTTTGCTGAGCTATAGGTGCCCTGTCTGGACCTTTAATGAGCCCGTTCATAATAATTTTAGAGTAGACACTAGCGTCGAGTAACAGATCAATGGGCTTCGAAAGGTTGTAGTCTGGATCAGCCAGCTGAATAAAGTCGAGATGAGCCCAATGTTGTCTTTTAAATGTAGAGTTAGGTAAGTTTTTGATGACTCGTGGGATTACCAGCGCTTGAGTAGTAAAGTTGAAGTTTTCATAAATTGATTCTATGTCTAACGAAACGATTCCTCGGCCTTGCTTTGATCCATCTCCAATTCCCCACACAGATGCATTGAATTTTTTTCTTGGAAGCCCTAAAAGTTGCACTGCCCTTTCAGAAATGAGCGAAATCTGAGATCCTTGGTCGAGTAGTGCAGTGAGTGTAGTGAAGGTGCCGTCTACTGACTTTATCTTAACGGACATAGAGGGTAGTAAAATTTCTTCATCCTCACTGGCGACATGATTGACTCTATGATCCCTAGAAGTAGATGGGAGCGACAACGATGGCTGTTTTTCCTGTTGCATCTTTTCCTCACTGTCATTTCCAGCCGAAGTCGGGTGTAAAGTCGATGTTATTGCTAAAGTGAATGCGTCATGCAATAGCGAATTATGGTCACCTGAGCAAATTCTACACGTGCGATTATTGTAACACTTTCCGACGTCGTGCTTAGTAAGACAATTTTTGCATACACCTATTTTCTTGAATGCCTTCAATAGGTTTTCAGGTTTAAGTTTTCTAAAAGTGAGGCACCGGTATAAAGCGTGATTACCGTTGCAATGGGGACAGGAATTAGTACAGGCATTGGAGCGGTATTCCTGATCTGCTGATTTTCCATAGTTCTGACGATACCGTCCTTGACCTTGATACTGAGGATTATATTTATTATTAATTGTCCTCTGCTGTTGATGAGAGGGGTTACTTAGCTTTGGCTGATAGGAGGCAGAATCTCTTTCCTTTTTATTTATGGGCTCTAGAGCTATAAACTTACTCTCCATAAAATCTAAGAGCTCTTTAAGTTTAGGTATATCTCGCGGAGATTTTCGCGCTTCTTTGTAGTCACTATAAGTTTCTGGATCGAGTTTCTTACTTATTAGGTGGACCAGTATAGGGTCCCAGGTTGAAATATCGATTCCCAAGTTCTTTATGGCGTGTATATTCTCCATGGAGGTGTCATAGATTCGTTTAATATCGTGAGCCGTTTGTTTTTGCATAACAGACTGATTAAGAAACAGTTCAACATGTTTAGTGAAAAGTACTTGAGGATTATTGTACCTGTGGTTAAGGAGCTCCCAGGCAGTCTCGTAGTTCTCGGATGAAACATGTAGATGCTGTACCAAACGTTCAGGTTCGCCTTTCAACTTACTCTTTAAGTGCTGCATTTTTTGACAGTTAGTTAGCAGATGATTGTTGTGAATACTTTCGGAGTATAAGTCAAAGAATGTAGGCCATTTAGTATACATACCGCTAAACATAGGTACTTCAAGCTTTGGAGTAGCATTCTGTAGATGCGCTGTCGACGCTAACTTTTCATTCAGGGCCTTTTTGATGGTCCTGAATAATTCCTCGTAGTGAAAAAACTCCTCGTCGTAGCTGGGCTCCGATCCTTGCAAAATATTGTCGATTTGCAGGTGCAGCTCGTCGATGGTCTTCCATTTATTCTGGATGTTTTTCAGCTCATCTTCTAGCTCCCACTTGACCTTAATCTCATCTACCTTTATATGCCTAGTTGTGCGATCGAACGATCTGAAGTTAGTACGTTGCATGCTGAGTAGTTCGGCTGCTTGTTCTGTGCGTCTAGGCGCAGCAGTCGGTGAAGTTACCTGCACCAGTGGTGGTGCTGACATGCCAGGGGTGCTAGATTTCATCTGACCAGGTGTCGCAATAGGCGTACTTGGTGGGTTGATCTCATGCGCTTTCTCAGTTACCAAGTGCATTGAAGAGGATGCTATCTTCTGTCTGACGGACTCATAGTAAGTCCTGGCCCTTGCGAACTGACCTTCCCTAAAGTATGGGTTATCAGTATTTTCGTAAGGAGTCAGCTTATCATTTACTATCTTAAAATCTGCCCAAAGTTTATCTAGCCTATCCAAACGTTTCTCTAAGTACTCACGAGTTTTACGGC
The DNA here is from genome assembly GCA_963582015.1 of Xanthorhoe designata. Taxonomy (NCBI): domain Eukaryota; kingdom Metazoa; phylum Arthropoda; class Insecta; order Lepidoptera; family Geometridae; genus Xanthorhoe; species Xanthorhoe designata. Next base: position 13,378,698 of record OY757032.1, read on the forward strand.
TAGCGGAGTCCTTGGAGAAGTTGATCTCAATTTGCTTGATGCCAGCGAGAATTCCCTCCAAAGTTTGCATCAGATCCTCCATGTTGAAGTTAGTAATAGAAGGTAAGTAAAAAGACCTTACTTGATGTCGGGATACTTAGTTGATCCTTTGTGGCCGACGAAGTAAGGAAGTCCGGGTCCCCAAGTTGTTGAATCCAAATCCTTGCAATCCAATAGAGCCCGCACTATTACACAACACTGCTACGTATATTACGAGTTACGTAGTAGGATAACGTATAACGTAGTACGTTATAATGTTCGCAAAAGTTCGCTGAAGTTAGAAAAGTGTCCTTCGATAGAAGTAGAGTAGTAGATAAAATCCTCGCGAAGCCTGGATATCCGATCCGGCTCGAAGAATGTTAGGGGTTCTACCCTAAGTTTTAGTGAAGTGAGTAAAAGGGTGGAGAAATAACCAAACCCAATGAGTGCTAGTTTGCAACTACTGATTTAATCATAATTCAATTACACGTAAAATTATAAAGTAGGTTAAATAAATAAGTGGTAATAATGTTGAACATTGACCAAAGACAAATCGCTTACGCAGAGCCTACACATTTTGTAGGTCACATAATTGTATGATGCTAATAGCTCATACACACACGTTTTGTATGTTTGTAGTTTATTGTAACAGGTAGAGTAAGTATACATTTCAGAGCATTTTCTTGAAGTGCGTGATTAATATTTGCTTATTATATAATTTTCAGCTCATTAGAAATCGCTGCACACTCCTCCCTTAAAATGGTTTATATTATATTTATTTTGTTTTACATCACGTTTCTAGTGATTATTTATTTGTGTTGATATTTTCTAGAAGTGTTTTAACTGTAAGATACCCAGTATACTCTTAAAAAAGTTAAAATCTAAAATATTTATCTATTTTATTGCTACATTTTATTTTAGTACCTAGTTTTGATTGAAATGGCAATGTTCACACAATTTTCTTAAATATAAACATTCCAATTTATTTTATTATTTATTGGTAAATATTAAGCCTTGATATTTTTATGTGTCGATATAGTAATGGTTTAATGAATATTAATAATTAATTATTTGAAGCAATTATTTTGCCTTATTAAAATTATGCTTAAAGTTTTATTAGTTTTTAGGCGAAGTATCATTGCATGTATAAATTATAAAAATACTCAATTATAAACAAATCGGTGTGACAATGTGGTTTGGATTACCCAAGTAGCACAGATAGCTGCACAACGACTTGATAATAGAATTTGTGAACTCTAAAGGCTGTTATAGTGTTCTACATAAGGGTTGTGTAGTTAGCTACGCAGCCCTTGTAACTCTATTTTGGGCCCCAAGCTATCCAGCATTGAGCTTTACAGGTGCTGGTAAATAGCAATTTTAAAATTAAAACAGCTGAACAAGGCCTGCACAATGGCTTATACAGCCAAACAACAAGAATTGCACTCTTAGATTCAGCTGCTTTTACTCTATTAAACAGCTTCAAGATGTTTTTAGGCTTGGTAACTGCATAAATTAAAGTTTAAATAACCTTAAATAAAAAATATTTCTTTTGTGTTTTAAAAATGACAGACAACATAATTTGTTTGACAAAAGTGCACCGGGCGGACATATTATAATTGGTAAGTAAATAATTTTTAATAGTTTCACGTTAGGTTTGCGTGTCCATGTATGTAAATTCGGTTGGGAGTACCATTTTACTGTAAATGTGTATATGTAATTACATCAAATAATTCACGCGCCATCAGAATTATATCGATTTAACGAAAAAATTTCAGAAGATAAATGGTCTTCTGCATACATAATAGATTTATCACTCAAATTATTGCTTTATAACTTGTTGTATTCTATTAAGAAATAAGAAGAAAATGTATTGTTTGAATTAACAGCTATCAAATATCCTGAAATCTCAAAGAAATCATTTAGTATGATGATGAAATTGTTTCTGTAATGCTAAAATGGCGTACATTTGTTATCCAGCACAAATTCTCCATAATTTCTTTTGGTAAGCCATTTACTGTACGGTGGTGTTACCAAAGTCTATTTACCAGCTTATAGCTTTGTGCTGCTTGGACAAAGGATTTTAATTATTTTGCTTACTGTGTACTAGTGTTAAAAGAGAGCATACTACAGCTTTTCAGGGATACTAAATCTCAACAGAAAACCATTTCATGACGTAGGTAGGTACAATATTTGGCTCTCGAAATACCCTTGCAGGCCCGGTATAATACGTTTAGGTATATTCGGCCGGTTTAGGTATAATCAGCACAAATGTCTACATAACATAACATAGTAGGGTGCTTAGGTACTCTTTATCTGTTGTTGAAATTGAGTACCTAGGTAGAAGGTACGTAATACCATACCTACCTTTGCAATGTTAATAAGTAGGTAAATATTTTTAATTAAACACGCAGTAGTGAGTACCTACTTAATACATATTATGTAGGGGTAGGTTTTTATTTAGTAGATTTTCGTATTGTTGTCATTCAAGGTCAGTGAAGGTACGTCTAGTCTACCTACCTACATACAAGTAAGTACCTACCGAACTTAGGTGTAGGTAATTAAGTACTTAAGTACCTACTTTACTTTACGACCCAGTGACCAGTGTCTTCCCAGCTAACGTCGCGCTCGCTGCGAACTCGCACGTGTTTATTCGTTACCATCGGATTTATAGGATTCACTGACTTAAGTTTGTACTCACTCAAGTAGGGTGTTTCTGTTTAGGTATGTACAATACGTACTTTGTATGTCTGTTTGTCGTCATTTCAGTGATTTCATAGGTAAGCTCATTTCATAGCAAGCCCAGTGTTTCTGACGTAACATCGGATTTGAACTTTAATTGTATCCTTCGGACCTGCAAGGGTTGGAGAGCCAATATAGTTGGTGGGTTACTTACCTTACCTAGGTACTTACCTACAAACCTTAGTTAATTTTGTTTTTTTTTTCGTACTACAGCACAGAATACAGATAAGGACCTTAGATACCTACTATAGGTAGGTACTATGATTTCTAATTACTTTAATATTGTTTTCAGGAATAATAATGCCGTTTAAAATTATAAAAACGATCGAAAAGGGTAAGAATAAACTGTCAGTAGTTCCAAGTGGTTGGGAGCACAATGGAAATTTGAGATGGCCGGGAAAAAACGTGTCATTGAAATTGCTTATTAAATGTGACAAATCGACGCCTCTGCCAGACTGGACTAAAATGGGATGCATAGTCAAACAGTCGTCTATTCCCACTTACAATGAAGCTGAAGAAATACTCGAATCAATGTTGAACTGTAGTGATACGTCCGATTATCCAGATGATGAGGAAAGACCAATAACACACAGCAGCGTTGATTACAATGCCAAGGCAGCTAGTTTCGTGAGTACCTATTGTTAATTATATGTAGGTACCTACCTACTTAGATAAATTATTAACTGTAACCTATGTGCTAGTAAATAGAAAGGAATTATCTACTACTTTTGTAGGTACTATACAGGATTTACATGCATACTTACATAGGTACATAGATACTTATCTCAACTTGTTTCCCCGCAGAGGTGTAGGGTAGGTACCTACCTACCTATAATAGTTCACCCACATTTCGCCATGTAGGTACCTAATGGGAAGCAAGATTCTGTTATCAAGCGGGCATAAATCCAGACTCCGTGCTGCTACCAGGGGGGTGTCATTTCTAGGTGTAGGTAGGTAGGTACTCACTTATATTCGGCCGGCTTCGCACTCGGCTCGCACGCAAAGTCGTGTCGCGTAACTTCGCCGGACACCAAATCCGATTACTTACAAGTATAAATAATATTCAAACACTTTGCCCGACCCGGGAATCGAACCCAAGATCGACTTCATGCTCAGTAGTAGCACTTGTAACAAGGTCAAGAACTAGTCCAGGTGGTGGGATTTATGTGATCTTAAATATAATACCTATACCTACTTACTTACTGTAGGTACGTATTGGTTTATAAATATGTAATACCTGTTCACCTCAAGATATGTTTTTGCTTTTAGATGCTTCAACAGCAACATGTGGAACAATCAAAAATGACTAACGTTGAGAATGAAGTAAGTAGTTCATGATTTATTTGAAGTTGGTACAAGATCAATGCATGGGAGGAAGCCAACGACCCGCTTTCCTGTCTTATGCCGCCCGGCGCGCCCCATATGTGCCGCGTGTCGTGTTGTGTTGGACGCAAACTCGACTGCCCCGTAGCGAACATCGCATGTTGTGGGGATCGGTCTTGGACAAGTGCGGAACGCTAACGCTAAGTGAGGTACTTACACCTTCATAAAAGTACCAAACATTTTTTTTTAATAAGTAAATAAATAAATTTAAATACTTAGATAAATATGTACCTACCTTTATGTTTGGTACTTTTATGAAGGTGTACTTACCTACATAATGGCGGCATAATGTTGGTAACATTTACTTAGACATTAGTTTCTAAACCAATGTAATGGTGATTTCAGAAATCTCATCAAGATGTTGTGCAAGACAGTGAAGTAATATATCAGATCATTACTAAGGATGATGACAATCAACTAAATAACACCGTAAAAATTCTTGAAAATCAAAAAGAAATATTAGATAATCAGAAATCCATCACGAATAATCAAAATATTATTCACGAAACACAGACACAGATATTAGAAAAACTAAAAAAAAATTCCCGGCAAATTTCTGACATAACTGTTCTTATAGAAGAAAGCTTTAATAAGCTTGCCAATCAAAATTTGCCAATAGTTAAACTTGCTGAAGCCAACCAGAATGAGTCGGAATCTTTTATGATTAAACCTATATCGGACGCCACAGAGTTAAATGGATTAGAGATAAACTTATCGGATCACAGACAAAAGGAAAAACTGCATTTGCAATTCGCACTTTTGTGTAATAAATCGGATGGCAGTGGTATCACTTGTGCATATAAATTGCTGGACATTATGTTCACAAGAGAACTTCTCTGTAAATGTTCATGGTCGGGGGGCAGTAAAGGACCACTCGTAAAAATTGCATTGAAAGCGTACAAGAATATCCTGAATTTTTTTTTTAGGTTAATTAATTCTTGGGATTCAACGTATACGCAAGATACGAACGAAAAATTTTTTAAGACAGTTTTGAAGAATTCTGTGAAAAGGTTGGACATAAAAAATCTAAGATCTTCCTCAAAACGCACACGTCAAAATAGAGAGGCAAACGATAAAATGAACAAACGGATAAAGACAACAGACATGAATGAAACCGTCGAAATTAAAGAAGGGGTCTCAGAAAAAAATGATCAAAAACCCGAAGGCGATCAAGAACTCAAGAGCGATAGTATTCCAAACACTGATGTTGAAGATCAGATTATCGGGATAGACTTGGAAGAAGAGTCACTTTGTTAAAATATATATTCTTAATAGGTTGATTTACCATGCTGTGTAGCATAATAATATAATATATATTGTCAAGGTTATATATAAATTATAACTGACTGTTATAAAAGTAATAGCGTAAGTACCTAATCCTGGTGGTTGTGATTTAAAAATAATTCAGATTATGAAAGTACCTAATATAAGTATTTTCGTAATTAAATGTTGTATTTCCAAAAAAAATATTTCACATAATGATAACATGACTGTCTTGATCAATAGTCAACATGTCATTAATAAGTGAATTTATTATTTGTGTTAAGACTTAAGTAGTAAGGTTTTTTATTATAATATCGATACCAAATATGGTCGTGTGATTAAAAAATTATTAAGACTATGGAAAGTAGCATTTATTCGTAGATAAGTACTTAATATTAAATATTATGTTGTATTTCCACAGATTATATATATAAAAAGCAGTAAGTACGTACAAATATATGGAACGATTTTTATTTTTCTCATTAAGTACCTACCTATCCCTTATTACAATTGTATTTTGCTCAGCGAAAATTTATTTAAATTATTAATTACAAAGTATGTAAAAGGGGTATGAAATACAAGTAGTTTTTATGTTCAATACATACAAATTTAAATTTCACATCCAGAAAGTGTATTTTCACTTGAATACGTTCTGCGTTACGCAGTTTTGCTTTAAATATGTTAAAAGTAGATGACTTTACTGGGAATTCAAAAATGTCTATTAAACCTGTTATTTTGTAGCCTATTATAACATTTTCTGTATCAATTGACATGACTTCAATGATTTCATTATTACTTGTCATAAAATATTTATCTTTAGATCTCGCTGTAAGTATAAAATCTTGAAAATTAATTTTGCGCAAGCCCTTATTATCCTCGGTAACAAAAGACATCTCAAACTTCTTTTCGCCTTTTCGATCAGTTGCACAACATTCACTGAGTCTTTTTGCTACCTGCGAAAGTGGTCTGCTACCACTTCGCAACATTCTTTTAATCAAATACAATTTATTCTCAAAAGGATAGGCACTGAATGTTTGAAGTGACCCAAATTTTTTAACCTCATCAGTGACATGAAGTAGATTATGCACATTGCTGGTCACGTAATCTGCACCATAAAAATCCTTGTAATGCTCTACAAAGTATTGAAGCAGTTCTTCGGACAGTGGTAGTAATGGATTATAGTTATCACTTGAACAAATTGTAATGGCACAATACAAAAACAGAAAATGAGTAAAAGCATTTTTTGTTAACACATCGGGAAGTATAATAATGCTCAAGTAAAAGAAAAATGATCTGTATTCAGATGCTTTCCAGTGTGCCAGACAATCTAATCCCCTTACACATCTGTGTATTTCGGAAGGCAGTTGGCAATTTGATTACGGCATTACTTGATGTTGTAGATGATATACTAATGGCTCGGGATATGGGCGATGGTACAATATTAACACTTTTAGATTTCTCACGTGCATTTGACACTTTGAATATTTCACTTTTATTGTCAAAGCTCTCATACTATGGCTTTGACCACACTGCACTTGGATGGTTTTCAAGCTACCTTGGTGGACGTTCTCAACTTGTCCAAATTCGAAAGCCAGACGGTACTTGTCAGATGTCATCCTTATTACCAGTAACACGTGGGGTGCCCCAGGGATCGATTTTGGGACCTATTTTGTTTATTTTATATTGTGCAGATATAGTTTTTAGTGTTCAAGACTGCAACTATCACACCTACGCAGACGATTTACAGCTGTATATATCCTTTAAGCCTAATAATGTGAATCAATCTGTACATAAATTAAACCAAGACCTGAGTAGATTGGACGATTGGTGTTCATCGAATAAGCTTGTTCTAAATCCTACAAAAACTAAATTTATTGTCCTTGGGTCTAAAACCCAAATTAGTAAAATACTTTCACAAGATCCTAAAGTAAATATTAAAGGCGTTTTAATAGATAGAGTTACAGAAGTTCGTAATCTGGGTCTGCTGATGGACAGTTCGTTGCGTTTCGAGAATCACGTAGTACAAACCGTTCGTAATTGTTTCTATAGATTGTCTGTTTTGTATCGTATGCGACAATACTTAAGCACCGACCTTAGAATCAAGCTTTGTGATTCTTTAGTCCTCTCCAAACTTAACTACGTAGACAATGTTTTCGGAGGATGTATGTTGGCTAGTTCTAGGAAGCTTGTACAGCGCGTACAAAACGCATGCGTTCGTTTTTGTTTCCCGATTCCTGCAAGAGCTCATATATCTCCATACATCAATAATCACGGTATTTTAAACATGTCATCGCGACGTAGCCTTCACTTTGCAACACTACTGTTCGGAATCATAAGAGGTCAGGTACCTGTGTACTTGTATGAGAAACTTAAATTTTCTGCTCGCGGTGTCCGCTCTGCAATAAGATTGAATCATATACAACATAGAACGACTGCATTTCGTGGAAGCTTTCGTTATGCTTCCACGAAATGCTGGAATAATATCCCTCCTCCAATAAGAAATTTAACTACTGTTAATTCATTTAAAGTAAAATTTAAAAAGTACTTGATAGATTTACAAAAATCCGTACCATAAGTCGTTCTTCGTTGTATCCTACTACATTTATATACCTTCATATACTTAACTGTGTAAATTATGTCTGCGTATCATATTTATTTTAATTTATATTAGTACCTACCTACTGAAGTGTATAACTTTTCTTTATGATCATTATTGTACCTATACCCAATAAACTTGTATGCGCGTGTCACACAGCAGTTGATGCGCAACTGCTTTTGGCGCCACTGAAAACCAGCGCTCCAACAGTCATGATGCTGCTGGAGCAAATGCTGAGGGGTAGCCTTATTTTCCTGTCTGTTATTTTCATTTGTTTAAGTTACCCATGTTTATGTTGATGGAAAATAAAAACTTTTTCTTTCTTTCTTTCTTTCTTTCTTTCAATTTCTGAGGAACATATTGACGATGTCTATGTTTTTAGCAGACCATTTCGTAATGAACTTTCCAAAGTTACCGTCCCTCCACCCTACTAGCAATCTTTTCATGACACCTAAGTCTATTAGGTGCAAGGAATCAGCCACTGGAAACTCATTCACCATGTCTATATGAAGTTGCAGCAGTGGTGAATCGTATTTGTGATGTTGTCCATAGACTTTATTGCGGAAACCTTCATCTGTTCTGCTAGAGCATTTCATTCCAGGAAATACTACAGTATGGGATCCATGAGAATACTCTCCCACAGTTACGCATTTTAAGCAACCATGCTTGCCATTAAAATTGCAGACACCTGAAAATATCAAAGAACATCAGGTTCTCTACTCACAGTATGACGCTGACTCCATCTCAACTCAAAATCAATATTGAATTGTGCCTCAGATAATTTTCTGTAGTTCTGCTTTTCAACGACAACATAAAACTTTATGATATTGAAAAGTAGACGGGAACAATATGACTTATTAATTATGGCTTACATTCAATGTTCAATTTTGATGCGTGCTCTTTGGTTCTGCGGCAGTCTGCACCGTGCAGCGGGTGCATGATGGTACAATACTAGGTAAAGTAACAAACAAATTATGTTTTACATACCTTTAATAAAAGCTCTAGCGGGTGAATCGCAGATAAAACATCTAATTTTGACAGTTAAACTCTTGTTGCTTGATAGAGGAATCCCTTCATTTAATAACTGTTTCATTTCCGTGACGAAATCTTCAAGGTAAATATCAAGATTTTTTGGTTTTCCGACGCCATAATAAATGCCAATTATAAATGGCTGAGCGTTAGGTATTTCAAAGACATTACCTAAAATTGGCCAGAATTCATATTTAGAACTCTTATATATAGGCAAGCCATCAAAATTGATGTTTAAGCTTATACTCATTTTGTTTTCGCAAACGTCTTTCCACTTGATTATTATAGGAGTAAGTGAATTGATGAGTCCATTGTGCCAGTATTCACCATCAGGTTCGATTGTTTTAATTGTAATTTCTCTGGCTGTTTGTAGAATCGTTCTGGGATCTTTGGGCAAAATATCTGGAAATCTGTTATTTACTATTTCTGCCAATTCCTTCAATGCATCTTGTGCAATATTTCTTTTTATGGCCCACTCTTTAATGCTATTTTTAAATTGTATATTTTTTTCAAATATGCATTCTTCCTTGTCTTCATCCAATAAATTGATGGAACTTTTTTTGTGTTCCAACGAGGCTTTCTCTTTACTGCTGCTTGGTTCATGAAAATCTTCATTAATAGAAGCATCAATATTTTGATCACAATTAATTTGTGCGGAACCCTCACTATCCGTAGACGACACTGGCTTGCTAAAGTCTATTGCAGTAGTGCTCTTTTGCAATTCGTCCATAGAAGCCTTAGCGTATTCTTTTAATAGTTTTCTTTTTACTCCACCTGTTCTTTTTCTTTTAATCCATGGTTTTAAGTTGTTCATTTTTTATTTAAAGTGTTAAGTATAAACAAAACTACCGTGATGTAACTGACGCGACGCACTATCAAAAATAAATCAAATCTGACATAATTTAAACACCAATAATCTAGATTTCCTATTAAATAAAGCCGAAAGCTGTAAAATAGCTATCAGCTACACTTTATGCATTTGGCATTAGGATAGAGTACACCTACTCCAATTTACATCTCAGAGTGCTTAGTGATTATCTTATAAAGGTATTGGCTTTTGTAGAGATTACATATCAACTTTTAAACAGCCATTAAGAAGCTCGTTGAAGTAGAATTAGTATAGAATAAATGTACACTAATTAAAAGCCAGTGGTATTATTCGATACTTTAATGCAGCCCGCGGCTTTAAAAGAGAGTTAGTTTTTTGGATTAACCAGTCGTTAACAAGCTTTGGACCTTATAACCAGCTAATAGTCTCACATGCAGCCAAAAGCTGGACTAGATCATTTTTAAATTCTACTTAAATGCATTTAGTTTACTTTATCGCCATTATAAAGTCATTAGTCAGCTGTGCTGTTTAATAGTGTATAATTTTTCCATAATACAGTCTAAAGACTAGTCCTACCCTTTAGTACATCTGCTTTAAGGCTGTTTCCTGTAATGTAGCTTGTTAATACCCTAATTCATCGCTAATGTGCTACTTGGGTATGAATTAAATACTTAAATATAAATCATATACAAAATAACTAATCTCGGATGTGTTTTGATACTTACTGAGGCTACATTATGAAAATTAGTCTAAATAATAAAGTCAATTGTATTCAAATTGCCTACAAAGTGCAATCGTTGGTGGAATTCATTTTTTTCTACGAATTTTTAGATTTATTGTCAACGTGACGTGACTACCTACTGTAAAATTACTACAAAATGATTAAAAAACATATTAAGTACTAAGATTTAGTTAGTAGTAACCAGCTACAAATACATATTAATTAATTATTTTATTCGTATTTGGTTTTAAATATAATGTAAAACTAAATATGACCCATAATGCTTCGAAAAACTAAAACAAGATTATACAAAATGTTCACACCTGTTTCGTAAGTACTGTGAAAAAACAGCTCAATTAACAAAACCAATAAAATTGTAATCGGCATAAAAGGTCTTTATGATCATTATCATCCACCATAATCATAATGTCAGCACGTCTTTTGCGTAATGTCAGCTTAATAGTCGGAAAAGCAAATATATTGGGAAATTTGTTTTCCTAAACAATATTTTTTTAGGAAAACAGATATTTGGACTATGTCGTCGACCCTGGCTGCCGACACACTTCCTTGGACCATCCTCGGCCACCATTAAGTACTTAGCTGTTTTTAATTATGTTTAACGAATGCTTATTTAAACCTATGAGTTAATTTTAACTCTTGTATAATAATTAAATGTATCTGCTGTCTGTCCTTAAATAAATTTTATTATGTTGACTATTTTATTACTTACTGAATATAAGTAAATAAGTAATGTTTTATGCATTGAGATGTATTAAAGAGTCACAATCTAATAGCTGACAACACTCAAAAAATGTGCGTGCAAATTCAATGACATTTGACATTTGAATGTAGAAGTTATGTCGTTTGTTTTAATTTTCAATGTCACTTGTACGCAAAAAAGAAAAACTCTGCGCACTACGTAGCGTGCGCCGAGTTTTGGCGTTTACATTTTATTTGTCTGATTGTGGCTCTATAATACATCTCAATGGTTTTATATAACAAAATTAAACATAATTGTGCAATAGAAGCCAAAAATATGTATCAGTTTTACACCAGAGCTACATTATTATATTAATTTCTGTTAATTATTTTATAATTTATCTTTCAGTATTCATTTTAGAAATAGTTGCATAGATTAATTCAGCTGAACCTGTTTATTTTTTATTAAAAAGTAAGTTAATAAGTTCTTTAAATAAATTACATTACTTGGGCTGATGGGAATTATTATTACGTACATGCCTCAAGCTTTTATTTTTATAGACATTCTTTATTGGGGATAAGAAAAATAAAATTTAACTGTAAACAAGTAATTATTTAAACACTGGGAGGTGGTGAATTGATATAAAATTAATAATGCTAATTATTTCAGAAACATTAATTTTTAAAAGGTATCTTCAAATAAGTAGTTATTAATTTGTCATCTCAGAATTAATGAAATAATACTTTAATCGCATTAAGTGTATTTAATTACCTATTTTAATAACATTATTATTGTTTAATTAGTTTTAAACATTGCCACTTTGTGCCACATATACATTTGGCAGCTAACTTGATATTTTTCAGAAAAGATTGTGAATGACTGATAAAACTATTTTCCTGGCTCATTAAATTTTCACATAAGTACCTACTTTTGTTACATAATATGTACGAGTATTTTGTAGTTCAATACATTGTAGGTATAAAAAACTGCACAGTAGAATAATAGAATAATAATTTTTAATAATTAGGTATAACGACCAAACGAAACATAGTCACTGGGTGGTTATTCGCTATGATCCAACAAAACGTAACGATCTCAATACGTTAATAACGCGAGCCGCGTTATGTTCTGTTGGGTCATAGCAGCATAGAGAATAACCACCCTGTACCTTTTTTTTTTTTTTTTTTTTTTTTTGACGGTCGGAAATCTGCATACAGACTTTCCAGTTACGTCGAGGGAACGTAACTGGAGGTATGTGAGGTTTATCGAGCACTTGAAGAGCACTCGACGACTCACTAAAACCGACCGGTGACCCTCCTCACTGCATATGAGGGACTCTGGGATCTCCAATTGGAACGCACCAGTGACCCTCCGCAGTTTGCACAGAGCACAGTCCCGATAATGGCACCCATAGCCACGACCGAAACCCACGCACATGGCTGTTACACCACGTGCGCGGAGCTCACGACAATACCGAGTCTCCCTGGTACCGCCGCCCTCCCGAGACCCGCATGATGGGCAGCCAGAGCCCTCACCCCAACCACCCGCGAATCCGAAAAGCCCCCTGTTTGGCAGGGGGTACCACTCCGCCCCTTACGGGGCAGGCGGATAGGGCCGATGTTGCCAACGACCCGTTGCCGCCTCCATCCCGAGCAGGTTCGGCCTCGCTCCGAACCCACTCAGCGGCTTTCCACCTTTCGGTGTTCCACCGCCTGATATAATTTTTTAAAGAGGTTTTCTTCCTCGCTCAGCAGTTTCCTCTCCCAGACAGTTAAGGGACTGGTAGCAAGGCAAGTCAGTCGACCTAAAGAACCACGACCGAGTCGCCAAGCTACCCACATCCCAAAACCGTCGGAAAACTCCACCACCAGAAGTAATTTTTTAAAGAGGTTTTCTTCCTCATGCAGCCCACAGGCTTGTTCATGCCACACATCCCTTTCACGGGCGTGCGACACGACTTGCCCTTTCACGGGGCCGCTAGAGAGAAAACCAGCCTCACCCTGGTCTCACTCAGCAGCTTCTACCTCCGACAGTAAGAGACTGGTGGCAAGGCAAGTAAGCCTGCTTATGACCTAGTCGCCAAGCCACCCACATCCCAGAACCGCCAGAGGGGTCCGCCAGGGTAATTTTTTAGAGAGGTTGTCTTCCTCGCAGCCCGAAGGCCCTCAGTTCCACAAGGCCCTAGGGACCCTGCGGAGTTCCGAGCTCGGGACGTTGGCGGAAGAACACTTCTTCCGGTGCCTGCTCGGCGGCCGTGAGGAAGCACGCCAAGCCGGTACGTCCCGGCTTCATCCACTGCGCCCTCTGCTATTCAGAGGGACGCGCGGAGAAGCTTACCCCCCCCGTCAGACCATCAGTTCATTCGACAACAAGATCCCCCTAGGTAGCAGCCACGGGGAAAGTTATTGTCGGACTTAACAGGGCACACCGGCCCTCGGCTGCCGTTCCCCCCGGATCCCTCATATCCATAAGGGACAAGCAGCCTTGGGCACACGAGAAGGTTGTCTGACAAGTGCCCCAACCACCCTGTACCTACTCCAAGGCGCGGTGGACTATTGTAACCCAAAATTATTCACTTTTTTTACTTTGAATATTAGGTACTTTACTACCTTACCTTGTTTACTCTACACTATTTTTCTGTTTTCATTTTGTACCTACATTATGTTCACCTGTAATTTTTAATATATATATTTTTTATTTTAACATAGTGAATGAACTCATGTTTTTTCGAAATAATGTGGCTTAATTTTTGTCGGTATTATATTGAATAGCGAAATACATGTATTAATAAACTAACAAGTCTTTTAATTTATGTAGGGTGATGATTACGTATACGTATAGTATTATATTATCTGTGCCTATACCTACCTATTAGTGTACCTACTGGCTGTGATCGCTAACAAGTAGAAACCAAAAAGTAAAAAAACAATATGATCACGGCTGTATTACCAAGGTGCGGTAGACGTATTATTTCATTATCTTTAACGTCGGGCGAATATTAAAGGTAAAATTCGTGATAAATACCCGTTTGCATATGTTTTATAATTCATTATCTTTAGGCATTATTAGATTCTTTGAAGATAGAAGGGGGGAGTCAGAGGTAAGTACTTATGTCCAAATACATTTTGGTACAATGCCCACATTTTGCAGAAGTTAACATTCCATACTTGACAGGTTGCAAGCCCATCGACGCTGCTAGAAAGCTAACTGGTTTCCTCACGATGTTTTCTTTCACCGTTTAGAGCTATGAAATAGATTATAAACATATCTCGCGAGCAACCCCTCCATCTCAGATTATAAAAAGCTCTTTTACAGGAACTTGTAAACGAGTCACTGTGAGGTGTGACTCGTTGGGAACCCACTATACTATAAATTCGTATTTATTACATCTTTTTCTGAAATACTTTGGAAGAGTTTGGGGGGGGAGACCTTTGACCTTTTTTTTAAAAGTACACTATAAACGGCACACGTTTCTCCGGAAGTAAACGCTCTTCCAAACCCTCCAGTCGGGCATTTAACATGCCCCCCACCTGGAGCATCACCGACCGGATCAATTCTTCCTGCTGCGAGTTGCAGCCGCTAGCAGGGGATTGAACCTGAGCTTCTGGGCGCCTTGCACCACCCCTTGAAGGCATATCTTCATGTTCCGACACTTTCAGTTTTAACTCCATAAGCTCCTTGCGGAGGTCCGACATTTCAGCCCTGAGGCGGGCATTGTCGGCTTGGAGTTTCTCCGTCTCTTTTGCCACCGTATTTTCGTAGAGCGAAGTCACTGCCATCTTTATTGAAGCTGCAGCCTCCTTAAGGGACTTCGCCATTGTACCCTTAAGGTTCCCAGACTTCGCAACCACCATGTGAATAATCTTAGTGGCGTCGTCAACCTGCTTGACGAGGTCTGTAGCAAGACCACACTCTTCATGCACAGGCTGAGGCGGGGCCACAGTGCGAGTTGCCTTGTGGCTCGCCATCTGAGCAGCAATCTCTTCCTCCGCCTGTATTCGCGCCTCTTCACGACGTAGGGCACTAAGGTCGGCCAAGGCTTTTGCATGACCAACGTATTTCCCCGTCGAGGGAGGGCGACCTCTGCCACGTTTGGCCAATCGGATCTTTGGATCCACCACAGATGCCTCATCGCTCGAGGAAAGCTCCGAAAGGCACACTTCATCTCTCCGCCTCTTGCCAGCCGTCTCCTTTTGCCAAAACTTGGCCGGGAGTTGTTCCAGCGTCACGCTGCAGGCACTCATTCTAGATTCAGCGTCCGAAACACTGTTGAACGAAACGTCGCTCAACGACCCTCTCAAGCTGCTTTGCTGACCACTAGCTGTGGCAGCATAGCTGCGCGCTTTTGCACCTGAGCTCTCCCCCACTTCACAAAGGTCTATGCGACCAACACCAACGTCCTCAGCACTGCTTTGCACTAATGCGCAAGCAGTCTCTTCATCCACACTAAGGTCTTTACGACCAACGTCTTTTTTATTTTTAGGTTTATAAGTTTTTAGATCCATAATTAAATCTTACGAGTATGGGGGATATAAGTGGTCACACCCGGCCAGTGCCCCCTGTAGCCGGGGAAGGGTATATACTACGGAGGTCCCCCGGTATCCGTAGGGTTTGTTACAAGTTTTCCTTCTCTGAGACCGGCCAATGAAGGCAAGCCCCCCCTCGGTCTGCACTGCCACGACGTACCACCTTAACGCCCGATAAGGGGTCCTTGAGGTGACAGTACAGAACCGGCGAAAAGACGGCGTTATCTTTCCAGGTGGCAGGGTTAGTGCCACCTCACCCGACTTCACAATGCTTCCTCCTCCTCTGCTAAACAGACTCGGAGAAGCCTCCCTTCACAACAAACCCTCTCCGACCAACGGCATCACGCCCAACCCAAACAACCCACTTCCCCCCCATTCTTCCCACCTTCATCCACAGCGCCATCTGATGAGCAGAGGGCGCGTGGAGAAGTAAACCCAACCCTCCCAAGCCTACCCCACCGACAGAGTGCCGGCGCCTGTGGTTTCTGTTACGTCTATTTCAGAAGGAAATAGACCAATAACAGGCGGCACCTCGTGAAGGAAGCAACCACAGACTTGCCTTGGGGATCTTCACGACTTGCGCTCTCCCCCAAGACCATCAGCCTTCTTACCCGCGAACCCCTGCGGCGTAAGAAGGGCCCTGCGTTTATCCAAGACCGGAGCTAGGCAAAACCAACTATTAATGGATAAACACAGGACCCGCCCAACCTTTTTTTTTTTTTTTTTTTTTTTTCGTCGGAAAATGCCTTATGCATTCCCTCCCGCCGTGGGGGCGGCGGAAGGGATATGTGGGACTCGCACCCACTAAAAACCGACGGGGTCCTCTTAACGCCAAATTGCCGGGGCTATGGGCACGCTTTCGCACTCTTCCACGGCCCCGACGGCGCCGCCCTGAAAAGGGCTCCTCCGACTGGTGAGGCATCGGCCTTCCACCTAGTCTCTCTCGGAGAGAGAGGGGCGCGCGGAACACCCACGCGCGCCACCTCAAGGCCCTTAAGGGACGGTAGTACCCCCCGGTACTACCGTCATGGCCTGTGTTATGGGGGCCGGAAATGATGGAGACTCCGGCCCCCCTCTCCATTTAATCTGCATCCATCGGCGCCCTCTCATCCCGCGTTTGCGACGGAGGGCAGCCGGATGCTGTCGGCTCTGAGGCGTTGGGAGAGCGTTTTGCTCGTCCCTTTCGCGACTTCGAAGAGGCACAGGCCTTTCCGCCCAGACTGTGGGCGGAAGGCCTGTCTGCCGCAGCACAAATTGAACACTTGGGCGCGGCTTTGCATTCTGCGGACTTATGACCAGGCTGACTACACCTGTAGCACTGGGCATTTGGCATTTGGGCATAAATAAAATGAAAAATTTATCGCGAAGTTACATTTATTGGCCCCACCTCGATCAAGATATTGAACAATTGTGTAGAATTGACAATTCAACGTGCCCTCCGAAGCACTGAAGCGCTCAGCTGATGATGCCACTTGCGGTCGCCCATCCAAGTAGTGACCGCTCAGAACGTTGCTTAACTTCGATGATCTATCAAGAACGTCTTAGCAAGCTTCGCCAAGAGCGCTTCTCTCTATCACACTAACGGCCGAAATTAATATTCAATCCGACGAACGATCGCAGATCTATCTCCTTACCCCCGGTTCCTATATCGAACGTACGGATATCCGTAGGTCGGTCGTCATAGCAACGTTGTTATCTGTCAAAAAGTGTCATACATTTTGTGTTGAATAAACAACGTTGCTATGACGACCGGACATCCGTCTTTACGTGCCTCATACGGTCATAGCACGGTCATTGTATGGCTCGCCAGCAAAGACCATATCTGTGTATATTTGTTGCAGAGCTTTAGCACATCTCTATACGCTAGCAGCTGGTTTCTGACTCTGTTCACGACTACCCTCTCGTTGCCGCTCGCGTGTCGGATAATGGATGTGTTTCTCTCCGAAGGCATCGAGATTGTTTTCAAAGTAGCTATAGCGATGCTTACTAGAGGAAAAAACGACCTACTTTCACTTGATATGGAGAGTATTTTGAAGGTAACACTTTACACTATTGAAAAAAGTTTACATTATATTCATAATTATAATAATTATAGCTGCGTGTGCGGTCACTTCAATATTTGTATAGAAAATATATCGTAATATTTATGCCTTGCTATAATTTATAGTTATATATATTATAACTACGAGTGTGACGGGCTTTAGGCACGTCGTAACCGTATTTAGACACATGTCTTGCAGACACTTTATCAAACAGATACACAGTTATAAAAGAAAAACTCACTAAAAGTACGGCTGCGACGGGATTCGAACCCGCGAGATACTAGCGATCGCCCTTTAGACGGGCTGCAATAACCACTCGGCCACGAAGCCTTATGACGCCGAAGACAGCATTACATATTGTCAGGTTATAAGCAAAACTAAAATAAAAAATAAAAATAATAAGTAAAGTACATAATTACCAAATACATTAATTATATTATGAAATTAAGTTTAGTTTAACACTAATAAAATATATAAACTATAGATACACAGTTTTCCTATGATAATAATTCCTATTTCCTATTTAATAAGTAATCCTATGATACTTTTAGTATATACAAAAGGAATTGCCGTCAAAAGTGGAAGGCGACCCGGATGGCTTCATGAACCTGTCGTATTCCATCAAAGTCAATCCCAAGAAAATGAAGAAGCTTGAGAAGGAATACACAGTAATCAAAACCAAGGAACAAGGAGATATAGCTGTGTTGAGGGTAAGTGCAATATTTACTTAGGTTATGGTGACCAGTTCCTATATCTGATTTTCCGAGTGTAGAGCCGTGTTGGCCGTGTGGTAAGCACCTCGACTTTCGTTTAGAAGGTCGCGGGTTTGAATCCCGGCCGTGTATCAATAGATTTTTCGTTCCTGAAAAATGCACTTCAATACGACCTCTAAACGGTGAAGGAAACATCGTGAGGAAACCCGCGGCTAGTCAGCTGTTTTTCCTGTGGATATGGCCGGCTAAGCTGAGAGGATGGTTTCGATGCTGACCAAGTCTATTCCATCTCAACAATGTCCCAGGCACTACAGTGTCCCGTTAAGTGTATGCAAAATTGCCTACTGACACTGCATAATAATAATAATAATTAGCCCGTTATGGTTTTGTCTAGCCTTAAACCCGTTATCTCACAGTCTTAACTCGACTGGCTTAGGTTTTGAACTTTACAATACTACTGACAGACAGACAGACCACTCGGAAAATATTTTAAGTCACTTAATGTATATGGACGACATAAAAATATACGCTTCCACTGAAGACAATCTAGAACATTTAATTCAAGTTACAGAACAGTTCTCGGGCGACATCGCTATGGAATTTGGAATTGATAAGTGTAAAATTAGTTCCTCAAAATCAGGAAAAACTTACAGACATACCTATAACATGCAATCAGGTGAAATTATTGACCCCCTAGACGAAACTGAAACTTACAAATACTTAGGTTACCAGCAATCGAAGCAGATCCATTTTAAAGAAATTAAATCTAGTCTTACACAAAACTTCAAACATCGCATAAACTCAATCCTTAGATCGCAGCTCTACTCTAAAAATACAGTAAAGGCAATAAATTCTTATGCTATTCCTATACTAACTTACTCATTTGGTATAATAAATTGGAGCAAAGTGGAATTAAAGAACCTCCAACGTCTCATAAATGTTACCATGACGAAACATCGGAAGCACCACCCTCGCGCTTGCATCCAGCGGCAGATTCTACCGAGAAAAGATGGAGGGAGAGGTATTGTCAATATCCATAATCTACACAATCATCAAATAACAACACTCCGTACATACTTTCACAACAAAGCAGAAACATCTACCCTCCACAAGTCAATAGTTGAACTTGATCAAAAACTCACACCATTAAATTTACAGAATAGAAATAAACAGAAAAATGAAGAACTGACTGACAAACATACTTTAGTTTCCGAATGGGCCCTTAAGTCTCTCCACGGAAGACATCTCCACGATCTGAGCCAACCCACCGTCGACATGCAGGCGTCGAACGAATGGCTCCATCGAGGCGAACTCTTCCCTGAGACTGAAGGGTTCATGATAGCCATTCAAGATCAAGTTATAGAAACCCGCAATTACCAAAAACACATTATTAAAACGCGCAATCTAACTACTGACTTGTGTAGGCGCTGTAACAGCTCATCTGAGACTATTCAGCATATCACGGGGGCTTGTAAATCAATCGCTCAAACGGATTACAAGTTCAGGCACGACCAGGTCGCTAACATAATTCACCAACGACTGGCTACCAAACATAATCTCATAGAAACACCTACGAAACCAACGCCTTACTATAAATATGTCCCAGACACTGTACTGGAGAACCAAACCCACAAACTTTACTTTGATAGAGCCATCCTTACAGATAAAACTACTCACTACAATAGACCGGACATAACACTCATTAATAAATCAAGTAAAACAGCACTTCTCATAGATATTGCCATTCCCAACACACACAATATACAAAATACAATCTCTGAGAAGCTTTCAAAATATGTAGATCTGAAAAATGAAATTTCACGGATGTGGAGACTAGAAAAAGTCTCTATCATTCCTATAGTAATATCTTCAACAGGCGTTATCCCTAATCAACTCTTTCAGTCGCTTGCTCTGCTTGACTTGCCCAAGCACACGTTTGCTTTACTACAAAAAGCCGCCATCTTAAACACCTGTAGAATAGTTCGCAAGTTTTTGGAAAGTGACCTCACCAGTGATGTGCAGACATCTAACCCTAGAATTATAACTCGAGATGAAGCAGATGTAGGAAATGATGTGCACTTGGCTTAGGCCCGTGCTCGTCATTAAATTACCGACTCAAGTCAGTCGAGTTGATGAGAATCAAACACAAATAATAATAATAATAATATATTTTTAATTCAGACACAAGATCCATATAAAACTTACATTATGTACATTACTAACTAACTTACACACCTAATAAAAACTACAGAGTAGGTAAACGTACCTAATTGTCTACATCTTAGGATGTTAATTGTATCCAGCGTTTGTAGGTGTCAGTTAGAATTAGTCTGTCAGATAGACTAGTAATAATGCCATTTTTACACATGCCAACTCTAGACATGAATTTAGCGATGCGGCTTCTTTGGATGGCATCAAAGGAGCTCACTCTCGCCTCCAAGAACATCCCGGAGGCGCTGCAGCACCATTCAAGTCCAAACAGCTTCCTGAAGACATTGTTGTAAGCTACTCTGATGCCTCCAATCGCTTTTTTGGTATAATTTATCCAGAGTTGGCACGTGTAAAATGACTGACAGAATGTTTTGAAAAGCGTTTTTTTAACATCATTAGATGAGCGTGCAAATTTTCTAATAATCATATTTCCGACTGTACAAAGCGCCCTCCGCTGCCGCTCGATATCAACGTCATCTTTAAGGCTCGATGTCACTATATGGCCAAGGTACTTGAAGTTCTCCACGATTTCAATTGGCAGACCGTTGAGAGACACGCCTGGGATATGATCGGGTCCCTTACCTGACCTAAATACTAACATCTGTGTCTTCTTGGTATTGTATATTAGTGAGTGGTCTTTAGCATAGCGTTCGCATATCTCGAGTAGCTTTGTCAGGCCTTTAATCGAGGGGCTGAGCAGCACCATATCGTCAGCGTAACTTAGATTATTGACATACCTGTCGTCTAATCGAAGTCCAACCGGAGTGCTGCTCAGCTCCACGATCAAGTCATTAACGTAGGCGTTAAAAAGGTCTGGAGAAGTGACACCCCCTTGTCTCACACCACACGATAGTCTGAAACTATCCGATAGTTCGCGGTCCCATCTGACGTTGTTGGTCTGATTCTGATACCAATATCTGAGCAATCCAACAACGTCATTTGGAGCTTGCGTCCTATCTAGCTTTCTCCATAGTAGGTCATGACTAAGTGTATCAAAAGCTCGTCTTAGGTCCAAGAAGCATGCATACACACTTGTATTACCGGCTTTGTAGAAGTTGACTATCTGTTTTAAGGAGAAGATGGCCATGTCCGTTGACACGTGTGGTCTGAATCCAAACTGGGCATCATCAATCATAAGATTCGGCGTAAGTCTCCCGTGTATAATCCTTTCAAGTACCTTGGCCAATATTGTGGCGAGCGAAATTGGTCTGTAGTTAGCCACGCTCGAGACGTCACCTGTTTTGTTCTTCAAAATAGGTACAACCAAAGTCGTGATCATGTTACCTGGTAAATAGCCATGTCGTATGCAGATGTTAAAGAATCTCGCAAGAATTAAACAGATGTCCTGGCCCGCGTATAGCAAGTGCTCGATGCTCAGGCCATCATGACCCGGAGATTTCCCACGTTTCATGTTTTTCAGTAATTTTTCAACATCACTAGCTGTTACTGTTATGTGGGGAACTTCCGAGTCACCATGCCCTGAACTGTAGCTGTTGTTTAGTGTTCTGTTGTGTAATAAATTACTGCTAGGTTCGACGTTAAAATGAGTTCTAAATAGGTTTGCAATATTTTTCTTATCTTGCTCCCCTTCAATATTAATTGGAATACTAATTTTGCTATCAAGTTTCTTTGTTTCCTTCCAAAATTGCACAAAGTTACCCAAAGAATGCTCGCGAGCCAATATATCCATTTTAATTTTTTGTTGGTTATTCTGAACATATTTTACAGCAGCCTTAAATTCTCGTCGCGATAATGACATAGCCTCATAGCAAGGTCCCGAGCGCGGCTTACCAAGAAGCATCCAGTTATAAAAGTTGCTTCTAGCTTTAGCATGTAAATCTTTTACGTGGTAATTCCACCCAACTAATTTCAATTTAGACTTTTTACTCTTGGCGCTCTGCACAGCCGAAAGTTGCAATATTAAAATAATTTCATCATATAATTCATCAATTTTAACTAAGTGATCACAGTTATTGCAAATACCAGCGTCAGAACATTCTAAAACATTAAAATCAAAAGTAGTTAAAAGACTAGACAGTTTTTTCGTACATTTTTTATAGTACGATTCAATTTGGTACTTATCTCGCACTCCCCACACATGTTTCTGGGTTTGAGTTTCGGGTATTATCGTAGATTTAGTCCTTATGTGGTTGTAATTACATTTGACAATAAGTGGGAAGTGGTCAGAGCAATACGTATCATAAACTACACTGATATCAGTGACAAGCGCGGCGGCCGCTTCAGTCGCGACGCAGTGGTCGAGCCAGCCGCATGTCCCGTGCGCTTCGCTAACGTAGGTGTAGGTATTTGGCGCGAGTCGTTCTAAATCATCTAGTAAAAAGAAAGGCCTGTGCTATGGTCACCATAGCACAGGCCTTTCTTTTTACTAGATGATTTAGAACGACTCGCGCCAAATACCTACACCTACGTTAGCGAAGCGCACGGGACATGCGGCTGGCTATGGTGACCATATCTTTTTTAGCATAAATTTGAATTGAATAATTTAACGGCGTAACAGTCGGTCCAAAAAAAGGAGTTACTATATCAGAGAAGTAGCATGAAATAAATAGAGAAGGAAAGAAAAATAGAGATCAATATGAACCAAAGTAGAGTTACTATCCAAGAAAATGGAGAGTGTAAAAAATATAAATGCTATAATAGTGGCAAATTAGGTATCAGGCAGTCCAACTGTTTAACGCTTTACCTGGTCCTTTAAAGTCAACCAGCAACTTCAAAAAATTTAAATCTGGTGTCAGGGAACTTTTGCTGGAGGGATGCTTTTATTCGGTAGATGACTTTTTAAAGCGTTAGGTATTTTATTGACTTTTGACTGTTTTTCGTTCGATTGATTATAAGTAATTAGGTATTATTATTATTTTTTTCTTTAAGTAGTATTGATTTAATTTTAATTATCATGTGTTTTGTTTGATATTTGTATAATTTTATTTGTCTATGTTTAGGTTAAGTTTATTTCAAATACAATGTAAAAATTGTTTATGAATAAATAATTGAATTGAATTGAATTGAATTGAATTCGGAGTGTCGCAAAAGCTAAACTAAACTAACTAAAATGAATGCCATCCTTTTTATTCCCATCGCTATGAAAGGGACGGCAACAATTTTAGTTAGTTAAGTTTAGCTTTTACGGCACTCCGAATTGCCACAGCTGTCTGTATTCCTAGTACTTTTCTAATATTTCCTTCCGTACCTCAGTGTCTGAGACAAGAGAACCGTCTACTAAAACAGCGAGTAGAGCTCTTGGAGAAGGAAAGCTCAGCGCTCGCGGAGCGCCTGGTGCGGGGGCAAGTGGACCGGGCGGAGGGGGAAGAGGAAACATTCGCGCTGGCTCGCGAAGTGCAGGCTTTACGGCGAGCGCATCTCGACTCACAGCAGAGGTTGGCTCTCGCCCAAGACGAGATACGCAGCCTGGAGATGACTATAGCTGAGGTGAGCATTGAGATGTATTAAAGAGCCACAATCAGACAAATAAAATGTAAACGCCAAAACTCGGCGCACGCTACGTAGTGCGCGAAGTTTTGCTTTTTTGCGTACAAGCGATATTGAATATTAAAACAAACGACATAACGTCCACATTCAAATGTCATTGTAGAACATTGAATTTCACATTTTTTGAGTGTTGTCAGCTATTAGATTATGACTCTTTAATGGAGGTGAGGTCGTAATTTCGTATGTAACTTGGGTAATCAGGGCTTAGAATAAATAAATAAACATAAATACTCTTGGACATTTCACACAGCGTCATCTAACATTCGGAAAGTCTATGCTACACATCGGTGAAAGAATTTTTGAAATCGAATGAGTAGTTTCGGAGGATACCCCAAACATACAAACACCTCTGTGGGGCAGTGGGCGAAAGCCCGCCTGAGACGCAGAGGTTGCGGGTTCGATCCCCGCCGTGGGACAAATGTTTGCATGTTCTGTAGATATAATATGTTCCGAGTCTGGTTGTTTTTCTATGTATAATATGTATGTATTTACAAAAAAAATATTATCTTTGTAATATATCAGTCATCTGGTTACCATAACACAAACATTAAATTGCTTAGCTTGGGACTAGATGACGTCGTGTGGAATGTCCAAGGATATTTATTTATTATTTATTTAGTAAATCGACTTTACCTCTTTATAATATTAGTATTATAGATTAGTATAGTCATTAGCCTATATTGAAAATGAAAATGAAAATGAAAAAATATTTATTTCAACAAAACAGAGAATCCTTAAACTAACGCTTAAGAAGGTAACAAATACAACACATGCAGGAGGCTCATGTTTTGCAGAGAACTTTTCACATGAAAGCCAAATTGTTGACTTCCTCACTAGGCGAGGCCTGTATCGAGGAAGCCTGTGTTCCCGTTTGACAGTTCTTAGCATTAACGCACAGCGGGCAGTTCAAAGGGTATAAAACTAAATATTTAATAACTTAAAATTAAATATAATAAAAAATAAAATGTATAGGGTACCTATCGCACCAAGTAAGAAAACACTATAAAATGGAGATAATTAGAGTAGGTACCTACAGTACAATATATAAGTATGTAAAAATATAAATAAATTCATATATATAAAAACTAATTAACAATACGCAGTAAGTTTTCAGTGTCATCGTATGACAATGAAGAAAGCCATTTTACTATTTTCAGTTTTGCTTCATTTAATGAGTTATTTTTAAGATCACACGACTTGACAACTGTATTATAGGTATATATTCTATAGAAAGTACCAAGACGTTGAGCAAATTTTGTTTTCATTAATGGGGTAACTAATCTATACGCTCTACGACTTGCTACCAACTCAAATTCAGGAGAGTGATTTTGTATTGCCTTGTGGACTGAAAGGGAGACTTTAAGGACGAAAAGCTGACGAACACCAAGAACTTCAGCGTCTGCGTAGAGGCTTGTGGTTGAGTACCTGTATGGCTTTCGGAGCATAACTTTTAAAACCGATCTTTGCGCTCTCTCAGCCCTAATGATATGAGATTTGGCTGCGCCACCCCAACAGGTTATGCAATACACAATAAGGGACTGGCAGAGCGCATAGTATACGGATTTAAGGGTCTTAAAACAGGCAGCATAGCGGAGGTTTCTCATTATGTTTATTATTTTCCTAACTCGAGCTGAGAGGGCTTCAATATGAAATTGGAACGTGAGGTTCTCATCAAGGTGTACTCCAAGATATTTATAGGTTTTAAAGCGCGTCAACGTTTCACAGGAACAGTTATTATTATTGCAGGATCTATTATGAATTTTAATATTAAGATTTTGACTAGGGGCGGTTGCAGAAGTTATATGAAAACATAAATACATTGTTTTAGTTGTATTTAACGTGAGAAGATTATTTTCTAACCAATTTGAGATAAGGGTCATTCCTCGCTCCGCTGACGAACACACCGCTGACCAGGTTGACTCATGAAAGATAACTGCAGTGTCGTCCGCATAACACAGCAACTCTGCATTTCTAATTGAGATATCATGAATGTCGTTAATATAAAGTAAAAATAACGTGGGGCCCAGAATACTGCCTTGCGGAACCCCATAATGGCTAACTTGTGAATCACTAATCAAATCACCGATCCTAACGCACTGTCTCCGATCCACTAAGTAGCTACTAAACCAATCTAAGTATCTAAATTATTCTACTACATGCCGAAGACCTTCATTACCCAGTATTTATGTTCCTAAACATTGGCAAGTAAGACCGCAATAGAAAGAAAGAAATAAAGAAAAAATCATTTATTCTTGTCGGACCTCAAGGATCACTTAAGTTTCGTTTTACATGCTAGGTGATTCTAATGCCTGTTCCAACGCGACTCCCTACACCAGGGAAAGAATCAGGCAAGAACCTGGTGGTGTGGGCCTAGCTTTTTTTTAAAAGCGATCCCTTAACAATCTAAAACCCACATTATCAACAGAACAACTCACGGCAATCATCTCTGGAAGGTATGAGTGGAGAAAGCTCGTCGCCAAAAGGCGAAGAGCTGGCCCGATGTCTGCAACGCGAGCTTGTTCGCGCGAGACTCCACGCAGCCGAGCGGGAAGCGGCGGAGAGGGAGCTAAGCGCGCGCATTGCGGACCTGGAGAATGAGAACAAAAGTCTGCGGCGACAACATGTGGACAACAATGTTGCACATTTACAGGTTAGAAAGAGATGGCGAATTAATAATGACATTAGGCCACAGTGTATGCTAACTGTGCATACATAATAGTCTGCCTACCGACTTATAGATATGAGGAGCACATGAACATGTATAACTGGAGAATCGAAAGTTTCAACAACCTATTGTACCTGGATGTATTGACACATGAACATGTATATTTAATTGATTCAAACAAGAATTTGAAATATGACTTCTCCACGTTTAATAAGTACACTGGAAAAGTAAATAATCAAGGCATAAAATCAATTTTCCAAGATCTCTATAGTCTCATTTTGGACTTACAAAATTATAACATGCAACAAGAGTCTGAAAATATATCGGACACACTGGAGCCAAAGCCCCAGCTTTTTCGTGACTCACGGAAGATCGACTAGTCTTTTCCATCTTAATATAGCAGGGGCTATTAACAAGCAAGAAGACTTATACTGCGCCATTTTACAGTTAGAAAAACGATCACAAATTGACATAATTTGCCTCAGTGAATCATTTTGACGACCTCTGTGGCGCAGTGGGCGAAAGCCCGCCTGAGACGCAGAGGTTGCGGGTTCGATCCCCGCTGCGGGACAAATGTTTGCATGATCTGCAAATATTTGTTTCGTGTCTGGGTGTTTTCTATGCATAATATCGTCACTGGAAATATCACTTAACGTAAGGGACAAACCCCTGTTTTTCAGGAGAGCCAAAATAAGATTTTTTTTTTGGAAATTGATCTATATCTTTTTTTCCTGACGTCCGATTTGAATACTTCAAAGAGCAAAGTATCTTAGTTTTTCAGCACCTTTCTTACTATTATTTCAAAAATGTAAAAAAACTTATGGTTTAGGAGATAGCCTGTCCCTTACCGTAAAATTCAATGTAAAGCTGTACCTTACGTTATTCAAAATGAAGGTGAAAACAGTCTGCGATGATGTTAGGAACAACATATTAAATAAAGTAATAGGTAAGTTTAGCGTAAGGGTCTTTTATTAGTTTTCATTTGTTGTAAGTACATACAAACCTAGTAATATCACCCTTATTACTATCGAATTAGAGATCAAACCTTTTCGTATCTGTGTATGTGAGAAGAGAATATAAATTATCTGACCAATTAGATCTACAATTTTCTATTTCGATGCCAGTTTTAGACTAATTAGGTTATAAATATTAGATAATCAGCCTAAAAATATATTTTGACACCTAGTGAGTAAACAGGAGGTTTCATAACGGCTTTGCAATTAAACGCAGTACAACAAAAATATATTTAAAATCTTTAATGGTAAGGACAAGTACTGAAAAGAGAAGAGGAATAGAAATATTGGTGAATTGTGTTTTATAAATAAAGAATTGGATATCCTAAAAGTAGAGGTAGACCAAATAAAAAAAACTGTACGTAGGTAACTGTAGTGAGAAGGAGGTGTTACCTACATCTCCTTCTCAGGACCAGTTGTGAGAGTATGAACTTGATAAATTGGAGGCTTTGCTAGATCAAGACTCGTGCCCAATGCAAGAAAAGCTTGCAGAATCATTAGGAGTTGACCAAAGAACAATTTATAATATACGTTAAAAAAGCCGTTGGATTCAGTCAAAAGCATGCAATGACTCCAAGTGAATTTAACGTAAGGGACAAAAAAAATCTTAAAGATACTTACAAGTCCGTTACGTTAAATATTTATGACTAATCTGTCTAGAACTTACTAAAAAAATGTGATGTAAGGGACATTTTTTTAAAGATATCAAAATTCTGAGTATGCCAGTCGATAGAGCGTCGAATTTTAGATCGAATTGCATATTTAACTCATTTTCGACAAAATGTCCCTTACGTTAAGTGATATTTCCAGTGACGATATGTGTATGTATTTACAAAAAAAAATGTATCTATGTAGTTTATCAGTCATCTGGTTACCATAACACAAGCATTAAATTGCTTAGCTTGGGACTAGATGACGCCGTGTGAAATGTCCAAGGATATTTATTTATTTATTTATTTATACAGAAAGGAACGGAGAAAAGCCTTAAATTAAAAGGATATACAATGGCAGCATGTTATTCGAGAAAGAACTCTAAAAGAGGTGGCGTTAATATTTTGGTTAACAATAACATAGAGTTTAAAAACATAGCTATTGACATATGTGAGCCTTGTACCTTCGAATGCTGTGCTGTAGATCTTACTCAATACCATGTAAGATTAATCTGCATCTACAGAACCCCATCATCGAATGTTTACAGGTTCCTACAAAAACTAGAAGATCTATTGATACATTTAGGAAGAAACACACATAAGAAAATTATAATGTGCGGAGACACGAATATAAATACTTTAAAAAAATCTAAGGAGCTATCTAGCTACATGAAACTACTGGAAACATTTAAACTGGATCAGAAAATTATTGTACCAACACGAATTACAGCCTTAACAAGTTCTTGTATTGATCATATTGCAACCAACATTGAGGATGGTAAGGCATCAGTCCACGACTTGGGTCTCTCAGATCACACGGCGCAAATATTTCAATGGACCAATAAACACAAAACCAAAACACAGAAAACACAGCATTGGTTTGAACTGAAAAGGGACTACGACAACGATAACTGCATAAAATTTATAAACTGCCTCTCAGCTCTTTCTTTTCAAGATGTATTTGACGAAACTCTAGCGAACTTAGCCTTTGAATCCTTTGCAAATACTTTTACTCTTTTTTACAATTTGTGTTTTCCAGTAATTAAAATTAAAAAAATGCATCATTTAAATAAGAACTCTAGGTGGTTAACAAAGGGACTTAAAACAAGCAGCTCTACTAAACGACATTTGTATCTTAAATGTAAAACTAAGACACGTACTGATAAGGACAAAACCTTATACTCAAACTATAGTAAGCTACTAAAAAAATGTTTTATTGCTTCTCAAAAAAACTGTAATATGACATACATTCAAAATGCACCTAATAAAGCCAAGGCAGTTTGGAATGTGATAAAAAAACACTCGGCTAGCGATGTCAAAACTGGCGAAATAAATAAAATTATTATTGATAATACTGAGGTGACCGATTCATTGTTAATAGCTGATAGTTTTAATAATTATTTCATTGACATTATTCGTAATAATATTTCCATTGACATTAATTCTGCAAATTGTAATTTCAATGTTTTGTCAAATGAAAAAAGCATGTTTATTACACCATTGAGTGTCGATGAACTTGATAAAATTGTAAAATCTCTCAAAAACTCAAAATCTGTAGGGTATGATGGCATCCGCACAGACATTGTTAAATTGTGTATTAGATATATCGTCGTATCCTACGAATAAGGAAACAGACGCCACTGTCACCTTTTATTTTTTTTGCATTTTTGGAATCTTCATTATCATTTACATCTGATCAGTTCAAAAAAAGTTCAAAAATAAATTTATTTCAATAAGTTATTAAAGTTTTAAAATTCGGTTACAATTACATTGCTGAATTTCTCTCGGCGAATACGGAAACAAACGCTCTGGTAGCAGTGTTCCACGCGCGAAATCAAGCGCGTGGGGCAGAGCGCGGGTGATAAACGCAACTGTCGCTTTACTCGTCCAAGATTACCGTGGAGTGCGGACATGCGTGTGTGGCGTATCATGAATTTACAATGAAGCGTTATATATAGCGTTATATAAATAAAAGCTTGTAAAAATAATAACTTATGTAATAATATAATTACATAAGTTATTATTTTTACAAGCTTTTATTTAGTTTCACCTATCCCGATGTTTGTTATCAAATCTTGCAAATTAATCGAGTTTGAGCTCATTTGAATCGTCTTGACGAGTAGTTTGTCTTTCAATGTTAAGCAGGGTCTGATGATGGAGCTGGAAGGTGGTCATAGGAACTCTATAATGAAACGACGCAACCCCATAAAGTTTCGGCTCATTTGTTTCGTCTTGGCGAGTATTTTATTTTTAGATGGCTACCAGGGTCTGATCTGATGATGGAGCTGGAAGGTGGTCATAGGAACTCTGTAATGAAACGACGCAACCCCATCGAGTTTCGGCTCGTTTGTTTCGTCTTGGCGAGTATTTTATTTTTAGATGGCTACCAGGGTCTGATCTGATGATGAAGCTGGAAGGTGGTCATAGGAACTCTGTAATGAAACGATGCAACCCCATCGAGTTTCGGCTCGTTTGTTTCGTCTTGGCGAGTATTTTATTTTTAGATAGCTACCAGGGTCTGATCTGATGATGGAGCTGGAAGGTGGTCATAGGAACTCTGTAATGAAACGACGCAACCCCATCGAGTTTCGGCTCGTTTGTTTCGTCTTGGCGAGTATTTTATTTTTAGATGGCTACCAGGGTCTGATCTGATGATGGAGCTGGAAGGTGGTCATAGGAACTCTGTAATGAAACGACGCAACCCCATCGAGTTTCGGCTCGTTTGTTTCGTCTTGGCGAGTATTTTATTTTTAGATGGCTACCAGGGTCTGATCTGATGATGGAGCTGGAAGGTGTTCATAGGAACTCTGTAATGAAACGACGCAACCCCATCGAGTTTCGGCTCGTTTGTTTCGTCTTGGCGAGTATTTTATTTTTAGATGGCTACCAGGGTCTGATCTGATGATGGAGCTGGAAGGTGTTCATAGGAACTCTGTAATGAAACGACGCAACCCCATCGAGTGTCGGCTCGTTTGTTTCGTCTTGGCGAGTATTTTATTTTTAGATGGCTACCAGGGTCTGATCTGATGATGGAGCTGGAAGGTGTTCATAGGAACTCTGTAATGAAACGACGCAACCCCATCGAGTTTCTGCTCGTTTGTTTCGTCTTGACTAGTACCTACTTTGGTGCTGGGTTTTTAAAATTTTAGTTCTTTTTATTAAATCTTGTTTGTAAAAAGTTTTTAAATAGGCTTGTTTAAGACAGATGCGTCATGTGACCTTTGATTTTGCATAAATGGTGCACATAGAAAAGGCTGACTGATGGCCGGTTGCTTATCTATGGTCTCAGAGTAAAATTTACTTGCGAAATATTGAAGAAGCTTTCATGAAGCGAGCACAACGAGCTTTTTAAAGCTTAACGACATTTTTTTTTAATAAATGCGTCAGTGTTCTTAAAAAAGATGACTTGCTGTGCTCTTTTTATATGGTCTAACACAGTTCAATTTGCTTGCACAATATTCAAAAAGCTACCGTCTTAGACATTAC
Source organism: Xanthorhoe designata (assembly GCA_963582015.1). Lineage (NCBI taxonomy): Eukaryota > Metazoa > Arthropoda > Insecta > Lepidoptera > Geometridae > Xanthorhoe > Xanthorhoe designata. The sequence continues at coordinate 13,410,789 of OY757032.1, forward strand.
CCGATTTTTTTTAAGACAAATGCGTAGTGTGACTCGTGATTTTGCTTACTGTGTTCTTAGAGAGGTTGACTTTTGGTCGGTTTATGGTCTGACGCAGTTCAATTTGCTTGCAAAATATTCAAGAAGCTACCGTGCGAGCGAAGCTACCTTACGAGCTAAGCGTGCTTCGAACCAAGCAAGTGCAGCGAGCAGATTTTTTTTAAACACAATTGCATCATGTGAAACTTGATTTTGCTTAATATGATGCTCATAGAAAAGACTGACTGCTAGTAGGTTCCTAGGTTCCTTTTAACTGTGTCAGACCATAGGGTCTGACACAGTTCAATTTGCTGGCAAAGTATTAAAAAAGCTACCGTGCGAGCAAAGTGAGCTTTGAACCAAGCGAGCGCAGCAAGATTCATAGATCGAACTTTTTTAGGACAGATGCGTCATATGACACTTGATTTTGATTATGATGTTCTTAAAGAGGCTGACTGTTTGCTGGTTCCTTTTTAACGCTTTTAGTAAATAACAGCGAGCTTCTTTGACTCCAAAGTGCAAAGAGAGCCGAAATTTTTTAGGTTGGATGCGTCATGTGACACTTGATTTTGCTTACGATGCTTGTTGTTGTGGGGCTGACTGTTGGTCTTTTTTGCTTAGGTATTGATGCTCATAGAAAAGGCTGACTGCTGGTCGGTTCCTATGCTATGGACTGACACAGTTCATTTGCTTGCAAAATATCCAGGTACTTTTCATGCGAGCTAAGCGAGCTTCGAATTGAATTAATCATGCCAGCGTAGAGCTTTTTATACTCGAACGCTCAAACTTTGACACCGCATTTCACCCTTTTTAATATTTTTCGAAGAACCCCGAAACATGTTTGTGTCGATTTATTTTGTACTAGCATACACACCTGCGGCTTCGCTCGCTTCGGTACCTACCTTAATAAAATATAGCCTATGTATATTAAAGTCCATGCTACACATCGGTGAAAGAATTTTTGAAATCGGATGAGTAGTTTTGGAGATAACCCTAAACATACAAAATACAATGAAACCAACTTTATCTCTTTATAATATTAGTATAGATTAGGTACTCGCCCGCGGCTTCGCTCGCGCGGTGCCTACCTTGATAAAATATAGCCTATGTTCATTCGGAAAGTCCATGCTACACATCGGTGAAAGAATTTTGGAAATCGGATGAGTAGTTTCGGAGATTACCCTAAACATACAAACAAACAAACAAACCAACTTTACCTCTTTTTAATAGTAGATTTAATTATTGATATATCTATAGGAACTATCCAACAGAGTTTAAAACACCTACCATTAATACGTTTCACTTAAAACTTCGGCACTGCATTTCACCCTTTTAAAGTTTATTCGAAAAATCATAAAAACATTTGTTGTTGTCGAAGTACCTAGTTAAAAGCACGTCCAAACATATCATATTTTGGCATATGCCCACATTAATTGTCATCAGTACCCTGCCAACTCCGGGAGAACAAGGCAACAAAGGTTAGCGTCAACAAAAATCACCGTGGAGAAAGGTTACTAAGGCGCTTTGGACCAAGCCAACCAGAAAATAATACGCGGATTAAGGTGACAAGCGACAAAAATGGGGGAAATAGCAGTGTTAAATAAATTAAAAGTACTTGGAATGGTAAATAGGGTGTTATATAAACAAATAAAAAAAAAATTTCATTAAAAAGTTGAAAACTCATCGAAATATTAAGAAAAAACCGCCTCCTGTAAAGTTGGTGTTTTGCAACTGTTTCCTTTTTCGTAGGATACGACGATATATCAGCACCCCTTATGTACGTTATTAACCTTTCATTGGAACAAGGTATTTTTCCAGAAACCCTAAAAAAGTCAATAGTAAAGCCATTATTTAAGAAAGGTAGTACAACAGAACTTAATAATTATCGACCGGTCACTCTAATTCCAATCTTTTCTAAAATCTACGAAAAAGTAATGTTTTTACGACTCTACAGCTTTGTGGAAAAGTGTGAAATCTTAAGCGATGCACAAAATGGTTTCCGTAAAAATAAGAGCACAACTCTAGCTACTTTTAATTTAGTCAAAAAGATAAACGATGCATTAGAGAGAAAAAACCCTGTTTCTGTTATATTTATGGATATGAGTAAGGCATTTGATTTTGTGTGTCACAATAGACTTTTACAAAAACTTTTTAGGTACGGTATTAGAGGACCAGCCTATACTTGGATTCAATCGTATCTATGCGATAGGAAACAGTGTGTAGAAACTTTAAAATTTGACATAGAAACAAAAACAATTGTACCAACAAAATCTAGTTTTTTAATAAACAAATATGGCGTACCTCAAGGAAGCATTCTTGGGCCACTTTTATTTCTCTTGTACATAAATGATTTACCAAAAACTATCAATCATCCTTGTATTCTGTTTGCAGATGACACAACAATCATAGTTGAAGGAGTTGATAAACATTGCTATGAGCAACATGTCAATTCTGCATTGAAATCAGCTATTAGCTGGCTTAATCAGAATAACCTTAAAATTAATATAGAGAAAACTAAATGTATACAGTTTAGAACTAGCCAAGGCAAAGAAATTAATTTAAGAGTATCTTACGAAGGACACATTGTCGAGAGTATACCGTGCATTAAGTTTTTAGGCATTTTTATTGATAATTTATGTTCTTGGAAACAACAAGTGGATCATGTTTGCTCCAGATTAAATAGCTTTGTTTACCCACTACGACGAATAGCTCAAACTGTTTCTAAAGAGTCTGCTATTACAGCCTACTATGGATATGTCAATTCACTAATACGCTACGAATTAATGATTTGGGGTAGATGCGTCAATATTGATCAAGTTTTTATAATGCAAAAAAGATGCATAAGAGCTATTTTTGGTTTACAAATGACAGACTCGTGTAGGCCCTATTTTAGACATTTTAAGATTTTAACCCTGACTTGCATCTACATTCTAGACATAAGTTTGTTTGTATTCAATAATAAAGACTTATTTCAACAAGCTAATACAATGACTAAATATAGCGTACGGACAAGTAAAAAAAATAAATTATTTAGACCACAGACCAGATTGACATTATGCGCAAACAATAGCTTTATTATGGCAATCAAAATTTTTAATAATCTCCCTGATAGTTTAAGAGAAATGACATCAGTGACTAGATTTAAATTCAATTTGACAAAATGGCTTGCTGAAAAATGTTTCTATAGCATAAATGAATATTTTGACTATAAATTGTAATTATTATTAAGTATTATTAATTATTACTTTTTTGACATTTTTTTTTTTAATTATTTGAAGTGTTAAACTGTGACATTATTGAAGAAAAAACAACAATTTTTAAAGCATGCATGTTAATTAATTTGGATTGACAATTATATTACTTATTATTTTTTGTTTTTCGACATTACTAAATTATAAATATCAATTTTTAATATTCATACACCTGTAAAGGTAGGTTTTGGTAGAACTATTTATTAACTTTGTGATCTAATGTATGTATTTTTTTACCACAGAACTTTTGATTGGGTGTACCGAATTTGAAAATTATTTTTTTGTTTGAAAGCTGGTGCTTTCCGTGTGGTCTCTCTTGAGGATCTTCAGAGTTTGAACAAAAAAGCACCTCAAGAGAAACTTGCTCTCCTATTACGAAATTTAAGTGGGTATAATATATTTTTTAATTTTGTTTCGTATTCTCAGGAGCACAAACAAGAAGTACCGTCGGTTCCGGTACAGTCGAATGTTGTGTCCGACATAATGGCGACACCTAAAAAGCTGTTGCGCGCTTGGGAGGGACGCTCGACCGACGTACAGAAGATTGAGGAGGAACTCATGTCCACTCGCATTAAGGAGGTGGAAGCACTCACTGAACTGAAAGAGTTAAGACTGAAGGTAATTTATTGTAGGTGCAATGCTTCACAAGATTTCGCTTGCGGCCATTGAGTTACTATACTGAAGAGTCACAATCTAATAGCTGACAACACTCAAAAAATGTCCGAGCACATTCAATGTTCTACAATGACATTTGGCATTTGAATGTAGACGTTATGTCGTTTGGTTTAATGTTCAATGTCTTTGGATACTATCCTCGATACCGAGTCAAGCATCACAAATGTATAAAAATCCAGTGCAGCGTCTCCCCCGGTAACTTGAACTAAAAATTCCATTTAGAATACTTGACACATGAGCGAGGATAGATTATACTACACATAAACCGCCGGTAACCCTACTGAGCTCATGGACGAAGTTCTTTCGTAAAGTTCAAAGTTAATGGTTAAAGTAGTCTATGTACCTATAATATGTATGTATTTACAATAATAAATGTATACAAGTAGTATATCAGTCATCTGGTTACCATAACACAAGCATTAAATTGCTTAGTTTGGGACTAGACGACGCTGTGTGGAATGTCCAAGGATATATATTATTATTGATACTATACGATATATACGATATTTATTATTGGACATAATTATTGTTAAATAATGTCGTATTTTGTAGTTATGTGTAAGTATAGTGTACCCTGGTTCTGACGGAAGATCAGCGTTGTGTTTTTATAAGCGCAACATAGTGCTGAGTCAGACCTTTGTAACATTTCCAACTGTGTTTCATCTATTTTTTTGTTTTTATTATGTGTGTGTATGTTACAAATAAATCATTTATCATTATCATTATCATTTATCATTATTTTGTTTATTTTTTTAAAGGTAATGGAGCTGGAGACTCAAGTACAAGTTTCGACAAACCAGCTCCGCAGACAGGATGAGGAAACGCGGCAGCTGAGGGAGACGCTTGATGAGACGCTGCAGCGGGAGAGGGCGCTGCAGTCGCGGCAACGGGAGTTCCAGCACAAATATACTGATCTGGAGAGCAAGGTACATGAACAAGACTTCGGGCTGACGTTTCTTGACTGAGTTCAGTTATTGAACTTAACCATGGGGTACCATTTCCTTATAAAACGCTTGCAGTTCCAAAAAATAATAATAGATAGCGTTACGTGTTGCGATTTCGAAATAATGTCTCTGGAAATTCATGTAAACACCAAAATTATGCCAGAATCATACATTTTCTGTTCTAAATATATTTTTTTAAATATAACGAAATAAAATATCCCATTATTTTATTTCCTAGATCAATTTCTACAAAATAAAATAAAATTACATGACAATAATGAACGCTAGATGGCGCTGACTCAGAAACACAGGTAAAACGGGATAGCCCGACGAATTGCCCGCAAATTCAGGATTGTTTTCAATGTTCTACATGAGGCATCTGTACTAGTGTATTATATAATCTGTGGTTCAGTTATTGAACTTAACTAATTTGACAGCACTAAAATTGATGCTATCTTTTTTATTTCGATCGTTATGAAAGGGACGGCAACAATTTTAGTGCTGTCAAATTAGTTTAGTTAAGTACACTGATCTTGAGAGCAAGGTAAATGTACAAGACTTCGGGCTGACGTTTCTTGTCTGAGTTTTGTTGAACACTTTTTTTGACGACCTCTAGCGCAGTGGGCGAAGGCTCGCCTGAGACGCGGAGGTTGCGGGTTCGATCCCCGCCACGGGACAAATGAATAAATAAATATTCTTGGACACACAGCGTCATCTAATCCCAAGCTGAGCAATGTTTGTATGTTCTGCAGATATTTGTTCCGGGTCTGGATGTTTTTGTATCTTCATTAGTATGTTTGAATTTACAAAAAAAAATTATCAAAGTTTTATATCATTTATCAGGTTACCATAACGCAAGCATTAAGTTGCTTAGCTTGGGACTAGATGACGCCGTGTAAAATGTCCAAGGATAATATTATATTATTACTTTTAAACCGACTTCTAAAGGAGGTTTCTCAATTTTACCGTAGGTACTTATATTATTTTATTTTATTTTATTTTTACAATTTTAGGAAAACTTACAGCTAACAAAAAAACAATTAAAGAAAGACTAAGTTCTAAGGGCTAATTACAAGTTTCCACATGTCATCATTATTGTCCTCCATAGCCTGTAGTATCCCTCTGCTGAGTGTACTGCGTACGTACCGTACATACATAATACTTATTAAATATTAAATGTTTTTATGTAATTTGAAAATAATGTTTTTAGGCGAAATACGAGTCCATGCAAGCAAATATAAGAAACATGGAGGATGCTCAAAGGATAGCCGAGCTCGAGACTGAAGTTTCCGAATATAAACTCAAAGTGAGTACTCTACGCGATGATTTCCACTCACAGCTTTAACACATTTAGGCGTTTGAAAAAAACGTTTTTTAACGCAAAAGATCCAATACAAAGGAGACTTCTAAATACAGCCGATCATGTTTTGTTCTTATTATTTTTATACAATGAGCGTTTTGAGCATTGAGATGTATTATAGAGCCACAATTAGACAAATAAAATGTAAACGCCAAAACTCGGTGCACGCTACGTAGTGCGCAGAGGTTTTCTTTTTTGCGTACAAGCGACATTGCACATTAAATAAATAAAATAAAAAAAAATAAAATTCGTTTATTTCAGACTTTTAGTCCATAGATTGTTAGTAGCACATACAAAAATAAAAGAAAAAGTAAAATTAACCTAGTTGTTAGTACAAAGTATAATGACAAGTTATCCAACAACCAACAAGGTATCCTATCTAGATCGCCTTCCGGATAAGGCTTACCCAGAAAGTTGAAGAACATCTATCAGATAAAGTCCTCAGAATGCTGTTGCGACTGTCCCGTATTCTGCGGATCAGGGAGGCAGTCTTTTTGCGGATAATTGCCTCAAAACCATCAGTTTGGTATTCCGCAAACATCCCCGATGCACTACAGAAGCGAGGAAGCCGCAACATCATCCTGAAAACGTTATTGTATTGGATACGTAGCGTTGCTAGCGACTTTTTTGTATGGTTGACCCACAGACTACCCGTGTACATACCCTGGCAGTAAGCTTTGAAAAGCGTGAGTTTAACGTCTTCAGTACAGCGGGAAAATCTGCGAGCCACCATATTTCCTCTCACTGCTAGAGCTCTACGCTCCCTCTCAATGTCAGCATCGTCTTTAAGGTCGTCGGTAACTATATGTCCCAGGTATTTAAATTTCGACACTCTTTTAATGATTAAGCCATTTAAGGTAATATTATTAGTATTGATGGTACAATTACCGGCGGCCTTAAAGACCATGCACTCTGTTTTCTTAGCATTATACATGAGACCATGCTCAGTGGCATATGTCTCACAAAAACTTAACATTTCTCTCAGGCCACTCACCGTTGGGCTGAGCAGCACCATATCGTCTGCGTAACTTAAGTTATTGGTGCTGATGCCATCTATACTACATCCGACACGCATGCTGCTCAACCCCACGATGAGATCATTGACATACATGCTGAAGAGGTTTGGAGAGCTTAGTCCACCCTGTCTCACCCCACTCTCCAGCTTGTACCCATCTGAAAGAGTATGTGCCCATCTTACAAAGTTGGTTTGATTGCCATACCAAAACTGAAGCAACTTCTGCATTTCTACCGGTACACCCCTGCTCTCTAACTTCTTCCACAGCACATCGTACGAGACGAGGTCAAAGGCCTTGGATAGGTCAAGAAAGCAGGCGTATATCGGCGTCTTTCGGCTGGTATAGTATTGGACAGTGTGCTTAAGACTTACGATTGCGCTTTCAGTAGAAAGTCCGGATCGAAATCCGAACTGAGCGTCATGTAAATCTGAGTATTTGTCTAGGTAAGAATTAAGCACACTGTCCAGCACTTTAGCGATGACTGTTGCCAGTGAGATAGGGCGGTAATTCCTCTTATCCGAGACGTCTCCAGTTCGGTCCTTCACAATAGGCACAACGATTGTTTTCATTAGGTCATGTGGTAAGTATGTGTGACTGATGCACATTGTGAAGAACAGAGCGAGGACCCTCGGTAGATGAACACCCGCCCGTCTCAAGTGCTCCACGCTGAGACCATCATGGCCGGGAGATTTACCACCGGTCATTTTATTAAGGGCCAATCTTACCTGCTTGGCAGTAAAGCACATCGACGACGGCGGCTCTTTCCCCGGACATTTTGGACCAGCTGTGGAGGGAGGGAATCCTGTCGAGGAGCCAAGTGGGGAGTGCACATTAAAATGTTCCATGAATAAGTTACAGATATGCACTGGCTCACTCTTCCCATCCACACTCACAGGGTGGCCAGGTCTAACATCATATTTACCCGTAGTTTTCCAGAATTTGCCAAAATCTTTACCCGCTCTATGCTTAGCCAAGATGTCCATTTTAAGTTGCTCCTGGTTGTCTTGGCACCACTTCAAGCGCCTTTTAAAAAATTTACGGGACTCGTGCATTTGGTCAAAAATTTCACCTGATCTTGGACGATTGTGTTGAACCCACACTTTGAAGTTAAGTCTGGCCACCCTGTGAGCATCATGGACATGCTTTTTTTTTTTTTTTTTTTTTTTTTTTTTTTTATCGTCGGGAAATGCCTTATGCATTCCCTCCCGCCGCGGGGGCGGCGGAAGGGATATGTGGGACTCGCACCCACTAAAACGCGACGGGGTTCCCTCTGTCGCCTTGTAGCCGGGGCGATGGGCACGCGATTAGCATTCTTCCACGGCCCCGGCGGCGTTAGCTAAAAGCCCCTTCAATTGGTGAGGCAAAAACGCGCCTCCCACCAAGTCTCGGAGAGAGAGAGGCGCGCGGAACACCCACGCGCGCCACCTCTAGGCCTTTCACGGGCGGCAGCACCCCCCGGTGCTACCGCCACGACCTGTGTTATGGGGGCCGGAGATCTGCGAGGAATCTCCTCCTCCGGCGCCCCGCTCTCCTTCTACGGATCGGGTCAGTGGAGATGGCCTCCCGCTCCCTTTCCGCATCCTCCTTTTGCGAGATGACCTCCTCGCAAAAGGCAGCGACCGCTTGCCATGAGTCCACACTATCGACCATGGCCTTCGTCAGGGCTTGTAGTGACAAGTCGTTACCTACAGTTGTTACCAGCACACGCCTTTGATTTGACCAGGCAGGGCAAACCTCCAGCGTGTGCTGCGCGGTATCCTCGAGGTTGTCACAGTGATGACAGTGCGCGGTCTGCTCCCTTCCGATTCGACACAGGTACTTTGCAAAACAGCCATGTCCTGTAAGCACCTGCGTCATCCGGAAGGTGAGCGAGCCCTTCTCCCTCCTAAGCCACTCCTGTAAAACAGGCCGGACTGCCTCGATCGTCCTATGTCCCGCGTTCGGCTCTGAGAGTCGGGTGAGCCATTCCTCTGTCAGGATTCCTTGGCTCAGCAACCGATGATGAGCTACTTCGCGTGGCGCCGGTCTTTGGCCACGGCTTAGTACCATCTCTTGCCACATGTACCCCGAGGCGAGACCCTTTGCGACAAGGTCCCACGGCATCGTGCCCGCAAGGACGCAGGCGGCCTCAAAAGAGACTGTGCAGTATCCCCGTATTACCCTTAGCGCCATCGCTCTTTGCGGTATACGCAGTGAGGCGATGTTCTGGCTGCTAAGGGTATCGGCCCACACAGGAGCTCCGTACATTGCCATAGATCGTACTACACCCATGTACAACCTACGGCAGCTCGCCGTCGCGCCCTTAAGATTTGGCAGAAGCCCTCCTAATGCGGCCGCTGACTTTGTCAGTTTCGGCGCAAGACGCTGAAAGTGGGCGTTGAAGTTCCACCGGCTGTCGAGGACGAGTCCCAGGTACTTCATCGTCGACCCGACGCCGATGTGAACCCCACCCACAACGATGTGCGCCCCAGCTGGAGGCCTCTTTCGTGGCCCGTGGAAGAGGACAGCTTCTGATTTACTCAGAGCTACTTCCAGCCCCAATCGCCTGATCCTGTCTACCGCGTGAGCCACTCCTGCTGTGGCAAGTATGGCCGCCTCGCGGTAAGATTTTCCTCTTGCTGTAATGAGGGTGTCGTCCGCGTAGCAGGTGACACTTACACCGCACAGCGTAGATCCCCGCAACACCCAGTCGTAGCCGATGTTCCACAGGAGGGGTCCAAGGACCGAGCCCTGTGGAACACCGCACGACATTACGTGATTCCTCCAGCCACTTTCCTCTTTAAAAGATATAGCACGTTGGTGCAGATAATCTTCGATGATATGGCGAAGATAGAGAGGCGCTTTATGGTACTTCAGCGCCTCTCGAATGCAGCTCCAGGGCAGTGTGTTAAAGGCGTTGGCGATGTCAAGAGATACCGCCAAGACCACCTCGCCCCGGGAAACTGCTTCCTCCGCCATAGCTTTCACCCGCAAGATCGCTCCAATTGTCGACCGCCCCCTACGGAAGCCGAACTGCCTGTCGTCCAGATCAGGACCAACGCTGTTCAGGTGACGGAAGAGGCGGTCGGCGATTATTCGCTCCAACAGCTTGCCCATATCGTCCAGAAGCACAATGGGACGATATGCACCGGGAGAGTCTGTTGGACGGCCCTCTTTCTTAATTAGAACTAATCTACCTGTCTTCCACTTTGCGGGAAAGCAACCTTGCAGGAAACAAGCGTCAAAGAGACCTTGGAGACGTGGACCTAGGGCTTGTAGCGCCAGAGCTAGCGCAAGACCAGGAACGCCATCCGGGCCAGGCGCCGTCTTCTTTGCCTTCATCCTCGACACAGCCATCCGCATTTCGACCTCATTTACCGGAGGTACTTGAGCCTCCGCCTCGCTTTCCTCGGTAGATGACGCCATAGGTGGTGGAGTATGTTCCTCCCTGGTGGGGAACAAGCTCGACACCACACTCTCCAAAAATTGCGGCTCGAGTGTTTCCGTCAATGGCGGCGCCCACGGGCGGAGTTTGCCCCGCACCATCCGGTAAGGACGGCCCCATGGGTTCCTACTCAAGGATTCCAGCATCTCTTCCCAAGATAAAGTTTTGGACTCGGCGATGGCCACCTGCAAACTAGCCTTGGCTGCACTGTACAGTTCGTACAGCTCGTGCAGCTCTTCTTCATGCCGCCTATTCCGAAGTCGTCTCCTCCGATGCCTGGCATACTGGCGTCTAGCCGTCACGCAGGAAATGCGCAGCTCGGCGAGCTCCGCAGACCACCAGTATACCTGTTGTTTAGGACAGTGGGGCCTGGCTCTAGGCATTGCAGCGTCACACACCTGTGACATTGCCTGTGTGAGCCAGACCACCTCGTCCTGAACAACTATCTCCTCTGGCTCGGAAGACGGCTTCAGCCAGGCCTGAACTATGGCTGCTTCCTCCAGTGCGACTCTGTCCATATGTTTGAGAGACCATCGTGGGCTATCCTCACGCGAGTTGGTCGCAAGAGGCCTACTTGGGGTACGAGGGAGGAGTGTTATGTCGAATCGGATATATCTGTGGTCCGACAACGACTCCACCTCGGCCATGACCTTCCAGCCCTGAATGCGACGTGCCAAGTTTGGGCTTGCGAAGGAGACGTCCACGATGGATTCACCCTGCCACCGCACGCAGGTACTAATGGATCCGCGGTTCAGAACCACTAGCCCGGTTGTCGCCAGCCATTCTCTGGTTTAAGACTTTTATTTCTCATAAGAATAAAATTCACTTACATGAGAAAAACTTAAATTAACATGCATATTGGGCAAAAACGTACTCTAAACAATTGAAAAACATCGGTAAATTAAAATAAACATGCATATTGGGCAAAACCGTACTCTAAACAATTGAAAATATCTATAAATTAAAATATTAGCAACAATAAGACAAAAATGACGGTAGGTAGTGTATGCCGCTGTTCGTTCGCTCGAGCGCACAGCGCTTAGCAAACAGTTACACAGAGTAAGCTCAACTGGAAGTGACAAGGCGATGCTTTTTATTTTATCTCAATATTCATGACATATATTTTTAGTAATTTTTTAAAAGTGTTTAATGTTTGTACTTGTTTTAAATCTCTTGGTAATTTATTATAAATGAGTGCTCCTTCATACATAATACTTTTTTTGCCATAGTTTGTTCGTGGTGTATGCAGTTTAATATCATTTGCATTACGCAACCTTATTTTCTGTATTTGTTGTTTTTTAGTAAAGGAGATTTGTGAATGTATATCTTTAGTTAATATTTTTCGAACGAGGATACAAGTGTGGTAAAGGTAAGACTGCGAGATATTCATTATTTTTGTTTCTTTATAAATCTTTTTAGAAGAAGTAAGATAGTTGTAATTAAATAATTTTTTTATTAATTTATTTTGAGCTACTTGTAATATTTCTAAGTTGGTTTTGGCAGCCGCTCCCCATACTTCGATTAGGTAGTCAATATGTGGTTTAACAAGAGAGTTGTATACTGTGTATCGAACCTGAGGAGGGAGGCAGCGCACATATCCTCGCAAAGATCCTGTTAGTGAAGATAGTTTCAATTTGATTTTTTGTAAATGCGGTTTCCACGTCATACTACTGTCTAAAATGAGGCCTAAATATTTTTCTTGATACACCCTATTTAAAGTTTGATTATTTATTTCCAAAGGAGAAAAACTTGGTATTGTTTTATTTATTGCTGTAAATATGATGTAGTTTGTTTTTGATATGTTAATGGTTAGCAGATTATTTTGAAACCACTCTTTAAGTAAGTTCAAATCATTTTGTGCATCAGTAACAACAGTGTGTATTGATTTTCCGAAGTAAAATAAACTTGTGTCATCGGCATATAAAGTTGCTTCACCTTTTAATTCAATTTCATGGATACTGTTTACATATATGAGAAAAAGAAGAGGTCCTAGAATTGAGCCCTGCGGTACACCATACGTTATAACGCTAGGCTGGCTCTGTGTAGACCCAATTTTTACAACCTGTCGACGATTTGAGAGGTATGATCTAAATATATCGTGTGCAGTTCCTTTAATGCCAATAGCACTTAGTTTTTTTAGTAAAAGGTCGTGGCTGACAGTGTCGAAAGCTTTCTTTAGATCTATAAAAACACCTAGCACTATTTTCTTCTTGTCGATACTAAGTTTTATTTTGGTAACAATGTCAATTGAAGCAGATAGTGTGTTGGACTTGGGTCTAAAACCATACTGTTTGTCATAAAGGAAATTTATAGAATTTAGAAAAGTTTCAAGTCGATTATAGATAATTTTTTCAAAAATTTTTGAGAAAATAGGCAATACTGAAATGGGTCTATAGTTTCCTGGATCTGTTCTTATACCCGATTTGAAAACAGGTGTAACTTTTGCAATTTTAAGACTATCGGGAAAAGTTCCTAGTTTTAAACATTTATTTATACAACAAGTAAGTTCTTGAAGTATCAGAGTTTTTACACATTTGACGGTTTTTGTATTAATTTCATCTATGCCAGAGCTAGTGTTATTATTTAAATTCGTTATTATTTTTCCTACTTCTTCTATGCTCGCAGGTGATAGGTTTTCTAAAAGTTTAGAGGCAGTTACAGTTGAGCCCACTACTGTGGCACTGTTTGCAAAGGATTTTTTTGTGATTTGATCAGCTAGGGTCGCACCAATATTGGAGAAGAAATCATTAAAAGCTTTACACATTTCAAGAACGTCATTGACAATTAAACCATCTTGCGTTTGAAGCTTACTCGGAGCTGTAGCCTCCTTCATTTTGTTGTTCGATAGATTGTTTATAAGCTTCCACATTTTTTTAGGTTTATTCTTGCAGTTATCAAAAGCTTTCTTGTAAAAATTGCTTTTTGCGCTCTGTATGTTTTCATAAACTAAATTTCTTTTCTTACTAAATAATTCCTTTTTAACTTTATCTTCTGGTCTTCGTTTGTGTTCGGTCCAAAGTATGTTTCTTTCGTTTATTTCTTGTATTATAGTTTTGTTTATCCAGTCTTGTCTAGGTGGGTTCATCATTTTAGTTTTTGTAGTTTTGCTTTTACTTATGCTGTATAGTAGCTTATCTTCTAATAAATGGTACAAGTAGTCTTCATTTGTCATTTCATTAGCCTTTACAGTCTGATACAGTTTACTGTAGTTTATTGCTTCATAATTCACTTTTCTTATGGGTTCAGGGATGTTTCTTTTAATTTCAAAGTAGATTTGTCTATGATCCGACATTGACGATTCTAATAAAGCTAGATGAAAATGATTTTCTTTAATGTTTGTGCAAACGTGGTCTATTATAGATTTAGTTAAAGCCGTTTCTCTGGTACAGTAGTCTTTGTCAATCTTGTTAATTACTCTAAAACCCATTTCGTGTAACATTTCCTTGTATATGGAGGTAGCAGGTTTTTTTTCCAGTAGGTTGATGTTAAAATCACCTAATACGACTCCTCTTTTCCTATTGTGCAGTTGTGATGAGTATGTGTCTATAAATTCATTTAGGCCGGACTTTTCTGGTTGACTGTAGATAGCACCGATATCTATTCATCATTCTTCCATTGCTACCCCTCTGGGGTTTGTGATCGGTGACTCCCACATCGCCGACTTGGCGTTAAGGTCACCCAGTACCAGGACAGGGTGCGGGCGGCAACGTTCGGCCAGAGCACCGAGATCCAAAAGGTACCTCTCAAACTCCTGAAGTACCCGGTTTGGCGAGAAATAAACCCCCACGACCATTATGCCCTCAACCAGGGCTGCAACCCAGCCCCGTCCTTTTATAATTTTGTTGAAGCCCCCTCCTTGCCGTGTGATGCAGACGAGCCCTTCAATGTCACCCACCCAGTTATCTCTGAGAGGGATAGCATAGGGCTCAGAGACCACCGTTATGTTTATCAACCACTCCGCCATGCTCTGGGTCATGAGATCCTGAGCTCTGGCGGAGTGGTTGATGTTTGCTTGCAGAAACTTAAGGGCCATCCTATCCAGTTTCCATGTGCACCCCCACACCCTCCGTCTGTGCGGAGGCGCTGCTTGCAGGTCCAGGCTCTGGAACTGGGTTAGCCCTACCATTTTGTTTCCTCCTAGGGTTAGGAGGGGTGCACGCCTTGCTCCCTATCCTATGATCTGACGGTCTGCTGGCAGCCGCACAGATCGAGCACTTGGGGGACGCCGAGCACTCTGAGGATTTGTGGCCCAGCTGACCGCATCTGTAGCATTCTGCACTACGGTCAGTGGGTTCCGTGCATTGTGCACGCACATGCCCATTTAAGAGGCAGCGGTAACATCTCATCGGTCTGGGTTTTAGGATTTCCACTCTTGCAGAAACCCAGCCGACCAACAGTCTGCCCTCACTACCAATCTTCTTGGCAGCCGCCATAGGGCAGCTTACCAGAGTGACACCTGATCCTTGTTTAGTGGCCTTAATTTCGCCTACTTTTACGGCTTCTTTAGCACACCCGCCGTGCTGTGAGACTGCTGAAACGATATCCTCTTTTGAGACAGAATCATCAAGACCGATAATGCGACACTCCGTGCATTTAACCGGTCTTGAGATCCTTGCGAGGTCTTCGTCCAAGACCTCCCTAAGTTTCTCAGCTAACGAGTCCGCCTTTGCCCCGCTGGTTTCGCCCGCAGTGACCTCGAGAATGCGGGCACCGGTAGCTGCTTTACGAAACTTCAGACTCGTAATGCCGCAGCTATTCAGGTCTACCTTAGCTTTTGCTTCCGTCAGAATCTTGGCGTATGTGGTACCTTTGTCTTCAGCTCCAGGCTGCAGTGTGATTACAACTGCAGCTGACCGAGGAGGACGCAGTTTCACAGGAGCCGAGCGGGCTGGGCGTTTCGTCTGTGCACTGGCTTTGGGGGCAGGGTTTGCCCTTGGCACTGACTTGACTTTCCTTCCCTTCTTGTTCACTGTTGTCCAGCCTTCTTCTTTGTTCAGAGGGGCTTCCGGCACGTTTTCGGACTGCCTCTGAGAAGAACCTGTAGGAGGACTAGCAGGGGTTGCCTTCTTCTTAGTTTTGTTTGCCTTCTTGGGTTGGGGACCTGGTTTGGGGCCTGGTTCAGCCTCCGGCTCAGTTCTTTTCCCAGGAGCCGCCTCCTTGCGCATTTCTGCTGCCAGAGGGGGGCGCGTACGCTTCTCTGGGAGAAGCCTCTCCTCCATGCCTTCCAGGCGGGCGTTCAGCATGCCTCCCACCTGGAGCATGATTGACCTGATCAGGTCTTCCTGCGCGTGAGGGGGCTCACTCTCCCTCGCCTCAGGCCGTCTAGTAGAAGGTGGCAAGTCATAAGCTTCTGCCATCTTCGCCTTCATCTCCATCAGTTCTCTGCGAAGCTCCGCCACTTCCGAACGCAGACGAGCGTTGTCGGCCTGTAGCTTCACAGTTTCCTCGGAGACTGTTGAAGCGCTTAGCACTTCCACAGCTGCCTTAATGGAAGCAGCAGAGTCTTTAAGGGCCTTCACAAAAGTGCCCTTAAGGTTGCCAGACTTTAGAGCAACGTGGATCACCGTTTCTGTTGCATTCTCTACTTGTTTAACCAAGTCGGATGCAAGCCCGCTTGTCTCAACATCTGGGGGTGGAGTGACTACTCGAGTAGCCTTATGGGTAGCCACCCGGTCAGCAACTTCCTTCTCCGCTTGGCGGATCTCCTCCTCTCTTCTCAAGGCTTTGAGTTGAGCCTGAGCTTTGGCCTTTCCCACATATTGGCCCGTTGTGGAGGGACGCCCTCTTCCTCTCTTGGCCATCAACACAACAGACTTGGTCGAGGCTGCCTCGTCGTCGCTCGAGGCTGGCTCAGAACCAATTCCGTCTTCATGACGACGTTTTCCGAGCGTCTTCCTCCAAAATTTGTCAGGAAGTTGCTCTAACGCCACACTGCATTCGCTCAGTCTCAATTCCGCGTCCGACACGCTTGCAAGAGAGACATCACTCATGGACCCTCTAGACACACTCAGACGACCACTGCCACTTGCCGTCTTAGCGTAGCTACGCTCCCGAACTTCACGCAACATCCCATCAACGTCACGTTCACCACCATCTACTTGTTTTTTGTTTTTACTTGTATCCATGTTACGTCCCACGATTAGTAGGCAAAGTCCGTCACCCCGGCCAGAGGCCATGTGGCCGGGGAAGCCTATGTACGACAGGGGGTCGGCCGGTGCCCTGACGTTGAACACAGTAGCAGGTGGGATACTGCCCACCCGAGCCCATCCATAACCGGAGGAGCCCAAGCCTTCGCGCTGCGTTCACCGCACAAAACTTCAGGTAATTTTTTATTGAGGTTGATCTTCCTCGCGGCCCGGGCGGCCAAGCCAAGGCCCTCGGTCCCACTAGAGCCCGAAAACTCGTCGTTGTGGGATAACGATTTGTGAGTGGTGGTAAAGAGGATGAACCCCCCTTGCCTGCGCGACGGCAGGGTAAGTGCACGCCGCGCCCACTCTTAATGCTCCCTCCTACTCTGAAAAATCAGACTCGGAGAAGCTTCCCTCCTCTCCAAAACACTCCTTTAAAAACAGAGCTTCCTCGAGAAGAGCCTTCCCGACACAACAAACAGAGGACGAAAACGGCATAACGCTCAACCCTCATCAAACTACACTTCATCCACTGCGCCCTCTGCTATTCAGAGGGACGCGCGGAGAAGCTCCCTCCCGTCAGACCATCGGTTATCCGACAACAAGATCCCCCGCGAGGGGGAAGTTATTGTCGGACTTAACAGGGCACACCGTCCCTTAGCTGCTGTTCCCCCCGGATCCTTAGGATCCATAAGGGACAAGCAGCCTCGGGCACACGAGAAGGTTGTCTGACCAGGTGCCATGACCAGGTGTCTGATCATGGACATGCTTGTTCCAGCCACACAGATGTTTACTTTTATTACCCCTACCAGCATGCCTCTCACTAGTCTCAGTAGCTGCATCACTTAACAAACGTACAATTTTATCATATAAGGTATCAAGCACCCGTTCATGCTCCTCCAAACTGCATGATCCGTGACCGCACTCAATAAATTCGGATGGAAAGTCTATTTCACGCAGCTTAGAGTTACACAATTCATGATATTTAGCTATTTGTGTCTTGTCCCTCTCCCCCCATATCACCCTGTTCCGATGCAGGTCGCTATTGACAATTTTAGATCTAACACAACTTAAGTCACACTCTAAAACTAAGGGTAGGTGGTCAGACACAAAAACATCCTCAATAACTTCTACCTTAACAATTGATTGCAATGCTGAGGCCGACACAACACAGTGATCCAACCATCGCCGGCAGCCATGGACCTCGCTGACGTATGTGTAAACATTGGACTGAGTGCCCAATTTCTGTATGTCAGCACAGGTCCAGCACTGCTCCGCACAGAAGCTATTGAGTTCTACATAAAAAGATTCACATGGGTGGGCATTAAAGTCGCCTAATATAAATATACTAGCAACATCCTCGCTTGCCACAATTGCACTAATTTCCGCCAGGACCTCCGTAAAAATAGGTAAGTTGTCAGTTGAGTCGGTGGGCATGTACACTGAAAATATTAGAATAGCGCACCCCCCTATACTCGCTCTGACAGCTACCAGCCGGTCACTATTACATTTTAACAAACTAACATTATCAAAAATTCCTTTCCTCCAAAGAATGGCCACTCCCCCATATGGTCTGCCCTTCAGTAAACCTAGAGGCGTGTCCACAGCGGACTTACCTGTGTACTCAAAGTTGTTAGAAATAGTACCTAGTAACGGTATATCATGGGGAAGTAGCCATGTCTCTTGGAGCGATACTATATCGGTCGTTTTACAAATATTTTGCACATCATTAAAAGACCGCTTAAGTGACTTACAATTAAAACTTATCATTTTTAAATATTTATTAGACTTAGAATCCATACAAAATGAGTTATGAAGCTTTTACTATATTTTCAGGTTTTGTTTTGTACATAAAATGCACAAAGCGCCTGAATGTAATACCATTTGGCCAGAATTTATCATTTAAAAATAAATCTAATTTATTCTTAGAAACATACAATTTATAAGCGTTGTAAATTTTTGTTTTACGCATATTTATCATTTTTAAAGATACAGTTTCATTAGTTTTCTCCTTAATGTAGGCAATAATGTCATTTTCTGTGACTTCCTTACTAACATTTGAGATCAAAACAGGCACTTTGGTATCCGCCGCCTTAAATTTATCATTGGGTTCAGTAGGAGCACAGCCTCTTTGACCAATTAACTTATAACGCTTAGCAGATTTGCTACGCACTATCTGCCACTCTGAGTCCCTAACTACATGATCTGATTTTTCATTTAATACCGGGGCATTCAATCCACCGCGCGCATCGAGTCGAGTAACGGGCGAATTTGTGTTTGATGTAAGCACTGCCGTAGGTAGGAGCGAAGCGGCCGATCCTTCGCACCTTAGTGGTTCACGACTGGTACCGATATCACCCGAACCGCACACGCCGCCGCCGCCGTCACCGTCACCGCCCGCCGGCGCCGAAGCAATCGGTTTAGCAGAAACCGCATTCTCGCCACGGTCTCCACGCGCGCCACACTATGCTTTGTCTCACTTGCACTTGCACCTCGGCTGCACTCGATTCTCGCCTGGCTATCTCTCTCATTTAACTCTGCCGAAACCGAGGTAGTGGCCTCTACGTGCTTAGTCATCGCTTGATTTTGGACGCAACTCAGCGGCGATGTACAACTACCCGCTTCTATTTCATTTGTTGACGAGTGCATCACTGCAACCGCCTGCAGGTTGTCAACTTTGGAAACAGCTGATGCCTGAGAAGTATTTATAGGCACATATTCAGGTACGTACTGCAGCCCGTAGGGTCCACTGTCTTGTTCAAAACTCTGCTGCAGACAAGCTCCTCTGTTTTTATTTACATATAAATTTTCTCTTGAGGAGAACTCATTTATTAGAGATGCATGTTTCAAGCCCTCTACCTCCTGTTTAAGTAAATTAAACTGGTCCGAAGTTATCGTTTTTTCTTCTAGTAAACTTAACTGATTTTTTAACCATACGATCTCCTTCAAAAAGCGAGTCACATCAATATGATCAAATGTTACTGGTGGAAGTAAATGCAGATCTTTTGCCACGAAAACTGGGAAGATCTCGGGATCTGCAGTTTTCATTAGGTTTATTATATCACTTAGGTCTCTTGACTTTTTCTTCGTACCCTCTCTTCGACGTAGAGGCATCTTCCTGGTACTAGGCATAGAATCAAAGAGTAGTGTTTTTGCCTTTACAATATCATCTACAGAGAAGGACGAAGTGCACAGCTGTTGAATACTCTCTTCGTCCATGTAGTCCATCACATTTCGCACAAAAGCCAGTACCTAGTTCATTGATAACTACGTTACAATTTATACACTTTGCAATATTAGAACACATCGTCCTCTGCACTAATGAGTCACCGTACAAGCGATATCGACGCGTCCGCGTTATGCCGCGCAACGCGTGAGACTGAAATTAAAACAAACGACATAATGTCTATATTCAAATGTCTAATGTCATTGTAGAACATTGAATTTGCACGCACATTTTTTGAGTGTTGTTAGCTATTAGATTGTGACTCTTTAATACTTACATCTCAATGGTTTTGAGGAAAATTTTTGCCACAAGTTTGATTGGTCTAACTCTATTGTGATAACGCGCGCTGTCAAAACACATCAAATTCTTTGAATGACGTTAATCGGGCTTTGAAACGAAGAAATGAGGTTTAATACCTGTAAAAAACCTGTCACGTATGGAAAGTTAACTTCTGCAAGATTTGGGCATGTACCAAATATGTATTTGGACATGCCTCTGGCATGGCAGGTCACTCTCTACCCTTAGACATCTTCAAAGGGATCTAAAAATTGTCTAAAAGATCTGATAGTGTGTCTACTGTTATATTTTCTATGTCTACCGCTCCCTGAGGGCCTAGCCAACCGGCATTCGCTATGAAGCGATTCGATTTCTATCATCGCTACACCTTTGATTTGACATTTCTGATCGCTCGAGTTTTCGTCATCGAATGTCAATTCCTATACATTTTTTTTTTAGTTTCTAATCGAAAGCGATTGTCGGGCTTTTTGACGGGAATTCAAGATGGCGTGTTGTCTCTTTTGTTTTATTTTCCGAAATTTGTGTTTTGGCGAATGTTAATATGTAATAATGGTGGATTATTAACTGTTAAGTGTTCGTGAACGTACATAAGTGTAGGCAAATGAAACAAAACTGTATATCATTGCATTTCGAGTTCTCTCAAAAAGTCCATGTAAAAAGCTGCAGTAAAGAACCCACATCTTTACTGACGCTGACTATGACTTTGACTCGACCTTAACGAAACGAAAATATATACACATACACATGGTAGTGGCTAAATGCGTGGCAAAAGCCGGCGAAGCCAAAATAAAGAAGAAGAAGAAGAAGAAGAAAGCGATTGTCGAAATGTAACATGGCTAGGGCCTCTGGGATACAGTCGTGATCATATTTAATTTAATTTCTCTAGAACGAAGTGATGGTGACTGAAGGGGAGCTTCGTAACAACAATGACGACACAGAGCGCGTTCGAGAGTTGCAGGAGCAAGTCGCCGAACTCAAAGCCGAGGTACATACTAATAGTCTTACTCATAAAGATCTGTCAATTTAATATAGATTTACCCCCGGTTCCTATGTCCAACGTACGGATGTCCGTAGGTCGGTCGTCATAGCAACGTTGTTTATACAACACAAAATGTATGACACTTTTTGACAGATAACAACGTTGCTATGACAACCTACGGACATCCGTACGTTCGATATAGGAACCGGGCATGAAAGAATGTTTTTTTTCTTGTTACTCTTATGTCCATAAAAAGAGATAGCAACAGATTTAATATACATTTTAGCTAAAGTAGGTTTTCTAATTATGCGTTAGGGGGTAAAATATAAAATTATGTTTGATATTGCTACAGTTATATCAATACAAACGCAAAACATAGTGTGCATAAATAGGCTATAATTTTAGAGCATATTTATGCACTTCTTCACACACTGTTTTCTTAATGTCCTTATCGGCAATATGATGCCGTAAACGCATTGAATCACTCACGGTAGGATGTAGGGGACCGTGGGGCATAACGGGGACGCGGGGCAGAACGGGGTCCCCCCCCCTGTAGCCGCAACCGCAAGCGGTAGCCACGTGTTTTATCCACCGTCGGGGGACCATTTTGCATCGGCGCTCAGTACGTAAGCGATTGGCGGGCAGAGTGCATGCGTTAATTTTTTAGAGGCAATAATATTTTTTCGCGTCGTTTCATCTAATTTTGTGTCGTGACTGAATTGCTTGTAAACAGGTGAGTTTTTATTATGACTGTATGGTTTAATTCCTATGTTTTCTTAAGTTCTTTGTTAATGTCAAGTTGAGGATGAAAATACTTTACATATTTATTTGATTTTGTTATTGATGATTTATTATAAAAATAAACATCGGGGCATAACGAGGACATAGCTACGGGGCATAATGGGGTACCCCATTATGCCCCGTCCCCGTTATGCTCCCTGTTATTTTAGGTAATTTTTTCTCATGTTTATTTTGTTATCTATTGTTTTAGCTATGCAAAATGGTTCGTACTTACAAGAAAAAAACTTTGAGAAGCAGTTGGTCGGCGGAAAGGATGAAAGAGGCTATTGATGCGGTTCTTAGCAAATCTATGGGCTACAGAAAAGCTGCAGTACAGAATGACATACCACAGACCACATTGGAGCGGCATGCAAGCATAATAAGGAAGGGCGAGCTTGCTATTGGCGAGAAAAACTTAACTTTAAGCCTGTTTTTTCTAAACGGAAAGAAAAAGAGCTTGCGGAATATCTCAAGGACATGGAAGCACGTCTTTTTGACTTTGATTGGTCTCATACGGCCTGTGCTGGTGTTAATGATGCTGACGCTGAAGAGATTCACGTTTGCATCAATTGTGAGAAAAATTAGACAATTTTTGGGTACCCCGTTGTGCCCCGTTTTCAGTACCCCGTTGTGCCCCCCCGTTGGGTAGGGGCATAATGGGGTTTTAGTAAGGTTTTAGTTAATGTTTAAAAAAATATATAATTAGATGTTATTGTTACTTACCGAAGAATAATGCCAAATGCTTCTTGAATAATTGCCAAACTGGCTGTGATTAATGTTTTTATTTTAATATAACTTTTTGATACTTTTATCGTTGTTTTTCCTTAGCGTCCCCGTTATGCCCCTCATTCCCCTATCAGGTTGTGTGAGCGTCATAAAACACATGCTGACGCACAAATCAATCTAATTTGTTTCATACAATTTGATGATAAATAAGACAAATAATAGAACTTAATATTTTAATGATAAATAACATCATAAATTCATACCTATGGAATATACTAACCAGACATAATAACGCTTGCAAAGATATAACAGAATCAAAATGTCATTTCATGAGGGCGAATGCGCACAGCAGTGTGTTTCACAAAAACGACGCTTATGTCATTGTTTCTTTGCTTTGGGAATCACGTGTACATAAAGAAACCACGCAATGTGAGTTACTCACAACACTCACGTCATACCGGCTGAACCGTTGAGGTAAACATCATAAAGGCCTTCATAAAGATTTGTAAATTTAACAAAGCTTAAAGAATGTTTTTTTCTTGTTACTCTAATGGCAATGAAACGAGATAGCAACAGATTTAATAGCCGGTTTAGCTAAAGTATATTATCTATTAAGTATATACTAGTCCATTATGAAAAACGGGGTAATTTTATATATGAATTACATTATGACGGAAGTTTTGCATTTGCACTAGCCGCCATTTTAATTACTTTGCCTGGAAAGAAACTGAATTTATATTTATTAAAAGTACAATTTGAAAATGTTGGTTGTTTATGTAGGCGTCGTATTGTTCAGTTACAAATCGGGGCGTAGTATTGTTCAGTTAATTCTAATTGCCGATTTTAAATTTTCTAAGTGAACTATTTGAAATGGTCCAAAACTATGTTTTTCAACTAGGTTGTTCACTCTATATCTATATCTATGATCAAGGAATAAACTATCCGCTATGCAATTATTCACTGTATTATAATCAATACTTTAGCTACTTTACATTACATAACGCGTTACTTACTACCTACCTTCTGTATTCGAAAGATTAATGACACATTTATATAGGTCTATTTACATTGCAAAATATGCTCTTACATTAGCAAAAACATAACGCAGGTGACAAAGACAAGTTGCACATTCTGTCATAATGCCCAATCACCTGCGATTTTAGCATCTATGAACGGTCCATTTGTGAAATGGTTGTTGTGCTTTATTAAGCGTCGTCCTATTAGAACGCGACTAAGCGATCATCGCAAGTCCGCGCGATTTTCAATCGTACGAATCCGCGATCAAACATTCTGATATGGAATAGGTGTCCTAACCGGCATTCGATGCTAGAATGATAAAGAAGAATGACGTGAGCACCCAATGGTCGCATCGCTTACTCGCGCGATAATCGCGTAGTCGCGTTCTATTATGACGATGCCTTTAACGCATCTAAAATGGACCAGTATAAATATGTCTAGTAACTACGCCTACAAAATAATCTGAATAATAAATTCTACCTGGATAATAAATTCTGACTCGTGTTGTTTGGCACTGCACAGTTTCCGACACCTATCACCTCGCCGGACACTGAGCCCTGGAAATGGCTCGAGTAAGTGCAATTATTGATCAATCTGGACTCATCGTTTGATGCGTTAACATGGGCCTACAAACTTATATATTTATATCATTATTTGTTAGTGCAATCGAAAAATATGTATGATAAATAAGACATACTTTCGTATTCTATTTACGAATTTACGATAGATCTACGATAGGAACAAACTTACGTAGTCTATTGTCTTTTTTAAACTTTTGCTATCAGAACCCATTATAAAACATATGCAAACGGGTATTTATCACGAATTTTACCAGTCATCCCGCGACCACGGCTAAACTATCTAAATAATATTAAATAATTGAAAATTAATACGAAAATCTACTTAAAATGTGATAACATAACTACTTACTAACATAATGTCCTACAGCCTCATGTTAACGTATTATAAACGCGAATATTGAGAATCATTGATGTTTGCTTTGTTTTTGAGAGTGTCACGCTATTCTTACATTGTTGCTTGCTTGGTTACATTGATGCTTGTGGTGGCCATACACCATCTTGTCTATTGTCCAACCGCTTCGACAGTGTGTGGTTTGACAGTAGTTGGGTCACTCTTCAAAATCAGCGTAATTGGTTGATCTGTCTGGTGCTTTTTAGAGTTGGACCCAAAGGGTCAAAACGGGATAACAAGAATATTGAATATTCACAGAATATTTAGTTGTATATTAACTTTAAAAATAAATAACTAAATTAAAATAAAATATAACTTAGGTAAGGTGGACTCACATACAACAAACGTGATTTTTTTGCTCGATATTATAATAACGAACGACAATAGTAGACGCTTGATTGATATTCACAGAATGGTACGGAACCCATAGTGCGCGAGTTCGACTCGCACATGGCTAATTTTTTTTATATTGATATTATCGCTGTTCTATTTTACAGCATGAAAAGAGGCTTATCTAAATAAGTTTATTTTCATTTAGACTTGACCACTTAATTTTATATACCTCTATTCTTCTTTTTGAAGACCCAATTGCTGTCAATCAATCCACGTTCAAATACGGTCCAATCGGTAGCGACATGCCGTTTGGACTTGAGGAAAGATGGTGTATGGCCGGCCACCATTACACACTATGCATGGTATTGTGTGTTCGTTTTTATTCATGAAAACAATTAAAAGGGGTAATATACAAAAATAATAATTTCATTTAAAAAAAGATATTTTACTGTCATAATGAGTGCATTTTTGGTCAGCTGAAAACCGAGTGCCACGCGTTTATAAATTCATAAACAAATATGTATGTATCGTTTAACCAAGTTAAGGAAGGAGCATGTTTTGTCTTCCATTTCTTGTATGTATTTTCGTTGTGTTTGTTCACCGATTTCTCCGTCAATTATGGCCCGATTTGGAAAATTTCATTTTTTGTTTGAAAGAGTTAAATACAATGTGGTACCATAAAAATTTAGTTCAGATCATCTTAGTGATGAAGAAATACACCTCGAGAGTGCACGAAATTGCTCTACTTGCAACATTAGAGTCGGTGTTTTAAAGTTGTTAAATTCAATAAATATTTCACCAAGATTAAACAATTGGTGCGGACGCAATCACTACATTTAATAAACCTCAGTGTGATTGCCAATTCCACGAAGCTTTTATGACGATCCATAAAACTACCACTTTTAAGTTCTCTTATACGTTATCGTGAATGCATCTGGTGAAAAAAAAAGCCTATGTAAAACCAAACCTTTCATTTTCCTACCAAAATAAATAAATAAAACTAATACATTTGATTTGAGGTATGTTATTTCATAACTATGTACGTTTCTTCCACTCATTTCATTACTCCATCTCCTAACATTGTAGTAGAAAACCACTTAACGTGTTAAAACTAGAAGTTGTACTAATCGTTTGTGCGTATGTTGTGTGTAGGTATTTTTGAGAGCTAGTTCTTTTGAAAGAGTTCACGTAAATTCAAGTACTTCTTTCAATATCTTAAGTTTTCCGATTCTTATCGTAAGTTTTTTTGTAGTTGCTTAAGTTACAGAAAAAATAGTAGTATTAATGTGTATGAGTGCATGAAAATTATAAATCTTATCTTGTGAACAATTTTGTTACATATACCTAATATAAAAAACAAAAAACGATAATAAGTCACAGTATTTTGTGCGTCCTTATGTTGGAGTTGCAAGTATGAACAAGCTGAAAGAAAAGAGAAGAAACCTCTGCAATGTGTGAGGAAGCTAAGAGAAGAGCGAGAAAACATCTTCTTTACTCTCTGCTGCTATGATGAAAAAATACGTCTATAGGTAGTCGGAACACGCAAACTTACGTCTCTACCTACTTATTGAGGAAATCATTCATACATCATTAATTACTTTTAGCTTGTTGGTACTTACAACCGACCGCTTTCGTCAACAACAGAAAGATATAGAAAATTCTCTATCTTTTTTCTCCCTATCTTTTTGTTGACCGGAAGTGTGTATCCAAAAGTATGTGTCTCAAAATTTTATAGTTTACCTTTTTGAATTAATTCGAATGAAATAATACTTATCAGGTTTGTTGAAATAAATCTACTAATATTTTTCATCACATCTGTACAGTGTCAACTCTTCCAGCCCTTGAGTAAACTAATAATACATACGTATTGTTTGACAGATATTTCGGTCAAGAAACTCTCAAATCTTTTTTTCCGTAGAAATTAAAGAAGCTATAATAGAATGGTATTATTTAAACTGTTGTGTTCAAAAGTCTTTCAACTGTGTTTAGATGCATACTGACACGAAAATTTATCGCGTAATTTCTGCTCTTACGACTATGAAGCAACAGCTGTTGCAACTTTTGCCGATATTTTATATTACTATGGCTATTGCATTATAGTCGAAACGATCAATGAGGTACAATACGGCTGGCGAGTGAATGACGCTCAGTGTCATTACCATGACTTGCCAATCTACACGCGCGCTAGCGTAGAGTAGAAATAATGTTCCTATGTACATTCATCTATCCGCTATAGTCACTGTGACAAGTTTTTCTTACATTATCTGTCAAATAACTACAAGTTAGCACTGTAGAATGATTGGTAAATGTCATGGTAAGTAAGTACACTGAATATTAGTTTATCACATGGAACATACAAGCAAGGACGATGACCTTTCATCGTCCTTGATACAAGTTATAAAAAATATTACCTACTAACAATAAAAATCATTCCTCCATGTTTAGGTTTTGTGTAAACGTTATTTCGTCTGTCGAAGCGCGATCTTCAC
Source organism: Xanthorhoe designata (assembly GCA_963582015.1). NCBI lineage: Eukaryota > Metazoa > Arthropoda > Insecta > Lepidoptera > Geometridae > Xanthorhoe > Xanthorhoe designata. Next base: position 13,438,424 of record OY757032.1, read on the forward strand.
TAGCCGTACTGTAATTACGCTATAAATTACCGTGTGAATGTCTATCTAAAAAACATGGTAATGAAATAAACAGGTGATGCAGCTGCAGGCATGGCGGTCGCGTGCGCTCGGACACACCGAGCTTAGCCGCGCCATATCAGTCGAGGAAGATTTAGAGGAGGACGACAAACTGAAGCTAATCCTGCGCCGCGAGTCATCAACATCCCTGGAGTTGCCGGCAACACCGCGCAAAACATCGTAGCGAAACACCCATTCCACGTCCACGTAGCGATTGTTTTTGAGCAACGAAACAATTGACCGCAATTATAGGTCGCGCCACGTAAAAAGAGCGCTGAGGGGAAGTAGTGGGGGTATGTTTGCGCCTGTGTTCACTCGCTGACGAACCAATAGAACTCGCTAAATCAATGGTATGAAGAGCGTCGCGTTACCTCTCCACAATCATCGACCACTGCGCAGTTTGTTAATCCTTTATTAAAGTTATTCCTTTATTCAAATCTGGTAATGAAACTGACCCCGCTAATTATAGACCAATATCGATTCTGCCTGCGTTAAGTAAAATATTTGAAAAACTAATTCTTAATCAACTGCTCTCTCACTTTAATCTCAACGGACTTTTACACCAGCACCAATTTAGATTTACGAGAGGTAGATCAACAACCGATGCAGGTACATTGCTTCTAAAACACATATATGAGGCCTTTGAGAACTCGCAAGACGTAGTCGGAGTTTTCTGCGATCTGTCGAAAGCCTTCGACTGCGTATGTCATGCGACTCTAATTTCTAAATTAAAGTACTATGGTGTCGTAAACCAAGCTATTAACCTGATTAGATCTTATCTTTCTGAGAGACTCCTTAAAGTTGAAGTAGGAGGTGAAAAGTCTTCAGGGTCAGTTATTGATATGGGTGTGCCACAGGGCTCGATACTAGGCCCTTTTCTGTTTCTAGTGTACATAAACGACCTTCCTTCCTTTGTAAAAGACATGTGTGACATTGTTCTTTTTGCTGATGATACATCTTTGCTTTTTAAAGTTGATAGGTCTAAGGATAATTATGATGATGTTAATGCCTCTTTAGCCCAAGTCTCAAACTGGTTCACTGCTAATAACCTCTTACTTAATGCCAAAAAAACTAAATGTATTAAATTCACTTTGCCTAACGTGGTTCAGAGACCTACAAAAATTAAACTAAATGGGGAAGCACTTAATCTTGTAGATTCAACTGTTTTCTTAGGTCTTACAATCGACTCCAAAGTGCAGTGGGGTCCGCATATTGAAACACTTGCAGGTAGGCTTAGCTCCGCGGCTTACGCAGTGCGTACGATTAGGCAACTTACTGACGAAGGAACAGCTAAGTTAGTATATTTCAGTTACTTCCATAGTGTGATGTCGTATGGTATTTTTCTTTGGGGTAAAGCAGCAGATATTCAAACTATTTTCGTTTTACAGAAGCGAGCTGTCCGCGCCATTTACAAAATGAAACGTCGGGACTCTTTAAGAGGGCGCCATATGCAAATTAGTCGTCGAAATCCTTATTTATCTCAGTATATGTGAAAGCTACGTCCTTCATATTTAGGGAAATGATACTTTGAACTTTTATCTTCTATCTTGGTTTTTTAGAAACACGATTGGTAAAAGTTTTCTCGATCATATATTTTTTTGAAAAATACATGTTTTTCACACAGTTTGCTATTTATCTGAGGAACAGAACGCTATTTTTGTTGGTTTTATGTTTTGACAAATAGCCTAGAAGTATTTATTTAGTTCTGGTTTTTTAATTTTTCGATTGCTTGTTTAATTAACTTGTAATTAAATAAAAACTGTTTTTTCGCTATAAATTATGTTGCGTGTCTATCGTTCTGCGCTTCTCACTCACGAGTAAAAACATTATTCGCTCTCCCGCTCATTCCTCGGCGCTATGGCACACACTTAAGAGAGCGTTTTAAAGAAATAATTATTCTTACTGTTTTTTCGCAATATATTTATGTAAACTTATTGCACACTCACAAATATATAAACAACTTTAAGAAAAAAAGTGATGTGCACAAAATTAACACTAGAAATAAAAATAAATTATGTGTGCCTAAATTTAGACTAGAAAAAGTAAACGGTTCTTTTATGGGAAATACTGTACTTTTTTACAATAAACTCCCAATCAACGTAACTAACCTACCGACTCGAAGGTTTAAAACGTACATAAAGAATATTCTTGTAGAGAAAGCGTATTATTCCATTGAGGCTTTTATTAATGATAAAATTGCGTGGCCTGATGTCGCTGTGCCCCTCGACGGTTGATGGTATACAATATCTTTACTACCTTGATAAGTAGGTACCTACCACTTAAGTCGGCCAAGTGTAGCGTGTGATGCCAGACAACATTTTGTTGAGGTGTTATCTTGTTAACTTTACAATTACTTTTACTTTCTTTGACATGCCTTACTTTGTTCGACTGGCTTCCCACTGAAGCTTGACTATTTAGATTAAGTATTTTAGATTGTTAAGGGATCGCTTTTAAAAAAAAGCTAGGCCCACACCACCAGGTTCTTGCCTGATTCTTTCCCTGGTGTAGGGAGTCGCGTTGGAACAGGCATTAGATGATGATGGATGGCTGAAGATATTGCGTGAATGTCTAAAGTTCTGTGAGCTGCATCACATTTAATATATAATAATATGTGTTGAGTGTGATGTAGCTCACAGAACCTAGTATCTATTTACTTATTTAATTTTTTTTTTTTTTATTGTGTACCTAAGTACTTATTTGATTTTTCTTTTTTTCTTAATAAGACAATTATTTAATTAATGTAATTGGTGTAAACCGTATTAATTAAAATAAATAAATAAATAAATAAATAAATTAGAATCACCTAGCATGTAAAACAATACTTAAGTGATCCTTGAGGTCCTACAAGAATAAATGATTTTTCTTTCTTTCTTTTCTTTCTTTCTTTGACAGCCAGCGCTCTTTTTACGTGGCGCGACCTACGTATGATATTTTTTCTCACAAGTGTCGATGCGGAGTTCACTTTCTTTTCTCATATTTTTATTTTCTTCTGTAGGAAGTTCCCTTTTGTAATTTGGCAGCAATCTTTCAAGTATCTACTAGGAACGATGCTTTGCTCGATTAAACATTTAAAACATTCAATTTGCTACTGAAATTGTGGCTCGCTACTCTCGCTGGAACTAGTGAACATTATCATCAAATGTTCACTTAAATTGAAGAACAGATTGAAGCGATAGCCGAATGTAAAGTAGCACACTACCATTTGTATTAGTTGCTTAAAAATAACAGCAGTGTGGACGCACCCTAGATCACAGGGTGTATTTTTTTTATTCTGTGAACTTATAGGTAATACATATTCAAATTTTGGGAGTAACCACTATCTCTACCCATTCTATATTTTATATCATGACATTTAATTGTGATCTTACGAACGCAACTTTACTACTTATAGATTCTACTAGTTTTTTAAGACTCCTGAAAAATATAAAAGTTCAGGTGCGAGTCTCACTTAAGTATCAGGGTTTTGTGCCGCCGCGGCCTAACTTATTTACCACAAACAATAAAATAAATAAATAAATAAATATCCTTGGACATTTCACACGGCGTCATCTAGTCCCAAGCTAAGCAATTTAATGCTTGTGTTATGGTAACCAGATAACTGATAAACTACATAGATACATTTTTTTTTTTTTTTTTGTAAATACATACATATTATACATAGAAAACACCCAGACACGAAACAAATATTTGCAGATCATGCAAACATTTGTCCCGCAGCGGGGATCGAACCCGCAACCTCTGCGTCTCAGGCGGGCTTTCGCCCACTGCGCCACAGAGGTCGTCAACAATCTAATTGAGTAATATTATAATAGCAATTTATTTATATCATTATATTCCTACCGTTGTTCTAATACCTACTGTAAAACCGACCTTAAGTTTTATTATGGTACGAATTCGTGCGTGTACATCTCACACTTGACCAGTTATTTATTTCGTTTTTGTACCATGAGGAATCTGATTGTCTCCGTAATTTGGTTGAATAACATGTAAACATGAACAAGTGCCTGCCATCGGCCATACTTTTAATATAATGCGAAGAAGTTAAAAAGTAAACCCATAATCGCACCTAATCGAATTCCTCGTACATTATTTTAGAGTGTTTTGTTTATGTATTTTCATATTGTAACGAATTTAGAATTAATGTACTTTAACTTAGTCAATTCTATCATCCAGGGATGCGCAGCGCAACTTCTAGACATCACGCTTATTTGACGTTAACGACGAAGTTTCTTATTCACATTACTATTGATTAGTTTGGCTAGATTCTAGCTACTATTATATAGGTTACTAGCCGCTAGAAAGCTATATAATAGTATGTGTAACGTAATAGTGTTAAATGATGATACACATAAATAGAAATAATAGATTTAAATCAACTCTACATAATCAGCACTTCCAAAGGTTATTTGACTGTTTTATTAAAGTTATGCATCAAAAAAAAATCTCTCACATCTTACCGCGGAAATAGATTTGTATCTCAATACGACGCATAAAGCTGTCTAAATTCAAAGGTTTCAAAGCTAGCTGGCTTCTGTTTTCCCTGAAGACTATAATCTTGGTCTCTTTAAGGCACGACTGAATATGTCTTCTACACCTTTATGCTCCATCTTAGGCCACATCGTCACTAAACCGGTGCGATTGTGCTCAAACGAATGTCTATTCTTAGAAAAATAAACCTACTTAAGTTGTTGTATTTTGAACTGCAGTCAAATAGCTTTTTTTAATTCAAATTTAGATAATAGATACCTAACTCATGTTGCCAACAGAATACATGCACATTTAGCATAGAAATATCCGTGATCGAAATAGTTACTGCATTTTCCAAGAATATCTGAAATTTCTATAAACACTATGAGAGAGTTGGAATACTTAAGCGGGCAGTTAAAGATATCGAGGCAGTATAATCTTTAGTGCATTAAATAGACAGTAGGAGTAGTTAAACACCAGTAAGAACCTTAAGGAATAGTGGCATGCATTCAGGCCACTATTATTATATATTCCAAACAAGGATCGTATTTTGTCAATTTTCGTAATTCAGCTTATGATTTTCCACCAACATAAGTTGAACTTCAAAAATTGGCACGATATATATATAAATATAAGAGCCGTATTGGCCGAGTGAGATGGTACCTCGACATTCGATACGAAAATGAAAATAGTGAGATGGAATAAAGATAATGTTCGCAATAAGGAAATTCAGGTTTTTCCAATGATTTTGTGCTTCCTAATTCTGATTGTTGAAATACACACGTTTTGTATGTTTGTAGTTTATTGTAACAGGTAGAGTAAGTATACATTTCAGAGCATTTTCTTGAAGTGCGTGATTAATATTTGCTTATTATATAATTTTCAGCTCATTAGAAATCGCTGCACACTCCTCCCTTAAAATGGTTTATATTATATTTATTTTGTTTTACATCACGTTTCTAGTGATTATTTATTTGTGTTGATATTTTCTAGAAGTGTTTTAACTGTAAGATACCCAGTATACTCTTAAAAAAGTTAAAATCTAAAATATTTATCTATTTTATTGCTACATTTTATTTTAGTACCTAGTTTTGATTGAAATGGCAATGTTCACACAATTTTCTTAAATATAAACATTCCAATTTATTTTATTATTTATTGGTAAATATTAAGCCTTGATATTTTTATGTGTCGATATAGTAATGGTTTAATGAATATTAATAATTAATTATTTGAAGCAATTATTTTGCCTTATTAAAATTATGCTAAAAGTTTTATTAGTTTTTAGGCGAAGTATCATTGCATGTATAAATTATAAAAATACTCAATTATAAACAAATCGGTGTGACAATGTGGTTTGGATTACCCAAGTAGCACAGATAGCTGCACAACGACTTGATAATAGAATTTGTGAACTCTAAAGGCTGTTATAGTGTTCTACATAAGGGTTGTGTAGTTAGCTACGCAGCCCTTGTAACTCTATTTTGGGCCCCAAGCTATCCAGCATTGAGCTTTACAGGTGCTGGTAAATAGCAATTTTAAAATTAAAACAGCTGAACAAGGCCTGCACAATGGCTTATACAGCCAAACAACAAGAATTGCACTCTTAGATTCAGCTGCTTTTACTCTATTAAACAGCTTCAAGATGTTTTTAGGCTTGGTAACTGCATAAATTAAAGTTTAAATAACCTTAAATAAAAAATATTTCTTTTGTGTTTTAAAAATGACAGACAACATAATTTGTTTGACAAAAGTGCACCGGGCGGACATATTATAATTGGTAAGTAAATAATTTTTAATAGTTTCACGTTAGGTTTGCGTGTCCATGTATGTAAATTCGGTTGGGAGTACCATTTTACTGTAAATGTGTATATGTAATTACATCAAATTATTCACGCGCCATCAGAATTATATCGATTTAACGAAAAAATTTCAGAAGATAAATGGTCTTCTGCATACATAATAGATTTATCACTCAAATTATTGCTTTATAACTTGTTGTATTCTATTAAGAAATAAGAAGAAAATGTATTGTTTGAATTAACAGCTATCAAATATCCTGAAATCTCAAAGAAATCATTTAGTATGATGATGAAATTGTTTCTGTAATGCTAAAATGGCGTACATTTGTTATCCAGCACAAATTCTCCATAATTTCTTTTGGTAAGCCATTTACTGTACGGTGGTGTTACCAAAGTCTATTTACCAGCTTATAGCTTTATGCTGCTTGGACAAAGGATTTTAATTATTTTGCTTACTGTGTACTAGTGTTAAAAGAGAGCATACTACAGCTTTTCAGGGATACTAAATCTCAACAGAAAACCATTTCATGACGTAGGTAGGTACAATATTTGGCTCTCGAAATACCCTTGCAGGCCCGGTATAATACGTTTAGGTATATTCGGCCGGTTTAGGTATAATCAGCACAAATGTCTACATAACATAACATAGTAGGGTGCTTAGGTACTCTTTATCTGTTGTTGAAATTGAGTACCTAGGTAGAAGGTACGTAATACCATACCTACCTTTGCAATGTTAATAAGTAGGTAAATATTTTTAATTAAACACGCAGTAGTGAGTACCTACTAAATACGTAGGCCGCTGCTCGGGGTAGCTTTTAAAAAAGATACTTTTATTTCAAAACTAAATTTAATGTTAAAAAGTAAAAGTTACAATTAATTAGTCTAGATGAGACTCGTTCGAAGTATGAACAAAGAATGCAATATTAAAACTAGGTAAATTACAAGAAATGTGCAATTGACGTCAATGGAGACACGTTCCGCTGACAATGCACCTCGTGCGGGCAACTGCATGTATATACCGGTCGAAGCTAGATCAGCGATATCCATACGTGAGCCGTGCGTAACACCTCCCCCCGAAGATCAGCGAGTATTGATGCTTTGCATAAATTGAGCTGGGAGTTGATCTGGATCGACTTTCCTCTTTGATGGAATGGCATAGACTTGAGATTCAGCTTGGCTTTCTTCAGAAGTTTTCAGATTCTCGCTCCGATTGAGTTTATACTTTCTGTATAGTAATCCGCTAATCAGTGCACATGCACTAGATATTACGATGAAGTACAAGGGGATTGTAGTATGATATAGACTGTGGTCGATGTCCCTGTCGAGATTCAGCGGTGATTGTAGCGTGATTTTCTTATTGGTAGAGTGAAGATGGTCCAGGTTGATAGAGTTTAGTTTGAGTGCTGGAACCAATGCTGAGGATGTTGTAGTAAAGTCGCTCTTAGGAAGATCTATGATTTTCAATGCTTGTCCTTTTAAACGATCGTTGGTATTAGAGATCGTGAATTCCGGCGTTTCTAAGTAACATTTCTTAGGGATGATTGCGAGATAGCTGCCTTGAAGCGTTTTGTAGAGATCTTGTCCACAGGAGAGATGAACTTTCGTAGAGACGGGGAAACTGATGCTGTAGTGTTTCTCGTCGAGTTCTTCATATGCTGGCTTTGCTAGTGAGATGGTGGTAGGGCTGCACCTCTTGTTCCGTTGTTGCGTAGAGATGAGATGTTGGATGCAGTCATCTGATGATTGGGCTTGCAGATTTGTCTTCTCCTCGCAGATGTACCATTTACTGGTCTTCGGGCATTCTGCCTCAATGTACTTGAAATCTTTCTCATGGATAGCTAGGTATGGAAGAGGAGGAATAAGGATCTCGTGATTTTTGTTGGGAAGGATTGATAATTTATACATATCATACGTGGATGGTAGCACGATTGGGAATTTATATACTATAACTATCTCATTACCTACATAGTATGAACCTAGCTTAATTATATCGAAATATTCTCTAATATCTAAATCTACTACTTTTTCACTGCCATAAAGTATTCCTAATTTACGAATAATATCGCGAATAGTATACAAATTTAAAACTGAATGATGCGTCGCGGAAGCTCTGATAAAAGCGAGTATATTCTGTAGTTTAAGTAGTTCTTGAGAAATAGAATCTACGTTGTCAGTTAAAATTCTAAGTACTTGAACTAAATGTGCATATTTTACTAGATCGTAGTCCCTAGAAACATCTACTTGTTTAATCTTGTTAACTAAAGTTTCGATCTTATTCTGGTTGTCTACAATATCGTCTAGGATCTTTGAATATTGCAAAGTCCAGTTTTTAGTTAAACTAACATGATTATTGAATTCGCTAACTAACTTGTTCTCGTTATTCTGTAAAGATTTTATAGCCTGATTATAATGTAAAGCGTCTGTGTAGTCGAGATTACCTGTAATGCTTTTAACTACAGATCCGAGACCATCTACGAGTCCTCTTTTTACACGATTTACCTCGAATGTCTCTAATTGATCTAAAACACTTGCAAGCTTTCTTTTTAAATAATCTAAATGAGGTTCAAATAATGAGTTAGTCTTATTATTTAGCTGAGGGCTAAAATTATCAATTTGCTTATCTACTGAATTTACTTTATTACGTAAGTCTGAGAGATTGACATTTTGTAGAAAGGTATGGTAGTGAGAAACAAGTTTAGCTGGGCCTAATTTAAATGGTAAAATACCAGGGCCGTCATCAACACTTTCAAGTTTTATCTCCTGCATTAGGATTGGGGTCAGGAGCAGATGAATTATTAGAAGGGTCCTGTAACAATTGAGCACTTTTAGGGAGACGCTTAAGCCTGGATTTGGCAATCGGACCTCGCTTCTTCTTAGTGTAAATATGAATAGGGAGGTCTGCCATTACTACGTCATGAGTGTAACGAGGGGCTAATTTCTGTCGGGAAGCGAACGGATTTTTCACGAAAATCTGTTGTTCGGGAGAGTATTCAGCCTCTGGTTCCCGTTCCTTATTTCGGTTATCTGTCAGATCTTTACGAGTTTCGGTACACATGTCATGAATGGTGTTATAGGCTTTAGTCATCTTGTCTTTATGATTAGTCATGTACTGTTGAAGTAAATGAGCAGAGAGATCTACGTCAAAAGGATCGCGTGGGTCATAATGTCCAGTAATAACATCTATTGGCTTACATCGAGTAAAACTATGAATGCTACTGTTATAAGCCAGAAGGGCATATGGCATTAAATTAATTACAGATTCAGATTTTTGACCTAACTTAAGAATACGAAGATGTTCAAGTATTGTTGAGTGAAATCTCTCAACTATACCATTCTCATTAGGTGAGTGAGGAGCAACTCTATGATGCTGGATTTTATGCATCTTCACAAATTCTGCAACTAGCTGATTTGTGAACTCAGTACCGTTATCAGTTACTATAGTGAATGGTACACCATGATGAGTACAGAAATTCAGTAAAGCTTGTACTACACTAACAGCAGTGCCATCTCTGAGATGATACGCTTGAGCGTACTTAGAGAATGAGTCTACGATAGTTAAGAATTTCTCACTTTGAATAGTCAAGAGATCTAGATGAACTAATTCAAAGGGCTTGCTAGCTGGTGGTACTACTTTAAACTGTTGTTTTATTGGAGTACGATCATATTTGGCTTGACCACATATGGTGCACTCGTTAATGAATTTAGTGATTTGCTCTCTCATTTTGGGCCAATAGTACTTATTAGATAACGCTAAGTAACATTCGTTAATACCACGATGATTGGTTTTACCATCATGATACTTACTAATGATTTCTTGTTGTCTCAAGTATTCCCTAACGTTTTCTAATTCTCGTTTAGTCAGTGTCAGATTCATTGCCGAATTTTTAAATGTCTTTTGTATAATAGGTATTACATCGTACATAGCCAAATGGGGGTTGATCAGAAGTCCAGTTTTAATTTTAGGGTTGACATATTCTTTAATTGCATTAATGACGTCTTCCTCTAAGTTCGATTCAGAAATTTGTACAGTCGTTCGTGTGTGTGTCTCAAAAGGTTTAGTTACTGTCGGTCGTCCTTTAATGTCACCTACAATATTAAGAATAATCTGTTTTGTAAAACGATTCAAAGGGTCATCTGTAATTGGGACTTCAAAGATGGGGTTTTCGTTATTAGTATGAACGGTGGCTGTTCTTGAACCAGCTGCAGTTTCTGTAGCCGTAATGGTTCTTGATTCATCTAACGCGGGATCAGTTTCGGATGGATTAACTGCGATCGACAAAAGCTCTTCATTATTGATTTCAATACGCGATAGTGCATCGGCGTTAGTGTTGCACTTACCCTGTAAGTATTCGACTCTGTAGTCGTACTCACTTAATTTTAAACGCCATCTTGTAAGTCGTGAACTAGGGTCTTTTAAATTTACTACCCATTGCAAAGGTCTATGGTCAGTCAGTATTAAGAATTTACGTCCATAAAGATACGGTCTAAAGTATTTAGTCGCCCAAACAATTGCCAAAAGTTCTTTCTCAATCGTACTATAATTTAATTCACTACTATTGAGAGTACGCGATGCATATGCAATTGGTTTGTTCGATGATTTGGTACCTTGAGATAGGACGGCACCTATAGCTACATTGGACGCGTCAGTTGTTAGAATAAATTCTCGATTAAAGTCTGGGTACTGTAAGATCGGGTCGTTGGTCAGTAAAGTCTTGCAATGGTTAAAACAGTTGGTGTAATTTTGATCTAATTTAATTTTTGAACCTTTTTTAAGACATTGGGTTAATGGTTTAGTGATACGTGCGAAGTCTGGAATAAACTTTCGATAGTATCCGAGTAATCCGAGAAAACGTTTGATTTCAGTCGTTGTTTTTGGAAGGGGATAATTTTCTATGGCTTTAATTTTATTAGGGTTTGGTTTAACACCCTCTTTGCAAATGACGTGTCCTAGAAATTCAGTTTCCAGCTTCAAAAATTCAGACTTATCCATTTGAATCTTGAAGTTGGATTCCCTCAATCTACTAAAGACTTTGTCTAGGTTAATTATATGTTCCTGAAGGGAAGTACTGAAAACAATGATGTCATCGAGATAAACCAGGCAGATTTCATTTTGCAGGCCTCTCAGGACATTATCCATTACGCGTTGGAAGGTTGACGGTGAGTTTTTCAAACCCATCGGCATCCTTAAAAACTCATAATGTCCGTTTTCTACGTTGAACCCTGTTTTATGAATATCTGACGGATCCATCTCTACTTGGTAAAAACCACTAGCCAAATCAAGAGTTGTAAAGTATTGGCATTTACCAAGTTTGTCGAGTACGTCAGTAATGTTCGGAATTGGGTATTTGTCATCAATCGTTTTCTCATTTACTTTCCTGAAATCCACGACAAGACGCCATTTCACTTTCACTTTCAAGAAGCATCTGCCTTTTTGGGTACAATCCAAATCGGAGAGCTCCAAGCGGATTCTGAAGGTCTTATAATATTCTGATCAAGCATTTTACTGATTTGATCTCTGACCTCTTGTCTGTGAATATAAGGATAGCGATAACTCTTAGTATGTACTGGAATTTCATCAGTTGTTCTTATTTTATGTTTGATCTTGTTGGTGAATGTAAGTGGTTCACCCTCAAGATAAAACACGTCCGCGTAATTAGCACATAAGCGCCTTAAATTAGCGAGCTCTTCGGGATTAAGATGATCTGTCCGAAGGCGAGATAAAACATCTTTCGCGCGGTCTGATAAAATTTCAGCACTGTCACATTCGATATTAAATATTTCAACTTCAACAGGACGATCCATAGAAAAGATTACGTCATTAGATGTTGGGTTAGTAATTTCTACCCAGCCTCTATTATCATGAACCGTCGTTATGCAGTCTGAAATAAGACAGTTACAAATCGTTTGATTTTCTACAAGGACTTCACCGTCCTGTGTATTAACCGGCAATCTAACTATCTTTGTCGAGTTAGCTGGAATGATTTCTTCGTATAAGTTAACATTCCTAGAGTCATACATTTGAATGGGGATCTGTGTATTACGGGTCTTCAGTAATCTATTTTTCAGATCGATGTTAGAATCCCATACGTCAAGTAAGTCAAAGCCTAAAAGTCCGTCGAAGAAGTTATGAAACTTATAGACGTATAAAGTTATGTCATTCGGGTCATTAAATTCTTGAAAACTAGGTAAAGTGATCGAATAGTCGTTCTTACTAGTCGCGTGCACATTAGTCACATTAGAAAACAGATGGCGCTGCTGTCATGTTAACATCGACTCCGTATTTAATAAATCTATAAAATTATATAAGTGCGTCACAAGTAATAATAACTATACTAAAAGTTTAATAAAAGTTCAAATATTATGTACAAGCGTTTTCTCAAGAAAATAACTTAAGAATGTGAAACAGTTTTAATAAAATAAGTGCTAAGAAAAGGACAACCATAAGCGGCAATATTTTTCCCAACTATACTTCAAACAAAGTGAAGTGTATCAATCAAGTGGACTTTTTGGTGTGGAGTTTGACTGAAGTAAGAATAATATTAATAAACAGTGAATTTAACGAAATTAAACAACAATAATAACATTTGGCGGTGTTGTGATATTTTGGTGACTCATTCAACTACCAGTCACTCTCACCTTTCACCTACCCTTTACAAATTTAGTCAGCGTATTTATGTGTACCACTATTTCGCACAACAACTCACGAGTCACCTTGGTCGAGTGGTCAAGTGGTGCTGCTTCGTGACCGTGAAGACAACATTACCCCGAGTTCAAGTCCATCTATTGAAATTAAATTTTTGCATTTAATTGTTAATTAGCGCCATCTCAACATTTGGGAAAACATTAAACTCTACAATGAATTCTCAAGATAATATAACTTTTCGACGAGCGCATACTACTTTGGTGGTGGATCGAAATGAGTCAGATATGAGCATCGATCCGCTAGATGGCCCTCCTAGTAGCCTTCCAGATCTAGCTACCGAGAACCATAGTGAATTAGAAAAACTTCTACAGAAAATTGAGAGTCTGCAAACTCAATTAAACAGCGCCAACAATGAAATTGAGCAATTATCTCTAGAAAACCAGGATCTACGAAGGAATAACCAAGAACTGGCGAAGAAGAATACTCTGTATAAGAAAATCGGATTTAGTCCCACAAGAGCAGGGGCTTTAACATCGACGCCTAACAAAAAGAACACGAAACAACTAGTGAAACCAAAACAAAATAAGCTTACTCAAACCGATATCATAGAGATTACACATACTGAAACGCAAACAAACGCAATATCACAAAGGAAAAAATCGTATTCCGAAGTTACAGCAAAAGTCCCTGAAAAAGAAATTTATGACGCTACTAGCAAGATTCCAAACATTGTGAAACCTACACAAAGCCAGCTAATTACTCAAAAACGATCTACATGTATTAAACAAAAAATTTGCATAATAAGTAGTAACAAGGAAAATAAAGTTCTATCTATAGCAGAGAACGTATTGCACAGAGACAACTACACACTTTGTCACTACCTAACCCCAGACGCAGATACTTCACAATTGTTGAAGGGACTTCAAGCTAAACTAATTAATTTTACACCTAACGACTATTGTATAATATTTGTCAGCGACGAGGATTTTACTGAATCTAAGAATTATCCCCATTCAATAAAATGTATAAGAGAAACCTTAGAACAAATGACACATACAAACATCATACTATGCGCGCCGACTTACTATTATGGACGAGGGACTGAAGAAATTAATCGCAGAATTCAAAATTTTAACGAACTTTTACTGCAAGATATTCAGCTGCATAAATATGCACAATTAATCGACACAAATAAATATTTAACCTATGACTTCTCTATGTTTCATAGACCGACTAAAAAAGTAAATAACAAAGGATTATCTGTAATTTTTGAATATTTGCATTACTTTGTTAAGAATATTAAGAAAAATGTGTATTCAGAGCATGTATTTACGACGGAATCGGATTCAATGGAGTTTTTTCGTTGATAATGATGATGAATCTTCAGAACTTTCTGCGAGTCCGATAAAACTGCTAGACTCAAATCAAGCTTTTTTTGTGTACAATTCTGTTTATATGATTCATCAAAATATAAACGGACTAATTTCTAAATCTGACTCACTTTTAGTTCATTTGGATGGTTTCGAGCGGACGGGTAAAGATGTAAGTATGATCTGTATAACTGAACATAACATGATAGCAGACGATCTTTTACGACCTCCCGTTGCAAATTATACAGTAGGCTCAGTATTTTGTAGATCTAATCGTAGAGGTGGATCATGCATCCTGTTACGTAACCATTTTCATGACTATGAAAATATACAAAGCATTGTAAACTTCTCTATTTCAGAAATTATTGAATGTTCGGCCATAAGCCTACCAAAACATAAATTAATTGTTATGTGCATTTACCGTCCTCCGAGAGAGAAAAAGGTAAATATAGATGCTTTTTTCAAAACTCTTAATGAAATACTTATAAAGTATACCCTTCATAGGGATTACAAAATTTTTATCTGTGGCGACTTTAATATTGACATTTTAAAAAATAGCAAAATATCAAAAGATTTTCAGAATCTGTTGGCAAATTACAATCTCCAACTTCTATTTAAGCAAGTAACCCGACCAGATAGTAACAAATGTCTTGACAATATCATACATAACATTGCAGGGGTGCATGGAGAAATTGTTGACCTAGCATTGTCAGACCATCTAGGTCAGTTAGTTAAGATCCCAGTAAAAAAGTCATGTACTTTGAAACACTGGTTTACTCTGACTCGTGATTACTGTGATGAAAACCGTAATAAATTCATAGAATGTATAAGTAACCTATCATTTCTTGACATTGAAAACACAAAAGATCCTAATCTAGCATTTAATTCATTTCATGACATTTTCTCTTCATTTTATAATTTATGCTTCCCCACGGTTAAGTTAAAAATTCCTACTCATACAAAACCAAAATGGATTTCCAAAGGAATCAAACTTTGCAGCAAAAGGAAACGTAAACTACTATGGAAATACAGACTATCTCGTAATATAACCAACAAGGAAAACTTTGTAGTATTTACCAAAAAATTTAACAAAATCATAAAATTAACACAAAAGTCACAAAATGAATATTATATACACAGATCAATTAACAAGTCTAAAGCTACATGGAATATAATAAATAGATACACCAATAGCCTACCCCGTGAAAATATTCACAAATTAACGAATAATAACAAAACAATTATTACTGATCCGACTGACATAGCTAATGAATTTAATAATTATTTCACTGACATTGTAAAACATACAGACAAGACTGACATATTATATAAGGTCAATTTTAATAAATCCAGCTCCATGTTCTTGACTCCTATTGTACCCCATGACATTCTCAAAATAATATATTCATTGAAGAATACCAATAGTGTAGGTTTTGACGATATTTCAACAAAGATTATAAAAGATGTGGCTCTTTACATTTCACCGATTATGTGCCATATTATAAATAACTGTTTGGAACAAGGAATCTTCCCACAGTTACTTAAATTAACTATTGTTAAACCACTATACAAAAAGGGACCGCGAGACGAAGTTGGAAATTATAGACCGATAGCGCTAATTCCAGTTTTCTCCAAGATAATTGAAAAAGTCCTATACAAAAAACTTTATAGCTACCTAGAAGATAATAATATTTTAAGTGATCGTCAATATGGATTCAGACAAGGCCGGTCAATCAATAAAGCAATTTACGACTTTCTGTACCAGATTATGTCAAACCGAGACAAAAACAAAAATGTTATGGCACTGTATATGGATATGACGAAAGCTTTTGATCATGTAAATCATACTACTCTACTACATAAGCTAGATATCTATGGCGTCAGAGGTATAGCTAATAATATAATACGATCATACCTGAATAATAGAAGCCAAATCACACAACTCAACAAAATATGTATGAAAACGCATATAGACACTGCATACAAATCGTGTTCTAGAATAGTATCCCATGGTGTTCCTCAAGGGAGCGTCTTAGGACCGCTTCTATTTTTAATTTATATTAACGACCTTCCCCAAGTGACAAATTATTTTATGACTCTTTTTGCTGATGACAGTACTGTTTTATTTATTAATGACAAATCACACAACTTTGAATTTGACATTAATACCACATTGACATCTATAATTAAATGGTTATCATCTAATAATTTAAATATCAATTTATCGAAGACATACATAATGAATTTTAAGCAACGACATAACACTCACCTTGATATTAATATAAATTATTGTAATACAAAAGTTAATGAAGTTAATTCCACTAAATTCTTAGGACTTACTATTGACAATAAATTAGACTGGAAACTACATATTGACAATATCTATAAACGATTGAAGCAATTTTCATATGCTCTATATAAATTGAGTAAAGTGTCGAATATTTCAACCCTACTTATGGCTTACCATGGCCACGTGTCATCGATTTTGCGATATGGAACTATATTTTGGGGGAACTCTACTGACAATCTTAAGATCTTCAAAGCACAAAAATGCTGTTTGAGAGCAATGTGTGGACTGAAAAGGCGAGACACATGTAAGGAGCATTTTATTAAATTAAAATTACTGACATTTCCATCATTATACATTTACGAAGTCGCCATTTTTGTCAAAAATAATAATGCTGAGTTTCAATGGTTTGCGACGGGAAGTCGTTTAGAGGGCAAAATGCGTCATATTCCATGCAAAACTCAACTCTTCCGTCAAAGTGTATTTTGCATGGCCTCATCTATTTACAATCAACTGCCAGAATCCGTTCGTGCCCTATCTATTGGTGAATTTAAAACCCGTCTAAATCACATCTTAATAAGAAAAGCCTATTATACCATTAATGAATTTCTCAATGACCGTAATATTACTGACAATGTACCTAATTTAATATGACATTTTGTTTTGTTTAATTTATTGTTTGTTTTAAATTGCATAATTTGACATTTAATTTTAAGCTAAATATTTTATTTAATTTTAACATTTTATTTGTATTAATTAATTTTGTTATGTTTTTATGTAATTTTTAAAGGTGTTTGTTTGTACGCTAATCAGCAGGATCTAGTGGTTCTATAATAAGTTATACCATATTTTGTTACCTAGGTTCACAGACCAAAATAAATAAATTGAAATTGAAATTGAAAATTGAAATAGTCACTTCGAAAGGATCATAGTTCAAAGGGATGTGACGGAAGTATTTGTCTACGGCATCGGGGCTTATAAAAGACTGATTAGCTCCTGTATCGATCAAAAATTTCAGAGGTGGATTAGCTATCTGAATGAAACCTAGTTGTCTTTGAATATGAAAGTTAACTTCTATTTTGGCTTTTCTGACTTCGAATCCTTCTGAAAATTTTCATCGATTGGTGGAATTTCCTCTACTACGGGTGGCTCTTGGTAAGAATATTGGTCACAAGGATAGTAGTCAGGATATTGGTCATACGAATAAAAATCATTATAGTAGTCAGAATAATTGTCATAGTCGTCACAATAATAGTTGTCGTAGCCGTCAAACTCGTTAAAATTAATTTCGCGAGTCTTAAAATAGTTTGTCGGAGGTGGATTTCCGTGCTTACGCCAGTCATGTCCTGTCATAGGTAATCGTCGTTCTGCAAAGTTACTAACACCACTCATAGGGGTAGGACGCGGAGCATTACCAAAATTAAATGATTGCTGTGGTTGAGGTCTAAATGGCATCCTAAACGTATTACTCTGTGCGTTATAATTCTGCGGAGGGGCGCGGAACATCTGTTGTGTTCGCGTGGGACCACGTGGTGGTTGTTGAGAAGTAGGGTTAGGTCTCCAACCTTGATGAGGTTGAGCTTGCATGGGGTTCGGCCTTGATGGACCAGGCATGTTAAAAATGGGTCTTGTTTGTCCGTATTGTCCGTTAGTTAGTCTAGGGGCAAAGTTATTCAGCGGGAGATTAAACTTGGCTGTGTTAGAAAATGGTTGCTGCCAATCCTTTCTAGAAGATGTACCACTACGCTCTTGCATGTAAAGAGTGTTAAGCTCCTCTTGAACAAATTCGAGGGCCTTCTCCATCGACTCAGGGCGCATACAGCGTATCCTGGAACCTAATGGGTCCTTGAGACCTCGTAGATAGGCCTGAAGGGTTAATTTTTGATAGAGGGCACGCTTAGCTTCTACAGTCGTACCTAATGTTTCGTGAAGCGAAACATACGTCATTATGGTGCTGAATAAATTTTGGCACCGTTCGTAAAACTCTTGCGGCGTACTAGACCCTTGGGTCTCTAAAGATAGATCGCTGTAAAGAGCGGTTTCGTCGCGATGGTCTGCGAAATTATTAATCAAAGCACTCCTAATACCTTGCCACGTGTTCGGTATTCCGTTCGAGTTAATTAACCTAGCTGCGGATCCCGATACTTTATTTAAAATACCGTTTATGAGAGCTAAGTTTTCTAACTCCTTTCCCGGTTCGCCAGTTACGTGAGCTAACACAAGTTGGTCACAAAGGTTAATGAATCTAGTGAGAATATGCGGATTCCCATCAAATTCAGGTACAAGTCTGAGGGACTTATATATAAGGTCCATTGAGTTAGGTTGAGCCATCGTTTCGTCTAAATTTCTATGCTCGTCAATAGCACTAAGCCTACTACTAGATAATCTATCACTACCTAACCTAATATTCCGTGACTTTCTAGGATGAAAAATCTTGGAAGCCTACACTAAACGCACAAAAAGAACACAGTAAAATACACAAATACACGTAAAATAAGGATATAAAATAGGAATAAGAAAGGACTTGAAAGATTCAAGGACTTACTGCATTTCACGTCGTCAGGAACTCAGCAGAATCGATATTTGGATTCACCCGGAACAGCTGCACTAGTAGGTTCTTTTTACTTGTGAGATGAATCTCGTGAATTTAAGCTAATTCAAGTATCCTACCGGCTGCGCCAAATACGTAGGCCGCTGCTCGGGGTAGCTTTTAAAAAAGATACTTTTATTTCAAAACTAAATTTAATGTTAAAAAGTAAAAGTTACAATTAATTAGTCTAGATGAGACTCGTTCGAAGTATGAACAAAGAATGCAATATTAAAACTAGGTAAATTACAAGAAATGTGCAATTGACGTCAATGGAGACACGTTCCGCTGACAATGCACCTCGTGCGGGCAACTGCATGTATATACCGGTCGAAGCTAGATCAGCGATATCCATACGTGAGCCGTGCGTAACATACTTAATACATATTATGTAGGGGTAGGTTTTTATTTAGTAGATTTTCGTATTGTTGTCATTCAAGGTCAGTGAAGGTACGTCTAGTCTACCTACCTACATACAAGTAAGTACCTACCGAACTTAGGTGTAGGTAATTAAGTACTTAAGTACCTACTTTACTTTACGACCCAGTGACCAGTGTCTTCCCAGCTAACGTCGCGCTCGCTGCGAACTCGCACGTGTTTATTCGTTACCATCGGATTTATAGGATTCACTGACTTAAGTTTGTACTCACTCAAGTAGGGTGTTTCTGTTTAGGTATGTACAATACGTACTTTGTATGTCTGTTTGTCGTCATTTCAGTGATTTCATAGGTAAGCTCATTTCATAGCAAGCCCAGTGTTTCTGACGTAACATCGGATTTGAACTTTAATTGTATCCTTCGGACCTGCAAGGGTTGGAGAGCCAATATAGTTGGTGGGTTACTTACCTTACCTAGGTACTTACCTACAAACCTTAGTTAATTTTGTTTTTTTTTTCGTACTACAGCACAGAATACAGATAAGGACCTTAGATACCTACTATAGGTAGGTACTATGATTTCTAATTACTTTAATATTGTTTTCAGGAATAATAATGCCGTTTAAAATTATAAAAACGATCGAAAAGGGTAAGAATAAACTGTCAGTAGTTCCAAGTGGTTGGGAGCACAATGGAAATTTGAGATGGCCGGGAAAAAACGTGTCATTGAAATTGCTTATTAAATGTGACAAATCGACGCCTCTGCCAGACTGGACTAAAATGGGATGCATAGTCAAACGGTCGTCTATTCCCACTTACAATGAAGCTGAAGAAATACTCGAATCAATGTTGAACTGTAGTGATACGTCCGATTATCCAGATGATGAGGAAAGACCAATAACACACAGCAGCGTTGATTACAATGCCAAGGCAGCTAGTTTCGTGAGTACCTATTGTTAATTATATGTAGGTACCTACCTACTTAGATAAATTATTAACTGTAACCTATGTGCTAGTAAATAGAAAGGAATTATCTACTACTTTTGTAGGTACTATACAGGATTTACATGCATACTTACATAGGTACATAGATACTTATCTCAACTTGTTTCCCCGCAGAGGTGTAGGGTAGGTACCTACCTACCTATAATAGTTCACCCACATTTCGCCATGTAGGTACCTAATGGGAAGCAAGATTCTGTTATCAAGCGGGCATAAATCCAGACTCCGTGCTGCTACCAGGGGGGTGTCATTTCTAGGTGTAGGTAGGTAGGTACTCACTTATATTCGGCCGGCTTCGCACTCGGCTCGCACGCAAAGTCGTGTCGCGTAACTTCGCCGGACACCAAATCCGATTACTTACAAGTATACCTAAATAATATTCAAACACTTTGCCCGACCCGGGAATCGAACCCAAGATCGACTTCATGCTCAGTAGTAGCACTTGTAACAAGGTCAAGAACTAGTCCAGGTGGTGGGATTTATGTGATCTTAAATATAATACCTATACCTACTTACTTACTGTAGGTACGTATTGGTTTATAAATATGTAATACCTGTTCACCTCAAGATATGTTTTTGCTTTTAGATGCTTCAACAGCAACATGTGGAACAATCAAAAATGACTAACGTTGAGAATGAAGTAAGTAGTTCATGATTTATTTGAAGTTGGTACAAGATCAATGCATGGGAGGAAGCCAACGACCCGCTTTCCTGTCTTATGCCGCCCGGCGCGCCCCATATGTGCCGCGTGTCGTGTTGTGTTGGACGCAAACTCGACTGCCCCGTAGCGAACATCGCATGTTGTGGGGATCGGTCTTGGACAAGTGCGGAACGCTAACGCTAAGTGAGGTACTTACACCTTCATAAAAGTACCAAACATTTTTTTTTAATAAGTAAATAAATAAATTTAAATACTTAGATAAATATGTACCTACCTTTATGTTTGGTACTTTTATGAAGGTGTACTTACCTACATAATGGCGGCATAATGTTGGTAACATTTACTTAGACATTAGTTTCTAAACCAATGTAATGGTGATTTCAGAAATCTCATCAAGATGTTGTGCAAGACAGTGAAGTAATATTATCAGATCATTACTAAGGATGATGACAATCAACTAAATAACACCGTAAAAATTCTTGAAAATCAAAAAGAAATATTAGATAATCAGAAATCCATCACGAATAATCAAAATATTATTCACGAAACACAGACACAGATATTAGAAAAACTAAAAAAAAATTCCCGGCAAATTTCTGACATAACTGTTCTTATAGAAGAAAGCTTTAATAAGCTTGCCAATCAAAATTTGCCAATAGTTAAACTTGCTGAAGCCAACCAGAATGAGTCGGAATCTTTTATGATTAAACCTATATCGGACGCCACAGAGTTAAATGGATTAGAGATAAACTTATCGGATCACAGACAAAAGGAAAAACTGCATTTGCAATTCGCACTTTTGTGTAATAAATCGGATGGCAGTGGTATCACTTGTGCATATAAATTGCTGGACATTATGTTCACAAGAGAACTTCTCTGTAAATGTTCATGGTCGGGGGGCAGTAAAGGACCACTCGTAAAAATTGCATTGAAAGCGTACAAGAATATCCTGAATTTTTTTTTTAGGTTAATTAATTCTTGGGATTCAACGTATACGCAAGATACGAACGAAAAATTTTTTAAGACAGTTTTGAAGAATTCTGTGAAAAGGTTGGACATAAAAAATCTAAGATCTTCCTCAAAACGCACACGTCAAAATAGAGAGGCAAACGATAAAATGAACAAACGGATAAAGACAACAGACATGAATGAAACCGTCGAAATTAAAGAAGGGGTCTCAGAAAAAAATGATCAAAAACCCGAAGGCGATCAAGAACTCAAGAGCGATAGTATTCCAAACACTGATGTTGAAGATCAGATTATCGGGATAGACTTGGAAGAAGAGTCACTTTGTTAAAATATATATTCTTAATAGGTTGATTTACCATGCTGTGTAGCATAATAATATAATATATATTGTCAAGGTTATATATAAATTATAACTGACTGTTATAAAAGTAATAGCGTAAGTACCTAATCCTGGTGGTTGTGATTTAAAAATAATTCAGATTATGAAAGTACCTAATATAAGTATTTTCGTAATATTGTTCGTTGTATTTCCAAAAAAAATATTTCACATAATGATAACATGACTGTCTTGATCAATAGTCAACATGTCATTAATAAGTGAATTTATTATTTGTGTTAAGACTTAAGTAGTAAGGTTTTTTATTATAATATCGATACCAAATATGGTCGTGTGATTAAAAAATAATTAAGACTATGGAAAGTAGCATTTATTCGTAGATAAGTACTTAATATTAAATATTATGTTGTATTTCCACAGATTATATATATAAAAAGCAGTAAGTACGTACAAATATATGGAACGATTTTTATTTTTCTCATTAAGTACCTACCTATCCCTTATTACAATTGTATTTTGCTCAGCGAAAATTTATTTAAATTATTAATTACAAAGTATGTAAAAGGGGTATGAAATACAAGTAGTTTTTATGTTCAATACATACAAATTTAAATTTCACATCCAGAAAGTGTATTTTCACTTGAATACGTTCTGCGTTACGCAGTTTTGCTTTAAATATGTTAAAAGTAGATGACTTTACTGGGAATTCAAAAATGTCTATTAAACCTGTTATTTTGTAGCCTATTATAACATTTTCTGTATCAATTGACATGACTTCAATGATTTCATTATTACTTGTCATAAAATATTTATCTTTAGATCTCGCTGTAAGTATAAAATCTTGAAAATTAATTTTGCGCAAGCCCTTATTATCCTCGGTAACAAAAGACATCTCAAACTTCTTTTCGCCTTTTCGATCAGTTGCACAACATTCACTGAGTCTTTTTGCTACCTGCGAAAGTGGTCTGCTACCACTTCGCAACATTCTTTTAATCAAATACAATTTATTCTCAAAAGGATAGGCACTGAATGTTTGAAGTGACCCAAATTTTTTAACCTCATCAGTGACATGAAGTAGATTATGCACATTGCTGGTCACGTAATCTGCACCATAAAAATCCTTGTAATGCTCTACAAAGTATTGAAGCAGTTCTTCGGACAGTGGTAGTAATGGATTATAGTTATCACTTGAACAAATTGTAATGGCACAATACAAAAACAGAAAATGAGTAAAAGCATTTTTTGTTAACACATCGGGAAGTATAATAATGCTCAAGTAAAAGAAAAATGATCTGTATTCAGATGCTTTCCAGTGTGCCAGACAATCTAATCCCCTTACACATCTGTGTATTTCGGAAGGCAGTTGGCAATTTCTGAGGAACATATTGACGATGTCTATGTTTTTAGCAGACCATTTCGTAATGAACTTTCCAAAGTTACCGTCCCTCCACCCTACTAGCAATCTTTTCATGACACCTAAGTCTATTAGGTGCAAGGAATCAGCCACTGGAAACTCATTCACCATGTCTATATGAAGTTGCAGCAGTGGTGAATCGTATTTGTGATGTTGTCCATAGACTTTATTGCGGAAACCTTCATCTGTTCTGCTAGAGCATTTCATTCCAGGAAATACTACAGTATGGGATCCATGAGAATACTCTCCCACAGTTACGCATTTTAAGCAACCATGCTTGCCATTAAAATTGCAGACACCTGAAAATATCAAAGAACATCAGGTTCTCTACTCACAGTATGACGCTGACTCCATCTCAACTCAAAATCAATATTGAATTGTGCCTCAGATAATTTTCTGTAGTTCTGCTTTTCAACGACAACATAAAACTTTATGATATTGAAAAGTAGACGGGAACAATATGACTTATTAATTATGGCTTACATTCAATGTTCAATTTTGATGCGTGCTCTTTGGTTCTGCGGCAGTCTGCACCGTGCAGCGGGTGCATGATGGTACAATACTAGGTAAAGTAACAAACAAATTATGTTTTACATACCTTTAATAAAAGCTCTAGCGGGTGAATCGCAGATAAAACATCTAATTTTGACAGTTAAACTCTTGTTGCTTGATAGAGGAATCCCTTCATTTAATAACTGTTTCATTTCCGTGACGAAATCTTCAAGGTAAATATCAAGATTTTTTGGTTTTCCGACGCCATAATAAATGCCAATTATAAATGGCTGAGCGTTAGGTATTTCAAAGACATTACCTAAAATTGGCCAGAATTCATATTTAGAACTCTTATATATAGGCAAGCCATCAAAATTGATGTTTAAGCTTATACTCATTTTGTTTTCGCAAACGTCTTTCCACTTGATTATTATAGGAGTAAGTGAATTGATGAGTCCATTGTGCCAGTATTCACCATCAGGTTCGATTGTTTTAATTGTAATTTCTCTGGCTGTTTGTAGAATCGTTCTGGGATCTTTGGGCAAAATATCTGGAAATCTGTTATTTACTATTTCTGCCAATTCCTTCAATGCATCTTGTGCAATATTTCTTTTTATGGCCCACTCTTTAATGCTATTTTTAAATTGTATATTTTTTTCAAATATGCATTCTTCCTTGTCTTCATCCAATAAATTGATGGAACTTTTTTTGTGTTCCAACGAGGCTTTCTCTTTACTGCTGCTTGGTTCATGAAAATCTTCATTAATAGAAGCATCAATATTTTGATCACAATTAATTTGTGCGGAACCCTCACTATCCGTAGACGACACTGGCTTGCTAAAGTCTATTGCAGTAGTGCTCTTTTGCAATTCGTCCATAGAAGCCTTAGCGTATTCTTTTAATAGTTTTCTTTTTACTCCACCTGTTCTTTTTCTTTTAATCCATGGTTTTAAGTTGTTCATTTTTTATTTAAAGTGTTAAGTATAAACAAAACTACCGTGATGTAACTGACGCGACGCACTATCAAAAATAAATCAAATCTGACATAATTTAAACACCAATAATCTAGATTTCCTATTAAATAAAGCCGAAAGCTGTAAAATAGCTATCAGCTACACTTTATGCATTTGGCATTAGGATAGAGTACACCTACTCCAATTTACATCTCAGAGTGCTTAGTGATTATCTTATAAAGGTATTGGCTTTTGTAGAGATTACATATCAACTTTTAAACAGCCATTAAGAAGCTCGTTGAAGTAGAATTAGTATAGAATAAATGTATTTATAAATATTAACGGGACTTAATCGCGTATTGAAATCAATATTATTTATTTACCTCGACGTTTCGATGACATTACAATCACCGTGGTCACGAGTAGAAATATGTTTTCAAGTCGCGATAGTTTAAAAAGTTTTAGAATAAATGTACACTAATTAAAAGCCAGTGGTATTATTCGATACTTTAATGCAGCCCGCGGCTTTAAAAGAGAGTTAGTTTTTTGGATTAACCAGTCGTTAACAAGCTTTGGACCTTATAACCAGCTAATAGTCTCACATGCAGCCAAAAGCTGGACTAGATCATTTTTAAATTCTACTTAAATGCATTTAGTTTACTTTATCGCCATTATAAAGTCATTAGTCAGCTGTGCTGTTTAATAGTGTATAATTTTTCCATAATACAGTCTAAAGACTAGTCCTACCCTTTAGTACATCTGCTTTAAGGCTGTTTCCTGTAATGTAGCTTGTTAATACCCTAATTCATCGCTAATGTGCTACTTGGGTATGAATTAAATACTTAAATATAAATCATATACAAAATAACTAATCTCGGATGTGTTTTGATACTTACTGAGGCTACATTATGAAAATTAGTCTAAATAATAAAGTCAATTGTATTCAAATTGCCTACAAAGTGCAATCGTTGGTGGAATTCATTTTTTTCTACGAATTTTTAGATTTATTGTCAACGTGACGTGACTACCTACTGTAAAATTACTACAAAATGATTAAAAAACATATTAAGTACTAAGATTTAGTTAGTAGTAACCAGCTACAAATACATATTAATTAATTATTTTATTCGTATTTGGTTTTAAATATAATGTAAAACTAAATATGACCCATAATGCTTCGAAAAACTAAAACAAGATTATACAAAATGTTCACACCTGTTTCGTAAGTACTGTGAAAAAACAGCTCAATTAACAAAACCAATAAAATTGTAATCGGCATAAAAGGTCTTTATGATCATTATCATCCACCATAATCATAATGTCAGCACGTCTTTTGCGTAATGTCAGCTTAATAGTCGGAAAAGCAAATATATTGGGAAATTTGTTTTCCTAAACAATATTTTTTTAGGAAAACAGATATTTGGACTATGTCGTCGACCCTGGCTGCCGACACACTTCCTTGGACCATCCTCGGCCACCATTAAGTACTTAGCTGTTTTTAATTATGTTTAACGAATGCTTATTTAAACCTATGAGTTAATTTGAGAGCTACGCGCAGGTGTCCCGCCAATCTCAGTCGTCGCGCTCGGCGCCCAGCGCTGATATTCGGCGACCGAGACCGGACCCACCAATGAAGAACATCGGTGGTGTTAAGAAGATCGACGCAGAAGGCTTCACAGTCGTGGAGAAAAAACGCCGATCAAGCAAGCGGTCACGAAATCAGCGTGGTACTGCTCCTCTGTCTACTGGGCTATCTCTGCAGGCAGTGGAGCCGACCATCGGGATCTACATTTCCCGCCTGGACCCGTCCATTACCAGAGAAGCTATTCTCCGTTACGTGGACGAGAGGGGCCGATGCCGGATCAGGGAGCCGCCCGCAGTACTCGTGCATGGCTTGAAGCTGTTGGAGCAGAAGAAGGAGACCAACTTCAAGTCGTATGTACTCCGAGTGGCTGCCAAGTACAAGGACGTATTCCTCGCTCCGGACTTCTGGACCGCGGGAGTAGTCTACAGACGGTATAGGGAAGCACCGCCTACGAAAAAGTCCCCTGACTAATTTTAATTAGGTATATTTTGTGCATAATGTATGTTAGTTTGCTAGGTATTTATAAATATTTATTCAAAATTTATTAGTTTAGTTAGATGTTTAAATCAGTGGAGTATAGGGCACTGGTGACCTGTAGCACAGGTTTTATATACCTATTTCAGGCACCAGTCTCTCACAAAACAGGCTTACCTCTAACCTTTATCATTATTTTTAACTGTAAGTATTTATTTTAAAAATTTATAACATAAATATATATTTTTATATTTATGTGTTGTGAGAGAATTAAATAAACAATTTGTATTTGTATTTGTATTTGTAATTTTAACTCTTGTATAATAATTAAATGTATCTGCTGTCTGTCCTTAAATAAATTTTATTATGTTGACTATTTTATTACTTACTGAATATAAGTAAATAAGTAATGTTTTATGCATTGAGATGTATTAAAGAGTCACAATCTAATAGCTGACAACACTCAAAAAATGTGCGTGCAAATTCAATGACATTTGACATTTGAATGTAGAAGTTATGTCGTTTGTTTTAATTTTCAATGTCACTTGTACGCAAAAAAGAAAAACTCTGCGCACTACGTAGCGTGCGCCGAGTTTTGGCGTTTACATTTTATTTGTCTGATTGTGGCTCTATAATACATCTCAATGGTTTTATATAACAAAATTAAACATAATTGTGCAATAGAAGCCAAAAATATGTATCAGTTTTACACCAGAGCTACATTATTATATTAATTTCTGTTAATTATTTTATAATTTATCTTTCAGTATTCATTTTAGAAATAGTTGCATAGATTAATTCAGCTGAACCTGTTTATTTTTTATTAAAAAGTAAGTTAATAAGTTCTTTAAATAAATTACATTACTTGGGCTGATGGGAATTATTATTACGTACATGCCTCAAGCTTTTATTTTTATAGACATTCTTTATTGGGGATAAGAAAAATAAAATTTAACTGTAAACAAGTAATTATTTAAACACTGGGAGGTGGTGAATTGATATAAAATTAATAATGCTAATTATTTCAGAAACATTAATTTTTAAAAGGTATCTTCAAATAAGTAGTTATTAATTTGTCATCTCAGAATTAATGAAATAATACTTTAATCGCATTAAGTGTATTTAATTACCTATTTTAATAACATTATTAATTGTTTAATTAGTTTTAAACATTGCCACTTTGTGCCACATATACATTTGGCAGCTAACTTGATATTTTTCAGAAAAGATTGTGAATGACTGATAAAACTATTTTCCTGGCTCATTAAATTTTCACATAAGTACCTACTTTTGTTACATAATATGTACGAGTATTTTGTAGTTCAATACATTGTAGGTATAAAAAACTGCACAGTAGAATAATAGAATAATAATTTTTAATAATTAGGTATAACGACCAAACGAAACATAGTCACTGGGTGGTTATTCGCTATGATCCAACAAAACGTAACGATCTCAATACGTTAATAACGCGAGCCGCGTTATGTTCTGTTGGGTCATAGCAGCATAGAGAATAACCACCCTGTACCTACTCCAAGGCGCGGTGGACTATTGTAACCCAAAATTATTCACTTTTTTTACTTTGAATATTAGGTACTTTACTACCTTACCTTGTTTACTCTACACTATTTTTCTGTTTTCATTTTGTACCTACATTATGTTCACCTGTAATTTTTAATATTATATATTTTTTATTTTAACATAGTGAATGAACTCATGTTTTTTCGAAATAATGTGGCTTAATTTTTGTCGGTATTATATTGAATAGCGAAATACATGTATTAATAAACTAACAAGTCTTTTAATTTATGTAGGGTGATGATTACGTATACGTATAGTATTATATTATCTGTGCCTATACCTACCTATTAGTGTACCTACTGGCTGTGATCGCTAACAAGTAGAAACCAAAAAGTAAAAAAACAATATGATCACGGCTGTATTACCAAGGTGCGGTAGACGTATTATTTCATTATCTTTAACGTCGGGCGAATATTAAAGGTAAAATTCGTGATAAATACCCGTTTGCATATGTTTTATAATTCATTATCTTTAGGCATTATTAGATTCTTTGAAGATAGAAGGGGGGAGTCAGAGGTAAGTACTTATGTCCAAATACATTTTGGTACAATGCCCACATTTTGCAGAAGTTAACATTCCATACTTGACAGGTTGCAAGCCCATCGACGCTGCTAGAAAGCTAACTGGTTTCCTCACGATGTTTTCTTTCACCGTTTAGAGCTATGAAATAGATTATAAACATATCTCGCGAGCAACCCCTCCATCTCAGATTATAAAAAGCTCTTTTACAGGAACTTGTAAACGAGTCACTGTGAGGTGTGACTCGTTGGGAACCCACTATACTATAAATTCGTATTTATTACATCTTTTTCTGAAATACTTTGGAAGAGTTTGGGGGGGGAGACCTTTGACCTTTTTTTTAAAAGTACACTATAAACGGCACACGTTTCTCCGGAAGTAAACGCTCTTCCAAACCCTCCAGTCGGGCATTTAACATGCCCCCCACCTGGAGCATCACCGACCGGATCAATTCTTCCTGCTGCGAGTTGCAGCCGCTAGCAGGGGATTGAACCTGAGCTTCTGGGCGCCTTGCACCACCCCTTGAAGGCATATCTTCATGTTCCGACACTTTCAGTTTTAACTCCATAAGCTCCTTGCGGAGGTCCGACATTTCAGCCCTGAGGCGGGCATTGTCGGCTTGGAGTTTCTCCGTCTCTTTTGCCACCGTATTTTCGTAGAGCGAAGTCACTGCCATCTTTATTGAAGCTGCAGCCTCCTTAAGGGACTTCGCCATTGTACCCTTAAGGTTCCCAGACTTCGCAACCACCATGTGAATAATCTTAGTGGCGTCGTCAACCTGCTTGACGAGGTCTGTAGCAAGACCACACTCTTCATGCACAGGCTGAGGCGGGGCCACAGTGCGAGTTGCCTTGTGGCTCGCCATCTGAGCAGCAATCTCTTCCTCCGCCTGTATTCGCGCCTCTTCACGACGTAGGGCACTAAGGTCGGCCAAGGCTTTTGCATGACCAACGTATTTCCCCGTCGAGGGAGGGCGACCTCTGCCACGTTTGGCCAATCGGATCTTTGGATCCACCACAGATGCCTCATCGCTCGAGGAAAGCTCCGAAAGGCACACTTCATCTCTCCGCCTCTTGCCAGCCGTCTCCTTTTGCCAAAACTTGGCCGGGAGTTGTTCCAGCGTCACGCTGCAGGCACTCATTCTAGATTCAGCGTCCGAAACACTGTTGAACGAAACGTCGCTCAACGACCCTCTCAAGCTGCTTTGCTGACCACTAGCTGTGGCAGCATAGCTGCGCGCTTTTGCACCTGAGCTCTCCCCCACTTCACAAAGGTCTATGCGACCAACACCAACGTCCTCAGCACTGCTTTGCACTAATGCGCAAGCAGTCTCTTCATCCACACTAAGGTCTTTACGACCAACGTCTTTTTTATTTTTAGGTTTATAAGTTTTTAGATCCATAATTAAATCTTACGAGTATGGGGGATATAAGTGGTCACACCCGGCCAGTGCCCCCTGTAGCCGGGGAAGGGTATATACTACGGAGGTCCCCCGGTATCCGTAGGGTTTGTTACAAGTTTTCCTTCTCTGAGACCGGCCAATGAAGGCAAGCCCCCCCTCGGTCTGCACTGCCACGACGTACCACCTTAACGCCCGATAAGGGGTCCTTGAGGTGACAGTACAGAACCGGCGAAAAGACGGCGTTATCTTTCCAGGTGGCAGGGTTAGTGCCACCTCACCCGACTTCACAATGCTTCCTCCTCCTCTGCTAAACAGACTCGGAGAAGCCTCCCTTCACAACAAACCCTCTCCGACCAACGGCATCACGCCCAACCCAAACAACCCACTTCCCCCCCATTCTTCCCACCTTCATCCACAGCGCCATCTGATGAGCAGAGGGCGCGTGGAGAAGTAAACCCAACCCTCCCAAGCCTACCCCACCGACAGAGTGCCGGCGCCTGTGGTTTCTGTTACGTCTATTTCAGAAGGAAATAGACCAATAACAGGCGGCACCTCGTGAAGGAAGCAACCACAGACTTGCCTTGGGGATCTTCACGACTTGCGCTCTCCCCCAAGACCATCAGCCTTCTTACCCGCGAACCCCTGCGGCGTAAGAAGGGCCCTGCGTTTATCCAAGACCGGAGCTAGGCAAAACCAACTATTAATGGATAAACACAGGACCCGCCCAACCTTTTTTTTTTTTTTTTTTTTTTTTCGTCGGAAAATGCCTTATGCATTCCCTCCCGCCGTGGGGGCGGCGGAAGGGATATGTGGGACTCGCACCCACTAAAAACCGACGGGGTCCTCTTAACGCCAAATTGCCGGGGCTATGGGCACGCTTTCGCACTCTTCCACGGCCCCGACGGCGCCGCCCTGAAAAGGGCTCCTCCGACTGGTGAGGCATCGGCCTTCCACCTAGTCTCTCTCGGAGAGAGAGGGGCGCGCGGAACACCCACGCGCGCCACCTCAAGGCCCTTAAGGGACGGTAGTACCCCCCGGTACTACCGTCATGGCCTGTGTTATGGGGGCCGGAAATGATGGAGACTCCGGCCCCCCTCTCCATTTAATCTGCATCCATCGGCGCCCTCTCATCCCGCGTTTGCGACGGAGGGCAGCCGGATGCTGTCGGCTCTGAGGCGTTGGGAGAGCGTTTTGCTCGTCCCTTTCGCGACTTCGAAGAGGCACAGGCCTTTCCGCCCAGACTGTGGGCGGAAGGCCTGTCTGCCGCAGCACAAATTGAACACTTGGGCGCGGCTTTGCATTCTGCGGACTTATGACCAGGCTGACTACACCTGTAGCACTGGGCATTTGGCATTTGGGCATAAATAAAATGAAAAATTTATCGCGAAGTTACATTTATTGGCCCCACCTCGATCAAGATATTGAACAATTGTGTAGAATTGACAATTCAACGTGCCCTCCGAAGCACTGAAGCGCTCAGCTGATGATGCCACTTGCGGTCGCCCATCCAAGTAGTGACCGCTCAGAACGTTGCTTAACTTCGATGATCTATCAAGAACGTCTTAGCAAGCTTCGCCAAGAGCGCTTCTCTCTATCACACTAACGGCCGAAATTAATATTCAATCCGACGAACGATCGCAGATCTATCTCCTTACCCCCGGTTCCTATATCGAACGTACGGATATCCGTAGGTCGGTCGTCATAGCAACGTTGTTATCTGTCAAAAAGTGTCATACATTTTGTGTTGAATAAACAACGTTGCTATGACGACCGGACATCCGTCTTTACGTGCCTCATACGGTCATAGCACGGTCATTGTATGGCTCGCCAGCAAAGACCATATCTGTGTATATTTGTTGCAGAGCTTTAGCACATCTCTATACGCTAGCAGCTGGTTTCTGACTCTGTTCACGACTACCCTCTCGTTGCCGCTCGCGTGTCGGATAATGGATGTGTTTCTCTCCGAAGGCATCGAGATTGTTTTCAAAGTAGCTATAGCGATGCTTACTAGAGGAAAAAACGACCTACTTTCACTTGATATGGAGAGTATTTTGAAGGTAACACTTTACACTATTGAAAAAAGTTTACATTATATTCATAATTATAATAATTATAGCTGCGTGTGCGGTCACTTCAATATTTGTATAGAAAATATATCGTAATATTTATGCCTTGCTATAATTTATAGTTATATATATTATAACTACGAGTGTGACGGGCTTTAGGCACGTCGTAACCGTATTTAGACACATGTCTTGCAGACACTTTATCAAACAGATACACAGTTATAAAAGAAAAACTCACTAAAAGTACGGCTGCGACGGGATTCGAACCCGCGAGATACTAGCGATCGCCCTTTAGACGGGCTGCAATAACCACTCGGCCACGAAGCCTTATGACGCCGAAGACAGCATTACATATTGTCAGGTTATAAGCAAAACTAAAATAAAAAATAAAAATAATAAGTAAAGTACATAATTACCAAATACATTAATTATATTATGAAATTAAGTTTAGTTTAACACTAATAAAATATATAAACTATAGATACACAGTTTTCCTATGATAATAATTCCTATTTCCTATTTAATAAGTAATCCTATGATACTTTTAGTATATACAAAAGGAATTGCCGTCAAAAGTGGAAGGCGACCCGGATGGCTTCATGAACCTGTCGTATTCCATCAAAGTCAATCCCAAGAAAATGAAGAAGCTTGAGAAGGAATACACAGTAATCAAAACCAAGGAACAAGGAGATATAGCTGTGTTGAGGGTAAGTGCAATATTTACTTAGGTTATGGTGACCAGTTCCTATATCTGATTTTCCGAGTGTAGAGCCGTGTTGGCCGTGTGGTAAGCACCTCGACTTTCGTTTAGAAGGTCGCGGGTTTGAATCCCGGCCGTGTATCAATAGATTTTTCGTTCCTGAAAAATGCACTTCAATACGACCTCTAAACGGTGAAGGAAACATCGTGAGGAAACCCGCGGCTAGTCAGCTGTTTTTCCTGTGGATATGGCCGGCTAAGCTGAGAGGATGGTTTCGATGCTGACCAAGTCTATTCCATCTCAACAATGTCCCAGGCACTACAGTGTCCCGTTAAGTGTATGCAAAATTGCCTACTGACACTGCATAATAATAATAATAATTAGCCCGTTATGGTTTTGTCTAGCCTTAAACCCGTTATCTCACAGTCTTAACTCGACTGGCTTAGGTTTTGAACTTTACAATACTACTGACAGACAGACAGACCACTCGGAAAATATTTTAAGTCACTTAATGTATATGGACGACATAAAAATATACGCTTCCACTGAAGACAATCTAGAACATTTAATTCAAGTTACAGAACAGTTCTCGGGCGACATCGCTATGGAATTTGGAATTGATAAGTGTAAAATTAGTTCCTCAAAATCAGGAAAAACTTACAGACATACCTATAACATGCAATCAGGTGAAATTATTGACCCCCTAGACGAAACTGAAACTTACAAATACTTAGGTTACCAGCAATCGAAGCAGATCCATTTTAAAGAAATTAAATCTAGTCTTACACAAAACTTCAAACATCGCATAAACTCAATCCTTAGATCGCAGCTCTACTCTAAAAATACAGTAAAGGCAATAAATTCTTATGCTATTCCTATACTAACTTACTCATTTGGTATAATAAATTGGAGCAAAGTGGAATTAAAGAACCTCCAACGTCTCATAAATGTTACCATGACGAAACATCGGAAGCACCACCCTCGCGCTTGCATCCAGCGGCAGATTCTACCGAGAAAAGATGGAGGGAGAGGTATTGTCAATATCCATAATCTACACAATCATCAAATAACAACACTCCGTACATACTTTCACAACAAAGCAGAAACATCTACCCTCCACAAGTCAATAGTTGAACTTGATCAAAAACTCACACCATTAAATTTACAGAATAGAAATAAACAGAAAAATGAAGAACTGACTGACAAACATACTTTAGTTTCCGAATGGGCCCTTAAGTCTCTCCACGGAAGACATCTCCACGATCTGAGCCAACCCACCGTCGACATGCAGGTGACAGTATAATGTTGAAATAGTTCACTCGAAAAATTACAGATGGCTCTTTAATTGATTTGTTTTAGTTTAGGACTGGAAATACAGATGTTTTTGCATAGTTTCTCAGCTGAAATCACAGATGGAGTGATATTTAAGTGATATCCAAACGTAAACTTGTAAATAAAGTTATGTAATAATTACGTGTTAAATAATTACCAAGCTGTGTTAAAGATGTTATTTTAATTAACTATGTATTTAAATGTAAATATACTAATAACATTAAACTTTGTGTAACAAGGATTGATGTATCCAAACGAATTGTTGATAACTAAACGTTAAACTACTTCTAAACACTATTTGACTTTTTAGGACATAAATACCAAATCTATGAATCCAGTTTATTTTAGAAAAAGTTTTAACACATTGTCATAAAACTACGTTCGCAATATAAAGGAAATGAACAAAGATTGTAATTTCTGTTCTGTGATTGGCTATATCATGTTCCCAGTAAAACGTGATTTACTAACCTTTAGGATCATATAAAGCGGGAAGACAATGTTTACTCGTCATAAAATAAGTTTCAACATCTTTTTAGAATACTGTGCTCAAATTAAAGTTGATATCTATAGAAATATGACTGGCTGTTTTGTGATTGGTCGACATTGTAATACCGTTAGAATGATATAAAAGGGAGGGCAAAGCTCGTCACGGGACAGAAAAGTATTATCCGCGAGCAGTCCAAAGTTAAGTACTTGCTACCTACCTGTTTACTTATGTGTTATGTTATACCTATGTGTAATTATTCTGTGTGTGTGTACTAGTAATAATACTGTGTATTCATCGTATCTGCAAGTAACTATTGACGAGTAAATTGTACCTGGGTACTTTGGCTTTGTCGCCCAGTGGATCTATGTCTATTGGGCGTAAGTTGGAATTCCTGGTTGTATAAAGTTGTTCGTTACTATTTACGTTGTATATATGTATCTTGGTTGGGTTGCCAAACTACTTGTGCTATGTTTGTACCTCGTTAAAGTTTCATGTTCATTATCTCTCGCTACCCTTTACTTTCACCAACAGCTTACTTATAATTTTGCATAGTACAAACCATGTCTAGTCTAGCCTGTCCTAACATAATGTGTTTCTAGAAAACAATGTTCAAACCCGTGTAAATGTTTTATGTTATAAATAAATATTGTACTTACCTACTTATACTCGAATTTAAATTCTCAGTCCCTACTTTCCAACCTAATAGGTAAAGTACTTAGCCGTTAATTAGCCTGTTAGGGATAGCGCAGGTGTTTGTTATCCGGATGGGTGGTGCAGGTTCGATTCTTGTCACTGTGCCCATCCCATCCTCAGTAAGTGTTGTCTGTATGAGTAGGTAGAGCCCTGTTTTTCTGACATCAGAAGTGGGATACCATGCCCTTAGTTACAAGTTCCTAATGTTTTATTTATTTCAGCGTGGACACTAAATCAAATGCTGATGGTCACCATAAGACGATCCACAATGCTTCAACAGCACACCAAACCGATGCTACGCTGCCGCAGTTACCTACCCCGGGAAAACGACTACAAGCTGGTGCTCCAGCATCGAGACTCCAAGGAATTGCAGTTACCTAGCTAAGTGGCCAAGTTTGTTAACGTTTAGTCTTAGTAAATTGGTAAATATTAGATAAATCTCTGTCCATTATTAAATAATTTGGTTCAATTAACATCTAAGGTTTTTAACCAAATATTATTGTGCTTCCTTTAAAAGGACCGATCCGTATATTTTTTTTCTTTAAAAGGGCTGAAGCTAACAATACTTGACCGCTGCCAAGTGTGTCAAATACCAAGTCAGACGATTTGTTATATCTAAATTAAACTAACTTAAGTTAAACGTGTATTCAGACTTTAATGCATAGACGAAGGTAGTATTATGTATGACAAAGGAATCCATTGCAAAACGATTAAGTTACCATTTCATACCCATACCTACGTATGTCTTGCCTTGATTATCGAACCCTCAGATCGAACCAATTCATTTTGAATTACTGTTTTATTATCGGAAGAAATTACAATTTAATGACGCATACCAATATCTGTATAGGTGAATAGGTACTACCTAACCTTTAATGTGCAATGTCGTTTACGTAAACATGGTTAACAAAAATAAAAACAAGTCATTTATTTTATAGCTTTTTGAAGATTTTTTTTATTAGGTTGATAATACGAGTAGGTATTGTTCCCAAGCAACACTGCCTATTCACTGTTCCAAGTTCATGATATTTTTGTTGCTCAGTAGGTATGTACCTACTCCCTGCCTACAGCATAAAATAATGTTCTACTCAAAGTGCAGTATTAAACTAACAACATATTTATTCAAAAACTATAGATGTTTAGTAATAGTAAGATTTTTAAGTTTTTTTTTATGCCTGAAGTACATAATTCTGAACACTAGATTATCGCCCCATACTTTCCATATTTATTTTATTTAAAAATTAATTCCGTGAAGTAAAAGGTCATTGGACTATCCGACCCGGTCAAGTGAAGCATTCTGTACAATAACCAAACTACCTAGTTTGTAGTTGTCAAGTTGAAACCCACTTCATTTTCTATACAACGTGGGTATGAATTTTAATTTTAATTATAATTTATAATTCTTTATTGTGTCCAATGATATTTAGGTATACCCTCAATGTTGCGAGTTAAAATTTAAAATTAAACATTTGGTCACTTTTTTTTTTATGTAGGTACATATAAAATAGGTACTTAGGTACTCAACCACATTCATGTAAAAACGTTGTCTAGATACTTAATTAAAAATCGGAATCCTTGGGATTTCCACGAACACACGGTAATGGTCGTGTAGATCAATACGTCACAATAGTATTCAATAGGCTTATTTCTTGGTGTCATAGGTACAGCTTGTCAGATTGGCCGAGCGGTTTATTTAAAGTACTAGCTGCGCCCCGCGGTGAATAGCTCCCGTTCGAAGTACCCTATTTTTTTTTAATCCAGGGTATTTGCAATTCTAGTATTAAATTTCATTCAAATCCGTCCATCCGTTTGAGCGTGAAATAGTACCAAACACACTTACACACACACTTACTTTCACCTTTATAATATTAGTGTGTTATGGTATCCATGTTTTACAGAAACGAAACTAGGTACCTACACTAAAAAAGTAGGTAGCTAATTTTATACCGCTACCCAACTACTAGAAATCTCAAGGTTTTAACCCAATAAGGCTTTTAATTGGCTGTTGCTTAAATATTTCAAGTTTTTAATCATGCCATAATAATTCTCAACAAAACATCAAATGTAGGGGAAGATGTTTGTGTATGTAGGTCATTGTTGGTAGTACCTAGATACTTTTTGGGCTAAATGATAATAGGTAAAATCGAGATCATAAACTAAAGATTTAAAGGAAACAAAAAAAAAATAAGATAGGTGTTTTTGATATTTTTTTAATCACAGACTAGCTGCCCGTCCGACTTCGCACGGGTATAGTGATGTAGGTGTATATAGAAGTTGATGGGTCCAGGTTCAGTAGAAAGATGTAGGTAGGTACTTCACTTCAGTTTATTCGGTCCCACAATTCACAAACACAATTTACAGATAGGAGTACAAGGCACAATAGATACGAGTAGATATAGATAGTTTGAATAGAAGAAGAAAGTATATAAATAAGATTGCGACGCGTATTACAATATTTTACGGTGATATCGTAAGAGACAAAAATAGTGCGCGGAAGATTCCATACTAACTGCCGGTCAGTTATCCAACAGTCGGCATATCCCATAATGTGGGTAGGCATACGTTCGGTACAAAATAATGAAGTAAATATGTTGGAGTAATAAGAATGAACATAGTGCGAAGTATGAACTGTAGTATGAACTGGTAGTATGAACCGTAGTATGAACATGTGATATGAGTATGAACGTTGTGTGAATGTTTGTATGTATGTGTAATGTAATGAATATATAATGAATACATAAATAAACTGTAAATTAATATTAATAGGTACATAAAATAGATAAAAGTATTAAGAGATCCCCACAAGTGAAATAATTTTTTGAAGTACCTATTCTTGAGTTATTGCGATTATTTAAAAACAAAAAAAAAAAACAGACTTTGCTTTATCTTATTAATAAAAGTTTAAATGTAGGTAGGTACCTATTATTATGAAAAAACAACTTTAACCGACTATCATTGCAACTTTAGATAACTGGGAGAAAGAATGTTGGAAAACTATTTAAAATGTTACGTAATATTTTTAAATCTCACTTTCACACAACACAGTACACCCTCACACATAACGCAACACACCGCCCAAGCACATACATAACATAATGTATTTTTTTTTGTTTTAAATTTACAAATCCATTGTTTAGTCGTCCTATTTTATTGTGTTTGTACATAATACAATATTTTTTTTTGAAAAAACGAAAGATCTCCTAAAACAGGTATTTTATACTTACTTAAACCTACGAAATGTAGTTAAGCTTAAAGATGTAAAAATATTTATATTTGTGTGAGTTAAGTAAGTAATATTATTCACATAGATGTTTAGGTTTTTAGAATAATTACCTACTTAGTTAAAAAAGGCCTGGTGAATGACTAACATGGCAATAAAACCAATTTAACGAGTTAGTCATTTTGCAATGGAACTTATGATGAAATATAAATGGTGGTCAATGGTGTAAAACAAATTTTAAAAAATTGTTATTCAAATAAAACGATAGTATTATTATTAATATTATTATTATAAATAAGATGAATAAAATATTTTGTACCTACTTAAGTAGTTATTTAAATGTGAAATGAAAAATGTGAAATAAAAAAAAAGAAATTAAAGTAAGATGAGATGAAATGAGATGAGATGAAATGAGATGAAATAAAATGAGATGAAATAAAATGAGATGAAATAAAATGAGACGAAATAAAATGAGATGAAATAAAATGAGATGAAATAAAATGAGATGAAATAAAATGAGATGAAATAAAATGAGATGAAATGAAATGAGATGGATCATCGGTGCTGTCCATCCTGCGGGTAAGACACCATCAATGCGTATTAAGAAAAATCATTGATGTTGTCCATCTGGTGATAAAACAGTAAGACAGCGTCAATGCTAAAAAAAAAAACATAATGTTTTTTTTTTTTTAAGATTGTTCGTATATAATTTACCATTGATGCTGCCCATCTAGTGTCAAAACAGTAAGACGGCATCAATGCTAAATGTAAATTTTGTTTGGGGAATATTGTTAAAAATGTAGGTAATTACATAAAAAATCTACTTCCTAAGAACTTATTAGTAATGATGGTTAACCTACCATTTTAAACAAAAATGGTTAAACTACCTTAGTATAAGACTTTAGTATTTCCTAATTACTTAATAAAAAAAATGTAAAATGAAAGTGTTGAATGACGACCATCAGTGCTGTCCATCTTACGGGTAAGACAGCATCAATGCATAATTGTAATAGTTTTTAAGAAAGACCATTGATGTTGTCCATCTGGTGATGAACAGTAAGACGACGTCAATGCTGAAAAGAAAAAACATGTTGTTTTTTTTTTTTTTAAGATTGTCCGTACAGCACTTAGCATTGATGACTGCTCATCTGGTGACAAAACAGTAAGACAGCATCAATGCTAATAATATTTGTTTAAGAAATATTGTAATAATAATGTAGGTAGGTAGGTACCTACATAAAAATGCAAAAGCCCTATATTTCCTTATTTTGTTGATAATGTGGGTAGGTACTTCGAGAGCGAAGTACTTATCAGAATGGCCGTGACAGTATAATGTTGAAATAGTTCACTCGAAAAATTACAGATGGCTCTTTAATTGATTTGTTTTAGTTTAGGACTGGAAATACAGATGTTTTTGCATAGTTTCTCAGCTGAAATCACAGATGGAGTGATATTTAAGTGATATCCAAACGTAAACTTGTAAATAAAGTTATGTAATAATTACGTGTTAAATAATTACCAAGCTGTGTTAAAGATGTTATTTTAATTAACTATGTATTTAAATGTAAATATACTAATAACATTAAACTTTGTGTAACAAGGATTGATGTATCCAAACGAATTGTTGATAACTAAACGTTAAACTACTTCTAAACACTATTTGACTTTTTAGGACATAAATACCAAATCTATGAATCCAGTTTATTTTAGAAAAAGTTTTAACACATTGTCATAAAACTACGTTCGCAATATAAAGGAAATGAACAAAGATTGTAATTTCTGTTCTGTGATTGGCTATATCATGTTCCCAGTAAAACGTGATTTACTAACCTTTAGGATCATATAAAGCGGGAAGACAATGTTTACTCGTCATAAAATAAGTTTCAACATCTTTTTAGAATACTGTGCTCAAATTAAAGTTGATATCTATAGAAATATGACTGGCTGTTTTGTGATTGGTCGACATTGTAATACCGTTAGAATGATATAAAAGGGAGGGCAAAGCTCGTCACGGGACAGAAAAGTATTATCCGCGAGCAGTCCAAAGTTAA
Source organism: Xanthorhoe designata (assembly GCA_963582015.1). Lineage (NCBI taxonomy): Eukaryota > Metazoa > Arthropoda > Insecta > Lepidoptera > Geometridae > Xanthorhoe > Xanthorhoe designata. The sequence goes on from OY757032.1 coordinate 13,479,951, forward strand.
GTACTTGCTACCTACCTGTTTACTTATGTGTTATGTTATACCTATGTGTAATTATTCTGTGTGTGTGTACTAGTAATAATACTGTGTATTCATCGTATCTGCAAGTAACTATTGACGAGTAAATTGTACCTGGGTACTTTGGCTTTGTCGCCCAGTGGATCTATGTCTATTGGGCGTAAGTTGGAATTCCTGGTTGTATAAAGTTGTTCGTTACTATTTACGTTGTATATATGTATCTTGGTTGGGTTGCCAAACTACTTGTGCTATGTTTGTACCTCGTTAAAGTTTCATGTTCATTATCTCTCGCTACCCTTTACTTTCACCAACAGCTTACTTATAATTTTGCATAGTACAAACCATGTCTAGTCTAGCCTGTCCTAACATAATGTGTTTCTAGAAAACAATGTTCAAACCCGTGTAAATGTTTTATGTTATAAATAAATATTGTACTTACCTACTTATACTCGAATTTAAATTCTCAGTCCCTACTTTCCAACCTAATAGGTAAAGTACTTAGCCGTTAATTAGCCTGTTAGGGATAGCGCAGGTGTTTGTTATCCGGATGGGTGGTGCAGGTTCGATTCTTGTCACTGTGCCCATCCCATCCTCAGTAAGTGTTGTCTGTATGAGTAGGTAGAGCCCTGTTTTTCTGACACAGGCGTCGAACGAATGGCTCCATCGAGGCGAACTCTTCCCTGAGACTGAAGGGTTCATGATAGCCATTCAAGATCAAGTTATAGAAACCCGCAATTACCAAAAACACATTATTAAAACGCGCAATCTAACTACTGACTTGTGTAGGCGCTGTAACAGCTCATCTGAGACTATTCAGCATATCACGGGGGCTTGTAAATCAATCGCTCAAACGGATTACAAGTTCAGGCACGACCAGGTCGCTAACATAATTCACCAACGACTGGCTACCAAACATAATCTCATAGAAACACCTACGAAACCAACGCCTTACTATAAATATGTCCCAGACACTGTACTGGAGAACCAAACCCACAAACTTTACTTTGATAGAGCCATCCTTACAGATAAAACTACTCACTACAATAGACCGGACATAACACTCATTAATAAATCAAGTAAAACAGCACTTCTCATAGATATTGCCATTCCCAACACACACAATATACAAAATACAATCTCTGAGAAGCTTTCAAAATATGTAGATCTGAAAAATGAAATTTCACGGATGTGGAGACTAGAAAAAGTCTCTATCATTCCTATAGTAATATCTTCAACAGGCGTTATCCCTAATCAACTCTTTCAGTCGCTTGCTCTGCTTGACTTGCCCAAGCACACGTTTGCTTTACTACAAAAAGCCGCCATCTTAAACACCTGTAGAATAGTTCGCAAGTTTTTGGAAAGTGACCTCACCAGTGATGTGCAGACATCTAACCCTAGAATTATAACTCGAGATGAAGCAGATGTAGGAAATGATGTGCACTTGGCTTAGGCCCGTGCTCGTCATTAAATTACCGACTCAAGTCAGTCGAGTTGATGAGAATCAAACACAAATAATAATAATAATAATATATTTTTAATTCAGACACAAGATCCATATAAAACTTACATTATGTACATTACTAACTAACTTACACACCTAATAAAAACTACAGAGTAGGTAAACGTACCTAATTGTCTACATCTTAGGATGTTAATTGTATCCAGCGTTTGTAGGTGTCAGTTAGAATTAGTCTGTCAGATAGACTAGTAATAATGCCATTTTTACACATGCCAACTCTAGACATGAATTTAGCGATGCGGCTTCTTTGGATGGCATCAAAGGAGCTCACTCTCGCCTCCAAGAACATCCCGGAGGCGCTGCAGCACCATTCAAGTCCAAACAGCTTCCTGAAGACATTGTTGTAAGCTACTCTGATGCCTCCAATCGCTTTTTTGGTATAATTTATCCAGAGTTGGCACGTGTAAAATGACTGACAGAATGTTTTGAAAAGCGTTTTTTTAACATCATTAGATGAGCGTGCAAATTTTCTAATAATCATATTTCCGACTGTACAAAGCGCCCTCCGCTGCCGCTCGATATCAACGTCATCTTTAAGGCTCGATGTCACTATATGGCCAAGGTACTTGAAGTTCTCCACGATTTCAATTGGCAGACCGTTGAGAGACACGCCTGGGATATGATCGGGTCCCTTACCTGACCTAAATACTAACATCTGTGTCTTCTTGGTATTGTATATTAGTGAGTGGTCTTTAGCATAGCGTTCGCATATCTCGAGTAGCTTTGTCAGGCCTTTAATCGAGGGGCTGAGCAGCACCATATCGTCAGCGTAACTTAGATTATTGACATACCTGTCGTCTAATCGAAGTCCAACCGGAGTGCTGCTCAGCTCCACGATCAAGTCATTAACGTAGGCGTTAAAAAGGTCTGGAGAAGTGACACCCCCTTGTCTCACACCACACGATAGTCTGAAACTATCCGATAGTTCGCGGTCCCATCTGACGTTGTTGGTCTGATTCTGATACCAATATCTGAGCAATCCAACAACGTCATTTGGAGCTTGCGTCCTATCTAGCTTTCTCCATAGTAGGTCATGACTAAGTGTATCAAAAGCTCGTCTTAGGTCCAAGAAGCATGCATACACACTTGTATTACCGGCTTTGTAGAAGTTGACTATCTGTTTTAAGGAGAAGATGGCCATGTCCGTTGACACGTGTGGTCTGAATCCAAACTGGGCATCATCAATCATAAGATTCGGCGTAAGTCTCCCGTGTATAATCCTTTCAAGTACCTTGGCCAATATTGTGGCGAGCGAAATTGGTCTGTAGTTAGCCACGCTCGAGACGTCACCTGTTTTGTTCTTCAAAATAGGTACAACCAAAGTCGTGATCATGTTACCTGGTAAATAGCCATGTCGTATGCAGATGTTAAAGAATCTCGCAAGAATTAAACAGATGTCCTGGCCCGCGTATAGCAAGTGCTCGATGCTCAGGCCATCATGACCCGGAGATTTCCCACGTTTCATGTTTTTCAGTAATTTTTCAACATCACTAGCTGTTACTGTTATGTGGGGAACTTCCGAGTCACCATGCCCTGAACTGTAGCTGTTGTTTAGTGTTCTGTTGTGTAATAAATTACTGCTAGGTTCGACGTTAAAATGAGTTCTAAATAGGTTTGCAATATTTTTCTTATCTTGCTCCCCTTCAATATTAATTGGAATACTAATTTTGCTATCAAGTTTCTTTGTTTCCTTCCAAAATTGCACAAAGTTACCCAAAGAATGCTCGCGAGCCAATATATCCATTTTAATTTTTTGTTGGTTATTCTGAACATATTTTACAGCAGCCTTAAATTCTCGTCGCGATAATGACATAGCCTCATAGCAAGGTCCCGAGCGCGGCTTACCAAGAAGCATCCAGTTATAAAAGTTGCTTCTAGCTTTAGCATGTAAATCTTTTACGTGGTAATTCCACCCAACTAATTTCAATTTAGACTTTTTACTCTTGGCGCTCTGCACAGCCGAAAGTTGCAATATTAAAATAATTTCATCATATAATTCATCAATTTTAACTAAGTGATCACAGTTATTGCAAATACCAGCGTCAGAACATTCTAAAACATTAAAATCAAAAGTAGTTAAAAGACTAGACAGTTTTTTCGTACATTTTTTATAGTACGATTCAATTTGGTACTTATCTCGCACTCCCCACACATGTTTCTGGGTTTGAGTTTCGGGTATTATCGTAGATTTAGTCCTTATGTGGTTGTAATTACATTTGACAATAAGTAGGAAGTGGTCAGAGCAATACGTATCATAAACTACACTGATATCAGTGACAAGCGCGGCGGCCGCTTCAGTCGCGACGCAGTGGTCGAGCCAGCCGCATGTCCCGTGCGCTTCGCTAACGTAGGTGTAGGTATTTGGCGCGAGTCGTTCTAAATCATCTAGTAAAAAGAAAGGCCTGTGCTATGGTGACCATATCTTTTTTAGCATAAATTTGAATTGAATAATTTAACGGCGTAACAGTCGGTCCAAAAAAAGGAGTTACTATATCAGAGAAGTAGCATGAAATAAATAGAGAAGGAAAGAAAAATAGAGATCAATATGAACCAAAGTAGAGTTACTATCCAAGAAAATGGAGAGTGTAAAAAATATAAATGCTATAATAGTGGCAAATTAGGTATCAGGCAGTCCAACTGTTTAACGCTTTACCTGGTCCTTTAAAGTCAACCAGCAACTTCAAAAAATTTAAATCTGGTGTCAGGGAACTTTTGCTGGAGGGATGCTTTTATTCGGTAGATGACTTTTTAAAGCGTTAGGTATTTTATTGACTTTTGACTGTTTTTCGTTCGATTGATTATAAGTAATTAGGTATTATTATTATTTTTTTCTTTAAGTAGTATTGATTTAATTTTAATTATCATGTGTTTTGTTTGATATTTGTATAATTTTATTTGTCTATGTTTAGGTTAAGTTTATTTCAAATACAATGTAAAAATTGTTTATGAATAAATAATTGAATTGAATTGAATTGAATTGAATTGAATTGAATTGAATTCGGAGTGTCGCAAAAGCTAAACTAAACTAACTAAAATGAATGCCATCCTTTTTATTCCCATCGCTATGAAAGGGACGGCAACAATTTTAGTTAGTTAAGTTTAGCTTTTACGGCACTCCGAATTGCCACAGCTGTCTGTATTCCTAGTACTTTTCTAATATTTCCTTCCGTACCTCAGTGTCTGAGACAAGAGAACCGTCTACTAAAACAGCGAGTAGAGCTCTTGGAGAAGGAAAGCTCAGCGCTCGCGGAGCGCCTGGTGCGGGGGCAAGTGGACCGGGCGGAGGGGGAAGAGGAAACATTCGCGCTGGCTCGCGAAGTGCAGGCTTTACGGCGAGCGCATCTCGACTCACAGCAGAGGTTGGCTCTCGCCCAAGACGAGATACGCAGCCTGGAGATGACTATAGCTGAGGTGAGCATTGAGATGTATTAAAGAGCCACAATCAGACAAATAAAATGTAAACGCCAAAACTCGGCGCACGCTACGTAGTGCGCGAAGTTTTGCTTTTTTGCGTACAAGCGATATTGAATATTAAAACAAACGACATAACGTCCACATTCAAATGTCATTGTAGAACATTGAATTTCACATTTTTTGAGTGTTGTCAGCTATTAGATTATGACTCTTTAATGGAGGTGAGGTCGTAATTTCGTATGTAACTTGGGTAATCAGGGCTTAGAATAAATAAATAAACATAAATACTCTTGGACATTTCACACAGCGTCATCTAACATTCGGAAAGTCTATGCTACACATCGGTGAAAGAATTTTTGAAATCGAATGAGTAGTTTCGGAGGATACCCCAAACATACAAACACCTCTGTGGGGCAGTGGGCGAAAGCCCGCCTGAGACGCAGAGGTTGCGGGTTCGATCCCCGCCGTGGGACAAATGTTTGCATGTTCTGTAGATATAATATGTTCCGAGTCTGGTTGTTTTTCTATGTATAATATGTATGTATTTACAAAAAAAATATTATCTTTGTAATATATATCAGTCATCTGGTTACCATAACACAAACATTAAATTGCTTAGCTTGGGACTAGATGACGTCGTGTGGAATGTCCAAGGATATTTATTTATTATTTATTTAGTAAATCGACTTTACCTCTTTATAATATTAGTATTATAGATTAGTATAGTCATTAGCCTATATTATTCTACTACATGCCGAAGACCTTCATTACCCAGTATTTATGTTCCTAAACATTGGCAAGTAAGACCGCAATAGAAAGAAAGAAATAAAGAAAAAATCATTTATTCTTGTCGGACCTCAAGGATCACTTAAGTTTCGTTTTACATGCTAGGTGATTCTAATGCCTGTTCCAACGCGACTCCCTACACCAGGGAAAGAATCAGGCAAGAACCTGGTGGTGTGGGCCTAGCTTTTTTTTAAAAGCGATCCCTTAACAATCTAAAACCCACATTATCAACAGAACAACTCACGGCAATCATCTCTGGAAGGTATGAGTGGAGAAAGCTCGTCGCCAAAAGGCGAAGAGCTGGCCCGATGTCTGCAACGCGAGCTTGTTCGCGCGAGACTCCACGCAGCCGAGCGGGAAGCGGCGGAGAGGGAGCTAAGCGCGCGCATTGCGGACCTGGAGAATGAGAACAAAAGTCTGCGGCGACAACATGTGGACAACAATGTTGCACATTTACAGGTTAGAAAGAGATGGCGAATTAATAATGACATTAGGCCACAGTGTATGCTAACTGTGCATACATAATAGTCTGCCTACCGACTTATAGATATGAGGAGCACATGAACATGTATAACTGGAGAATCGAAAGTTTCAACAACCTATTGTACCTGGATGTATTGACACATGAACATGTATATTTAATTGATTCAAACAAGAATTTGAAATATGACTTCTCCACGTTTAATAAGTACACTGGAAAAGTAAATAATCAAGGCATAAAATCAATTTTCCAAGATCTCTATAGTCTCATTTTGGACTTACAAAATTATAACATGCAACAAGAGTCTGAAAATATATCGGACACACTGGAGCCAAAGCCCCAGCTTTTTCGTGACTCACGGAAGATCGACTAGTCTTTTCCATCTTAATATAGCAGGGGCTATTAACAAGCAAGAAGACTTATACTGCGCCATTTTACAGTTAGAAAAACGATCACAAATTGACATAATTTGCCTCAGTGAATCATTTATACAGAAAGGAACGGAGAAAAGCCTTAAATTAAAAGGATATACAATGGCAGCATGTTATTCGAGAAAGAACTCTAAAAGAGGTGGCGTTAATATTTTGGTTAACAATAACATAGAGTTTAAAAACATAGCTATTGACATATGTGAGCCTTGTACCTTCGCTGCTGTGCTGTAGATCTTACTCAATACCATGTAAGATTAATCTGCATCTACAGAACCCCATCATCGAATGTTTACAGGTTCCTACAAAAACTAGAAGATCTATTGATACATTTAGGAAGAAACACACATAAGAAAATTATAATGTGCGGAGACACGAATATAAATACTTTAAAAAAATCTAAGGAGCTATCTAGCTACATGAAACTACTGGAAACATTTAAACTGGATCAGAAAATTATTGTACCAACACGAATTACAGCCTTAACAAGTTCTTGTATTGATCATATTGCAACCAACATTGAGGATGGTAAGGCATCAGTCCACGACTTGGGTCTCTCAGATCACACGGCGCAAATATTTCAATGGACCAATAAACACAAAACCAAAACACAGAAAACACAGCATTGGTTTGAACTGAAAAGGGACTACGACAACGATAACTGCATAAAATTTATAAACTGCCTCTCAGCTCTTTCTTTTCAAGATGTATTTGACGAAACTCTAGCGAACTTAGCCTTTGAATCCTTTGCAAATACTTTTACTCTTTTTTACAATTTGTGTTTTCCAGTAATTAAAATTAAAAAAATGCATCATTTAAATAAGAACTCTAGGTGGTTAACAAAGGGACTTAAAACAAGCAGCTCTACTAAACGACATTTGTATCTTAAATGTAAAACTAAGACACGTACTGATAAGGACAAAACCTTATACTCAAACTATAGTAAGCTACTAAAAAAATGTTTTATTGCTTCTCAAAAAAACTGTAATATGACATACATTCAAAATGCACCTAATAAAGCCAAGGCAGTTTGGAATGTGATAAAAAAACACTCGGCTAGCGATGTCAAAACTGGCGAAATAAATAAAATTATTATTGATAATACTGAGGTGACCGATTCATTGTTAATAGCTGATAGTTTTAATAATTATTTCATTGACATTATTCGTAATAATATTTCCATTGACATGAATTCTGCAAATTGTAATTTCAATGTTTTGTCAAATGAAAAAAGCATGTTTATTACACCATTGAGTGTCGATGAACTTGATAAAATTGTAAAATCTCTCAAAAACTCAAAATCTGTAGGGTATGATGGCATCCGCACAGACATTGTTAAATTGTGTATTAGATATATATCAGCACCCCTTATGTACGTTATTAACCTTTCATTGGAACAAGGTACTTTTCCAGAAACCCTAAAAAAGTCAATAGTAAAGCCATTATTTAAGAAAGGTAGTACAACAGAACTTAATAATTATCGACCGGTCACTCTAATTCCAATCTTTTCTAAAATCTACGAAAAAGTAATGTTTTTACGACTCTACAGCTTTGTGGAAAAGTGTGAAATCTTAAGCGATGCACAAAATGGTTTCCGTAAAAATAAGAGCACAACTCTAGCTACTTTTAATTTAGTCAAAAAGATAAACGATGCATTAGAGAGAAAAAACCCTGTTTCTGTTATATTTATGGATATGAGTAAGGCATTTGATTTTGTGTGTCACAATAGACTTTTACAAAAACTTTTTAGGTACGGTATTAGAGGACCAGCCTATACTTGGATTCAATCGTATCTATGCGATAGGAAACAGTGTGTAGAAACTTTAAAATTTGACATAGAAACAAAAACAATTGTACCAACAAAATCTAGTTTTTTAATAAACAAATATGGCGTACCTCAAGGAAGCATTCTTGGGCCACTTTTATTTCTCTTGTACATAAATGATTTACCAAAAACTATCAATCATCCTTGTATTCTGTTTGCAGATGACACAACAATCATAGTTGAAGGAGTTGATAAACATTGCTATGAGCAACATGTCAATTCTGCATTGAAATCAGCTATTAGCTGGCTTAATCAGAATAACCTTAAAATTAATATAGAGAAAACTAAATGTATACAGTTTAGAACTAGCCAAGGCAAAGAAATTAATTTAAGAGTATCTTACGAAGGACACATTGTCGAGAGTATACCGTGCATTAAGTTTTTAGGCATTTTTATTGATAATTTATGTTCTTGGAAACAACAAGTGGATCATGTTTGCTCCAGATTAAATAGCTTTGTTTACCCACTACGACGAATAGCTCAAACTGTTTCTAAAGAGTCTGCTATTACAGCCTACTATGGATATGTCAATTCACTAATACGCTACGAATTAATGATTTGGGGTAGATGCGTCAATATTGATCAAGTTTTTATAATGCAAAAAAGATGCATAAGAGCTATTTTTGGTTTACAAATGACAGACTCGTGTAGGCCCTATTTTAGACATTTTAAGATTTTAACCCTGACTTGCATCTACATTCTAGACATAAGTTTGTTTGTATTCAATAATAAAGACTTATTTCAACAAGCTAATACAATGACTAAATATAGCGTACGGACAAGTAAAAAAAATAAATTATTTAGACCACAGACCAGATTGACATTATGCGCAAACAATAGCTTTATTATGGCAATCAAAATTTTTAATAATCTCCCTGATAGTTTAAGAGAAATGACATCAGTGACTAGATTTAAATTCAATTTGACAAAATGGCTTGCTGAAAAATGTTTCTATAGCATAAATGAATATTTTGACTATAAATTGTAATTATTATTAAGTATTATTAATTATTACTTTTTTGACATTTTTTTTTTTAATTATTTGAAGTGTTAAACTGTGACATTATTGAAGAAAAAACAACAATTTTTAAAGCATGCATGTTAATTAATTTGGATTGACAATTATATTACTTATTATTTTTTGTTTTTCGACATTACTAAATTATAAATATCAATTTTTAATATTCATACACCTGTAAAGGTAGGTTTTGGTAGAACTATTTATTAACTTTGTGATCTAATGTATGTATTTTTTTACCACAGAACTTTTGATTGGGTGTACCGAATTTGAAAATTATTTTTTTGTTTGAAAGCTGGTGCTTTCCGTGTGGTCTCTCTTGAGGATCTTCAGAGTTTGAACAAAAAAGCACCTCAAGAGAAACTTGCTCTCCTATTACGAAATTTAAGTGGGTATAATATATTTTTTAATTTTGTTTCGTATTCTCAGGAGCACAAACAAGAAGTACCGTCGGTTCCGGTACAGTCGAATGTTGTGTCCGACATAATGGCGACACCTAAAAAGCTGTTGCGCGCTTGGGAGGGACGCTCGACCGACGTACAGAAGATTGAGGAGGAACTCATGTCCACTCGCATTAAGGAGGTGGAAGCACTCACTGAACTGAAAGAGTTAAGACTGAAGGTAATTTATTGTAGGTGCAATGCTTCACAAGATTTCGCTTGCGGCCATTGAGTTACTATACTGAAGAGTCACAATCTAATAGCTGACAACACTCAAAAAATGTCCGAGCACATTCAATGTTCTACAATGACATTTGGCATTTGAATGTAGACGTTATGTCGTTTGGTTTAATGTTCAATGTCTTTGGATACTATCCTCGATACCGAGTCAAGCATCACAAATGTATAAAAATCCAGTGCAGCGTCTCCCCCGGTAACTTGAACTAAAAATTCCATTTAGAATACTTGACACATGAGCGAGGATAGATTATACTACACATAAACCGCCGGTAACCCTACTGAGCTCATGGACGAAGTTCTTTCGTAAAGTTCAAAGTTAATGGTTAAAGTAGTCTATGTACCTATAATATGTATGTATTTACAATAATAAATGTATACAAGTAGTATATCAGTCATCTGGTTACCATAACACAAGCATTAAATTGCTTAGCTTGGGACTAGACGACGCTGTGTGGAATGTCCAAGGATATATATTATTATTGATACTATACGATATATACGATATTTATTATTGGACATAATTATTGTTAAATAATGTCGTATTTTGTAGTTATGTGTAAGTATAGTGTACCCTGGTTCTGACGGAAGATCAGCGTTGTGTTTTTATAAGCGCAACATAGTGCTGAGTCAGACCTTTGTAACATTTCCAACTGTGTTTCATCTATTTTTTTGTTTTTATTATGTGTGTGTATGTTACAAATAAATCATTTATCATTATCATTATCATTTATCATTATTTTGTTTATTTTTTTAAAGGTAATGGAGCTGGAGACTCAAGTACAAGTTTCGACAAACCAGCTCCGCAGACAGGATGAGGAAACGCGGCAGCTGAGGGAGACGCTTGATGAGACGCTGCAGCGGGAGAGGGCGCTGCAGTCGCGGCAACGGGAGTTCCAGCACAAATATACTGATCTGGAGAGCAAGGTACATGAACAAGACTTCGGGCTGACGTTTCTTGACTGAGTTCAGTTATTGAACTTAACCATGGGGTACCATTTCCTTATAAAACGCTTGCAGTTCCAAAAAATAATAATAGATAGCGTTACGTGTTGCGATTTCGAAATAATGTCTCTGGAAATTCATGTAAACACCAAAATTATGCCAGAATCATACATTTTCTGTTCTAAATATATTTTTTTAAATATAACGAAATAAAATATCCCATTATTTTATTTCCTAGATCAATTTCTACAAAATAAAATAAAATTACATGACAATAATGAACGCTAGATGGCGCTGACTCAGAAACACAGGTAAAACGGGATAGCCCGACGAATTGCCCGCAAATTCAGGATTGTTTTCAATGTTCTACATGAGGCATCTGTACTAGTGTATTATATAATCTGTGGTTCAGTTATTGAACTTAACTAATTTGACAGCACTAAAATTGATGCTATCTTTTTTATTTCGATCGTTATGAAAGGGACGGCAACAATTTTAGTGCTGTCAAATTAGTTTAGTTAAGTACACTGATCTTGAGAGCAAGGTAAATGTACAAGACTTCGGGCTGACGTTTCTTGTCTGAGTTTTGTTGAACACTTTTTTTGACGACCTCTAGCGCAGTGGGCGAAGGCTCGCCTGAGACGCGGAGGTTGCGGGTTCGATCCCCGCCACGGGACAAATGAATAAATAAATATTCTTGGACACACAGCGTCATCTAATCCCAAGCTGAGCAATGTTTGTATGTTCTGCAGATATTTGTTCCGGGTCTGGATGTTTTTGTATCTTCATTAGTATGTTTGAATTTACAAAAAAAAATTATCAAAGTTTTATATCATTTATCAGGTTACTATAACGCAAGCATTAAGTTGCTTAGCTTGGGACTAGATGACGCCGTGTAAAATGTCCAAGGATAATATTATATTATTACTTTTAAACCGACTTCTAAAGGAGGTTTCTCAATTTTACCGTAGGTACTTATATTATTTTATTTTATTTTATTTTTACAATTTTAGGAAAACTTACAGCTAACAAAAAAACAATTAAAGAAAGACTAAGTTCTAAGGGCTAATTACAAGTTTCCACATGTCATCATTATTGTCCTCCATAGCCTGTAGTATCCCTCTGCTGAGTGTACTGCGTACGTACCGTACATACATAATACTTATTAAATATTAAATGTTTTTATGTAATTTGAAAATAATGTTTTTAGGCGAAATACGAGTCCATGCAAGCAAATATAAGAAACATGGAGGATGCTCAAAGGATAGCCGAGCTCGAGACTGAAGTTTCCGAATATAAACTCAAAGTGAGTACTCTACGCGATGATTTCCACTCACAGCTTTAACACATTTAGGCGTTTGAAAAAAACGTTTTTTAACGCAAAAGATCCAATACAAAGGAGACTTCTAAATACAGCCGATCATGTTTTGTTCTTATTATTTTTATACAATGAGCGTTTTGAGCATTGAGATGTATTATAGAGCCACAATTAGACAAATAAAATGTAAACGCCAAAACTCGGTGCACGCTACGTAGTGCGCAGAGGTTTTCTTTTTTGCGTACAAGCGACATTGCACATTAAATAAATAAAATAAAAAAAAATAAAATTCGTTTATTTCAGACTTTTAGTCCATAGATTGTTAGTAGCACATACAAAAATAAAAGAAAAAGTAAAATTAACCTAGTTGTTAGTACAAAGTATAATGACAAGTTATCCAACAACCAACAAGGTATCCTATCTAGATCGCCTTCCGGATAAGGCTTACCCAGAAAGTTGAAGAACATCTATCAGATAAAGTCCTCAGAATGCTGTTGCGACTGTCCCGTATTCTGCGGATCAGGGAGGCAGTCTTTTTGCGGATAATTGCCTCAAAACCATCAGTTTGGTATTCCGCAAACATCCCCGATGCACTACAGAAGCGAGGAAGCCGCAACATCATCCTGAAAACGTTATTGTATTGGATACGTAGCGTTGCTAGCGACTTTTTTGTATGGTTGACCCACAGACTACCCGTGTACATACCCTGGCAGTAAGCTTTGAAAAGCGTGAGTTTAACGTCTTCAGTACAGCGGGAAAATCTGCGAGCCACCATATTTCCTCTCACTGCTAGAGCTCTACGCTCCCTCTCAATGTCAGCATCGTCTTTAAGGTCGTCGGTAACTATATGTCCCAGGTATTTAAATTTCGACACTCTTTTAATGATTAAGCCATTTAAGGTAATATTATTAGTATTGATGGTACAATTACCGGCGGCCTTAAAGACCATGCACTCTGTTTTCTTAGCATTATACATGAGACCATGCTCAGTGGCATATGTCTCACAAAAACTTAACATTTCTCTCAGGCCACTCACCGTTGGGCTGAGCAGCACCATATCGTCTGCGTAACTTAAGTTATTGGTGCTGATGCCATCTATACTACATCCGACACGCATGCTGCTCAACCCCACGATGAGATCATTGACATACATGCTGAAGAGGTTTGGAGAGCTTAGTCCACCCTGTCTCACCCCACTCTCCAGCTTGTACCCATCTGAAAGAGTATGTGCCCATCTTACAAAGTTGGTTTGATTGCCATACCAAAACTGAAGCAACTTCTGCATTTCTACCGGTACACCCCTGCTCTCTAACTTCTTCCACAGCACATCGTACGAGACGAGGTCAAAGGCCTTGGATAGGTCAAGAAAGCAGGCGTATATCGGCGTCTTTCGGCTGGTATAGTATTGGACAGTGTGCTTAAGACTTACGATTGCGCTTTCAGTAGAAAGTCCGGATCGAAATCCGAACTGAGCGTCATGTAAATCTGAGTATTTGTCTAGGTAAGAATTAAGCACACTGTCCAGCACTTTAGCGATGACTGTTGCCAGTGAGATAGGGCGGTAATTCCTCTTATCCGAGACGTCTCCAGTTCGGTCCTTCACAATAGGCACAACGATTGTTTTCATTAGGTCATGTGGTAAGTATGTGTGACTGATGCACATTGTGAAGAACAGAGCGAGGACCCTCGGTAGATGAACACCCGCCCGTCTCAAGTGCTCCACGCTGAGACCATCATGGCCGGGAGATTTACCACCGGTCATTTTATTAAGGGCCAATCTTACCTGCTTGGCAGTAAAGCACATCGACGACGGCGGCTCTTTCCCCGGACATTTTGGACCAGCTGTGGAGGGAGGGAATCCTGTCGAGGAGCCAAGTGGGGAGTGCACATTAAAATGTTCCATGAATAAGTTACAGATATGCACTGGCTCACTCTTCCCATCCACACTCACAGGGTGGCCAGGTCTAACATCATATTTACCCGTAGTTTTCCAGAATTTGCCAAAATCTTTACCCGCTCTATGCTTAGCCAAGATGTCCATTTTAAGTTGCTCCTGGTTGTCTTGGCACCACTTCAAGCGCCTTTTAAAAAATTTACGGGACTCGTGCATTTGGTCAAAAATTTCACCTGATCTTGGACGATTGTGTTGAACCCACACTTTGAAGTTAAGTCTGGCCACCCTGTGAGCATCATGGACATGCTTGTTCCAGCCACACAGATGTTTACTTTTATTACCCCTACCAGCATGCCTCTCACTAGTCTCAGTAGCTGCATCACTTAACAAACGTACAATTTTATCATATAAGGTATCAAGCACCCGTTCATGCTCCTCCAAACTGCATGATCCGTGACCGCACTCAATAAATTCGGATGGAAAGTCTATTTCACGCAGCTTAGAGTTACACAATTCATGATATTTAGCTATTTGTGTCTTGTCCCTCTCCCCCCATATCACCCTGTTCCGATGCAGGTCGCTATTGACAATTTTAGATCTAACACAACTTAAGTCACACTCTAAAACTAAGGGTAGGTGGTCAGACACAAAAACATCCTCAATAACTTCTACCTTAACAATTGATTGCAATGCTGAGGCCGACACAACACAGTGATCCAACCATCGCCGGCAGCCATGGACCTCGCTGACGTATGTGTAAACATTGGACTGAGTGCCCAATTTCTGTATGTCAGCACAGGTCCAGCACTGCTCCGCACAGAAGCTATTGAGTTCTACATAAAAAGATTCACATGGGTGGGCATTAAAGTCGCCTAATATAAATATACTAGCAACATCCTCGCTTGCCACAATTGCACTAATTTCCGCCAGGACCTCCGTAAAAATAGGTAAGTTGTCAGTTGAGTCGGTGGGCATGTACACTGAAAATATTAGAATAGCGCACCCCCCTATACTCGCTCTGACAGCTACCAGCCGGTCACTATTACATTTTAACAAACTAACATTATCAAAAATTCCTTTCCTCCAAAGAATGGCCACTCCCCCATATGGTCTGCCCTTCAGTAAACCTAGAGACGTGTCCACAGCGGACTTACCTGTGTACTCAAAGTTGTTAGAAATAGTACCTAGTAACGGTATATCATGGGGAAGTAGCCATGTCTCTTGGAGCGATACTATATCGGTCGTTTTACAAATATTTTGCACATCATTAAAAGACCGCTTAAGTGACTTACAATTAAAACTTATCATTTTTAAATATTTATTAGACTTAGAATCCATACAAAATGAGTTATGAAGCTTTTACTATATTTTCAGGTTTTGTTTTGTACATAAAATGCACAAAGCGCCTGAATGTAATACCATTTGGCCAGAATTTATCATTTAAAAATAAATCTAATTTATTCTTAGAAACATACAATTTATAAGCGTTGTAAATTTTTGTTTTACGCATATTTATCATTTTTAAAGATACAGTTTCATTAGTTTTCTCCTTAATGTAGGCAATAATGTCATTTTCTGTGACTTCCTTACTAACATTTGAGATCAAAACAGGCACTTTGGTATCCGCCGCCTTAAATTTATCATTGGGTTCAGTAGGAGCACAGCCTCTTTGACCAATTAACTTATAACGCTTAGCAGATTTGCTACGCACTATCTGCCACTCTGAGTCCCTAACTACATGATCTGATTTTTCATTTAATACCGGGGCATTCAATCCACCGCGCGCATCGAGTCGAGTAACGGGCGAATTTGTGTTTGATGTAAGCACTGCCGTAGGTAGGAGCGAAGCGGCCGATCCTTCGCACCTTAGTGGTTCACGACTGGTACCGATATCACCCGAACCGCACACGCCGCCGCCGCCGTCACCGTCACCGCCCGCCGGCGCCGAAGCAATCGGTTTAGCAGAAACCGCATTCTCGCCACGGTCTCCACGCGCGCCACACTATGCTTTGTCTCACTTGCACTTGCACCTCGGCTGCACTCGATTCTCGCCTGGCTATCTCTCTCATTTAACTCTGCCGAAACCGAGGTAGTGGCCTCTACGTGCTTAGTCATCGCTTGATTTTGGACGCAACTCAGCGGCGATGTACAACTACCCGCTTCTATTTCATTTGTTGACGAGTGCATCACTGCAACCGCCTGCAGGTTGTCAACTTTGGAAACAGCTGATGCCTGAGAAGTATTTATAGGCACATATTCAGGTACGTACTGCAGCCCGTAGGGTCCACTGTCTTGTTCAAAACTCTGCTGCAGACAAGCTCCTCTGTTTTTATTTACATATAAATTTTCTCTTGAGGAGAACTCATTTATTAGAGATGCATGTTTCAAGCCCTCTACCTCCTGTTTAAGTAAATTAAACTGGTCCGAAGTTATCGTTTTTTCTTCTAGTAAACTTAACTGATTTTTTAACCATACGATCTCCTTCAAAAAGCGAGTCACATCAATATGATCAAATGTTACTGGTGGAAGTAAATGCAGATCTTTTGCCACGAAAACTGGGAAGATCTCGGGATCTGCAGTTTTCATTAGGTTTATTATATCACTTAGGTCTCTTGACTTTTTCTTCGTACCCTCTCTTCGACGTAGAGGCATCTTCCTGGTACTAGGCATAGAATCAAAGAGTAGTGTTTTTGCCTTTACAATATCATCTACAGAGAAGGACGAAGTGCACAGCTGTTGAATACTCTCTTCGTCCATGTAGTCCATCACATTTCGCACAAAAGCCAGTACCTAGTTCATTGATAACTACGTTACAATTTATACACTTTGCAATATTAGAACACATCGTCCTCTGCACTAATGAGTCACCGTACAAGCGATATCGACGCGTCCGCGTTATGCCGCGCAACGCGTGAGACTGAAATTAAAACAAACGACATAATGTCTATATTCAAATGTCTAATGTCATTGTAGAACATTGAATTTGCACGCACATTTTTTGAGTGTTGTTAGCTATTAGATTGTGACTCTTTAATACTTACATCTCAATGGTTTTGAGGAAAATTTTTGCCACAAGTTTGATTGGTCTAACTCTATTGTGATAACGCGCAATGTCAAAACACATCAAATTCTTTGAATGACGTTAATCTGGCTTTGAAACGAAGAAATGAGGTTTAATACCTGTAAAAAACCTGTCACGTATGGAAAGTTAACTTCTGCAAGATTTGGGCATGTACCAAATATGTATTTGGACATGCCTCTGGCATGGCAGGTCACTCTCTACCCTTAGACATCTTCAAAGGGATCTAAAAATTGTCTAAAAGATCTGATAGTGTGTCTACTGTTATATTTTCTATGTCTACCGCTCCCTGAGGGCCTAGCCAACCGGCATTCGCTATGAAGCGATTCGATTTCTATCATCGCTACACCTTTGATTTGACATTTCTGATCGCTCGAGTTTTCGTCATCGAATGTCAATTCCTATACATTTTTTTTTTAGTTTCTAATCGAAAGCGATTGTCGGGCTTTTTGACGGGAATTCAAGATGGCGTGTTGTCTCTTTTGTTTTATTTTCCGAAATTTGTGTTTTGGCGAATGTTAATATGTAATAATGGTGGATTATTAACTGTTAAGTGTTCGTGAACGTACATAAGTGTAGGCAAATGAAACAAAACTGTATATCATTGCATTTCGAGTTCTCTCAAAAAGTCCATGTAAAAAGCTGCAGTAAAGAACCCACATCTTTACTGACGCTGACTATGACTTTGACTCGACCTTAACGAAACGAAAATATATACACATACACATGGTAGTGGCTAAATGCGTGGCAAAAGCCGGCGAAGCCAAAATAAAGAAGAAGAAGAAGAAGAAGAAAGCGATTGTCGAAATGTAACATGGCTAGGGCCTCTGGGATACAGTCGTGATCATATTTAATTTAATTTCTCTAGAACGAAGTGATGGTGACTGAAGGGGAGCTTCGTAACAACAATGACGACACAGAGCGCGTTCGAGAGTTGCAGGAGCAAGTCGCCGAACTCAAAGCCGAGGTACATACTAATAGTCTTACTCATAAAGATCTGTCAATTTAATATAGATTTACCCCCGGTTCCTATGTCCAACGTACGGATGTCCGTAGGTCGGTCGTCATAGCAACGTTGTTTATACAACACAAAATGTATGACACTTTTTGACAGATAACAACGTTGCTATGACAACCTACGGACATCCGTACGTTCGATATAGGAACCGGGCATGAAAGAATGTTTTTTTTCTTGTTACTCTTATGTCCATAAAAAGAGATAGCAACAGATTTAATATACATTTTAGCTAAAGTAGGTTTTCTAATTATGCGTTAGGGGGTAAAATATAAAATTATGTTTGATATTGCTACAGTTATATCAATACAAACGCAAAACATAGTGTGCATAAATAGGCTATAATTTTAGAGCATATTTATGCACTTCTTCACACACTGTTTTCTTAATGTCCTTATCGGCAATATGATGCCGTAAACGCATTGAATCACTCACGGTAGGATGTAGGGGACCGTGGGGCATAACGGGGACGCGGGGCAGAACGGGGTCCCCCCCCTGTAGCCGCAACCGCAAGCGGTAGCCACGTGTTTTATCCACCGTCGGGGGACCATTTTGCATCGGCGCTCAGTACGTAAGCGATTGGCGGGCAGAGTGCATGCGTTAATTTTTTAGAGGCAATAATATTTTTTCGCGTCGTTTCATCTAATTTTGTGTCGTGACTGAATTGCTTGTAAACAGGTGAGTTTTTATTATGACTGTATGGTTTAATTCCTATGTTTTCTTAAGTTCTTTGTTAATGTCAAGTTGAGGATGAAAATACTTTACATATTTATTTGATTTTGTTATTGATGATTTATTATAAAAATAAACATCGGGGCATAACGAGGACATAGCTACGGGGCATAATGGGGTACCCCATTATGCCCCGTCCCCGTTATGCTCCCTGTTATTTTAGGTAATTTTTTCTCATGTTTATTTTGTTATCTATTGTTTTAGCTATGCAAAATGGTTCGTACTTACAAGAAAAAAACTTTGAGAAGCAGTTGGTCGGCGGAAAGGATGAAAGAGGCTATTGATGCGGTTCTTAGCAAATCTATGGGCTACAGAAAAGCTGCAGTACAGAATGACATACCACAGACCACATTGGAGCGGCATGCAAGCATAATAAGGAAGGGCGAGCTTGCTATTGGCGAGAAAAACTTAACTTTAAGCCTGTTTTTTCTAAACGGAAAGAAAAAGAGCTTGCGGAATATCTCAAGGACATGGAAGCACGTCTTTTTGACTTTGATTGGTCTCATACGGCCTGTGCTGGTGTTAATGATGCTGACGCTGAAGAGATTCACGTTTGCATCAATTGTGAGAAAAATTAGACAATTTTTGGGTACCCCGTTGTGCCCCGTTTTCAGTACCCCGTTGTGCCCCCCCGTTGGGTAGGGGCATAATGGGGTTTTAGTAAGGTTTTAGTTAATGTTTAAAAAAATATATAATTAGATGTTATTGTTACTTACCGAAGAATAATGCCAAATGCTTCTTGAATAATTGCCAAACTGGCTGTGATTAATGTTTTTATTTTAATATAACTTTTTGATACTTTTATCGTTGTTTTTCCTTAGCGTCCCCGTTATGCCCCTCATTCCCCTATCAGGTTGTGTGAGCGTCATAAAACACATGCTGACGCACAAATCAATCTAATTTGTTTCATACAATTTGATGATAAATAAGACAAATAATAGAACTTAATATTTTAATGATAAATAACATCATAAATTCATACCTATGGAATATACTAACCAGACATAATAACGCTTGCAAAGATATAACAGAATCAAAATGTCATTTCATGAGGGCGAATGCGCACAGCAGTGTGTTTCACAAAAACGACGCTTATGTCATTGTTTCTTTGCTTTGGGAATCACGTGTACATAAAGAAACCACGCAATGTGAGTTACTCACAACACTCACGTCATACCGGCTGAACCGTTGAGGTAAACATCATAAAGGCCTTCATAAAGATTTGTAAATTTAACAAAGCTTAAAGAATGTTTTTTTCTTGTTACTCTAATGGCAATGAAACGAGATAGCAACAGATTTAATAGCCGGTTTAGCTAAAGTATATTATCTATTAAGTATATACTAGTCCATTATGAAAAACGGGGTAATTTTATATATGAATTACATTATGACGGAAGTTTTGCATTTGCACTAGCCGCCATTTTAATTACTTTGCCTGGAAAGAAACTGAATTTATATTTATTAAAAGTACAATTTGAAAATGTTGGTTGTTTATGTAGGCGTCGTATTGTTCAGTTACAAATCGGGGCGTAGTATTGTTCAGTTAATTCTAATTGCCGATTTTAAATTTTCTAAGTGAACTATTTGAAATGGTCCAAAACTATGTTTTTCAACTAGGTTGTTCACTCTATATCTATATCTATGATCAAGGAATAAACTATCCGCTATGCAATTATTCACTGTATTATAATCAATACTTTAGCTACTTTACATTACATAACGCGTTACTTACTACCTTCTGTATTCGAAAGATTAATGACACATTTATATAGGTCTATTTACATTGCAAAATATGCTCTTACATTAGCAAAAACATAACGCAGGTGACAAAGACAAGTTGCACATTCTGTCATAATGCCCAATCACCTGCGATTTTAGCATCTATGAACGGTCCATTTGTGAAATGGTTGTTGTGCTTTATTAAGCGTCGTCCTATTAGAACGCGACTAAGCGATCATCGCAAGTCCGCGCGATTTTCAATCGTACGAATCCGCGATCAAACATTCTGATATGGAATAGGTGTCCTAACCGGCATTCGATGCTAGAATGATAAAGAAGAATGACGTGAGCACCCAATGGTCGCATCGCTTACTCGCGCGATAATCGCGTAGTCGCGTTCTATTATGACGATGCCTTTAACGCATCTAAAATGGACCAGTATAAATATGTCTAGTAACTACGCCTACAAAATAATCTGAATAATAAATTCTACCTGGATAATAAATTCTGACTCGTGTTATAAAACATATGCAAACGGGTATTTATCACGAATTTTACCTTTAATATTCGCCCGACGTTTCGACCGGATTGCACCAGCCGTGGTCGCGGGAAGACTCGTGTTGTTTGGCACTGCACAGTTTCCGACACCTATCACCTCGCCGGACACTGAGCCCTGGAAATGGCTCGAGTAAGTGCAATTATTGATCAATCTGGACTCATCGTTTGATGCGTTAACATGGGCCTACAAACTTATATATTTACTTATATCATTATTTGTTAGTGCAATCGAAAAATATGTATGATAAATAAGACATACTTTCGTATTCTATTTACGAATTTACGATAGATCTACGATAGGAACAAACTTACGTAGTCTATTGTCTTTTTTAAACTTTTGCTATCAGAACCCATTATAAAACATATGCAAACGGGTATTTATCACGAATTTTACCAGTCATCCCGCGACCACGGCTAAACTATCTAAATAATATTAAATAATTGAAAATTAATACGAAAATCTACTTAAAATGTGATAACATAACTACTTACTAACATAATGTCCTACAGCCTCATGTTAACGTATTATAAACGCGAATATTGAGAATCATTGATGTTTGCTTTGTTTTTGAGAGTGTCACGCTATTCTTACATTGTTGCTTGCTTGGTTACATTGATGCTTGTGGTGGCCATACACCATCTTGTCTATTGTCCAACCGCTTCGACAGTGTGTGGTTTGACAGTAGTTGGGTCACTCTTCAAAATCAGCGTAATTGGTTGATCTGTCTGGTGCTTTTTAGAGTTGGACCCAAAGGGTCAAAACGGGATAACAAGAATATTGAATATTCACAGAATATTTAGTTGTATATTAACTTTAAAAATAAATAACTAAATTAAAATAAAATATAACTTAGGTAAGGTGGACTCACATACAACAAACGTGATTTTTTTGCTCGATATTATAATAACGAACGACAATAGTAGACGCTTGATTGATATTCACAGAATGGTACGGAACCCATAGTGCGCGAGTTCGACTCGCACATGGCTAATTTTTTTTATATTGATATTACCGCTGTTCTATTTTACAGCATGAAAAGAGGCTTATCTAAATAAGTTTATTTTCATTTAGACTTGACCACTTAATTTTATATACCTCTATTCTTCTTTTTGAAGACCCAATTGCTGTCAATCAATCCACGTTCAAATACGGTCCAATCGGTAGCGACATGCCGTTTGGACTTGAGGAAAGATGGTGTATGGCCGGCCACCATTACACACTATGCATGGTATTGTGTGTTCGTTTTTATTCATGAAAACAATTAAAAGGGGTAATATACAAAAATAATAATTTCATTTAAAAAAAGATATTTTACTGTCATAATGAGTGCATTTTTGGTCAGCTGAAAACCGAGTGCCACGCGTTTATAAATTCATAAACAAATATGTATGTATCGTTTAACCAAGTTAAGGAAGGAGCATGTTTTGTCTTCCATTTCTTGTATGTATTTTCGTTGTGTTTGTTCACCGATTTCTCCGTCAATTATGGCCCGATTTGGAAAATTTCATTTTTTGTTTGAAAGAGTTAAATACAATGTGGTACCATAAAAATTTAGTTCAGATCATCTTAGTGATGAAGAAATACACCTCGAGAGTGCACGAAATTGCTCTACTTGCAACATTAGAGTCGGTGTTTTAAAGTTGTTAAATTCAATAAATATTTCACCAAGATTAAACAATTGGTGCGGACGCAATCACTACATTTAATAAACCTCAGTGTGATTGCCAATTCCACGAAGCTTTTATGACGATCCATAAAACTACCACTTTTAAGTTCTCTTATACGTTATCGTGAATGCATCTGGTGAAAAAAAAAGCCTATGTAAAACCAAACCTTTCATTTTCCTACCAAAATAAATAAATAAAACTAATACATTTGATTTGAGGTATGTTATTTCATAACTATGTACGTTTCTTCCACTCATTTCATTACTCCATCTCCTAACATTGTAGTAGAAAACCACTTAACGTGTTAAAACTAGAAGTTGTACTAATCGTTTGTGCGTATGTTGTGTGTAGGTATTTTTGAGAGCTAGTTCTTTTGAAAGAGTTCACGTAAATTCAAGTACTTCTTTCAATATCTTAAGTTTTCCGATTCTTATCGTAAGTTTTTTTGTAGTTGCTTAAGTTACAGAAAAAATAGTAGTATTAATGTGTATGAGTGCATGAAAATTATAAATCTTATCTTGTGAACAATTTTGTTACATATAATATAAAAAACAAAAAACGATAATAAGTCACAGTATTTTGTGCGTCCTTATGTTGGAGTTGCAAGTATGAACAAGCTGAAAGAAAAGAGAAGAAACCTCTGCAATGTGTGAGGAAGCTAAGAGAAGAGCGAGAAAACATCTTCTTTACTCTCTGCTGCTATGATGAAAAAATACGTCTATAGTCGGAACACGCAAACTTACGTCTCTACCTACTTATTGAGGAAATCATTCATACATCATTAATTACTTTTAGCTTGTTGGTACTTACAACCGACCGCTTTCGTCAACAACAGAAAGATATAGAAAATTCTCTATCTTTTTTCTCCCTATCTTTTTGTTGACCGGAAGTGTGTATCCAAAAGTATGTGTCTCAAAATTTTATAGTTTACCTTTTTGAATTAATTCGAATGAAATAATACTTATCAGGTTTGTTGAAATAAATCTACTAATATTTTTCATCACATCTGTACAGTG
Organism: Xanthorhoe designata; assembly: GCA_963582015.1. Classification (NCBI taxonomy): domain Eukaryota; kingdom Metazoa; phylum Arthropoda; class Insecta; order Lepidoptera; family Geometridae; genus Xanthorhoe; species Xanthorhoe designata. The sequence continues at coordinate 13,504,058 of OY757032.1, forward strand.
TCAACTCTTCCAGCCCTTGAGTAAACTAATAATACATACGTATTGTTTGACAGATATTTCGGTCAAGAAACTCTCAAATCTTTTTTTCCGTAGAAATTAAAGAAGCTATAATAGAATGGTATTATTTAAACTGTTGTGTTCAAAAGTCTTTCAACTGTGTTTAGATGCATACTGACACGAAAATTTATCGCGTAATTTCTGCTCTTACGACTATGAAGCAACAGCTGTTGCAACTTTTGCCGATATTTTATATTACTATGGCTATTGCATTATAGTCGAAACGATCAATGAGGTACAATACGGCTGGCGAGTGAATGACGCTCAGTGTCATTACCATGACTTGCCAATCTACACGCGCGCTAGCGTAGAGTAGAAATAATGTTCCTATGTACATTCATCTATCCGCTATAGTCACTGTGACAAGTTTTTCTTACATTATCTGTCAAATAACTACAAGTTAGCACTGTAGAATGATTGGTAAATGTCATGGTAAGTAAGTGTAGTGTATGAGCATCACAGGTTATAGTAGCCTCTCATATGTCATTGTCAGTTGTCAGGTGACAGCTCAAGCAAGCGGCTATCTAGGTCATATGGTAATGCACATGGCACATTCTGTACTCTGAAGACTGAATAAAAGATCTCTTGATTAACCTGAAGACTTCTGTGTTTCCATTGATGATTCCTGCCAATAGAGAAATCCGAAGACGTACAAACATATCAGTGGCGACGAGGATAAAAAACGAGCGTGATGGCAGTCGGGAAAATGAAGGAGTTCAACATGGAGTCCGGGAATTGGACTTTGTACTGCGGGCGCATGGATTATGTACTTTCGTGCGAACTGCATAAAGGAGGAGCTCAAGCTGCCTACCTTGGTCGCAGTCGTCGGTGACGCCGTGTATGAATTAATGGTAAATTTGTGCAGTCCGAAGAGTCCAACGGAATGCAGCTATACGGAATTGATAAACGTGGTGCGCGAACATCTCCAACCGAAGCCATCCATAATGGCCGAGCGTTATCGGTTCCGTCAAAGGCGTCAGGAAGTCGGCGAAAGCATTATGCAATACGTCGCTGTATTGAAGAAAAATGCCAAAGACTGCGATTTTAAGAACACGTTGACTGACAACTTGCGAGATCAATTTGTGTGCGGTGTAAGCAGTGAGCTTATCAGGCAGAGATTATTTTCGGAACCGGAGCTTACGTATTCAAAGGCATTAAACTTAGCTACGGCCCTGGAGGCTGCGGAGAGAGATGCGGCGGCTGTGGATTCAACGGCGGTCTCGGGCAGCGGGGCGGCGACGGCGGCGAGTGCGGTACATGCGCTCAAGGCTTTACGTGGCGGGAAGTTTCAAAAGGCAACGCATAGCACGACGGTGACCCAGTCGTCAGCAGGTCATGGATGCAAGGCATGTGGGGGACAGCATTACTCGGATAACTGCCGTTATAAGAGCTTTGTCTGCAGCATTTGCCGGAATAAAGGTCACTTGAGAAGAGTGTGTCCGAATAAAGAAATGAACAGGAAGGGTGACAGTATGGAGTCTTACAAAAGTAAGGGACGGTACCATGCAGAGGCGCATTATGTGCAGCCCGGGAATGTCAGCGAAGAGTCAACTTCGGACGGAGAGTTGGAGGAGCCTTTATTCCAAATGGTGTTAGGTGACTATAAGCCGGTGAGTCTAAATTTGACTGTGAATGGATGCAACCTTAAAATGGAAGTAGACACAGGTTCACCGGGGTCATGCATTAGTAAGAAAACCTATGATACTTTCTTTTATGGTGAAAAATTAGAAAAATCTAAATATGTTTTTCTTTTTTATGATGGAAGATCTAAGGTTAAGCCATTAGGTGTTATGAAAGCCAAAGTAATGTATAAAGGATGCGAAAGGATATTAGAATTGTTTGTTATAGATACAGCAGTAACAACCCTAATAGGCAGGCAGTGGCTTGCAGAATTGGGCATTCAAATACCAGTATTAAGATCTAGTAATGTTAGTAATAATTTTAAGATCAAGCCTGTTGATGATATTCTGTGTAAAATGCTTGACAGGTTTAAAGGAGTGTGCAGCGGTGGTCTGGGTCGGTACACGGGAGGGTGCGCGACGCTGAGGGTGCGTGAGGGCGCGGCGCCGGTATTCCACCGCGCGCGACCTGTGCCGTACGCACTGCGCGAGCGCGTCGATGCTGAACTGGACGCGATGCTGCGCGACGGGGTTATTGAACCTGTCGACTGTTCGGACTGGGCGACGCCGCTCGTGTTGGTAAACAAAAGTGATGGTGGGCTTCGTATATGCGCAGATTTTAAGGTAACTCTGAATCCGGTTCTGTTGGTCGATAGGTATCCGCTGCCGAGGGTTGACGATTTGCTCGCAAATTTAGCTGGCGGGGAAGAATTCACTAAAATAGACTTATCGCAAGCATATAATCAGATATGCCTTTCGGAAGATTCCAAGAAATATTGCGTAATTAACACTCATCGAGGTATGTTTAAGTACAACCGATTAGTATATGGTTTGGCGTCAAGTAGTGGAATATTCCAACGGATTCAAAAACATTTTTAAATATGTTTAAAAATAAATTAAAAATGTTTTTGATGAAGGGGTGCTTCTATTCAGTAAGTGAGTTTAGTTGCAGATAAGTCCTAAACAGTAATTGATACTTTGTTTTTATTCTGATATTTTAATTGACATTGACATTCTGATTTATTTTACTTATACCTGCATGATATTGTGACATTTTAATAGTATTTTTATTTATTTTGTGCGGTAGTGCTGTGTAGTATGTTTCTTTTTTTATTATTATTACTAGTGTTTGCAAAATTTTTAATGGTTTTATATTATGCTTATTATTGTTATTAGTCCATTTTATTTGCTTTTAGTTTATAAGATAACATTCAAATACGATTGTGAAATTGTTTGTGAATAAATGAAATGAAATGAAATGATTGTTAGTAATTTGGTACAAGACATACCTAACGTTCAATGTTTTGCTGACGATATAATCATAACTCACAAAGACAGGGCGTCTCATCTTAAATCGTTAGAGTCTCTCTTGAGTAAATTAGAGTCGGCAGGCATGAAAATAAAGTTGGAAAAATGTTCATTTTTATCAAAGGAGGTAAAATACTTAGGCTTCATAGTTGATAGGAACGGCCTTAGGCCCGATCCAGAGAAATTGCGCGCAATTAAAGACATGCCCACACCGACAGATATTTCCGAGCTTAGGTCATTCTTAGGCATGGTAAACTTTTATGCGAGATTTGTTCCAAATCTTAGCGGCACACTTCATCCATTACACAGCTTATTATGCAAAGGCTCTCGGTGGCGATGGGAGAATCAGCATCAGCAAGTCTTTGAGCGTGTAAAGCTACTGTTAATGAGTGACCGAGTGCTGGCACATTATGACCCAGAGTGTGAGTTAGTACTTACGTGTGACGCTAGCGCTGTAGGTATAGGCGGCGTGTTGTCACAGCGGAGTGAGGGCACGGGTACAGAGGAGCGTGCAGTCGCGTATGTGTCGAGGAAGCTTACCAAGGCAGAACAGGGGTATGCACAGATACATCGTGAGGCTCTCGCCATAGTTTATTGCGTTAAAAAATTCCATCAGTACCTAGTTGGTAGGTCGTTCAAATTAAAAACCGACCACAAACCATTAGTGAGTATTTTTGGACCCCATAAGGGTATACCGACCATGGCGGCAAGTCGTATGCAGCGGTGGGCATTGATACTGTCTGCGTACAATTTTAAGATAGAATACGTAGGTACATATAGCAATGGGGCGGATATTTTGTCACGCTTGCCGGTCAATGAGAAGTGCTCGGAAGAACCGCCCGAGCAAACATATCTACATTTCGCAACGAGTGCGATGTTACTTGATAGTGAAAAGATAAGACGAGAGACTGCTAGAGATCCTATACTAAGTCGCGTTCACGGATATATTGAAAATGGATGGCCCCAAACCGCCGAAATTAAACAGCTCGATCCATACTTACGTAGGCGTAGTGAGTTATACATTGAGATAGGGTGTGTCATGTGGGGACACCGACTAGTGATTCCAGAGTCTTGTAGGCAAACCATACTTCGAGAACTACATGAACCCCATATGGGTATAGTAAAAACAAAAGCATATGCACGTAGTTATGTGTGGTGGCCCGGCATGGATGAGGCGGTGGAGGCAGTGTGTCGCGCGTGTGAGACGTGCGCGGCGGTAGCACCGGCACCACCGGGGGCACCCCCTGCACCGTGGCGATGGCCACACTCACCGTATGAAAGAATTCACATAGATTTTTTGGGTCCAATTGATGGGTTCACATATTTAGTGACAATCGATGCGAGGTCTAAATGGATAGAGGCTTTTAAAATGGTGCGCACGACGGCCGAGGCAACTATAGGGAAGTTACGAGAGTCTTGGTCGCGCTGGGGAATTCCAAAGCAACTAGTATCTGACAATGGACCACCGTTCACGAGCGCTCAGTTTAGGTCGTTCCTACAACATAACGGAGTACATCAAATGTTTTCTGCACCATATCACCCCGCTTCAAACGGTGCCGCAGAAAATGCAGTAAAAACTATAAAAAATGTAATAAAAAAGGCTAAGCGCGACGGAATCGATCCAGGTCTAGCAATACAGAGATATTTACTAATATATCATAACACGCCACATTGTGCAACAGGCGAGAGCCCCGCCAGACTATTACAAGGTCGACATTTAAGAACGCGGCTAGATATTGTTAAACCAGACCATGGGCGTAAGTTACGTAACAAAGAGCTTAAGGAGATAGAAGAGGCGAAAGACGTCCGACAGTTAAGTCCGGGTGATTCGGTATGGTATAGGAATTTCGGACCTAATAATAAATGGTCGGCGGGGCAGGTAGTGGAGAGGGTTGGTACTAACAACTACTCTGTCAGATCGTCAGACGGCTCGGCGGCGCATAGGCATGTCGACCAATTGAAACGTAAGAGTTCGTGCATATTCCCGAGCGAAGTGGATACCGATGCGGGTGCGGTTGTTGAGGGCGAGCAGGCGGCGGTGGCAACAAAATCATGTTCACCCCAAGCAGTGGTCGCGGAAGTTCCAGTTACAGCACAGCCGGTAGATGAAGTACAAGCTACGAAGCTGAACGTACCCCCCGCTACCGACTCAGACGCATCGCACAAGTCTCGCGACAAAAGAGTACGTTTTCCAGTACGTAGATATGGCTACGAAATAGATTAGTTTTTATAGTACTTTCACAGATACTTCTTACTTTTATTTCTTGTAATGAGCTACGCCCGTATCCGGCTTTCAATTCAAGTTTATGTGTAGCTACTTATTGTAAAGTTATAAAGTTAGCAAATACTTAGATAATACGAGTATGTAATAATTAAGGGTGGAGGATTGTAGTGTATGAGCATCACAGGTTATAGTAGCCTCTCATATGTCATTGTCAGTTGTCAGGTGACAGCTCAAGCAAGCGGCTATCTAGGTCATATGGTAATGCACATGGCACATTCTGTACTCTGAAGACTGAATAAAAGATCTCCTGAAGACTTCTGTGTTTCCATTGATGATTCCTGCCAATAGAGAAATCCGAAGACGTACAAACATATCAGTAAGTACACTGAATATTAGTTTATCACATGGAACATACAAGCAAGGACGATGACCTTTCATCTTAAAAATTTGACTGGAAATTTATTTAACATTAAACTAAAGAAATGGCTGACGGATAGGTGCTATTACTCCCTTGACGAATTCTTCTGTTATAGAGACATACAATTATTTTAGCAATTAATTTTCAATAATCATTATTTTATTTTAATTAAAATTTTATCTCATCAATGAAATCAGTATAATATTAAACTTTGACATAGGAAACTACTAACATTTAAATTTGTTGATTGTAATGTTGGTACCCACTCATTTAATTAATAAGTATTTGCATGCCTAAGTAGGTAGAACATAATTGGAAAATTACCCTAGTCTAAGACCTATTTGTTAAACATATGTTCTTGCAAATAAAATTATCTTTATCTTTATCTTTATCTTTATCCTTGATACAAGTTATAAAAAATATTACCTACTAACAATAAAAATCATTCCTCCATGTTTAGGTTTTGTATAAACGTTATTTCGTCTGTCGAAGCGCGATCTTCACTAGCCGTACTGTAATTACGCTATAAATTACCGTGTGAATGTCTATCTAAAAAACATGGTAATGAAATAAACAGGTGATGCAGCTGCAGGCATGGCGGTCGCGTGCGCTCGGACACACCGAGCTTAGCCGCGCCAGGAAGATTTAGAGGAGGACGACAAACTGAAGCTAATCCTGCGCCGCGAGTCATCAACATCCCTGGAGTTGCCGGCAACACCGCGCAAAACATCGTAGCGAAACACCCATTCCACGTCCACGTAGCGATTGTTTTTGAGCAACGAAACAATTGACCGCAATTATAGGTCGCGCCACGTAAAAAGAGCGCTGAGGGGATGTAGTGGGGGTATGTTTGCGCCTGTGTTCACTCGCTGACGAACCAATAGAACTCGCTAAATCAATGGTATGAAGAGCGTCGCGTTACCTCTCCACAATCATCGACCACTGCGCAGTTTGTTAATCCTTTATTAAAGTTATTCCTTTATTCAAATCTGGTAATGAAACTGACCCCGCTAATTATAGACCAATATCGATTCTGCCTGCGTTAAGTAAAATATTTGAAAAACTAATTCTTAATCAACTGCTCTCTCACTTTAATCTCAACGGACTTTTACACCAGCACCAATTTAGATTTACGAGAGGTAGATCAACAACCGATGCAGGTACATTGCTTCTAAAACACATATATGAGGCCTTTGAGAACTCGCAAGACGTAGTCGGAGTTTTCTGCGATCTGTCGAAAGCCTTCGACTGCGTATGTCATGCGACTCTAATTTCTAAATTAAAGTACTATGGTGTCGTAAACCAAGCTATTAACCTGATTAGATCTTATCTTTCTGAGAGACTCCTTAAAGTTGAAGTAGGAGGTGAAAAGTCTTCAGGGTCAGTTATTGATATGGGTGTGCCACAGGGCTCGATACTAGGCCCTTTTCTGTTTCTAGTGTACATAAACGACCTTCCTTCCTTTGTAAAAGACATGTGTGACATTGTTCTTTTTGCTGATGATACATCTTTGCTTTTTAAAGTTGATAGGTCTAAGGATAATTATGATGATGTTAATGCCTCTTTAGCCCAAGTCTCAAACTGGTTCACTGCTAATAACCTCTTACTTAATGCCAAAAAAACTAAATGTATTAAATTCACTTTGCCTAACGTGGTTCAGAGACCTACAAAAATTAAACTAAATGGGGAAGCACTTAATCTTGTAGATTCAACTGTTTTCTTAGGTCTTACAATCGACTCCAAAGTGCAGTGGGGTCCGCATATTGAAACACTTGCAGGTAGGCTTAGCTCCGCGGCTTACGTGCGTACGATTAGGCAACTTACTGACGAAGGAACAGCTAAGTTAGTATATTTCAGTTACTTCCATAGTGTGATGTCGTATGGTATTTTTCTTTGGGGTAAAGCAGCAGATATTCAAACTATTTTCGTTTTACAGAAGCGAGCTGTCCGCGCCATTTACAAAATGAAACGTCGGGACTCTTTAAGAGAGCGTTTTAAAGAAATAAATATTCTTACTGTTTTTTCGCAATATATTTATGTAAACTTATTGCACACTCACAAATATATAAACAACTTTAAGAAAAAAAGAAAATAGAAAACTCACAAATTTACATAAAAGAAGACTTCCCGCCGAAAATATTAGAAGCAAGAAAAGCACTGCAAGACCAACTGCAGAAGGAGAGAAATGAAGGAAAACAGGCATACCTACGCTATGATAAAATCTTCATAAGAGAGCCGAAACAAAACCAACACGGAGATTTGAACTCAAATTCAAAAAAAAGAGAACTGGAAATAACTCCACCTCAACCATCAAGAAATTTAGCAAAAAACCCTGAAGGGATTGTTAAATATCAGACCGCTAAGAAAAACAGAGTTAACAATGGAGAACGAGGTCAGAACTCGATGTCTAACTTCGTCCAACTAAGAAAAGTACCTCAAAAAGAAAGCGCGTCTTCGAACGACTCTACAAATGGTAATCAATAGCAACTACGAAATCCTCCACTCACCATCACCGCCGACTCTACCAAAAACGAAAATATAGAACATCAAATAGAAACATCTCCCCCAGAATGGCCGGTCACCACGGGGGCAGTAGACCACAACCCTCCAGTATCAAACAAAAATAAATTGTATATTGGAACTTTCAACGTTAGATCTCTAGCAAGCGAAACAAGAATAATTGAATTAGAAAACGCCTTATCAACAATAAAATGGGATATTCTAGGTATCAGTGAAGCCCGAAGGAAAGGATACATAGTGGAAGATAGACAAGATTACCGACTATACTTATATGGAGAAACAAAAGGCCGAAATGGAGTGGGATTTCTTGTTAAAAAACATAATTCCATAACAGTGCAAGATTTCATTGGATTAACAGAAAGAGTAGCAATGATAAACATTAAAATATATAATAAAATATTTTCTGTAGTTCAAGCATATGCACCTACATCGCGCTCAACTGAAAAAGAAATAGAAATCTTCTATGAATCCCTGGAAACGATAATGAAAAAGAGTTCGTCAAATATTATATTTTTAGGAGACATGAATGCTCGAATCGGCCAGTCAGAAGAAGATGAAAGTCGAATAATGGGACAATACTGTTATGGTAAAAGAAATAGCAGAGGCAAAACATTTATTAATTTTTGTCTCCAAAACAATCTCAAAATTGCGAATACAATGTTTAAAAAACCACCAGAACTCCAATGGACGTGGTTAGCACCAGACAATAAGACAAAAAACCAAATAGATTTTTTCGCAACTAATAAACCCGATCTCATCGAAAATTGTAGCGTCCTAAGCCACTTCAAACACTCCAGCGACCATCGCCTGGTTCGAGCAACATTAAATACAAACAGTATATACCGAAAAAGATCAAACTTTGTCTCAAAACCACAGAAATACATGAACCACGAAAAATACACCACAGAACTTTCCAAAAATAATTATGACGATACTACGAATAAATCAGTACAAGAATATTACGATAATATCGAAAACGCTATCATACAAAGCTCCAACCAAGCAAGAATACCTAAGAAAACGATGAAAAATCAAGCAATCATTACAGAAAATATCAAGAAATTAATAGATCAAAGACACGCACTAAAATACAAAGAAAATAAATCGAAACAAGAAAAATATCAACTTAGTAAATTATATAAAAAAATTCACAAAGAAATAAGAAATAATGAGAAAAAATACAGACTTGATACAATAGAAAATTATTTAGAACGAACAGGCGCAATCAAAAGAGCTTATAAACATCTCAATAAATCAAAACCAATAATAATAATAATAATAATAATAATAGATCTTTATTCAGACAACACAGTCCACAGAATGGTTAGTAATTAAACATAAGAAATATGGGTTAGTACTTAGTACTTAATAATTAAAACAGATTTCGTTCTCTGGGTGAGTTTCCACACCAGAGGACACGCATAATTATTAGCAATTTCATTTAGGATGCTGTTGCTGCTCGCACGCACTCTGCTTAGTAGTGAGGCCGTTTTTTTCCGCCAGATGGCGTCAAAAGTGTCCGTGCGCGCATCAGCGAACATGCCTGACGCACTACAGAAGCGTGGGAGCCGCAAGAGCGCCCTGAAAGCATTATTGAACTGGACCCGCAGAGCATTGTAAGCCTTTTGAGTATGCTGAAACCACAGATTCGCAGAGTACATGGATGTACAGTACGCCTTAAAGAGAGTAATTTTAACAGGGTCTGTACATCGTGCAAACCTGCGCGCCAGCATATTAGCTCTGACTGACAATGCCCTGCGTTCCCGTTCCATGTCGGCATCGTCCTGTAGGTTGTCGGTTACCAAATGTCCAAGGTATTTAAATTGAGACACTCTCTTAAGCGGACTTCCGTAGATGTTAATAGGAGGCACATAACTTGGACATTTGACACCGGCTTTGATAATGAATTTTGATAATGAGTCAACTCCAAAATTCAGCTGGTACTCCTGTCACGAATAGAGAAAAGTTAATGCAAATAGCAACAGATTTTTATCAAAAACTGTACACGAAAGAAGACATTACCTCACAACATGAAGAAACTATTGCCATTAACGAAGACTCTATACCAAAATTCCAAGAAAACGAAGTTGAGCACTCAATAAATAAATTAAAAACAGAAAAGAGCCCTGGTCCAGACGGGATAACAAACGAAATGATCATCACTGCTAAAAATAGTCTTATCAGACCCTTTACGAACCTATTTAATTCAATACTTACCAGCTACGAAATACCAAGTCAATGGACATGTTCAAACATATCATTGCTCTTTAAAAAAGGAGACCGAACGCTTATATCGAACTATAGACCGATTAGCCTATCGTCCAGTGTGTATAAAGTATTCGCTGCGACCCTACTACGTCGCCTCACTAGAATCTTGGACGAAAATCAACCAAAAGAGCAGGCAGGATTTGTCCGCACTTACTCTACCGTGGATCACATTCACACACTGAAAATTATAATTGAGAGATATAAAGAATACGATCTGCCCTTGTACCTTTGCTTTATAGATTACAGCAAAGCTTTTGACTCAATCTCACACAACAGCATTTGGGAAGCTCTGTCAACACAAGGCTTAAACAAAGGTTACATCGATCTGCTCAAAGTAATCTATAAAAATAGCAACTCAAGAATTATGTTAGAAAAGCCAGGACCTAGTTTTAAAATTGAGAGAGGTGTGAAACAAGGGGACCCACTCTCACCCAAGATTTTTATAGCGGTGCTTGAACACATATTTAGAACATTAGATTGGGAAGCGAAGGGTATACGAATTCATGGTAGATGGTTATCAAATCTGAGGTTCGCGGACGACATTGTGTTATTTTCAGAAGACCCGGAGGAAATGCAAAACATGATAGAGTCACTGTGTGAAGCAAGTTTGAAAGTTGGCCTAGATGTAAATAAAGGAAAAACTAAAATAATGACCAACAAGCAAATTTTACCCATCACTTTACGATCTGAAAATCTTGAGTATGTGGACACCTACATATATCTAGGACATCTCATTTCCTTTAAAAACTGCACGGAACTGGAAATAGATAGAAGAACAAAAAGTACATGGAATAAGTACTGGTCCATGAAGGAGATTTTCAAAAGTAACCTTCCCATTTCACTTAAAACTAAAGCGATGGAAATGTGCCTATTACCGTGCCTAACTTATGCTTGTCAGACATGGCCTCTTACTGTGCAGAACTTAAAACGCATTAAAATATGTCAGAATGGTTTAGAGCGAAGCTACTGTGGTCACAAATTAAAAGACAAAGTCAGAAATAAGTTCATCAGGAATAAAACTAAAGCCAAAGATGCTGTCAAAAGAGTTCTTCAGCTTAAGTGGAAATGGGCCGGTCATATTCAGAGAAGTACAGAGGAGAAATGGTCCAAAATAGTAACAAATTGGTACCCGATGATTAAAAAGCGTAAACAGGGAAGACCGCATAAACGATGGAGTGATGACATAGTCAAACTAGCAGGCAACACATGGAGCAGAGACGCTAGGGATAGAGATAAGTGGAAAGATATGGAGGAGGCTTTCACCGCTAAGGCGGTCCTTACATTAGATTAAGAACAACACACCATTGCAGAAATATATAAGAGTATGTAGAATATGTATTTAAAGTATCAAAAGCAATATTTGTGTAGAATTAGTATAGTATTTAAGTATTTTTATCATATATGTAAGGAAATAAAAGCTTTTATTATATTATTATTATATTAAGAAAAAAAGTGATGTGCACAAAATTAACACTAGAAATAAAAATAAATTATGTGTGCCTAAATTTAGACTAGAAAAAGTAAACGGTTCTTTTATGGGAAATACTGTACTTTTTTACAATAAACTCCCAATCAACGTAACTAACCTACCGACTCGAATGTTTAAAACGTACATAAAGAATATTCTTGTAGAGAAAGCGTATTATTCCATTGAGGCTTTTATTAATGATAAAATTGCGTGGCCTGATGTCGCTGTGCCCCTCGACGGTTGATGGTATACAATATCTTTACTACCTTGATAAGTAGGTACCTACCACTTAAGTCGGCCAAGTGTAGCGTGTGATGCCAGACAACATTTTGTTGAGGTGTTATCTTGTTAACTTTACAATTACTTTTACTTTCTTTGACATGCCTTACTTTGTTCGACTGGCTTCCCACTGAAGCTTGACTATTTAGATTAAGTATTTTAGATTGTTAAGGGATCGCTTTTAAAAAAAAGCTAGGCCCACACCACCAGGTTCTTGCCTGATTCTTTCCCTGGTGTAGGGAGTCGCGTTGGAACAGGCATTAGAATCACCTAGCATGTAAAACAATACTTAAGTGATCCTTGAGGTCCTACAAGAATAAATGATTTTTCTTTCTTTCTTTTCTTTCTTTCTTTGACAGCCAGCGCTCTTTTTACGTGGCGCGACCTACGTATGATATTTTTTCTCACAAGTGTCGATGCGGAGTTCACTTTCTTTTCTCATATTTTTATTTTCTTCTGTAGGAAGTTCCCTTTTGTAATTTGGCAGCAATCTTTCAAGTATCTACTAGGAACGATGCTTTGCTCGATTAAACATTTAAAACATTCAATTTGCTACTGAAATTGTGGCTCGCTACTCTCGCTGGAACTAGTGAACATTATCATCAAATGTTCACTTAAATTGAAGAACAGATTGAAGCGATAGCCGAATGTAAAGTAGCACACTACCATTTGTATTAGTTGCTTAAAAATAACAGCAGTGTGGACGCACCCTAGATCACAGGGTGTATTTTTTTTATTCTGTGAACTTATAGGTAATACATATTCGAATTTTGGGAGTAACCACTATCTCTACCCATTCTATATTTTATATCATGACATTTAATTGTGATCTTACGAACGCAACTTTACTACTTATAGATTCTACTAGTTTTTTAAGACTCCTGAAAAATATAAAAGTTCAGGTGCGAGTCTCACTTAAGTATCAGGGTTTTGTGCCGCCGCGGCCTAACTTATTTACCACAAACAATCTAATTGAGTAATATTACCTATAATAGCAATTTATTTATATCATTATATTCCTACCGTTGTTCTAATACCTACTGTAAAACCGACCTTAAGTTTTATTATGGTACGAATTCGTGCGTGTACATCTCACACTTGACCAGTTATTTATTTCGTTTTTGTACCATGAGGAATCTGATTGTCTCCGTAATTTGGTTGAATAACATGTAAACATGAACAAGTGCCTGCCATCGGCCATACTTTTAATATAATGCGAAGAAGTTAAAAAGTAAACCCATAATCGCACCTAATCGAATTCCTCGTACATTATTTTAGAGTGTTTTGTTTATGTATTTTCATATTGTAACGAATTTAGAATTAATGTACTTTAACTTAGTCAATTCTATCATCCAGGGATGCGCAGCGCAACTTCTAGACATCACGCTTATTTGACGTTAACGACGAAGTTTCTTATTCACATTACTATTGATTAGTTTGGCTAGATTCTAGCTACTATTATATAGGTTACTAGCCGCTAGAAAGCTATATAATAGTATGTGTAACGTAATAGTGTTAAATGATGATACACATAAATAGAAATAATAGATTTAAATCAACTCTACATAATCAGCACTTCCAAAGGTTATTTGACTGTTTTATTAAAGTTACCTATGCATCAAAAAAAAATCTCTCACATCTTACCGCGGAAATAGATTTGTATCTCAATACGACGCATAAAGCTGTCTAAATTCAAAGGTTTCAAAGCTAGCTGGCTTCTGTTTTCCCTGAAGACTATAATCTTGGTCTCTTTAAGGCACGACTGAATATGTCTTCTACACCTTTATGCTCCATCTTAGGCCACATCGTCACTAAACCGGTGCGATTGTGCTCAAACGAATGTCTATTCTTAGAAAAATAAACCTACTTAAGTTGTTGTATTTTGAACTGCAGTCAAATAGCTTTTTTTAATTCAAATTTAGATAATAGATACCTAACTCATGTTGCCAACAGAATACATGCACATTTAGCATAGAAATATCCGTGATCGAAATAGTTACTGCATTTTCCAAGAATATCTGAAATTTCTATAAACACTATGAGAGAGTTGGAATACTTAAGCGGGCAGTTAAAGATATCGAGGCAGTATAATCTTTAGTGCATTAAATAGACAGTAGGAGTAGTTAAACACCAGTAAGAACCTTAAGGAATAGTGGCATGCATTCAGGCCACTATTATTATATATTCCAAACAAGGATCGTATTTTGTCAATTTTCGTAATTCAGCTTATGATTTTCCACCAACATAAGTTGAACTTCAAAAATTGGCACGATATATATATAAATATAAGAGCCGTATTGGCCGAGTGAGATGGTACCTCGACATTCGATACGAAAATGAAAATAGTGAGATGGAATAAAGATAATGTTCGCAATAAGGAAATTCAGGTTTTTCCAATGATTTTGTGCTTCCTAATTCTGATTGTTGAAATACACACGTTTTGTATGTTTGTAGTTTATTGTAACAGGTAGAGTAAGTATACATTTCAGAGCATTTTCTTGAAGTGCGTGATTAATATTTGCTTATTATATAATTTTCAGCTCATTAGAAATCGCTGCACACTCCTCCCTTAAAATGGTTTATATTATATTTATTTTGTTTTACATCACGTTTCTAGTGATTATTTATTTGTGTTGATATTTTCTAGAAGTGTTTTAACTGTAAGATACCCAGTATACTCTTAAAAAAGTTAAAATCTAAAATATTTATCTATTTTATTGCTACATTTTATTTTAGTACCTAGTTTTGATTGAAATGGCAATGTTCACACAATTTTCTTAAATATAAACATTCCAATTTATTTTATTATTTATTGGTAAATATTAAGCCTTGATATTTTTATGTGTCGATATAGTAATGGTTTAATGAATATTAATAATTAATTATTTGAAGCAATTATTTTGCCTTATTAAAATTATGCTAAAAGTTTTATTAGTTTTTAGGCGAAGTATCATTGCATGTATAAATTATAAAAATACTCAATTATAAACAAATCGGTGTGACAATGTGGTTTGGATTACCCAAGTAGCACAGATAGCTGCACAACGACTTGATAATAGAATTTGTGAACTCTAAAGGCTGTTATAGTGTTCTACATAAGGGTTGTGTAGTTAGCTACGCAGCCCTTGTAACTCTATTTTGGGCCCCAAGCTATCCAGCATTGAGCTTTACAGGTGCTGGTAAATAGCAATTTTAAAATTAAAACAGCTGAACAAGGCCTGCACAATGGCTTATACAGCCAAACAACAAGAATTGCACTCTTAGATTCAGCTGCTTTTACTCTATTAAACAGCTTCAAGATGTTTTTAGGCTTGGTAACTGCATAAATTAAAGTTTAAATAACCTTAAATAAAAAATATTTCTTTTGTGTTTTAAAAATGACAGACAACATAATTTGTTTGACAAAAGTGCACCGGGCGGACATATTATAATTGGTAAGTAAATAATTTTTAATAGTTTCACGTTAGGTTTGCGTGTCCATGTATGTAAATTCGGTTGGGAGTACCATTTTACTGTAAATGTGTGTTGAATGTAATCTTATGTTTGAATTTCGCGCCTCTTTCTAGTAACTTAGGCTATGGTATTTTACCTTTCACTCAAAATCTTTTCTCTCTCTCTCTACTCTGTGACATCAAGCGTACACGCTGTACTTTCTCTAATTTCGTTATTATAGCAAATACTAAATATAATTCGGTGTTTCTCTTAATAACCCATCAGGTTATGGGCTCAGATAAGCTCAGTGATAAAAACAGTGCAAAAACTTATTCTAAAAATCAGTGAAAAAGACATCAGTGTGAACATAACCTCTAAGTCTGAGGTGCCGGCAACGTGATCTTTCAGTTGAACTTTTGCAAAGTATTTACGTATCAGAACTCAGTGAATTCCACATAATGGCAGTAAATAATCAAATGGCATTAATCGAAAAGCTATCCGGCCGCGAAAATTACGCAACATGGCGATTCGCAATGCAAACTTATTTACAACATGAAGAACTGTGGGACTGTGTTGAATGCGACTCTGAACAAGCTATTGATGCAAAACGAGATATAAAAGCAAAAACAAAGATTATACTTTCAGTTGATCCGACAAATTATGTACACATTCAGGAAGCTCGCACTGCAAAAGAAGTATGGGATAAGTTATCTTCAGCATTCGATGACTCTGGGCTGACACGTCGAGTTGGGCTGCTGCGTGATTTGTGTAATACATCGCTCAGTGGATGTCAAAATGTAGAGGAGTATGTGAGCAAAATTATGAGCACAGCTCATAAGCTCAGAAACATTGGTTTTAAAGTGGATGATGAGTGGCTAGGTACATTGCTGCTCTCCGGTCTACCAGAATCATATCAACCAATGATAATTGCCATAGAGAGCTCAGGCATGAAAATTACTTCTGATTCTATAAAAGCAAAATTATTACAAGATGTGAGACTATCTGAAAATGATGCCAAAGCATTTGCAGTCAACAAGAAGTTTCAGAAAAACTACAAAAAGTCTTCCAAAGGACCGCGGTGCTACATCTGTAATAAACATGGTCACAAAAGTCCAGAATGCAAATCTAAGGCTAAAGACACACAACAAAAACCAAATAGTTCGTCTTATGCTGCTGTATTTGTAGCAACATCAACACAAGATGATGCCTGGTATGTGGACTCCGGTGCTTCCTCGCACATGACCAAACACAAAAGTTTGCTTCAGAATGAATCTACTCCAACAATAAAAAGTATAAGAGTAGCAGACAACAAAGTATTATCAGTGCAATGCTCAGGGCAAGTGAGCTTAGATACATATGATGAAAAAGGTCATGAAAACAAAGTTTTGTTTACCAATGTATTATGTGTTCCGGAACTGGCGACAAATTTACTGTCAGTAAGTCAAATAATTCAAAGTGGTGGTCAAGTAAGATTCAACAAGACTGGCTGTGTTATTATGAACAATCGAGGTGAAATAGTAGCAACAGCTAGTATCATCAACAACATGTACCGGCTGAATATGCCTGGAGGAGGCTATGCATGCATGTCTGACGTTGAAGATCAAGATTTCTTCCTGTGGCACCAAAGAATGGGACATTTGAACTTTAACAGTTTGAAGAAATTGCCAGAACACACCAACCATGTAACTTTCTCAGCAAATACAGAAAATCTGACATGTGTGACCTGCAAGGAAGGTAAACAGACACGACTACCTTTTAAAAGTGAAGGAGAAAAAGCAAAGAGTCCGCTCCAGTTGGTTCACTCAGACCTATGTGGGCCAATGGAAACTCAAACACTTGGAGGTGCCAAATACTTTCTGACGTTTATTGATGACTATTCAAAAAGGGTTTCCACATACTTTCTCCGAAACAAGTCTGAAGCTCTTGAGAAATTCAAAGAATTCAAGAATGAAGCAGAAAACCAACTTGATGCTCATATTAAAATTCTCAGAACAGATAATGGCTTAGAATATGTCAACAAGAATTTCTCTGAATATTTGAAAGGTGCTGGTATCATACACCAGACGACCACACCGTACACACCTGAACAAAACGGGACTGCAGAACGCATGAACAGAAGTCTAGTTGAAAGAGCAAAATGCATGCTCCTAAACGCCAAGTTACCAAAGCAGTTTTGGGCTGATGCAGTGCATACAGCTGCTTATGTCATAAATCGTTCTCCGACCAAGTCCTTGTCATTCAGAACACCTGAAGAGATGTGGTCCGGTCACAAACCAAATGTGAAACATATGCGCATATTCGGTTGTGAGGCTATGGTACATCTACCTCAAGAAAAACGTAAAAAGTGGGACCCCAAGGCACAGAAAATGATCTTCATTGGTTATTGTGATCACAGTAAGGGCTATAGATTCCTAATACCAAACTCAAGAAAAGTGATCAAAAGCAGGGATGCTACATTTCTTGAATCAACTGTCAAAAGAGATTATGTTCCTGTAGAACTATCAGAGAAGAATCCTGCAATAAAAAATGATGTAAGTGAGGAGAATGACATCACTGAAACACAAGAAGATTCAATTTCAACAAGTTCATATGAGACCGTGTGTGAAAATAAATCATCCTCAGACAGTGAGTATGTACCTGACATCAGTTTTGATTCTTCTCCGGTTAGCAACATAACATTGAGACCTAGAAAGAAAAAAGGTTATGATTCAGAAGAAAATGCATACCTTGGTCAACATGAAGACAACCTGTCAGATGTTCCAGAAACATATAAAGAAGCAGTGAACTCAGTCAACAAGGATAAATGGATAGAATCCATCGGTGAGGAGCTTGATGCTCATCAGAAAAATAATACCTGGACATTGGTTCAGAAACCTCAGAATGCTAAAGTGATACATTGCAAATGGGTATTTCGAATAAAGGAAGAACCATCAGGTCCAAGGTATAAGTCAAGGCTGTGTGCAAAAGGATATGCACAAACCAAGGGAATTGACTATCATGAAACCTATGCTCCAACAGTAAGGTATGACTCAATACGCTTGCTACTTTCTGTAGCAGCACAGAACAATCTTAAAATTATTCAATTAGATGTCAAGACAGCATTTCTATATGGAGAACTTGAAGAGACCATATTCATGACACCACCAGAGGGCCTGCTCCATGAAAACGATATGGTATGTAAACTTAATAAATCACTTTATGGACTCAAACAGGCTCCTAGATGCTGGAATAGCAAATTTGATGGAGTTCTTAAGAAATTTGGCTTTATAAACAGCAATGCAGACCAGTGTGTGTATGTTGGTCAGGTCAAGGACAAGAAATGCTATTTATGCCTATATGTTGATGATGGATTGTTATTCTCAACTGATGAATTGGCACTTCAAGAATTAACCAAAGAGTTAAAAACCATCTTTGAAATTAAAATATTAACCAAACCTGGTAATTTTGTGGGAATGCAAATTGAACAGTTCAATAAATGTATATTTATACATCAGACCAAATATATTGAACAAATGTTGATCAAATTCAAAATGAATAATGCTCATTCCAATAGTGTTCCAGCTGACCCTCACATGAAGCTGCACAAAGAAGACGGAGAGGCTGATAAGGACATACCGTACAGAGAAGCAGTGGGCTCCCTGATTCATCTGGCCATTGTGAGTCGACCAGATATAATGTTTGCCGTCAGTCTGGTGAGTCGATTTCTTAATTGTTACCACAAAACCCATTGGAATGCAGTAAAAAGGATCTTCAAATATTTGAAAGATACCAAAGACTATGGACTATGCTATTCGCAATCTCCACAAACCTCAGAAGTCACGGGTTTTAGTGACGCAGACTACGCAAATGATCAGGACACGCGTCGGTCAGTCACTGGATATGTCTTCATTAAGAATGGAGCAGCAGTGACTTGGTCCAGCCAAAGACAACAAACAGTGGCTCTATCTACAACTGAGGCAGAATTTATGGCCGCCTGCGCCGCCACTAAAGAGACAATGTGGATAAAACAATTTCTAAGTGATATTAATGAATATAAACAAAACTCAATGTGCCTTCATTTGGACAATCAAAGTGCAATTAGTGTCATTAAAAATATAACTTTCCATAAACGGTGTAAACACATTGAAATTAAATATCATTTTATAAAAGAAAAATACTATCAAAAGATAATTGTGTTAAAGTTTGTTAGTAGTGATTTTCAGTATGCAGATATACTTACAAAAGCTTTATCAAAAGATAAATTTCAATTTTTGAGATCCAAACTTGGAATGTTGTCACATAGCCTAATAACTATCCGCCTATAACTATCCGCCTTGGTATTCTTCTGCCCTGTGCAAGGTAATAAGAGAAAAGTTTAAATTTTTCCGTAAATATAAAATTTATGGTAACAAATCCGACTACAATTCTTTTTTGTTTCTGCGTAATAAAATGAAAACTCTTGAAAATGAATGTTTCAACTACTACATTGCTAATATTGAGGAATCTATTAAGCATAACCCTAAATCATTCTGGTCTTATGTAAAAAGTAAATCTAAGTCCTCATCCTTACCCATGAATATGACTTTATCTGGTCAAACGGCAGTTACGGGTAATGATGTCTGTCAGCTTTTTTCGAAATACTTTTATTCTACCTTTTCTAAAGATTCATGTAGCTACCCAACAACAAATTTAAATTCTCAACCTTATAACGAACCTATTCTTAATGGCGATATTGCCACTGTTGAAGTTACACCTACTATTGTATTTAATAAACTTAGTAAACTCGACCCTAATAAATCGGCTGGACCTGACCTTATTCCTCCTGTATTTCTTATCGAGTGTGCTAACAATCTATCGATTCCTTTAACTATCCTCTTTAAAAAATCCTTTGCTCAGGGTATTGTACCAGACGTCTGGAAGTCGGCTTTTGTGACCCCAATCCACAAAAAAGGGTCTAAAACCGAAGTCATGAACTATAGACCGATTTCTAAGTTGTGTGTCATTGCTAAGGTACTAGAAAGTATAGTTCATGACCAGGTTTACTCAGCTTTGAAGGACTCCTTTCATCCGTCACAACATGGGTTTGTTAGGGGTCGCTCAACAGTCTCTAACTTAATCTTGCTTAATGACTACATAACAGTCGGTATGGATAACGGTCTACCGGTGGACGTTATCTATACCGATTATAGCAAAGCCTTTGATCGAATTGATCATGCTTTACTTATAAATAAACTTAAGTTATCTGGAATTCGTGGTGATTTACTTCGTTGGTTCAGTTCTTACATTACAAATCGATCACAGGCTGTCGTAGTCAGTAATTACATGTCAAGCTGGGTACAGGTTCCAAGTGGTGTGCCCCAAGGTTCTCTTCTGGGCCCCTTACTTTTTATAATTTTTATATCAGATATACATAAATGCTTCATTAATTCTAATCTTTTGATTTTTGCAGATGATATGAAAATTTATAGGGCAATTAGTAGTGTTAAAGATGCACTGTTACTTCAGGAAGATCTCCATCGCCTTGGTGACTATTGCGTGTACAATAAGTTAGACTTGAATCCACTTAAATGCTCCTGTGTTACTTTTACCCGTAAACCTCAATCACTCAACTTTAAATATTCACTTAAGGGTCATACCCTCGCAAGGGAGTCTTCTGTACGTGACTTAGGCGTTATTCATGATAGTAAGCTTTTATTTGATAAACATATTAATTCTATAGTATCGAAAGCCTACAGAGCCCTAGGTTTTATCTTTAGGACTTCGAAAGATTTCTCTAATATTAAAACGTTGAAAATTCTTTACTGTACATTTGTAAGAAGTAACTTGGAATATGCGTCTCAAATTTGGAATCCCCAATATGCTATTTATGAATATCAAATTGAACAAATTCAAAAGAAATTTATTCGTTTTCTTAGCTTTCGGGCGAAAAATCACCCACAAAGCTATGAGGCAGCATGTAGAAAATTTCATCTTCTTCCATTAGTTAATCGACGCGTGATCGCTGACATTACATATTTGAGTAAGCTGGTGTCCGGTCAAGTTGATTGTCCCGAGTTGCTTGGTAGGCTTCGGTTCTATGTTCCTAACAGATCCCGCAGGACTTTTCCCACATTTCAACTTAAATCAGCATCTACCAACTACCGTACAAATTCTTATCTCTGGCGTGTGTGTGACAGTTATAATAAAAACTATGCTGACACGATCGATTTGTTCAATTGCAGCGTAGTGAAGATAAGGCGCTTATTGGGTTTACAGTTCTTTGTTTAAATTAATAGATAAGTTTATATTCTATAAATGTAGTTTTAGTTAATGGTTTAAAAAATCTTGCTTGCATCTCTATTGTGCTCAATTTTTGCTCAGTCTGTTTCTATCTGTGAAAACTTGTTATTAGCCTTATGTTTCTATTAACTCCTTGGTAACATGTTTTTATGTGCTGTTAGTTTTCCAAAAATAAATAAATAAATAAATAAAAATAGTTCACTTTCCTAATAATAATTGTCTCAGTACCTACATGTATGATGTCAATTAATAAGTCACAGATTTAATATTGTTTGTAATTAATTGTAACTTTTTAAAGAGACCTAAATTCAGGAAGAGTGTTGAATGTAATCCTATGTTTGAATTTCGCGCCTCTTTCTAGTAACTTAGGCTATGGTATTTTACCTTTCACTCAAAATCTTTTCTCTCTCTCTCTACTCTGTGACATCAAGCGTACACGCTGTACTTTCTCTAATTTCGTTATTATAGCAAATACTAAATATAATTCGGTGTTTCTCTTAATAACCCATCAATGTGTATATGTAATTACATCAAATTATTCACGCGCCATCAGAATTATATCGATTTAACGAAAAAATTTCAGAAGATAAATGGTCTTCTGCATACATAATAGATTTATCACTCAAATTATTGCTTTATAACTTGTTGTATTCTATTAAGAAATAAGAAGAAAATGTATTGTTTGAATTAACAGCTATCAAATATCCTGAAATCTCAAAGAAATCATTTAGTATGATGATGAAATTGTTTCTGTAATGCTAAAATGGCGTACATTTGTTAATCAAATCAAATCAAATCAAATCATTTATTTTGCGAAACAAGGGTTAATTAAATAGATGACATTGAGTAGAGTATGTACAGCCTTGATCTGCTTGTCAGCATGCAAACATAGAACATAAAGTGGTACAAGTATTTAAATCTTTAAAAATAGTAGATTAAGGTACACATTTCAATTTACAGTAAAAAATAAATAAATAGATAATAATAATTCTCAATAGGTACATGGTCATAATTAAATGTCAAATTGATAAATATTTGAATTTCCTAAAATTTGTCTAAGAGATATTCAGTTACACTATAATAAACCTTATGCAATAAAAATTTCTTTAACTTAAATTTGAAAATGTCAGTTGAATGTATTTCCATAATGTCAGAAGGTAAATGATTATAAATACGCGACGCCATGCAGAATATACTATTATTTAACATTGCAGTCTTGTTTGGTGGGCAACAAATTTTCATGCAATGACGCTTATTATTAAAACGCTTAAAAAGATGTCCATTAGTTTTAACAAAAACTGCAACCTCATAAATGTACATGGAAGGTACGGTTAATATATTTAATTGAGAAAAATAGGACTTACAGCTATCAATTTGTCTCAACTTACAAATAGCCCTGACGCATTTCTTTTGTGCTTTAAAAATAGTTTCCTTACCAGTTGAGTTGCCCCAGAACATAACTCCATATCTTAGAATAGATGCTGTGTACCCGTGATATGCATATGCAGTGACTACAGTCGACATATTAGCCACTTTGGAAAGCATATAAAGTGCATAAGATTGCTGATTTAATCTTAGACATAAACTTTCAACATGTGTTTTCCAGCTTAAATTGCAGTCAATTTCAATACCTAAAAACTTTGTAACGTCAATGTGTTGTATTTGTTGTCCTAAATAGTTTATGTCAATTTCATTAATTCTAACATCTCTGTTTCTAAACACCATAACATTTGTTTTGCTTAGATTTATTTTTAAATTTATTGAGTTAAGCCACTGAATTATTTGTCCTAATGTTTGATTGATATCATTTTCAAGAATTTGTTTATTTTTTCCAGTAAACATGATTGTGCTATCATCAGCAAACATTATGGTTTGATGTTTAGTAATCCAGCACAAATTCTCCATAATTTCTTTTGGTAAGCCATTTACTGTACGGTGGTGTTACCAAAGTCTATTTACCAGCTTATAGCTTTATGCTGCTTGGACAAAGGATTTTAATTATTTTGCTTACTGTGTACTAGTGTTAAAAGAGAGCATACTACAGCTTTTCAGGGATACTAAATCTCAACAGAAAACCATTTCATGACGTAGGTAGGTACAATATTTGGCTCTCGAAATACCCTTGCAGGCCCGGTATAATACGTTTAGGTATATTCGGCCGGTTTAGGTATAATCAGCACAAATGTCTACATAACATAACATAGTAGGGTGCTTAGGTACTCTTTATCTGTTGTTGAAATTGAGTACCTAGGTAGAAGGTACGTAATACCATACCTACCTTTGCAATGTTAATAAGTAGGTAAATATTTTTAATTAAACACGCAGTAGTGAGTACCTACTTAATACATATTATGTAGGGGTAGGTTTTTATTTAGTAGATTTTCGTATTGTTGTCATTCAAGGTCAGTGAAGGTACGTCTAGTCTACCTACCTACATACAAGTAAGTACCTACCGAACTTAGGTGTAGGTAATTAAGTACTTAAGAGGCCGTAGGTAGCAAATATGTGGTTTGAATCGTATTAGATCTCAAAATCCGTGAAAGATACCACCTTATAATGTTTGGAGAAATTAAACTTTGAACTTTTATCTTGCGTTGTGGTTTTTTAGAAACACGATTGGTAAAAGTTTTCTCGATCATATATTTTTTTGAAAAATACATGTTTTTCACACAGTTTGCTATTTATCTCCGGAACAGAACGCTATTTTTGTTGGTTTTATGTTTTGACAAATAGCCTAGAAGTATTCATTTAGTTCTGGTTTTTTAATTTTTCGATTACTTGTTTAATTAACTTGTAATTAAATAAAAACTGTTTTTTCGCTATAAATTATGTTGCGTGTCTATCGTTCTGCGCTTCTCACTCACGAGTAAAAACATTATTCGCTCTCCCGCTCATTCCTCGGCGTTATGGCACACACTTAAGTACCTACTTTACTTTACGACCCAGTGACCAGTGTCTTCCCAGCTAACGTCGCGCTCGCTGCGAACTCGCACGTGTTTATTCGTTACCATCGGATTTATAGGATTCACTGACTTAAGTTTGTACTCACTCAAGTAGGGTGTTTCTGTTTAGGTATGTACAATACGTACTTTGTATGTCTGTTTGTCGTCATTTCAGTGATTTCATAGGTAAGCTCATTTCATAGCAAGCCCAGTGTTTCTGACGTAACATCGGATTTGAACTTTAATTGTATCCTTCGGACCTGCAAGGGTTGGAGAGCCAATATAGTTGGTGGGTTACTTACCTTACCTAGGTACTTACCTACAAACCTTAGTTAATTTTGTTTTTTTTTTCGTACTACAGCACAGAATACAGATAAGGACCTTAGATACCTACTATAGGTAGGTACTATGATTTCTAATTACTTTAATATTGTTTTCAGGAATAATAATGCCGTTTAAAATTATAAAAACGATCGAAAAGGGTAAGAATAAACTGTCAGTAGTTCCAAGTGGTTGGGAGCACAATGGAAATTTGAGATGGCCGGGAAAAAACGTGTCATTGAAATTGCTTATTAAATGTGACAAATCGACGCCTCTGCCAGACTGGACTAAAATGGGATGCATAGTCAAACGGTCGTCTATTCCCACTTACAATGAAGCTGAAGAAATACTCGAATCAATGTTGAACTGTAGTGATACGTCCGATTATCCAGATGATGAGGAAAGACCAATAACACACAGCAGCGTTGATTACAATGCCAAGGCAGCTAGTTTCGTGAGTACCTATTGTTAATTATATGTAGGTACCTACCTACTTAGATAAATTATTAACTGTAACCTATGTGCTAGTAAATAGAAAGGAATTATCTACTACTTTTGTAGGTAGGTACTATACAGGATTTACATGCATACTTACATAGGTACATAGATACTTATCTCAACTTGTTTCCCCGCAGAGGTGTAGGGTAGGTACCTACCTACCTATAATAGTTCACCCACATTTCGCCATGTAGGTACCTAATGGGAAGCAAGATTCTGTTATCAAGCGGGCATAAATCCAGACTCCGTGCTGCTACCAGGGGGGTGTCATTTCTAGGTGTAGGTAGGTAGGTACTCACTTATATTCGGCCGGCTTCGCACTCGGCTCGCACGCAAAGTCGTGTCGCGTAACTTCGCCGGACACCAAATCCGATTACTTACAAGTATAAATAATATTCAAACACTTTGCCCGACCCGGGAATCGAACCCAAGATCGACTTCATGCTCAGTAGTAGATTATCATTTATGTAGTGTACTAGATTATCATTTATGTATATGTGTGGGTAGGCATCGTAGCCGTGTGAATAAACAGTCTTGAACCAGCCATCTTGTTGTTTACTTCATGGTGACAGCGGTGCTCGGAAATTAATTATTTTACTGCCATAATTTGCATAAAATCACATCAAGCAGTGTAGTTAAACTACGTTAATAACTTAGTCGAGTGTTATTTGTAATGGAACACGCTCGACCTCCCGCGCCGTTAACTTTGGAAGGTGGACCGGCAAGTCGAGCCGACGCGTGGCAAAGATGGTTGCGGCAGTTCCAAGTATTTATAAAAGCAGCCGGGGTGTGCAAGGAAACTAGCGACGTGCAAGCCAGCTTATTGATTAATTTGATTGGACCAGAGGGATACGATATATTTCTAACTTTAAAATTCAAAGACGAAGAAGACAAAGAAAACATCACAAAAGTAATTGAAGCCTTCAATGTGTACTTTGGAACGAAAACGAACATAATAATGGTTAGATTTAAATTCTTCTCTCGGAGTCAAGAAACAGGCGAAAGCATAGATGAATACGTCACGGCCTTGAAACTCCTGAGTCAAAAATGTGAATTTGATCAACTGGAAGATAGCTTGATTCGGGACAGGATCGTCTGCGGTGTCGCCGACAGTAGCGTGCGTGACCGGTTGTTGAGGGCTGACGATTTAACGCTTGTTAAAGCGGTGAAAATATGTCAAGCCAATGAAATTTCTGTTGATGACAGCCGCCACATCGAAGGTGTCAAAAGCGAGACGAAAACCGCATCGGTGAATGCGCTGTGGAAGTCTAAAGCCGGGGCATACGGAGGTGGAAGCGGCGGCGGGTCAAGCAGGGCACGCGGCGGCGGCGGCGGCGGCGGGCGCGGCGCGCGCGCGTCCTCCGGCTGGGCCAGCGGGCCCGGAGCCGGCGCGGGCGGTGCGAGCGGCAGCGGCAGGAGCGCGCGGCCGGGCTCGTGCGGCGCCTGCGCCATGCCTCACTGTGACGGTGGTGATCGATGTGCGGCAAAAAGAGTGAAGTGTTTTATTTGTGGCAATAAGGGTCACTTTAAAGCGAAGTGTCCGGTAAGGAAATATAAAGTTTATGAGTTAAACGAGGACAGCGACGATGGTGAGTTCTACTACATATCCACAATTGAATGTATTGATTCCATTTCTAAGATAAATGACGATAAGTGGCATGAACAATTTTATTTACCTGAATGTGGCTCTAATCATAGATTTAAATTGGATACAGGATCCGACTTAAATGTCTTGTCACGGGACAGTTTTGTCCAGTTAGGATTTTCCTTATCTCAAATTTGCACCGAAAACATACGGGCAAAATCGTTCTGTGGCAACTACTTATCTATTGTGGGCTCGACAATAATTAAGGTTGAATATAAACATTGTGAATATCAATTGAAATTTATAATATCTAGTGAGTCATGTCAAAGTATCTTAGGAAAACACAGCTTAGATGAATTAGGGTTGATAAAAAGAGTTTACTCAGTCAATTTAGATCAATATGAGGACTTGTTTGAGGGTATAGGTAGATTACCGGGTCGCTATAAAATACCGTTAGAAAGTGATGCCACTCCTTGCATATGCCCTGTTAGGAAAATACCTGTTGGTGTAAGGGACCAACTTAAACAAGAATTAACCCGCATGGAGGAGTTAGGAGTCATAAGGAGGGTTACACACCCAACCTCCTGGGTGAACGGTATCGTAATTGTAGCTAAAAAGGACGGCAGCATTAGAGTGTGTCTAGATCCGCGCCCGCTAAACAAAGCAATTAGACGACAACACTATCCATTGCCGACTCTAACTGAAATAGCCACCAATTTAAAGGGTGCGCGGTATTTCAGTAAGCTGGACGCCAAATCTGGTTTCTGGATGGTTCAGCTGGACGATGAAAGCGCTGATTTGTGTACTTTTGGGACGCCTTTTGGTAGATTTCAATATCTACGCCTACCCTATGGTATAAATTCGGCATCTGAAGTCTTTCATGCAAAGGTTCGACAGCTGCTTGAAGATCTGGAGGGCGTGGACTCCTTTGTCGACGACATTATCGTGTGGGCATCCTCGAAAGAAGAGCACGATAGACGTCTCAACCTTTTATTAGACAGGGCGCGGTCTGTCGGTATTAAATTTAACCGCAATAAGTGCGAGTTTTGCGTTACCGAAGTCACGTACTTGGGCCACACTTTCAGCATCGAGGGCATGAAGATAGACCAGTCAAAGCTGAAAGCAATAACAGAGATGCCATCCCCAAGCGACCGGCAATCGCTTGAGAGATTTCTCGGTATGATAAATTATGTAAATAAATTTATACCTAATTACTCTGAAAAGGTAAGCCCACTGCGTAACTTGCTGAAAAAAGACAACGAGTGGTGTTGGGGTGCGTGCGAGGAGCGTGTGGTGAGTGCCCTGAAGGAGGCGCTGTGCAGCGCGCCCGTGCTGGCGCTGTACGCGGCGCGCGAGCCGGCGCTGCTGTCGGTGGACGCGAGCGCGGCCGCGCTCGGCGCCGTGCTGCTGCAGGCGGGCCGCCCGGTCGAGTTCGCGTCGCTGACGCTCACGGACACCCAACAAAGGTACGCACAGATCGAAAAGGAGATGCTCGCTATCGTATTCGCTCTAGAGAGATTTCACCAATACATTTTTGGTAAAAATGATGTAACCGTAGAAACGGATCATAAGCCACTGGAAGCGCTCTTCAAGAAGTCGCTTGATTCGGTGCCGGCCAGACTTCAGCGCATGATGTTGCGAACCCAGCGATATGATTTTCAGGTCGTCTATAAACCAGGTAAATATTTACACGTCGCAGACGCGTTGTCTCGCGCGGCGCTTCCGGAGCTTCTACAGACTAATCTGTCCGAAGAGATAGACGTTCAGACTTGCCACATGTTACAAAATGTTAGATTCAGCGACGAGCGATTGAAGTCCATAAAAGAACACACAAAAATCGACACAGAATCGATAATCATAAAAGATTATATTTTGAATGGTTGGCCAAAAAGTAAGTACGATACCGATGAACGAGCACGGCAATACTGGAGCTAATAGAGAATGTTTTGAGTTTGCGGAAGGAGTCATATTCTGTAATAATTTAGTATTTATTCCGAGAGGGCTACGTGGTGAGATGTTGTCGCGTGTGCACGAGGGGCACTTGGGCATCGACCGGTGCAAGCGCAGAGCGCGCGACGTCATGTTCTGGGGGGGCATGTCGCGCGACGTCGAGCGCACGGTGCGCCGCTGTCGAGTGTGCGCCGAGCATGCGCCGCGCCCCATGCGAGAACCGATGATGCCACACGACATACCACACTTACCTTGGACTAAACTGGGATCGGACATATTTGAGTATTCTAAAAGATATTACTTAATTTTAGTCGATTATCTTACGAATTACGTTGAAGTATGTCCGCTTAAAGATATCACATCTAAACAAGTCATTTTGGCGATGAAAGACCAGTTCGCTAGACATGGAATACCAGAGGAGCTGATCACTGATAATGGACCTGCGTATGCGTCGAAAGAATTTCGGAGCTTCACACATAGTTGGGAATTCAAACATACAACCTCTTCTCCCAACTATCCACAGTCCAATGGTCGAAGCGAGCGGTCGGTACGTACTGTTAAGGAAATAATTAAAAAATGCAAGGACTCAAATGAAGATTTTTACCTGGCCTTGCTTAATTACAGAGCAGCTCCAAGAGATGGTATAGCGAGCCCTGCTCAGCTCTTGATGGGTCGCAGGCTCAATACGCGCTTGCCGTCGCACCCTATGAAATTGAAACCAGACCGAGATAGCTCGGATGACATTAAAAATGTTTTACGCAATCAAGAAAGAAGCCGTCAGCAGTACGACAAACATGCGCGAGCGCTGCCACAGCTGGAGCCCGGCGACGCTGTGGTGACGGTGGACGGAGCCAGGCGCAGGCGCGTGCGCGTCATCGCGCCCGCTCCACAACCACGCTCGTACATAGTCGCCGATGGCCTGGGAAAAGTCCTACGGCGGAATCGCAGACATCTCATTAAGCTCCCCGAATGTCCGTCTCCCACGACGTCGTTGGATGAGACGATGCGTGAGGTAGTTGAAAGTAACTCGGACTTGACCGAGGAACAGCCCGATAGCTACGGCTCTTGTGTCGACACCGACGCCGACACTGACCCGGAATCCTTGCCGGATGAATCATCCTTTCATCTCCACCAGCAACGTCCAGTAAGAGCTGCCGCAAGAGAGGCTTGTAAAAAGTTAAAAAAGACATCATACTAATATAGGTTCTATGTAGGTAACTAACTATCTATAGCCTCTTAGATAACAAAACAAGTCCTTATCTTAGCTTGAAAGAAACTAGTATAAGTATAAGTACCTACTTACTTATGTTTTAATTTAATTTGTGTTACAATAATAATGCTAAGCACTTATTGTGACAACTTCGTAAATTTCTTAAGTTTATTCTTAACTGTTTTCGTGACTTTTTTCAATCTAAAAGCTATGTTAAACAATTCATAATTATTTTGCATTCAGAATTATGTATTACTATACCTACTTACTTACATAAAGTTTTATAAAATGTACCTATAGTGAGTAATTCCTGGATGTATACCTATATATAATAACTAGGTACCTAAATAACTTCTGTCTAATTATAATGATATTTAGATACAATACCTGCTTGTGTCATAAAATTAAAGTTTTTCATTTCCTTCTTCGCGGAAGGAGATCGAATGTAAATGTAATGTTCGAATGATGATCCAATGTACCTAATGTTGAATGTACTCACTTAAGTAATTTATAAGGGATATCGCATGTTCTTAATTTTGGTTATTGCGGGAAAGATGTACTAGATTATCATTTATGTATATGTGTGGGTAGGCATCGTAGCCGTGTGAATAAACAGTCTTGAACCAGCCATCTTGTTGTTTACTTCAGCACTTGTAACAAGGTCAAGAACTAGTCCAGGTGGTGGGATTTATGTGATCTTAAATATAATACCTATACCTACTTACTTACTGTAGGTACGTATTGGTTTATAAATATGTAATACCTGTTCACCTCAAGATATGTTTTTGCTTTTAGATGCTTCAACAGCAACATGTGGAACAATCAAAAATGACTAACGTTGAGAATGAAGTAAGTAGTTCATGATTTATTTGAAGTTGGTACAAGATCAATGCATGGGAGGAAGCCAACGACCCGCTTTCCTGTCTTATGCCGCCCGGCGCGCCCCATATGTGCCGCGTGTCGTGTTGTGTTGGACGCAAACTCGACTGCCCCGTAGCGAACATCGCATGTTGTGGGGATCGGTCTTGGACAAGTGCGGAACGCTAACGCTAAGTGAGGTACTTACACCTTCATAAAAGTACCAAACATTTTTTTTTAATAAGTAAATAAATAAATTTAAATACTTAGATAAATATGTACCTACCTTTATGTTTGGTACTTTTATGAAGGTGTACTTACCTACATAATGGCGGCATAATGTTGGTAACATTTACTTAGACATTAGTTTCTAAACCAATGTAATGGTGATTTCAGAAATCTCATCAAGATGTTGTGCAAGACAGTGAAGTAATATATCAGATCATTACTAAGGATGATGACAATCAACTAAATAACACCGTAAAAATTCTTGAAAATCAAAAAGAAATATTAGATAATCAGAAATCCATCACGAATAATCAAAATATTATTCACGAAACACAGACACAGATATTAGAAAAACTAAAAAAAAATTCCCGGCAAATTTCTGACATAACTGTTCTTATAGAAGAAAGCTTTAATAAGCTTGCCAATCAAAATTTGCCAATAGTTAAACTTGCTGAAGCCAACCAGAATGAGTCGGAATCTTTTATGATTAAACCTATATCGGACGCCACAGAGTTAAATGGATTAGAGATAAACTTATCGGATCACAGACAAAAGGAAAAACTGCATTTGCAATTCGCACTTTTGTGTAATAAATCGGATGGCAGTGGTATCACTTGTGCATATAAATTGCTGGACATTATGTTCACAAGAGAACTTCTCTGTAAATGTTCATGGTCGGGGGGCAGTAAAGGACCACTCGTAAAAATTGCATTGAAAGCGTACAAGAATATCCTGAATTTTTTTTTAGGTTAATTAATTCTTGGGATTCAACGTATACGCAAGATACGAACGAAAAATTTTTTAAGACAGTTTTGAAGAATTCTGTGAAAAGGTTGGACATAAAAAATCTAAGATCTTCCTCAAAACGCACACGTCAAAATAGAGAGGCAAACGATAAAATGAACAAACGGATAAAGACAACAGACATGAATGAAACCGTCGAAATTAAAGAAGGGGTCTCAGAAAAAAATGATCAAAAACCCGAAGGCGATCAAGAACTCAAGAGCGATAGTATTCCAAACACTGATGTTGAAGATCAGATTATCGGGATAGACTTGGAAGAAGAGTCACTTTGTTAAAATATATATTCTTAATAGGTTGATTTACCATGCTGTGTAGCATAATAATATAATATATGTACGAAATAAAATGCGTGTAAATAATGATTTGTGTGGTTTATTGCAAATTTATAGAAATTACAAAATCCAACACAGCCGCTAGATTTTAATTCAGACAGAAGAAGGACGAAAATTGCCAGTGCACAAAAATAAAACTGCACCAACCAGTGTTGCAAGCAACTAACATAAAATTATTACCAAAATTATAATTAAACTAATATTTTATATAATATTAATTTATATGTTTGGATTGTTCTAAACATAATTGGGGCCCGGCATAACCCTATTCTACAGGCAATGGGCAAAGCCTTTTGATTGACCTACGATAGACCTTGTTTTTCATTTTAACATCAGCTGCCCTTACAATACCATCTCTACCTGGATACGTTTTAACAATACGGGCCATATTATATTGTAATGGAGCAGTATTGAAATCCTTTACAATTACCAAATCACCTTCTTTAAGGTTTGGTAGAGGATATTTCCATTTGGGACGGCTCTGAAGCTGTGTAAGGTAGTCATTAGACCATAATTTCCAAAAGTCTTGTTTAAGCTTGGTACACAAATTCCAAAATTTTAAACGATTAACTGAGACTTCCGTTAAGTTAACTTCCGGATAGCTAGCCAAAGCCGTTCCAATCAAAAAGTGAGCTGGAGTTAAATATTCACAATCTGTGTTTGTAGTTGAGAGTAGAGGCCTAGAGTTTAAAATTCCTTCAATTTGTACAATGACTGTATTTAGCTCCTCATAGGTTAAACATAGATTTCCTACTACTCTTTTTAAATGGTGTTTTACACTTTTTACACCTGCTTCCCACAATCCTCCAAATTCAGGTGAATAACTAGGTATAAACCTAAATTTAATATAATTTTCAGAGCAAAAAACTTCTACTGCATCCCTGTGATTTTTGGAAGATTGTAGGTCATACAATTTTTTCATTACATTTGACGCTCCTTTAAATGTTTTAGCGTTGTCACAAAATATATTTGTGGGCATACCACGCCTCGAAATGAAGCGCTTGAGACATGCTAAGAAGGCTTCAGTTGTTAGATCTGATACGAGCTCGACATGAATAGCTTTTATAGCAAAGCAGACAAAAAGCGCGATGTAACATTTCTTAACAATCGGCTTCCTAACTCGAGCTACCTTTATGTCGAAGGGTCCACAGAAGTCAACACCGACATGCTGAAATGGCCTGGATGCTGTTATTCTTTCCTGCGGAAGGGAACCCATCAACTGTCTAGCACCTTCAGCTTTAATACGAAAACACTTGACACATTTGCGAACCACTTTCTTGACCTCTCGAATACCACTGACTATGGAGTACCTCTGAGAGAGAGAGCTCAAAACTAACCTAGGTCCTGCGTGCAAGAGTCGTAAATGTTCTCTTTCTATTAAGAGATTTGTTATATGGGCATTTTTCGGAAGGATAGCGGGATGCTTTTTATCATAAGACATCGTCTTGGCATTATGGAGCCTACCACCAACTCTTAAAATACCTGTATTATCAAGGAAAGGATGAAGACTACCTATTCCTGTTTTTATAGTTTTACCAACAGAAAGTGACTCTACCTCTCTAGCAAAATGTTGCTTTTGAGTACAACGCACAATGACTGACATAGCATCGCGTAGCTCCTGAGGTGTTAGATTACTATCTGATATTTTATTTTTGTTTTTCGAACAGTTGTTATAGAATCTGTAAACAAACCCAATCACTTTCTGTAGCTTATAAATATTCGAATATTTTTCTAACAATGTTGTTGAAAATGATGGCGTGACCTGTGTCACATTGCACGGCATCTCTTGCTCATCATTAATTTCTGTATATGTAGAAAAATCAGACAATTTTAAATTTTCTAAACTAGTGTGTCTATATTCTTTATCTAACAAAAAACGTGGCCCGTGCCACCATAAAGAATTTTGTTGCAACTTGTGTGGCAAAACTCCCCTCGACAATAAATCTGCAGGGTTGTCAGAAGTTTTCACAAACCCCCACTGTCTCTGATTGGTTAGTTCTGTAATTTGCTTGACTCTATTGTTAACATAAACACTTGTCTTTACCTTACCTAACCTAATCCATGCTAAGACTATCTGCGAGTCACTATACAAATATGACTCTAGCTTTGAAAATCTGTCCGACAAAACTCTACCTACCCTGTGTGCTAGTTGGGCTAAAAGGAGAGCACCATTGAGTTCAAGTTGAGGAATTGTAAGACTTTTATTTAATGGGGCAACACGGGACTTAGAACAAACCAATTCTGTTTGCACTGAACCATCGTTTTTGAAAATTCTTAAGTATAGACAACAGCCAAAGGCTTTCATTGATGCATCAGAATATCCTACTAATTCTACAGTAGAAATATCTTTACTGTTGATACACCTATTTACTATTATCTTTCCCATAAGTTTCAATTTATTAAGAAAATTGTCCCAGTATAGAAACTGGTCATTGGGTACTATAGCGTCCCATCCTATTTGCAAAGACCATAGCTCTTGCATAAATAATTTGGCTACCACTACTATTGGGCCTACTAAACCTAGGGGATCAAAAATTTTTCCTATAAAGCTCAGTATTTTTCTTTTTGAATTTAAATTGTGTTCCTCTTTAAAATTAGGACTTGAAAATGTGAATGTATCTGAAATAATATTATACATCAAACCTAGAGTCTTTAATAAATTGTCTCCACTCATATCTATATTTTCAAATTGCTTTTGCTCATCTGGAATACCATTCAACACCTCACTTGTATTTGAGCACCATTTATGTAGAGAAAAACTACCTAACTTGAGGAGCTCTACCAATTGAGTTTTTAATTCATAAAGCTGCTCTACATTATCGCTACCGCAGATGACGTCATCAACATAGGTGTTTTTCATCATCGCTTGAGCAGCAAGTGGGTAGGTGCATTCATACCGATGAGCTAATTCAATCAAGCATCGAGTGGTCAAGAAAGTAGACGCTTTTAGTCCATATGTGACTGTTTGAAGCTCTAGACATTTGATGGGCTTCCTGGGATCACTTCGCCACAAAATATTTTGTAGGCTAGTGTGGTGGCTATTTATGAAAACATTTCGAAATGCCTTTTGTATATCACAAACCAGTGTGTAGATGTATGTCCTGAATAGAATAAGGATATCAAAAAGCTCACTCTGTACCACGGGGCCATTCAGCATGACGTCATTGAGGGACACCTGGCTGCGCGACTTCATACTCCCGTCAAAAACAACGCGAAGTCGGGTCGTCTTACTCGCCTCATTTATTACAGCATGGTGCGCTAGAAAGTAAACAGGATCTTTATCAATATCATATTTCGCAATATTAACCACCTTAGCATGTCCCAGCTCAACATACTGATCTATGAACAATTTATACTGCTCTAGTAACATAGGATTTGATTTAAATCTTTTTTCTAACATTAAAAATCTTTGATAAGCAACTGAAAATGAATCACCAAGCTGCAATTCTTCCAGAGGAGTGGTGAGAGGCATATCAACATAGAATCTACTATCTTGAAGACTCATTGAGTTCTGAAAAATTTCTTCAGCCTTTATAAACTCATCACACCTCGGTTTTGCAGGCTCGGGTAGCTTTTCAGACAGCCAAAAATTTTCCATAACATTCTCTAACTTATTATGATCATGGATAGCAAAATTAGATACAATTTCACAAGTATTGTTACTTACATCAATATTTTCAGTCACTTTTTCAGGAATGTTGCCACCAACTACATAGCCAAACAGAGTATTTTGTAATACTGGTCCATTTTGGATTTTTACAGTACCATCAAGTAAAACATTGAAATAAACATCCGCACCCAGTAACAGAGAAATCTCAGCTGGGACATTGAACTCATCATCAGCAAGTTTTAAATTTAATGGTAATTTCCACCCAGTTACATCTATAAATTGTTGGGGCAAAATTGATGTTATTTGATCAACTACATGACATTTTAAATTTAATTTTACATTATAGTGGCATGGAAGCACACTTAAATTCACAAGTTTATTAATTTGTGTATGTTTATTACCTATGCCTATAATATTATGGTTTTGACTTATAGCAGTCAAACCAAGTTTGTTTACAAGGCCAGTTGTAACAAATGATGCCTGGCTGCCAGTATCAAGCAATGCTCGGACAGACAGATTTTGACCACATTGATTTAACAAATTCACCTTTACAGTTGGAAGCAAGATTTTGTTAGAAACAGGATTCGACAACAAAGACACTGCAGGCTCTATAGGGCTCTGCTCTTCATGTAATAAAGTGTTGTGATCTTGCTTACATAATTTACATTTGAAATTAAACTTACATTTTCCACTGTGTGTCCTTAGACAGGAAGTACATAAATCATGGTTCCGTACAAATGATTGACGGTCCACAAGCGCTGCCGTTTTGAATTCCGGACAGCTGAAAACAGAATGGTCATTCTTGTTACAACATTTACACAATTTCTTTACTTGTGAGACAACATTAGTTACTTTAGATGGTGTAGATTTATAGAATCTACTTGTACTCTCATAGCAAGTACTTTTAGAGGGCAAGCTATCCTCCAACGCTATAGCGCGCTTTTCTAGGAAGCTCAAAAAAGCTGCCATGGAAGGCAATTTATCTAAATCCCTATCTAACTGATATGCTCGATTAGTGATTTGATCTAATTTTCTTGTTAAGATGGAAATAAGTAACATATCCCAATTATCGATTGGCTGTTTAAGATTTTTCAATGCATGCAATTGCTGCTGCACTTCAGACACAAAAGACCTTATAGAGGCCGCAGTGCCTTTTTGCATTACAGGTAAATCTAACA
Source organism: Xanthorhoe designata (assembly GCA_963582015.1). NCBI lineage: Eukaryota > Metazoa > Arthropoda > Insecta > Lepidoptera > Geometridae > Xanthorhoe > Xanthorhoe designata. The sequence continues at coordinate 13,541,425 of OY757032.1, forward strand.
GAATATTGATATGATTTCCTATCAACCGCGATTCATTGTCGAATCGCTTTCTTAACAAGTCTAATGCTTCACTGTATGATTTGTTTACTAGCGGCAAATTGACAATGACTGCCAAAGCATCATCTGTTACATACTTCCTCAAATAAAATAATTTCTGAACATCTGACAATGATCTGTTATTATGGATAACAGCTGTGAATAAATCAAGAAATGGCTTAAACTTAGTGAAGTCCTTTCCATCATAGGGAGTAATATCAATAGTAGGTAATTTGCAAGTTGAAACATTGTGACATTCTGAGACAGACTTCTTACCTATTTGCTTAAGCGAAGCATTTATTTTAGCAAGTACTGAATAATATTTCTCTTCCAAAGGACCCACCTGCTCGGAATCGGTTTCGTCTATACTTAAAATGTCCAGTTGCACCGCCTCATAACTTTTGAGTGCAGCTATGAGCTTCTCCTTACGCGCCTCCAGGATATCCTCTGTAGCCGACGCAAATTGGATAGGATCATTCACGAAAGTCTCGATACGTGTAATCGTGGCCTTGCACTGGGCACGTAGCAAGCGATGTTTACGCAAAGTTTCCTTGGATTCCGCCATGGTAGAACGTACGTAAGACGATTTAAACTACGATTCACGAACACTCCGCGCACTTCTTACAATTAAGCCGCACTTTTGACTCTAAAAATGTTTGTTTACAAACAAACCGGCTTCACTTTGACGTTTGCCGTTTACCGATGTGACAGTGACAGACACGACGTTCACCCGAAGATAGCACAACTCTTGCGCTTCCGGAAGTGCAGCCAACTGTCAAAGTAGACTGACTGACGTGAGACGTCAAGCAAGCAAGCAGCAACCAAATTTCAAATTTCAAATTTCAAATTTCAATTTCAAATTTCAAATTTCAAAGCCTTTATTTGCTGTTTCTTAAAACTATAACAATACTTAATCTAAAGATTCACACAGTTCCGTTTTTAATCAGCGTGTCCTGTAGACACGTAGGCCTCCTCCAACCGTTTCCATTCCTCTCTGTTTCTTGCGCTATGTACCCATAGTGGTCCTGCAGTTCTATAAATATCGTCAGCCCATCTCATGAGCTGTCTCCCCCTTTTTCTTTTGGTCTTGTATCTCGGAGTCCATTCTGTCAAAATTTTGCTCCATTTTTCTGTTTGCTCCCTAATGGTGTGACCAGTCCATCTCCATTTCAAGTACTTGCATTTCGTATTAACATCTTCAAACCTTGTTATCTCTCTTATTTCGGTTGCCCGTTTTTTATCGATTCTTTTAAATCCTAAGACGCTTCTCTCCATACTCCTCTGGCAAGTTCTTAATTTGAGATGGAGTTTCTTTGTCATCGCCCATGTTTGGCATCCATAATACAGGATTGGTAGAATGCAGGAGTTGTAGAGCTTCCTTTTTATTTTTATAGTGTATTTTTTGTTTTTCATGATATCTTTAAGCGCCCAATACCTTTTCCATGCGTTTGTTGTTCTTCTGTCTATTTCTTGAGCCATCTGATTTTCGAATGAGATTAGTTGTCCTAGGTATATGTAGGTCTTCACATATTCTATTTGCTCGCCATCAACTTGTATGGTGGTTTCTGTTCTGTTAGTCATGGTTTTTGTTTTAGATTTGTTAATTGTTAAGCCAACCTCTCTACTTTTTGTGGCAAGATCTTGAAGCATTCTCTGTAGTGTTCCTGGATTGTCCGTTATCAGCACTAAATCGTCTGCAAACCTGAGGTGGGTAAGTTTATGACCATCAATGTTAATTCCATAGTTATCCCATTCCAAAGTCCGCATTATTTCTTCCAACACCGCAGAGAAAAGTTTCGGTGAGAGAGGGTCACCCTGTCTGACCCCTCTCTGGATTTTGAAACTTTTGCCTTCAGTTTCAAGCCTAACCTGTGATGAACTATTTAGGTACACATTTCTAAGCAGTCGTATATATTTGAGTTCGACACCTTGGTTTTTTAGGGCTTCCCAAATGCAGTGGTGTTCCAGGGAGTCAAACGCTTTGCTGTAGTCTATAAATGCTAGGTATAGTGGGTATCCATATTCTTGGCATTTTTCAATTGTTTGCTTCAGGCTGTGCATGTGGTCTGTGGTCGAGTACCCGGTTCTGAATCCTGCTTGTTCTATTGGCTGGTGAAAATCTAAAGTTTTAGAAATGCGGTTTAATATTATTTTTGAGAATACTTTATAGATATTGGACAGGAGGCTGATAGGTCGATAGTTGCCTATGTCGTCTTTATCTCCTTTTTTGTATATAAGAATAATTGTGCTGCTTGTCCACTGGGCAGGGATAAATTCGGAGTCCAGAATGGTGTTATATAGGTTAGTTAGTCTGTTTAAGTTGTGTGGTAGTCTCATTTTCATCATCTCGTTCGTTATGAAATCTTGGCCGGGCGATTTGTCACTTTTTTGTGTAGAGATGGCATGGGCTACTTCTGCTTCCAAAATATAGGGAATGGCTTCTTCGTCTTCTCCATCTAGATTTACGACATGATTTCCTGTAGTTGTAGTTGTATAAAGTTTCTTATAGAAGTTAGTTGCGATGTTTAGTATGTTTTCTCGTTTTGTTTCAAGTTTATTGTTTTTGTTTTTAATTTTCGGAATCCATTTCTTTGTTTCTTGAAGTTCTTTAAGGGCTTTTTTTATTCCTCCTGTTTTAGATATGTGGTGATTTATGCAGTCCATTCTTCTTCTAGCTCGGTCTTTTTTAATGTTGTTACTTATTTCCTTGCTTATCTTAGTGATTTTTATTAATACTTCTTTGTCTTTTTTGTTTTTGAACATAGATTGCCTCTTTTTAATTAGATCTTTAGTAGTTTGGCTGAACACTTCTGTTTTTTTCTTTTCCATTTTTGTTGTTTTGTACATGTCGTGTATTTCGTTGTTGTAAATTTCTTGGATGTTGTTTGGATCCTTTCCAACTAGGGTTCTGGGACCAGGTGTTTTTTGTTGAAGGGATTGGAATTGATTCCTTCCTTTAAAGTTCCTTCGACATAAATGCTCGGAGCAGTGTAGTGTTGCTCTAACCATACGGTGGTTACTGTTGAAATTGAGCTGGTTGATTACGCTTACATCATGAAACAGTTTTGGCCGGTTGGTCAGGATATGGTCTATTTCATTGCGGTATTGCCCGCATGGTGAAATCCAAGTCCATTTTTTTTGATTTCCTTTTCCTGAAGCAGCTGTTCATACATTTTAATTTGTGCTCGAGGGCCAGTTGTATTATACGATTGCCGTTAGGGGTTCTCTTTCCATCGCTATATTTACCCAATATATCCTCTTCATTCTGTTTTTGTTTTCCTGTTCTACCGTTAAAATCTCCCATAATTATGATATTTTTGTTGCAGGTTTCTATAGTTTCATTTAGGTTTGCATAGAAGTCGTCTTTTGATTCTTCATCTGATACCTCGGTTGGTGCATAGACTTGAATTATAGACCAACAGTTCTTAAAACCTGGCATGTCTATGTTAAGCACTGCTATTCTTTCAGAGATGCCTTTGAATTCTATGATGTTCCTCTTGAGTTCCTTTTTCACCATGAATCCAACTCCATTATGCCCTTTTGTTTCTCCTTTGAAATAAAATATGTAGTCCTCATGTTCTTTGATTGTGTCCCCCAGTCTTCTCACTTCACAAAGGCCTAAAATATCCCATTTGATATTTTGGAGTGCATTTTCTAGTTCTTGTAACCTTTCCTCGGTTCTTAGGGTTAGTGTATTCAAGGTAGCTATATATATTTTTTTGGTAAGTCCACGTTTTCCATTGTTGGGGAAACTTCTCATCTCACTTATGCTCCTATTGGTTGGAGGGTTGTAGTCATCTTCCCCCACGGTGACTAGCCGGCTTGGGGTGCTTGGGTTTGTTTTCTTGGTTGTTTGATTTATCAGGGTTGTTCTTCGGTTCCGGTTGTCGGTGGCAGTTATTAGTTTTTTGACGTTTCTGAAGTTGGAGCTGTTCTTCCTCTCTCGACGTAGTTTAGGATATTAGGTCTTATTATTTCTTTTGTTACAGTTTTAGTTGGTTGTGCTGCATCAATGGTTGAAGTGGCTTTCTTTTGGTTGAACGCGTTAGGTGAATTTACGCGAAGCAGCAACCACACCCTCTCAAAATAAAATGTGGGTGTTTGAATATTCTTGAACTCGATGTCCAGAAATCGTAAAATCTTACGATAACTCGAAGAAAATGATGATGAATCTCGATGATGCACGTAGATTTTCGTTCTATTATGGCATAGAACGAAGTTGCGGGCCTCGTACAATAGCCCGGCAATGACGACTTGTATTGCAAGCCGGCTTCGACGAACACAACTTTCGACAAAAACTCGCGAAAACTGATCGGCACTGACTTTATTACTAACTCGAAGGACCACCGCACGCATGTACGAAATAAAATGCGTGTAAATAATGATTTGTGTGGTTTATTGCAAATTTATAGAAATTACAAAATCCAACACAGCCGCTAGATTTTAATTCAGACAGAAGAAGGACGAAAATTGCCAGTGCACAAAAATAAAACTGCACCAACCAGTGTTGCAAGCAACTAACATAAGATTATTACCAAAATTATAATTAAACTAATATTTTATATAATATTAATTTATATGTTTGGATTGTTCTAAACAATATATATTGTCAAGGTTATATATAAATTATAACTGACTGTTATAAAAGTAATAGCGTAAGTACCTAATCCTGGTGGTTGTGATTTAAAAATAATTCAGATTATGAAAGTACCTAATATAAGTATTTTCGTAATTAAATGTTGTATTTCCAAAAAAAATATTTCACATAATGATAACATGACTGTCTTGATCAATAGTCAACATGTCATTAATAAGTGAATTTATTATTTGTGTTAAGACTTAAGTAGTAAGGTTTTTTATTATAATAAAACTTTTTAAACTATCGCGACTTGAAAACATATTTATAAATATTAACGGGACTTAATCGCGTATTGATATCAATATTATTTATTTACCTCGACGTTTCGATGACATTACAATCACCGTGGTCACGAGTAGACTGACGGCCGGCATCCGCTCGCATCTTCAACTGACGAGGTTTAAGACTACCCTCAATCAGTCAACACAAACTAAAACTAGGGTTGCGACACACCACACTGACAGTGTCCGGCGATGCGTTAGACGATTTTTTACGATGCGTACACAATTTGATGACTGGATCCCACGTTGATGACAATTTGTAACCACTGTCCCGGTTAAAATTTCTATGCTTCTTAATTTCAACCGCTTCACGAATTTCTTCACGCATTCCTTTTTCGGGAGGTATTCTCCGAAGTGCTAGTGTTCGTTTGCTAAAACAAATTATCAGAAACATTTACAGCGACATAGACAAAGTGAATCGTGATTTATACGTATTGCATTGTGAGTGTAGTGCTGTGCTATCATATGACGATTTTAATGTGTGTGATCGCGTTACCCATTTACAAGCAGATCGAGTTTATGAATTGTGTAGTGTTAAACATAATCATAAATATAAAAAGTTTTACGATCGTCAGAAACGGAACACAATTCACGATGAAGATGCTTTTTCGGTAATAAACTTATCCAGCGCAACATTAAGCAGTGCAACTGAAAGTGTCTTATCAAAGGGCTTGAACTTTGCAACGACCCCCCAACAAATTCCGTATGAAAAAATTATAAGTAGTGTTGAGGAAGTTATAGTACGTAACAAACTACCTTCCAGTGATTCGGAATCATTAAGACAGGATGTTTCGGTAATATTACGCAGAGCCAAATTACCAAAATGCAACGTTTCTTCCGAAGAACGGGTAGCTCTTAAGAACTTACGCGAAAACAAGGATGTATGTGTTCTTAAGGCCGATAAGGGAAATGCTACAGTTGTGATCGACTCTGTTGACTACGATCAGAAGGTACGTGATTTGTTGAGCGACACAAATATTTACAAACCTGTGTCCTTCGACCCGACCGCTAGAGTGACACGACGTATACGCGCAGTAGTTAGAGATAATAAAGAAATTATGGAAGAGGACGACTTTATTAGATTGTTCAAGCCTAAAATTTCTCAACCACCAAAATTGTATGGGCTGCCCAAGATACACAAACCCAGCGTCCCACTGCGACCAATTGTGAGTCAGATAAACTCACCTACATACAGCCTTGCAGGTTACGTTGCAAAAGTGTTGCAACCATTGGTGGGAAAGACGTCTTCTTTCGTAAAGGATTCTCGCCATTTTATCGTTCTAATTAAGGACATAATTCTGGAACCAGATGACATCATGGTGAGTTTTGACGTTGAGTCACTTTTCACGAATGTTCCATTGAAAGAGTGTGTAGACTTAATTAGGCGAAAACTTAAAGATAATACCATGCCAGAAGGATATATTACTTTGTTACGAAACTGTTTAGAAGGGAGCTATTTTTTGTATAGAGGACAACACTACCTACAGATAGATGGCGTTGCTATGGGGAGTCCTGTGGCACCCGTTATGGCTAACATCTGGATGGAGCATTTTGAGTCACTGATACAGTTTCCATCTAGTTTAAAGTTATGGAAACGTTACGTAGACGATGTGTTTTGCATTATGAAAGGTAGCAAGCCGGAAGTTGAACAGTTTCTACAACACCTTAACTCTATCCATCACAAGATAAGGTTTACTTTTGAGTTGCAGTGTAACCGTACATTACCTTTTCTGGACATTAAAGTAATGGCGAGATCTGATGGGTCCCTAACACACACTGTCTACAGAAAACCTACTCACACTGACAAATACCTAGATTCAATGTCTCACCACCATCCTACGAATTTAGCATCGGTAGTTTCTTCATTAGTCAACAGAGCCTATGCATTGTGTGACCCAGAATTTTTACAAGAGGAATTATCACATGTACAAGGTGTACTGAAGAAAAACGGCTACAGGATGAGGAATATATGTGCTCGACGTATGAATAGGATAAAGAAGGTTGATGTTCCGAGAGAAAGAGCATACTTGCCGTACATTAGAGGGGTGACAGACAAAGTCGGTTCTTTGCTCAAAAAATATGCAATAAAGACAGTTTTCACTCCACTATGCAAGATAGCAGCGCAAGTAGGAACAGTCAAAGATACCATACCCTATCAAACACCGGGGGTGTATAAGATTGATTGCAGTTGCGGTAGTTCTTATATCGGACAAACTAAGCGGACTATTGCTGAAAGAGTCAAAGAACATATCGCAGCTGTCAAAAACCGCCAGGTGGAAAAATCAGCGATAGCGGAGCATTTGCTTGAATTAGGATCAAACCACTGGATAGAATTGCACAAACCGTTAATCCTGTCCAATGATCGCCATTATTATAGCCGAATTGTGCGTGAAGCGGTTGAAATTAAGAAGCATAGAAATTTTAACCGGGACAGTGGTTACAAATTGTCATCAACGTGGGATCCAGTCATCAAATTGTGTACGCATCGTAAAAAATCGTCTAACGCATCGCCGGACACTGTCAGTGTGGTGTGTCGCAACCCTAGTTTTAGTTTGTGTTGACTGATTGAGGGTAGTCTTAAACCTCGTCAGTTGAAGATGCGAGCGGATGCCGGCCGTCAGTCTACTCGTGACCACGGTGATTGTAATGTCATCGAAACGTCGAGGTAAATAAATAATATTGATATCAATACGCGATTAAGTCCCGTTAATATTTATAAATATTTTTTATTATAATATCGATACCAAATATGGTCGTGTGATTAAAAAATAATTAAGACTATGGAAAGTAGCATTTATTCGTAGATAAGTACTTAATATTAAATATTATGTTGTATTTCCACAGATTATATATATAAAAAGCAGTAAGTACGTACAAATATATGGAACGATTTTTATTTTTCTCATTAAGTACCTACCTATCCCTTATTACAATTGTATTTTGCTCAGCGAAAATTTATTTAAATTATTAATTACAAAGTATGTAAAAGGGGTATGAAATACAAGTAGTTTTTATGTTCAATACATACAAATTTAAATTTCACATCCAGAAAGTGTATTTTCACTTGAATACGTTCTGCGTTACGCAGTTTTGCTTTAAATATGTTAAAAGTAGATGACTTTACTGGGAATTCAAAAATGTCTATTAAACCTGTTATTTTGTAGCCTATTATAACATTTTCTGTATCAATTGACATGACTTCAATAATTTCATTATTACTTGTCATAAAATATTTATCTTTAGATCTCGCTGTAAGTATAAAATCTTGAAAATTAATTTTGCGCAAGCCCTTATTATCCTCGGTAACAAAAGACATCTCAACTTCTTTTCGCCTTTTCGATCAGTTGCACAACATTCACTGAGTCTTTTTGCTACCTGCGAAAGTGGTCTGCTACCACTTCGCAACATTCTTTTAATCAAATACAATTTATTCTCAAAAGGATAGGCACTGAATGTTTGAAGTGACCCAAATTTTTTAACCTCATCAGTGACATGAAGTAGATTATGCACATTGCTGGTCACGTAATCTGCACCATAAAAATCCTTGTAATGCTCTACAAAGTATTGAAGCAGTTCTTCGGACAGTGGTAGTAATGGATTATAGTTATCACTTGAACAAATTGTAATGGCACAATACAAAAACAGAAAATGAGTAAAAGCATTTTTTGTTAACACATCGGGAAGTATAATAATGCTCAAGTAAAAGAAAAATGATCTGTATTCAGATGCTTTCCAGTGTGCCAGACAATCTAATCCCCTTACACATCTGTGTATTTCGGAAGGCAGTTGGCAATTTCTGAGGAACATATTGACGATGTCTATGTTTTTAGCAGACCATTTCGTAATGAACTTTCCAAAGTTACCGTCCCTCCACCCTACTAGCAATCTTTTCATGACACCTAAGTCTATTAGGTGCAAGGAATCAGCCACTGGAAACTCATTCACCATGTCTATATGAAGTTGCAGCAGTGGTGAATCGTATTTGTGATGTTGTCCATAGACTTTATTGCGGAAACCTTCATCTGTTCTGCTAGAGCATTTCATTCCAGGAAATACTACAGTATGGGATCCATGAGAATACTCTCCCACAGTTACGCATTTTAAGCAACCATGCTTGCCATTAAAATTGCAGACACCTGAAAATATAAAAGAACATCAGGTTCTCTACTCACAGTATGACGCTGACTCCATCTCAACTCAAAATCAATATTGAATTGTGCCTCAGATAATTTTCTGTAGTTCTGCTTTTCAACGACAACATAAAACTTTATGATATTGAAAAGTAGACGGGAACAATATGACTTATTAATTATGGCTTACATTCAATGTTCAATTTTGATGCGTGCTCTTTGGTTCTGCGGCAGTCTGCACCGTGCAGCGGGTGCATGATGGTACAATACTAGGTAAAGTAACAAACAAATTATGTTTTACATACCTTTAATAAAAGCTCTAGCGGGTGAATCGCAGATAAAACATCTAATTTTGACAGTTAAACTCTTGTTGCTTGATAGAGGAATCCCTTCATTTAATAACTGTTTCATTTCCGTGACGAAATCTTCAAGGTAAATATCAAGATTTTTTGGTTTTCCGACGCCATAATAAATGCCAATTATAAATGGCTGAGCGTTAGGTATTTCAAAGACATTACCTAAAATTGGCCAGAATTCATATTTAGAACTCTTATATATAGGCAAGCCATCAAAATTGATGTTTAAGCTTATACTCATTTTGTTTTCGCAAACGTCTTTCCACTTGATTATTATAGGAGTAAGTGAATTGATGAGTCCATTGTGCCAGTATTCACCATCAGGTTCGATTGTTTTAATTGTAATTTCTCTGGCTGTTTGTAGAATCGTTCTGGGATCTTTGGGCAAAATATCTGGAAATCTGTTATTTACTATTTCTGCCAATTCCTTCAATGCATCTTGTGCAATATTTCTTTTTATGGCCCACTCTTTAATGCTATTTTTAAATTGTATATTTTTTTCAAATATGCATTCTTCCTTGTCTTCATCCAATAAATTGATGGAACTTTTTTTGTGTTCCAACGAGGCTTTCTCTTTACTGCTGCTTGGTTCATGAAAATCTTCATTAATAGAAGCATCAATATTTTGATCACAATTAATTTGTGCGGAACCCTGACTATCCGTAGACGACACTGGCTTGCTAAAGTCTATTGCAGTAGTGCTCTTTTGCAATTCGTCCATAGAAGCCTTAGCGTATTCTTTTAATAGTTTTCTTTTTACTCCACCTGTTCTTTTTCTTTTAATCCATGGTTTTAAGTTGTTCATTTTTTATTTAAAGTGTTAAGTATAAACAAAACTACCGTGATGTAACTGACGCGACGCACTATCAAAAATAAATCAAATCTGACATAATTTAAACACCAATAATCTAGATTTCCTATTAAATAAAGCCGAAAGCTGTAAAATAGCTATCAGCTACACTTTATGCATTTGGCATTAGGATAGAGTACACCTACTCCAATTTACATCTCAGAGTGCTTAGTGATTATCTTATAAAGGTATTGGCTTTTGTAGAGATTACATATCAACTTTTAAACAGCCATTAAGAAGCTCGTTGAAGTAGAATTAGTATAGAATAAATGTACACTAATTAAAAGCCAGTGGTATTATTCGATACTTTAATGCAGCCCGCGGCTTTAAAAGAGAGTTAGTTTTTTGGATTAACCAGTCGTTAACAAGCTTTGGACCTTATAACCAGCTAATAGTCTCACATGCAGCCAAAAGCTGGACTAGATCATTTTTAAATTCTACTTAAATGCATTTAGTTTACTTTATCGCCATTATAAAGTCATTAGTCAGCTGTGCTGTTTAATAGTGTATAATTTTTCCATAATACAGTCTAAAGACTAGTCCTACCCTTTAGGCTGTTTCCTGTAATGTAGCTTGTTAATACCCTAATTCATCGCTAATGTGCTACTTGGGTATGAATTAAATACTTAAATATAAATCATATACAAAATAACTAATCTCGGATGTGTTTTGATACTTACTGAGGCTACATTATGAAAATTAGTCTAAATAATAAAGTCAATTGTATTCAAATTGCCTACAAAGTGCAATCGTTGGTGGAATTCATTTTTTTCTACGAATTTTTAGATTTATTGTCAACGTGACGTGACTACCTACTGTAAAATTACTACAAAATGATTAAAAAACATATTAAGTACTAAGATTTAGTTAGTAGTAACCAGCTACAAATACATATTAATTAATTATTTTATTCGTATTTGGTTTTAAATATAATGTAAAACTAAATATGACCCATAATGCTTCGAAAAACTAAAACAAGATTATACAAAATGTTCACACCTGTTTCGTAAGTACTGTGAAAAAACAGCTCAATTAACAAAACCAATAAAATTGTAATCGGCATAAAAGGTCTTTATGATCATTATCATCCACCATACCTAATCATAATGTCAGCACGTCTTTTGCGTAATGTCAGCTTAATAGTCGGAAAAGCAAATATATTGGGAAATTTGTTTTCCTAAACAATATTTTTTTAGGAAAACAGATATTTGGACTATGTCGTCGACCCTGGCTGCCGACACACTTCCTTGGACCATCCTCGGCCACCATTAAGTACTTAGCTGTTTTTAATTATGTTTAACGAATGCTTATTTAAACCTATGAGTTAATTTTAACTCTTGTATAATAATTAAATGTATCTGCTGTCTGTCCTTAAATAAATTTTATTATGTTGACTATTTTATTACTTACTGAATATAAGTAAATAAGTAATGTTTTATGCATTGAGATGTATTAAAGAGTCACAATCTAATAGCTGACAACACTCAAAAAATGTGCGTGCAAATTCAATGACATTTGACATTTGAATGTAGAAGTTATGTCGTTTGTTTTAATTTTCAATGTCACTTGTACGCAAAAAAGAAAAACTCTGCGCACTACGTAGCGTGCGCCGAGTTTTGGCGTTTACATTTTATTTGTCTGATTGTGGCTCTATAATACATCTCAATGGTTTTATATAACAAAATTAAACATAATTGTGCAATAGAAGCCAAAAATATGTATCAGTTTTACACCAGAGCTACATTATTATATTAATTTCTGTTAATTATTTTATAATTTATCTTTCAGTATTCATTTTAGAAATAGTTGCATAGATTAATTCAGCTGAACCTGTTTATTTTTTATTAAAAAGTAAGTTAATAAGTTCTTTAAATAAATTACATTACTTGGGCTGATGGGAATTATTATTACGTACATGCCTCAAGCTTTTATTTTTATAGACATTCTTTATTGGGGATAAGAAAAATAAAATTGAACTGTAAACAAGTAATTATTTAAACACTGGGAGGTGGTGAATTGATATAAAATTAATAATGCTAATTATTTCAGAAACATTAATTTTTAAAAGGTATCTTCAAATAAGTAGTTATTAATTTGTCATCTCAGAATTAATGAAATAATACTTTAATCGCATTAAGTGTATTTAATTACCTATTTTAATAACATTATTATTGTTTAATTAGTTTTAAACATTGCCACTTTGTGCCACATATACATTTGGCAGCTAACTTGATATTTTTCAGAAAAGATTGTGAATGACTGATAAAACTATTTTCCTGGCTCATTAAATTTTCACATAAGTACCTACTTTTGTTACATAATATGTACGAGTATTTTGTAGTTCAATACATTGTAGGTATAAAAAACTGCACAGTAGAATAATAGAATAATAATTTTTAATAATTAGGTATAACGACCAAACGAAACATAGTCACTGGGTGGTTATTCGCTATGATCCAACAAAACGTAACGATCTCAATACGTTAATAACGCGAGCCGCGTTATGTTCTGTTGGGTCATAGCAGCATAGAGAATAACCACCCTGTACCTACTCCAAGGCGCGGTGGACTATTGTAACCCAAAATTATTCACTTTTTTTACTTTGAATATTAGGTACTTTACTACCTTACCTTGTTTACTCTACACTATTTTTCTGTTTTCATTTTGTACCTACATTATGTTCACCTGTAATTTTTAATATTATATATTTTTTATTTTAACATAGTGAATGAACTCATGTTTTTTCGAAATAATGTGGCTTAATTTTTGTCGGTATTATATTGAATAGCGAAATACATGTATTAATAAACTAACAAGTCTTTTAATTTATGTAGGGTGATGATTACGTATACGTATAGTATTATATTATCTGTGCCTATACCTACCTATTAGTGTACCTACTGGCTGTGATCGCTAACAAGTAGAAACCAAAAAGTAAAAAAACAATATGATCACGGCTGTATTACCAAGGTGCGGTAGACGTATTATTTCATTATCTTTAACGTCGGGCGAATATTAAAGGTAAAATTCGTGATAAATACCCGTTTGCATATGTTTTATAATTCATTATCTTTAGGCATTATTAGATTCTTTGAAGATAGAAGGGGGGAGTCAGAGGTAAGTACTTATGTCCAAATACATTTTGGTACAATGCCCACATTTTGCAGAAGTTAACATTCCATACTTGACAGGTTGCAAGCCCATCGACGCTGCTAGAAAGCTAACTGGTTTCCTCACGATGTTTTCTTTCACCGTTTAGAGCTATGAAATAGATTATAAACATATCTCGCGAGCAACCCCTCCATCTCAGATTATAAAAAGCTCTTTTACAGGAACTTGTAAACGAGTCACTGTGAGGTGTGACTCGTTGGGAACCCACTATACTATAAATTCGTATTTATTACATCTTTTTCTGAAATACTTTGGAAGAGTTTGGGGGGGGAGACCTTTGACCTTTTTTTTAAAAGTACACTATAAACGGCACACGTTTCTCCGGAAGTAAACGCTCTTCCAAACCCTCCAGTCGGGCATTTAACATGCCCCCCACCTGGAGCATCACCGACCGGATCAATTCTTCCTGCTGCGAGTTGCAGCCGCTAGCAGGGGATTGAACCTGAGCTTCTGGGCGCCTTGCACCACCCCTTGAAGGCATATCTTCATGTTCCGACACTTTCAGTTTTAACTCCATAAGCTCCTTGCGGAGGTCCGACATTTCAGCCCTGAGGCGGGCATTGTCGGCTTGGAGTTTCTCCGTCTCTTTTGCCACCGTATTTTCGTAGAGCGAAGTCACTGCCATCTTTATTGAAGCTGCAGCCTCCTTAAGGGACTTCGCCATTGTACCCTTAAGGTTCCCAGACTTCGCAACCACCATGTGAATAATCTTAGTGGCGTCGTCAACCTGCTTGACGAGGTCTGTAGCAAGACCACACTCTTCATGCACAGGCTGAGGCGGGGCCACAGTGCGAGTTGCCTTGTGGCTCGCCATCTGAGCAGCAATCTCTTCCTCCGCCTGTATTCGCGCCTCTTCACGACGTAGGGCACTAAGGTCGGCCAAGGCTTTTGCATGACCAACGTATTTCCCCGTCGAGGGAGGGCGACCTCTGCCACGTTTGGCCAATCGGATCTTTGGATCCACCACAGATGCCTCATCGCTCGAGGAAAGCTCCGAAAGGCACACTTCATCTCTCCGCCTCTTGCCAGCCGTCTCCTTTTGCCAAAACTTGGCCGGGAGTTGTTCCAGCGTCACGCTGCAGGCACTCATTCTAGATTCAGCGTCCGAAACACTGTTGAACGAAACGTCGCTCAACGACCCTCTCAAGCTGCTTTGCTGACCACTAGCTGTGGCAGCATAGCTGCGCGCTTTTGCACCTGAGCTCTCCCCCACTTCACAAAGGTCTATGCGACCAACACCAACGTCCTCAGCACTGCTTTGCACTAATGCGCAAGCAGTCTCTTCATCCACACTAAGGTCTTTACGACCAATGTGGTAATGGTCTTAACGTAGGTAGACTTATTCACTAAGCTTAATGCGGGTACATCAATAAATGTGAGTTGCTTCTCACTACATGAACAGAGTGTTTGATTTAATTATACCTTAACTACTACATGGTGTCAGGTGTGAAATCTTAACAAAACATTGGTGAAAACGATTTATTGACAAAGGATTTTGCGTAAAAATTATGTCGCTGAAATCGGAAGCAACTCAATCGAAGCCGAAAAGTACTTATACGGCGCTTCAACAGCCGGCCGCCATGAACGAGGAAGGAAACATGGCTACCAATTGGCGAGAATGGAAGTTGGCGTTTGATTATTATTTGATAGCGGCGGGCAAGGAAAATGCAGCATCGAAGGAGAAGTGTGCATTATTTCTTCACATTATCGGTAAAGGTGGCCGAGAGATTTTAGAGGAGCTAGACTTGGAGGACAAGGAAAAAATCGATTATGACAAGTTGGTGTCAAAATTCGCAATTCATTGTGATCCATCCCGTAACGTGAATTATGAGCGGCATGTTTTTTTCGAAACATATCAACGAGAATAGCTTCGACAAATTTTTAAGTGCACTCAGGCACAAGAGCCGATCTTGTGATTTTGGCCAATTACGTCACAGTTTAATTTTGACTCAGATAATCCGTGGTCTCAAAGATGCCGGTATGCGTGAACGATTACTAGCAAAGTCCAAGCTAAACCTGGAGGAGGCGGTGATGTGGTGTCGTGCAGCTGAGAGCGCCAGCAAGCAGTCGGCGGTGTGCGGAGGGGCGCGCCCTGCCGGCGGCGGCAGCGCCGACAGCCCTGCCGCGCCCGAGTTGGCGTTGGAGGCGGTGCGCCGCGCGCCGCCGGCGTCGCGTTCTTTCGGAGCAGCGCGCCACCAGCGGACGCAGCACCAGTTCGATCGTAAGCAGGACAATGCGGCTAGTTCGTGTGGTTATTGTGGTCGTAGACACGGAGCTGGAGACCGGTGTTCAGCACGTAGTGTGAAGTGTTTTAGATGTGATCGTGTCGGACATTTTGCGAGATTATGTCGTGCGAAATTTGTAGGCGAAATCTTGGATGACGACGAGGTCGAGGACTGCACCCAGATATGTGAGTCGTTATTGTGCAGTTTGTCCATTGAGGAAGTAGGTGGCACTTCCGAGTCCTGGTTTGAAGAGGTATTTATAGACAATGTAAAAGTGAACTTTAAGCTTGATAGTGGCGCTGAAGCTTCTATCATGTCGCTAAGGTCGTTCAGAGAGGCAGGTTTTGATGAACAAATTTTGAAAAAAAATAACTGTATTCTGAGAGAAGTGAGTAAAGCTAAATTACCGGTAGTGGGATATTTCGAGCCTATTTTGAATCATAACAATATACAACAAACTAGACAAAAAATGTATGTGCTAAATTTAAATTGTACAAATTTACTAGGAATTAAAGCTTGCCGTGAACTTAAGTTACTTGTACGTAATAAAAAAGTAAATCATATATCGGAGATTGTAATTGATGAGTCTGTATTTGAGGGACTAGGTTGTCTACCAACTATATATAAAATTCAAGTGGATAAAAGTGTGTCTCCAGTAGTAAATGCTTCACGAAAAGTACCTATAAAAATTATGCCTAGACTCAAACAAGAATTGGAAAATATGGAAAAGTTAAATGTCATCGTAAGGGAGGATTCTCCAACTGAATGGGTGTCTAACATAGTGATAGTTGAGAAACCTGACAAGTTACGTATATGTTTAGATCCCTATCATTTAAATAAAGCGGTTCGCCGATGTCACTTTCAACTTCCAACGCTAGATGAGGTCACTAGCAACTTGTCTGAGGCCAAAATATTTTCTAAACTTGATGCTAAAAATGGGTTTTGGATGTTAAGGTTAGACGAAGAAAGTTCTAAGCTATGTACATTTTCTACGCCATTCGGTAGATTTAGATGGCTTAGAATGCCATTTGGCATTAATTGCGCTCCAGAAATATTTCATCATGAAATGTATAAGATATTTGCCATGACGGGTGTAGAAGTATTCGCGGACGATATTTTGATATGGGGTAGTAACAGAACCGAGCATGATAGGCGACTTCAAGAAGTAATAAGACGGGCTATAGACTACGGGGTAAAATTTAATAAGAAAAAATGTGTCTTTGGTGCGTCTGAAGTGAATTTTTTGGGTCATACGTTGAACAGTTCAGGTATCAGTCCAATGTCGAGTCGTATTAGTGCTATAAACAAAATTTCGAAGCCTACAGATAAAAAAGAACTCGAACGTTTCTTAGGTATGGTCAATTATTTATCAAGGTTTATATCTAACTATTCAACTATTGCAGCACCCCTGCGTACATTATTAAAGAAAGATATCGAGTTTGAATGGTTACGAGTGCACGATGAAGCGTTTGAAAAATTAAAGGCAGCCATAAGCGCTGCCCCCGTCTTACGTTATTACTCTCCGGACGAGCCAGTGACGGTGTCGGTGGACGCAAGCTCGCACGGACTGGGCGCGTGCCTGCTGCAGGCGGGACGGCCCGTCGCGTACGCCGCGCGCACGCTCACTCAGACAGAGCAGAGGTGGGCGCAAATAGAAAAGGAAATGCTCGCTATTTACTTCGGATGTATTAGGTTTCATCAATATATATATGGACATAGTGAGATAACAGTGGAAAGTGATCATAAGCCTCTCGAGATTATATTTCGCAAGGCACTTAATGAAACACCGCCTAGACTACAGCGTATGTTGTTAAAATTAAAGCGTATTGTTTGAACGTTGTTTATAAGCCAGGCAAGTTTATGCATATAGCTGACGCGTTATCTCGGGCGGCGGTTGAGCGCGGCTCGAGCGCTGAGGGCTGTGAAGGTGACGTCACCGTGCATGTTAATGCTATGTATGAAAGTGTGGATGCGACGAGTGAACGATTGGAAATAATTAGGTCTGAGACATCTAAAGATGCTGTGTTGTCGTCAGTAATAAATTATTATTATCAAGGGTGGCCAAATGATAAGAATCGAGTAACGTCAATAGCTAGACCATACTGGACCTTCAAGCATGAGTTGCATGCTATCAACGGCATACTGTTTCGCAATGATAGGGTGGTAATTCCGGTAAGTTTGCGTAAAGAAATGCTAAGCCGAATTCACGAAGGACATCTTGGAATAGAAAAGTGCAAGAAACGCGCGCGTGACGCTATATGGTGGCCAGGTATGGGCGCTGAGATCGAGCAATGTGTGCAGCGCTGCGAGCCCTGCCAGCGACACCGCGCCGCGCCGGCGCGTGAGCCGCTCGCGCCGCATTCTGTGCCGACACTGCCCTGGGAGGTGTTGGCCGCGGATTTATTCGAGTTAGATAGGCTGCATTACCTACTTCTTGTGGATTACTACTCGAAGTTCGTAGAAGTTGTTTATTTACTTATTTACTAGCTTCTTGTTAGAAAAACACGGTAATATATTTAAAAATGCTCTTAAAGAATGGTTAATTGACAATAGTTTTTATTCGGTTCAGGAATTTATTGAATTATGACATTTGTGTAATTATTATTAATTTGTGTAAGTTGGTAACCCTGCCACTGTTGTGTACATTCTCTGAACTATATATATTTTTCTTTTGTATATTCAAGTCATTAAACAAAGTGAAAGTGCATTACTATTAAAGTTTACCCGTTGAAGAAGCTGTGGAATTGTTTTCAAGCCGTGTTGTGGCTATTGGGAAGGGTTGTGCTCGATTTTACTGCCCATCTAAAGTTACTAATCTAGTGCTGACAAATTGTAGATTGAACACAAATACCCTCCGATACTGTCGTGCCCACTGCCAAATTCAACTGACAACGTCACTTGTCAGTCGGATAGCTGTCACTTTAATGTCAAACTCTAGTGACAGCGTCAAGATTCACGTTGACAAGTGAAAAGTGTTTCCAGCTCTTAAATTTTTGCTGATTATTTGGGAAAAAAAAAAAAAAAAAAAAATTAAGTGCCTGCACTGCAGTTAACATGGCTAGTCAAGAGTGTGCAGGTTGTCAAGATAAATTGAATGACATTCCCTTCTTACGCTGCTCCCGATGCAAGGCGAAGTATCACCACTCATGCTTGAACATACGTTTAGAGGACTATAACGCCTTAGCCTGCGAGTACAAATTGAGCTGGATTTGTTTGCTGTGCCGCAGTAGTGAACGCAGGGGTGGCGATAACTCTAACACACCAGTGCGCTCAGCACCGTCGCCGCAGAACGTAACTCTACGCACAAAAGAGCGCTCAGCCGCGGCCGCAACCGCAGCTTGCAGCGCTACTGCAAATACTGCCGCTCTTGCATCATCCACTACCAGTTTCATGGCACCAGGTGTCTTGAGAGACATTATTCGCGAGGAACTTCAGAGCGTATTGAATCTTCAAATCCTCCCTCAACTGAACGAGATCAGAAATGTGATGTCATCATTTGAAGCTTCAATGACTTTCTACAATGATGAATTTGAGAAAATTAAATCCGCACAAGCTGATCAGTCTGCAACCCTTGATAGTATGAGACTGGAAAATCAAGCTCTACGTGATACTTGTCACTCTCTTTCATCCCGACTTGCTCAGCTGGATCAACAGTCGCGATCTACGAATGTTGAAATTCAATGTGTCCCGGAACACAAACAAGAGAATCTGGTGAGTACCATTCAGCAGCTTGGAAAGACAATCAAATGTCCCATCGGTGACAACAATATTCACTACTGCTCCAGGTTGGCTAAAATGAATAGCACCAGCCCTCGCCCGCGCTCTATTCTTGTTAAATTTAGCAGCCCACGCCTACGTGATGAGTTTTTAGCTGCTTCAAGCAAATTCAACAGGAACAACAAAGACGACAAACTAAGCACCAGCCATCTCGGCATAGGGGCTGCAAAGAAAAGTCCCGTATATGTCGTGGAACACTTGACGGCAGAAAACAAGGCTCTCCATGCCGCAGCTCGTAGTAAGGCAAAAGAGCTGAAATACAAGTTTGTTTGGGTTCGAGATGGCCGCATCTTCATGCGTAAAAACGAGGAATCAAACTTTCTTCATGTGAAAAACATGGACACTTTACGTAATTTATCATAAATTTCATTTCATTTCATTTCATTTCATTTCATTTCATTTATTCACAAACAATTTCACAATCGTATTTGAATGTTATCTTATAAACTAAAAGCAAATAAAATGGACTAATAACAATAATAAGCATAATATAAAACCATTAAAAATTTTGCAAACACTAGTAATAATAATAAAAAAAGAAACATACTACACAGCACTACCGCACAAAATAAATAAAAATACTATTAAAATGTCACAATATCATGCAGGTATGAGTAAAATAAATCAGAATGTCAATGTCAATTAAAATATCAGAATAAAAACAAAGTATCAATTACTGTTTAGGACTTATCTGCAACTAAACTAAATACGCTATACTTGCCATAACCTGTTACTAAAGGGCGTGTCTAAACTAAATATGTACTACCAAAACGTTAGAGGCTTGAGAACTAAAACTGTGGCACTTTTTAATAAAGTTGTTTGTTGTGATTATGATGTAATTGCTTTCACAGAGACATGGTTGAACAGCAGTATCTTCGACAATGAAATTTTCGATGACCGATATGTTTTGTATAGGCGTGACAGGGAATCCCGTGGATTCCACTTTAATAAGGAGGGTGGTGGTGTGTTGATCGCAGTCTCGAAGTGTTACAAGTCTCAGCGTCTGTTTAATCTTGAATCTGACTGTGAAGACATTTGGATCAGGATAGATTTGCAGGGTAATAATGATAATCCTGAGCACTTATTCATCTGTTGTGTTTATCTACCTTCTCCTATAAAGCGCCATATTCTAGAAAGGTTTCTAGATAATTCTAATCGCAGTCTAGAAAGTCACAGTGGTGACACCATTATTTTGGGTGATTTTAATTTGAATAGTATGAACTGGATTAAAACCCAATCTCTTGAACTCACTTCTACCAGTTCAGGCAGCTTGTTACACAATAAACTCCTTGATTTCATGTCTCTTAACAACCTTGGTCAATATAATTCTAGCCTCAATGTGATTGATAGAACTCCTGATTTGATACTTAGCTCTCGGTCCGTATCGCGGTTTGATGTCTGCTCGACACCTCTTACTATAGTTGACCCGTTGCATCCTCCCCTTGAGTTTAGTATTGTTTTCAAATGCGCTGATAACCTAACACCCAAATGTGACTTCAAATATCATTTTTACAAAGCGGATTACGATAAAATCATAAGCGATCTGAGTAATGTTCAGTGGGATGACGAATTAACAGCTTGTACCACGGTGGACGATATGGTTGAAGTCTTCTACAGTCATCTTAAATTGACAATAGCAAAAAACGTTCCAAAATCTAGACCTCGAATTAACAATAATTACCCAGCTTGGTTTTCTGCTTCGTTGGTCAGATCGCTTAAAGAGAAGCATAAATATAGGACGAGATATCGTATTTACAGTAATCCTAGAGACGCAAGTACTTTCGAACTCCTTAGAGAACGATGTGCTAAATTGCTTGAAATAAATTATTTCAGGTATTTGGAGCGCTTAGAATCTTCGCTAAGATCGAATCCAAAACTAATTTGGACTTATATTAAACACAAGAGGGGGGGTAGTACGGCTTTTCCTGCTCGGATGTCGTCAGATGACCGAATTGCTAGCAATGGGTCAGACATATGCGATCTTTTTGCTGCTCAGTTCTCCTCAGCTTACAACCGAGACGTTATACCAAACTCCGATGAGAACCTTAATCCTGTTACCACTAACTTTTTGACAACTACGTCGGTCACTGAAGACCAAGTTTTTAGAGTATTAAAAAGACTTGACTCTAGTAAGGGAGCAGGATCGGATGGAATACCTCCTGTGTTTGTCTCAAATTGTGCTGGCGTTTTGGCTTTACCCCTGTCCATTATATTCAATAAATCCCTGAGTTCTGGCTGCTTTCCATCGGTATGGAAGGAGTCACTAATAATACCCCTACTCAAAAGTGGAGATTCCTGCAAGGTTGGTAACTATAGACCTATATCTTTGATTCCAACTTTTGCCAAAGTTTTCGAAATATTAATATACCCTATATTCTCTTGGCATTTCAAACAACTGATCGCACTAGAACAGCATGGATTTGTTAAGGCTAAGTCTACTGCTACTAACTTGTTGTCCTTTGTCGAGGACCTTGCTGAAAATGTTGATCATGGGCACTCACTTGACGTAATCTACACTGACTTTAGCAAGGCCTTTGACAAAGTGAACCACGTTATTCTACTAAAAAAACTTTCATCGTTCGGTATAGCAGGGACCCTATTGGATTGGTGTGAGTCCTACTTGGCTCACAGGAAGTCAATTGTTGTGGCCGGGGGTTACTCTTCTAAACCTTTTACTGCCTTTTCTGGAGTCCCACAGGGTTCCCATTTGGGTCCTTTGTTTTTCAATGTTTTCATTAATGACATTGGCAGATGCTTTTTAAATTCAAAATTCTACATGTTTGCAGACGACTTAAAATTTTTCAGAATAGTTAATTCTATGGAGGACAGCCGACTTCTTCAAAGCGATCTTAATAGTTTAGTATCGTGGTGCAGTTCTAACGGCATGAGTCTGAACATTGACAAGTGCCATGTGATCCGTTTTACTAAAAAGAAAAAGTTGTTTTCTAGGGCATACTATGTCAATAGTAGAATATTATCAGAAGTTGATTTCATACGTGATCTCGGTGTGGCTCTTGACTCCAAGCTGCGTTTCCATATTCACATCGATAATATCGTGAAAAAAAGCTTTAAATCCTTGGGTTTTGTCTTGAGGACCTGTAAGGATTTTAGGAATCCATTGACAAAAATAATAATTTACAATGCTCTGGTGCGTAGTTCCCTTGAGTATTGCAGTGTCGTATGGAACCCTCATTACGAGGTTTACATTAAGCGTCTAGAAAGCGTTCAAAAAAGATTTTTGTGGCACTTATCTTACGGTTGCCATTTAGCAAAAAAACTACCAAGCTACGATGATCGATTAACACACTTCCACATGACTTCTCTAACTAGCCGAAGAAAACTGCTGGACAACATGTTTTTGTTTAAATTAATCAACAACTATTTCGATACTCCATATATTTTGTCTTTGATAAGAGTGTCTATTCCTCGTGGTTTACCAAGACTTAAAAAATATCGACCTTTTGTCCAAAAATCTGCTCGTTCTAATTTAGGATTATTCTCGCCGTTAAATAGAATAGTCGGGACGTACAACGAGATCCACCATGGTTCGCTCCAAGTACAAACATTCAATGAGAACCACTTCGAAATGGACATTTTTTCAAATAGTTTATACAGTTTTAGGAAATATCTAATGAACATTTTAAATTCCAATAATTAATTATGAATTCTGTTTTTTTTATTTAATTATATTTTAACGTGTACCTATTTACCATTTGTTTAAAAATAACTTACTAAAATTATTTAATTTGTAATGTCAAATAATTTAATTATCTAATTTATTTCAATATCTTGTGAATCAATTTATATTATTTTTATTTTTCATCATTTTATTCGGTTTCTTTTTTTTATCTTTTTATATTTTTTGTACACATCAAAATTGATTGTGGTTTGCGCCTATAATTGAGGTGGCACTTAGTTTTATAATTATTTTTAGTCATACAGTTTATTACATGTAATGGTGTTCACTTTGTTGGTGCAACTGAATAAATAAATAAATAAATAAATTATTCTTAAAATGCATGCAATTTTTTGTAATTTTTTTTATATAAATTTTGATTACTAATAATTTAATTTAAAGTAGGTGTTGACTATTAATAATGCATGACCAATGATTGTGAATTGAATTTTAATTACAATATACCTACTTACCTAACTATTTGTATGTCATGACAATGACTGAATATGCAGAACTATTTAATGTACCTACCTAACATGCTTGTGACATAACCATATTCAGAACAAATAAATAAATCTTTATCTTTATCTTTATCTTTACCTAACTTAAGAAGCGAAACTGTTATAGGAAAAATTAAATGTATGTTAGCACGTTTTGGAATACCTAGAAAAATTGTAACTGACAACGGGACTCAGTTCACATCTGCAGAATTTGCCGAATTTGCTAGGAAGTGGGAATTTCACCATGTTACTAGTTCTCCTTTGTACCCGCGCTCGAACGGACTTGCTGAGCGGAACGTACAAACAATAAAAAGAATATTAAAAAAGGCCACCGAAGATGGGACTGAGTGGCAGTTAGC
The DNA here is from genome assembly GCA_963582015.1 of Xanthorhoe designata. Taxonomy (NCBI): domain Eukaryota; kingdom Metazoa; phylum Arthropoda; class Insecta; order Lepidoptera; family Geometridae; genus Xanthorhoe; species Xanthorhoe designata. The sequence goes on from OY757032.1 coordinate 13,565,425, forward strand.
TTTACTAAATTTCAGAAATACACCGGTTACAGGCGAAGAATATTCTCCGGCTCAGTTGTTAATGGGTAGATCACTTAGCACTAGGTTGCCAGTCGCGTCTCAAGTCTTGGTACCTAAACTAATTAAACCGAATCAAATCCGCGAACTAAGACAAAGAAAAAATTTTAAAGCTAAACAGCACTACGATAGAGGTACCAAATCTTTGAGTCCGTTGGCCCCGGGCGAACAAGTTCGCATGAGAGAGGGTAACGTTTGGAACAAGGCGCAAGTAGTGAGTCAAGCGGGCACGTCAGATCGCTCGTATTGGGTGAAAGTTGACAACGGTGGGACCTATCGTCGTAATAGGGCACACATTCTAAAACCGAGCATTAAATCTGTAAATTCTAATACTAACTTGTCGAGTCACTACGATTATCTATCAAATGAGAGTAGTATGAATATGGATAGCCCCTCAGACTCTCAGCTACGAGTTTCGTTGCCAGAAGGGAACGAGAGAACCTCAATGTCGGCGACGGCTGCGCCCGTGATTGCGCCGAGCAAAGTTACTCGTAGCGGAAGAGTGGTTAATCCTCCTGATAGATTTGTAAGCCACTAATTCATAACCTATATGTACTAAACATATTATGTAATGTTTATAATTATAAAGAATGCACTCATGAGTAATATACCTACCTACCTATAGACAGTATAATAAGTGTACTACCTAAATTTAACATTTGTTGTTTTGAGAAGAAAAGAAGGGAGATGTGGTAATGGTCTTAACGTAGGTAGACTTATTCACTAAGCTTAATGCGGGTACATCAATAAATGTTAGTTGCTTCTCACTACATGAACAGAGTGTTTGATTTAATTATACCTTAACTACTACAACCAACGTCTTTTTTATTTTTAGGTTTATAAGTTTTTAGATCCATAATTAAATCCCACGAGTATGGGGGATATAAGTGGTCACACCCGGCCAGTGCCCCCTGTAGCCGGGGAAGGGTATATACTACGGAGGTCCCCCGGTATCCGTAGGGTTTGTTACAAGTTTTCCTTCTCTGAGACCGGCCAATGAAGGCAAGCCCCCCTCGGTCTGCACTGCCACGACGTACCACCTTAACGCCCGATAAGGGGTCCTTGAGGTGACAGTACAGAACCGGCGAAAAGACGGCGTTATCTTTCCAGGTGGCAGGGTTAGTGCCACCTCACCCGACTTCACAATGCTTCCTCCTCCTCTGCTAAACAGACTCGGAGAAGCCTCCCTTCACAACAAACCCTCTCCGACCAACGGCATCACGCCCAACCCAAACAACCCACTTCCCCCCCATTCTTCCCACCTTCATCCACAGCGCCATCTGATGAGCAGAGGGCGCGTGGAGAAGTAAACCCAACCCTCCCAAGCCTACCCCACCGACAGAGTGCCGGCGCCTGTGGTTTCTGTTACGTCTATTTCAGAAGGAAATAGACCAATAACAGGCGGCACCTCGTGAAGGAAGCAACCACAGACTTGCCTTGGGGATCTTCACGACTTGCGCTCTCCCCCAAGACCATCAGCCTTCTTACCCGCGAACCCCTGCGGCGTAAGAAGGGCCCTGCGTTTATCCAAGACCGGAGCTAGGCAAAACCAACTATTAATGGATAAACACAGGACCCGCCCAACCTTTTTTTTTTTTTTTTTTTTTTTCGTCGGAAAATGCCTTATGCATTCCCTCCCGCCGTGGGGGCGGCGGAAGGGATATGTGGGACTCGCACCCACTAAAAACCGACGGGGTCCTCTTAACGCCAAATTGCCGGGGCTATGGGCACGCTTTCGCACTCTTCCACGGCCCCGACGGCGCCGCCCTGAAAAGGGCTCCTCCGACTGGTGAGGCATCGGCCTCCCACCTAGTCTCTCTCGGAGAGAGAGGGGCGCGCGGAACACCCACGCGCGCCACCTCAAGGCCCTTAAGGGACGGTAGTACCCCCCGGTACTACCGTCATGGCCTGTGTTATGGGGGCCGGAAATGATGGAGACTCCGGCCCCCCTCTCCATTTAATCTGCATCCATCGGCGCCCTCTCATCCCGCGTTTGCGACGGAGGGCAGCCGGATGCTGTCGGCTCTGAGGCGTTGGGAGAGCGTTTTGCTCGTCCCTTTCGCGACTTCGAAGAGGCACAGGCCTTTCCGCCCAGACTGTGGGCAGAAGGCCTGTCTGCCACAGCACAAATTGAGCACTTGGGCGTGGCTTTGCATTCTGCGGACTTATGACCAGGCTGACTACACCTGTAGCACTGGTCACTGCGGTCCGTTTCCTCCGTACATTGAGCCCTGACATGACCACTCTGGAGGCAACGATAGCACCTCAGGGGCCTCGGCTGTACCACTTCGACCCTCGCCGAGACCCAGCCTACAAGCAGGCGACCCTCCTGACCAATAATTTTGGCAGCAGCTACTGGGCAACTCACCAGTGCCATGCCAGTGCCCTGGTAAGTGCGCTTAATTTCACCAACCTTTACTGCTTCCACATGGCAACCACTGAGCAGCAGCTGCTGCTATGTCAGCTTTCGACACCGAGTCGTCCAATCCGAAGATCCTCAACTCGGCGCACTTTGTGGGTCTTGACACCCTAGCCACTTCTTCACCCAAAGCCTCCCTCAATTTGTGAGCTAAGGAGTCCGCTTGCTCGTTGCTGGCTTCTCCCCCAACTACCTCGAGGATACGAGCTCCTGTTACCGCCTTTCGGAAGCGCAGGCTGGTAATGCCACAGCTGCCTAGGTCGATTTTGGCCTTTGCAGCCAAAAGAAGACTGGCATATGTAATCCCCTTCTCCTCGGCTCCTGGCTGCAGAGTAATGACCACTGCTGCAGTCCGAGGAGGCCGTAATTTTGTATTCGCCCGCTTAGAGGTCTTGGCAGCTGTGGGTTGCTTCTGGGTCTCAACGGTGCAGGATTGGGCTGAGGGTTAGGCAGAGTTTATAAGGAAACGTCCATTTGTCGTGGGATCCATTTATTGACTGCTTAAACATTAATACTTATTCGCTATTCTACGTAAACTACTTACAAGCTATTACTGCAAGCTTGCACATCATATTACACACCACATCATAGGGGTTGTTACAAAAAAAAATAACATAGTAATAAGTAAATGTTTTTTTTTTTTTTTTCTTTTTGCCTAGAGCAAATTGTCAAGATTCTTATAAATGCAAAATCAACATTAGCTTAATAGGTAGTTATTTTATTATAGTCTTATTCTAAACACATTAACATAAACAATCGCGAAAGTTTAAGAAAGATTAATATAAGTAAATCTAAACAATGTCAATTATCATTAAGTTTTGTGTTTCACTGTCATAACATGATATCACTTAAATGTAAACAAACCGATTAAAATATAGGTAGGTACTTAAGTTACATATCTCTTTGTTCTATTTTTATGAACTGTCTCTATATTATCGCCTTTTTTTATAACGACATTAGGTTCGTTATCGCTTAACACAGTATAAGGTCCTTTATATAACTTATCTAATTTTTTACCTGTTTCATTTTTTATTAGTATCAAGTCACCTGGTTTATATGAAATAGGATTACATTTTCTATCATATACTAATTTTCTCTGAGTTTTTCTTAAAATTAAATTATTTCTAACTTCTTTATGAGCTAACTGTAACCTATATTTAAGTTCTAAAATATAGTTATCTGGGTTGTAAAGTGGTTCTACTACGTCATTGGTAAGATTACTAGGTAAGTTGCACGATTTACCGAACACTAACTCATACGGTGTGTATTTTGTTTCCGTGTGGACGGTAGTGTTGTATGAAAAACACCAAAAATTCAACCATTGACTCCATGTTTCTGGATGTCCGTCACACTGAGTACGTAAAAATGCTGCAAGATGCTTATGGGTATTTTCTAAAGCACCTATCGACTGGTGATGATATGCAGTCGAATTTATTTTATTAATTTGTAGCAATTTACAAACCTCTGACATTGTTTCCGACATAAATTCCGTACCTCGATCGGTAGCGATGGTTGTAGGTAACCCATACTTAAGTATAAAGTTGTTTACGAATGATCTAGCTACACTTACCGTATCTTTTCTCTGCAATGGATACGCCTCAATATACTTACTGAGCTCACATTGTAAACTTAAAATATAAACGTTACCTTCTAAATCCTTATCTAAAGGGCCCACTAAATCTAAAAATACCTTTTGGAAAGCACTTGTTGCCGTTGTAGTTTCGACCATCGGTTCTACTATATTTCTAGAATACTTACTAGTTTGGCATTTTTTACACTTAGAAACGTAGCGTCGTACGTCGTTTTCCATGCCTGGCCAAAAGTACTTACCTTTTATATTATTTATCATACGTCGTACGCCTGCATGCCCACTTGTTGGCAGCAAATGATAGTCATGTAGTATGTATGTCTTTTCATCAGTTTCTAGGACTCTTTTTATTCCTCTTAGAATATTTATTTGTGGACCGGTCCACTGTGGTCTACTTTTTATTTCATTGATCAATTCTTTAATAAATTTAACATTATTTTTATCTTTTACTATGCATAGTTCTTTAATATTTATTTTTCTACAATCTTTACTCAATAAATCCGCAAATTCGACTCGCGAGAAATGCGACATATAATCGAGATTGATAAATAGAGTAGATTCATTCATAACATAAGCAAAACATTCGTTTTCGTAATCTATATTTTTCTTCTTTAGATCTTTACCTTTTAGAAATTTTAATTCTACAGCTTCATTCGGTTTTCTTAATATTTCTGCTATCCTTGGTTGGCCAAACCTTGGTTCGTCAGCTATATTAAGAGAACCATTGTTACTCGATTGAGGTATTACTTTGCACTCCGAGTTTATTCTTGCTCGTTGTGCCCTTGTCATTACCATACTTACAATTTTTTCATTTAAAGACTTAATTCGTTCGAACTTATGGTCACCCTACTCAATGCATCAGCAACATTATTATCTGTACCTTTTATATATTTAATATCGTAATCGTATTCTTCTAATAGTAATCTAAACTTTAATAGTCGTGTAGATGGATCTTTCATGCCAAATAGATAGATTAGTGGTTTGTGATCCGTTAGAATAGTAAATTTTCTTCCATATAAATAAGGTCTAAAATATTTTATACTCCACACTATTGCCAAAAGTTCTTTTTGTATCGTAGGATAATTTAACTCTGCTTTATTAAGTGGTCTACTGGCGTAAGCTACTGGTCTTAGATCGCTGTTACATAGAACTGATCCTATTGCTATATTAGATGCGTCCGTTTGTAGTATGAATTCATTTTCTTTAGAAAAATCGGGGTATTGCAAAATTGGTGGTTGAATTAACTTTTCTTTAAGGATGTCAAAACTATTTTGACACTCACTTGTCCATATAAATGTTTCGTTCTTTCTACATAATTTATTTAGTGGTACTGTAATTTCTGCAAACGACCGAATGAATTTTCTATAATAATTACAAAATGCAACGAATCGCCTCACCTCTTCGGCATTTTTAGGTACTGGGTAATTTTTTACTACAGTAATTTTTTGTGGATCTGGTAATACACCATTAGCTGAAACTTCGTGACCTAAATAGAGTAGTTGAGTTTTCATAAATTCACACTTTGCTGGGTTTAGCTTAAGGTTCATTTTTCTTAAACGATCGAAAACATCCATAAGATTCTTATTATGTATATCTACTGTCCTACCGAATACAATAAGATCGTCACAGTAAACGAAACATTTCTCAAATGTTAGTCCCGACAAGGCAATTGACATGGCTCTAGAAAACGCATTTGGTGATATCTTGAGACCCATAGGAAGGCGCTTCATACGATATTGGCCTTCACTAGTCGAAAAACTGGTGATATCCCTACTCTCCTCTTTTAAATTAACTTGATAAAACCCTTGCTGAAGATCTAAATGACTAAAACAAATACTTCCTGAAAGAGAGTCTAATATTTCGGTAATGTTTGGTAGTGGAAATTTATCGTCTTGGATACAATCATTAAGTTTTCGGTAATCCACTACTAAACGCCATTTCTTTTCTCCATCTGACTTTTTGGGTACTAAAAGAATAGGACTATTCCACTCACTGCTGGAGGGCTCTATTATGTTGTCCTGTAACAATTTTTTAACTTGCTTATTAATTTCCGATTTCGATGATTGAGGCAAACGATAAGGCTTAGTATACACTGGCATCGTATTTGATTTTATTGTTATTGACTGTTCTACAACATTTGCTGTACCTAGTTTGTCTCCTTGAAGGAAAAATATGTCTGAATATTTAGCACAAATTATTTCTAAATCTTTTCTATCGCTTGAATTTAAATGAGATAAATTTAGTTCCGATACTAACTTTTTAACTCGTTCCAGTCCCGTTTCAGATTTATCAAATAAACAAATACTATAGTCATCTAAATACTCAAAATCATCGTTACGTATTAAATTTTGTTTCGGAATTTTGATTAAATTTTCACTTGTGTTTAAAATTTTTACTGGAACTTTGCCTCGTTTTGGCTGAAAAATACAACCTGCTATAAATAAGTTGTTATCTATTTGCTTAGGGTGTAAAACGCAATCTTTGTAAATAGTTTTGTTTATGTCGATATAGTGGATAGACTCACTTCGACCTGGAATAAGCAAATAATTTTCCGAGTTCCCATGAATAGGTTGACGGTTTTGTATTTCAATGCGATAATGCGGCGCTTTGTCATTTAATTGTAAGCTAAGTACGTTTGTCGGTAAATCAATATTAGCATTATAAGTTCTCAGAAAGTCTAAACCGAGTATTCCATCCGATTCACATGGAATATTATCGAATAAATAAAACTTGTAACGAAATTGTACACCCGTTTCTAATTTCAAAGATATGTACGCGAAGTTATTTGCCTGTACTTTTCCACCGATACCTTTTATGCTTGTTTGATCGCTATATAATTTTGTATCGCGTGTTACCGACTGTTTGTTGATTAATGAAATAGATGCACCCGTATCGATTAAAAATTTAAGTTTTTGTTTCCTATCGTATAAATAGATAAAATCGAGACTTTCACATACTAAGCCATAATTAGTAGCTCCGAAAAAACTGATCTAAATTTTCCTCTTTATCCTTTTCCTCTTTTGGCACTGTGACAACATTTACGTTGTCCTGCCTGGCACCTCTGTTATAACCTCTGTTACCTCTATAGTAACTTTTATTCGGCGGCCTAGAGTATCCACGCTGTTTGTAATGTCTACCACGGTGAAAACCTCGCTGTGTGGACCCCTGACCCCAGTAATGCTGGGCTGCGTTGTTACCTCGGTAGTAAGAAGGATTTCCGCGGTATTGAGTAGTCTGCCCACGATGATGGTAGTTCCCGCGACTCCGACTGTACCTTGAGTTTCTACCTCGTGTGTAAGAAAACACGGCATCCTGACCTGAGGTTCCGGGAAGTGACAGCTCCTCATCTTCAGCTGCTCGTACAGCATCCTTCAGTTGACTGTAGTTTCTAGCTGTTAAAATAGTACTAAGTCGACGATTTCTCAGACCATCTGCAAATCTTTTAACTACTAACCTTTCGTTTATTGGACTGAGTATCTCGGCGGCTGTCTGGTTTCCATCTGCTTGCGCTATGGTAAGGGAGGTAAATAAATCTCCTAGTTTCTCTCCGTACTCGCCTATAGACAAGCTGTTTTGACTTATATTATTAATCTGTGTTATTATTGAGTTGGAAGATTTTTTTGTCAGAAGATAAGTTTGAATGTCTTTTACTAAACCAGAAACAGATTCGTAACTTTTTTCCAGTTTTAATCTCGCTATTTTTGACAGACGAGTCTTTAACACAAATGAAACTAGCAATTTCTTACAACCTTCTTCTTTCAAGCAACTTTCATACATCTCTATACCTTCGATTATTCTCTCTACTGTTTCTTCCTTTCCGTCCATAACAGGAATCAAAGTACTAGCCGTTTTTAAACTAAAACTCTCCATTTTTAATGTTGTTCTACTTTCCTCTAAATCTAAAAATTCGTCGGACGAACTTTCTGAAATATCTTTAACCTCTTTATAACCCAAGATTTTTCTATAAATTTTCTCAATTTCGTTAGGTATTGACGGATCTAAATGTAGTTCCTTTTTACGTAAACGTCCGTATTCAATTAACAATGTAAACTCATTATACAAATTATCAGCCTCTTGAAACTTTCGCTGTCCTAAATTTTCGTCACGCCGTTTAGGGCCTAATTTTCTAATACTAACACATAAATCTAATAAACTTTCATATATTTCATTAAGTCTTTCCATGAATAATTATAGAGTCAATTTTTACACTTTATGAGTATGCTGCACTCATACCTTTCATCAACTTGGTCCGTCTCGATGGGCTGCTAGGCTTGTCCTCTGGAAGGGCTGCTTGGCTTGTCCTCTGAAGTGACTGCTTGGCTCATCCTTCGTCAGGAAAGGCAGCATGGGCCGGGCTATACCCTGGACACCACAGGTAACTGAGCCGGGAATACCCCTGACTCCTCCAACAATATAATTTTTCTCTCTTCAATCTTCTCTTCCTTTTTTTTTTTTTCTATAATTTTTCTTCTCTCTTCTGTAATTTTTCTTCGATCTTCTATAATTTTATCTTCTTTCTTCTATAATTATATCTTCTTTCTTCTATAATTTCATCTTCCTTCTTCTATAATTTTATCTTCTTATTTCTATAATTTTATCTTCTTTCTTCTATAATTTTATCTCCTTATTTACGGCAGGCGCAGGAAACGCAGGCAGGTTCCTCTCCGGATCTAGTGGTCACGCGGCGAAAGGACCGTCTCAAGTTTTGTGTCAAAACTTCACTCCTGATCCAATTTTGATGACACTTTTTATACAGAACGTATAGTCCGTAAAGTCCTGCGATAGACAGTATTGTGCAGATGACGAACATCACGATGCTTATGTTTGAAAGGTGATTTTCCGCGCTGTTGTTTGATCCTCCGGAAGCACTCTGGGTGATGAATACTTCGTCCTTCTGTATATCTGAGCGACACATGTTGATGTAGGCTTTTTAATTGTCCATGTAGATATTTAAAAAACGCCGAAACGTGGTTGAAATCCTGGCAAGGTCGCCATGCAGGATTGGGCTGAGGGTTAGGCAGAGTTTATAAGGAAACGTCCATTTGTCGTGGGATCCATTTATTGACTGCTTAAACATTAATACTTATTCGCTATTCTACGTAAACTACTTACAAGCTATTACTGCAAGCTTGCACATCATATTACACACCACAACGGGTTGCTTGACCACCTTCTTCTTTTTCTTCCCCCGCTTGTTAACCGTGGACCAGCCTTCGTTTACGGTCTCCGGTGCTGCAGCGGGATCCTGCGGTTGCCTCTGCGAAGGTCCTGCAGCTTCTCTAGCGGCCTCAGACCTTCCCTTCTTTTTCCTACTCTTGTCCTTTGGAGCCTCCGGAGCCGAATGACCAGTTCCAGGAGTGACCTTGGGATCAAGAGTAGGACCATTATCCTCAGCAGCAGCAGCATTGCGCTGATCAGCCGCTAGAGGGGGGCGGCTTCTCTTCTCAGGTAGGAGCCTCTCCTCCATACCTTCAAAGCGGGCATTTATCATGCTCCCCACTTGCGAAAGCACTGACCGCATCAGCTCCTCCTGCTGCCGGTTGCTCTCGCTCTGGGGAGATGATGCCTGACCACCCTTCGCTGGGGACGCCTGGTTCTCCGACACTTTCGCCTTGAATTCAACGAACTCCCTTCGGAGTTCCGCCATCTCCTTTTTAAGACGAGCGTTGTCCGCTTGGAGCATGACGGTCTCTTCCGTTACCGACCGCTTGCTCAGCTCCTCCACAGCCGCCTTTATAGATGCTGCGGAGTCCTTCAAGGCCTTAGTCAGGGTTCCTTTAAGGTTCCCAGACTTTGTCGCCACTTCCAGGATTATCTGGGAAGCATCCTGAACCTGCTTCACCAGTTCCGCTGCTAAGCTATTCTCCACATGAGGACGCTCCGGAGGGGCAACCACCCGAGTAGTCTTGTTGCGCGCGACTTTAGCTGCAACTTCCTCCTCAAACCTTTGTCGCTCATCCTCGCGACGCAAAGCCCCCAACTCCGCCCGGGCCTTTGCCTTTCCTACATAAACACCCGTCGTAGGAGGGCGACCTCTTCCTCTCTTGGCTGAAAGCACCATTGAATTGGCCGGAGAAGCCTCATCGTCTGACGAAGCAATCTCCGAGACAGAATCCTCTTCGTGCCGCCGCTTGCCAGCTTGAGCTTCCCAAGACTCGAGCTTGCTCCTCCAATAGGGAGACAGCTGCTCCAGAGTCACACAACAATCGCTGGACATTGACTCCGCGTCCGAAACGCCCACGTTCGACACGTTGTCCGAACCTTTCTGCGAAACCGCAACACTGCGACTTCCGCCCGCCTTGCTGGCGTAACTATGCGCTATTGCGCCCGAACTCTCCGCTTTACACAGGTCCTTACGACCACCACCACTTTTCAACGATTTTTTTAATTGTTTATTTTCCATACTAAATCCCACGAGTAGTAGGGAAATACTCGTCACCCCGACCAGAGCCCTTGTAGCCAGGGAAGGGTACATACTACGGAGGTCCCCCGGTATCTATTTATTTATTTATTAAGTTACACCAACAAAGTAAGCACCATAACATTTACAAAAATTAAAACACATATACAAGTAAAGTGCCACCTCAATTATAGGCGTAAACAACATGCTTCAACAACAAATTAAAAAAAATACATTAATATATTAAAAAAAAAAAAAAAAAAAAAATAGTTCTATTGTTCAGTTAAATACAACATTAAATTGAATTAAAAAACAATACATTAAAACATACAATTAATTAAGCAAGATGAGGTTAAAAAAAAAAAAAAATAAGAAAATAATGTGGTTTATAAAATTTCAAATAAATTATTAAAATGTAAGTCCAATATATATCCGTAGGGTTGTATCCGTAGGGTTTATGTCGAGTTTTCCTTCTCTGAGACCGGCCAATAAAGGCAAGCCCCCCTCGGTCTGCACTGCCTCAACGTACCACCTTAACGCCCGGTAAGGGGTCTTTGAAGCGACAGTACAGAACCGGCGGAAAGATGGCGTAATCTTTCCCGGTGGCAGGGTTAGTGCCACCACACCCAACTACAAAATGCTTCCTCCTCCCCTGAAAACAGGCTTGGAGAAGCCTCCCTCTCAACAATACTATATAAAAATATACACAATATACACAACACATAAAATGCTACCTCCTTCTCTACTATGTAGACTCGGAGAAGCCTTCCACCACAACGAAACCCTCACCGACCAACGGCATCACGCCCGACCCAACAACCCACTTCCCCCCCATTCTTCCCACCTTCATCCACAGCGCCCTCTGATGAACAGAGGGACGCGTGGAGAAGTAACCCAACCCTCCCAAGCCTACCCCACCGACAGAGTGCCGGCGCCTGTGGTTTCTGTTACGTCTATTTCTGAAGGAAATAGACCAATAACAGGCGGCACCTCGTGAAGGAAGCAACCACAGACTTGCCTTGGGGATCATCACGACTTGCGCTCTCCCCCAAGACCATCAGCCTTCTTACCCGCGAACCCCTGCGGCGTAAGAAGGGCCCTGCGTTTATCCAAGACCGGAGCTAGGCAAAACAAACTATTAATGGATAAACACAGGACCCGCCCAGGACCCGCCCAACCTTTTTTTTTTTTTTTTTTTTTTTTCGTCGGAAAATGCCTTATGCATTCCCTCCCGCCGTGGGGGCGGCGGAAGGGATATGTGGGACTCGCACCCACTAAAAACCGACGGGGTCCTCTTAACGCCAAATTGCCGGGGCTACGGGCACGCTTTCGCACTCTTCCGCGGCCCCGACGGCGCCGCCCTGAAAAGGGCTCCTCTGACTGGTGAGGCAACTGCCTCCCACCTAGTCTCTCTTGGAGCGAGAGGGGCGCGCGGAACACCCACGCGCGCCACCTCTAGGCCCTTAAGGGACGGTAGTACCCCCCGGTACTACCGTCATGGCCTGTGTTATGGGGGCCGGAGATGATGGAGATTCCGGCCCCCTGTTCTCTTTAATCCGCTTCCATCCGCGCCCTCTCATCCCCAGTCTGTGCTGGGGGGCAGCTGGAAGCGGTTGCTCCACTGCTAGCTGTTGCCTTCTGATTTCTGCTCCTCCTTGATTTTGGAGGAGCACACGACTTGCTCCCCAGTCTATGCTCCGACGGCTTGTTTGCCGCTGCACATATTGAGCATTTGGCAGCGGCACTGCACGTCGCCGACTTGTGACCTGACTGACCACAGCGGTAACACTCATCGCTGCGATCAGTCGTCGCGGTGCACTGGGCTCTTACGTGCCCGTCCTCCAAGCATCGGTAGCATCTGAGTGGCCTGGGTCGCACGATCTCCACTCGTGCCGACACCCAGCCCACCAAAAGACGGCCCTCCTCTCCTAGCTTCTTGGCCACGGCCACTGGGCAGCTCACGAGCGTGGTGCCAGTTCCTTGGTAGGTACCTCTTATTTCTCCCACTTTGATGGCCTCCACCGAACAACTTCCACACTGGGCAATGGCCTTCGCGATGTCCACCTTTGACACCGAGTCATCGAGTCCTACAATCCGGAGCTCGGCGCACTTTGTCGGTCTAGAGACTCGCGCAACGTCCTCTCCAAGAGCCTCCTTCAGCTTGAGCGCCAAGGAGTCAGCCTTCTCTCCACTGGCATCACCCGCAGCTACCTCCAAAATGCGGGCTCCCGTGGCAGCTTTGCGAAAGCGCAAACTGGTGATGCCACAGCTGCTCAGGTTTATCCTCTCCTTGGCGACCATCAATACGCTGGCATATGTTGCCCCCTTCTCAATAGCTTCCGGCTGCAGCGTGATTACCACCGCTGCAGATCGGGGCGGCCGCAATTTAATTTTTGGCTGCTTTACAGACTTAGAGGCTCCCGCAGGTCGCGGAGTCGCCTTCGCTGCCTGTTTAGCCGCTGCTCTCTTCTTTTTTCTGCCCTTCGTAGCTGTAGACCAGCCCTCATCCGCAACTTGTGCAGCCGAAGGCAAATCCTGAGAGTACGTCTCAGGGGTTTCCATTGCCTCTGAGGCAGCATTCGACCTCTTCTTTTGCCTTTTGTTGCTCTTGGGAGCTTGAGACGCTGGCTGTTCCTCTGAAGCAGGGCTTGGCGCAGATTTTTCCGGAGCAGAAGCAGTATTCCTCTTGTCTGCTGCCAGAGGAGGACGTGTCCTCGTCTCAGGCAGCAGGCGCTCCTCCATGCTCTCAAATCTTGCATTCATCATGCTTCCCACTTGCAGTAGAACAGACCGTATCAGCTCCTCCTGCTGACGGCTGTTCTCGCTGTGGGAAGATGGCTCGGTGACCGTCTCCTTCTTTTCCGACATTTTAGCCTTGAAGTCGGTAAACTCCCTCCTGAGTTCTGCCATCTCCGTTCTCAGGCGAGCGTTGTCAGCCTGGAGCATGACAGTCTCCTCCGTCACCGACCGCTTACTAAGCTTCTCAACAGCCGCCTTTATAGAGGCTGTGGAGTCTTTCAGAGCCTTGGTAAAGGTTCCCTTGAGGTTCCCAGACCTTGCCGCAACATCCAGGATTATCTGGGAGGCATCAGCAACCTGCCTCACCAGTTCAGCAGCCACGCTGTTCTCGACCTCAAGCCGCTCAGGAGGGGCAACCACCCGAGTGGCTTTGTTGCGCGCGACCTTAGTGGCAATCTCCTCTTCGAACCTCTGTCGCTCGTCCTCGCGACGCAAGGTGTTCAGCTCCGCCTGAGCTTTCGCCCTTCCCACGTAAACACCTGATGTAGGAGGGCGGCCTCTTCCTCGTTTGGCAGTGACCACCACCGAGTTGGCCGGAGTAGCCTCGTCGTCCGTCGAAGCTACCTCCGCGACAACATTCTCCTCGTGCCGCCGTTTTTTAAATTTCTTGAGCTCCTCCCTATAATAGGGAGGCATTTGCTCAATGTACACACTGCACAAGCTGGATACTGACTCCACATCCGAGACGCTCGCATTCGACAAACTGTCTAATGCGACTCTCTCCAACGCCGCAACACTGCGACTTCCACCCGCCTTACTGGCGTAACTCTCCGTCACACACACGTCTTTACGACCACCATCTTTTTTATTCATTTTATTTAAGTTTTTGTCCATAATTAGATCCCACGAGTAATAGGGAAATACTCGTCACCCCGACCAGAGCCCTTGTAGCCAGGGAAGGGTACATACTACGGAGGTCCCCCGGTATCCGTAGGGTTTATGTCGAGTTTTCCTTCTCTGAGACCGGCCAATGAAGGCAAGCCCCCCTCGGTCTGCACTGCCTCAACGTACCACCTTAACGCCCGGTAAGGGGTCTTTGAAGCGACAGTACAGAACCGGCGGAAAGATGGCGTAATCTTTCCCGGTGGCAGGGTTAGTGCCACCACACCCAACTACAAAATGCTTCCTCCTCCCCTGAAAACAGGCTTGGAGAAGCCTCCCTCTCAACAATACTATATAAATATATACACAATATACACAACACATAAAATGCTACCTCCTTCTCTACTATGTAGACTCGGAGAAGCCTTCCACCACAACGAAAACCCTCACCGACCAACGGCATCACGCCCGACCCAAACAACCCACTTCCCCCCCATTCTTCCCACCTTCATCCACAGCGCCATCTGATGAGCAGAGGGCGCGTGGAGAAGTAAACCCAACCCTCCCAAGCCTACCCCACCGACAGAGTGCCGGCGCCTGTGGTTTCTGTTACATCTATTTCAGAAGGAAATAGACCAATAACAGGCGGCACCTCGTGAAGGAAGCAACTACAGACTTGCCTTGGGGATCATCACGACTTGCGCACTCCCCCAAGACCATTTGCCTTCTTACCCGCGAACCCCTGCGGCGTAAGAAGGGCCCTGCGTTTATCCAAGACCGGAGCTAGGCAAAACCAACTATTAATGGATAAACACAGGACCCGCCCAGGACCCGCCCAACCTAACCTAACCTTTTTTTTTTTTTTTTTTTTTTTTGCGTCGGAAAATGCCTTATGCATTCCCTCTCGCCGTGGGGGCGGCGGAAGGGATATGTGGGACTCGCACCCACTAAAAACCGACGGGGTCCTCTAAACGCCATTTGCCGGGGCTACGGGTGCGCTTTCGCATTCTTCCGCGGCCCCGACGGCGCCGCCCTGAAAAGGGCTCCTCTGACAGGTGAGGCAGCTGCCTCCCACCTTGTCTCTCTCGGAGAGAGAGGGGCGCGCGGAACACCCACGCGCGCCACCTCCAGGCCTTTCATGGGCGGTAGTATCCCCCGATACTACCGCCACGGCCTTTCCTGGAGGAATCTCCTCCTCCGGCGCCCCGCTCTCCTGCTGCGGATGGGGTTTGTGGCGAGAGCCTCTCGCTCTCGTTCCGCAGCTTCTTTATGCGAGATGACTGTTTCGCAAAAAGATATTGCCCTCTGCCATGATTCCTCGTCTCCGACCATTGCTTGCACCAAGGCCTGAAGCGACAAATCGTTGCCCACTTGGCTAGTCAGCTCACGCCTTTGGTCCACCCAGGCTGGGCAGACTTCCAGCGTATGCTGTGCAGTGTCCTCCGTGCTGCCGCAGTGATGGCACTGACTATCTGGCTCTCTTCCGATTCTACACAGGTACTTTGCAAAGCATCCATGCCCTGTTAGTACCTGTGTTAATCGGAAGGTTAACGTCCCGTTCTCTCTTTCCAACCACTCTCCCAAAATCGGCCGAACTGCTTCAACCGTTCTTACACCGGCACTTGGCCGTTCAAGGCGGTTACGCCATTCCTCTACAAGATCACCATAGATAGATAGACGATGATTTTCTACCTCTCTTGGAGCAAACCTTAAACCACCTCTCGATGCTTGCTCTCTCCATGCAAACATTGCGCTGAGACCCTTTGCATCCAAATCCCAGGGTAGGGTGCCTGCGAGAACACAAGATGCCTCAAACGAGACCGTGCGGTATCCCCTGATGACCCTTAGCGCCATCGCTCTTTGCGGATTACGCAGTAATGCGATATTTTGGCTGCTAAGGGTTTCGGCCCACACGGGAGCTCCATACATTGCCATCGACCGTACTACACCCAAGTACAGTCGACGGCAGCTCGCCTTCGCACCCTTTATGTTCGGAAGCAGCCCTCCCAGGGCGGCACTCGTTTTAACCAGCTTAGGCGCTAATCGTTTAAAGTGGGGATAGAAGTCCCATCGGCTGTCGAGGACGAGTCCCAGATACTTCATCGTCGACTCGACGCCGATGCGGACACCACCCACTATGATGTGCGCCTGTGCTGGGGGCTTATTGCGAGGCCCATGGAAGCAAATTGCTTCGGACTTGCTCAAAGCCACCTCTAGTCCCAGCTGGTTTATGCGTCTAACCACCTGTGCGACGCCTGCCGTTGCAAGTATTGCAGCTTCTCTGTAGGACTTTCCTCTAGCGGTGACGAGAGTGTGTAAATTACACCATTTAGGTCTTATTTTGAATAGAAAGATGTTATTTTATTATTTAAATTTATTTTAAATCACAGATGCACATGCACTTAGAAATATTTGGAGGCAAGAGGCAGTGTTGCCAGATACAATTTTTTACTTCCCCATTTGTGTCATAGACATGGTGGGGGGGGGAGGAAAAGCTTATTTAACTTAGCTATCTTAACCTTAAATTATTTACTTACAAAAATTAAAAATTTAAAATAATAAATAAATAAAATAAAAAATAAAATTTCTTTATTTCAGACTTTTACATCCATAGGTTGTTAGAACTTAGTGACTAATTGAACTATGTTAGTATTAAATGTATGCATTAAAGTAGGTATATATGTAGGTAGGTGGGTAGGTAAGTATAGCCGGACAGTCATCGACAAGTGTAGGTTGCCAAAATGGCATGTCTTGACTCCCAGGCCTGTATGAGATGAGAGTCAGGCCTGTCGGCTATCGCCTGTAGGAGGCTGTTGCAGCTGCCGCGCATTCTGCGCAGCGAGGCGGTGGCGCGCGCCCTCAGTATCGCAGGGAAGCTGTCTACATGCGCGTCAGCAAACATACCAGACGCGCTGCACCAGCGCGGCAGCAACAACAGCGCTCTAAAGGCATTATTGAATTGTACTCGTAGGGCACTAAGTGAAGACTTTTTAAAGTTAGTCCATAAACTACATGTATAAAGGGAGGTACAGAAGGCACGAAACAATGTGACTTTAACTGGAGCAGTGCACATTCTAAATCTATGGGCTATCATATTAGCACGTGTAGCCAGTGCCCTACGTTCACGTTCAATATCCTCATCGTCACACAAATTATCAGTCACCCAGTGTCCTAGGTATTTAAAAGCATGAACCCTCTTCAGAGGTGTGTTATTTAGCAACAAGTCAGGAACTGTAGTAGTACACTTGGTACCTGATTTAAAAATCATAAATTCGCTTTTCTTAACATTATAGATCAGCCCATGACTAGCAGCAAATCGCTCACAAACCGTAATAAGCCTTTTCAGGCCTCCAATTGAAGGGCTCAGCAGCACCATATCATCAGCATAACTGATATTGTTGAAACTTGTGTCGCTGATACGGCATCCGACATGCATGCTACTGAGCTCCTCAATCAGAGCATTCACATACATGTTGAAAATGTTGGGTGAACTTTTACCCCCCTGTCTTACACCACACTCCAGGCAGTACTCATCTGACAAGGCACTACCCCATTTAACAACATTACTTTGACTAGCATACCAGTGTTTAAAAGCAGAAATTACATCTTTTGACACATTATTGTCACTCATTTTCTTCCAAAGAAGGTCATAATTTACCATGTCAAATGCTTTTGACAAATCAAGAAAACAAGAATATACAGGTGTACTACGGTTTGTATAGTATTTAACAGTCTCCTTCAGGCAGATTATAGCACTTTCCGTTGATAGACCAGAGCGAAAGCCAAACTGAGCATCATGGGGCTTGAAACATTTATTTAGTTGTTCATTTAGGAGACTGTCATACACTTTACCAATAACCGTAGCTAACGATATAGGTCTATAATTAGATTTGGATGAAATATCTCCTGTTTTGTTCTTAATTATAGGCACAACAATGGTCTTTGACATATTAGTTGGTATGTATGAGTGACTAATGGACAAGCAAAAAAGTAGAGCCAGAACTCTTGCCAGGTGAGGCCCAGCATGTTGTAAATGTTCAATGCTCAGCCCGTCGTGGCCTGGGGACTTGCCTCTCTTCATACTCTGTATAACCTTGGCAACTTCTTTAGCAGTGTATCTGGTCTCACAGTCCCCCTCCAAAACAGACTCAGCACCGACCATCCCCCTACTAGGAGCCTTAACAGCAAAGTGTTCCTTAAATAAATTAGCTATGTCCCTGGCCTCAGTGACACCATCAATACTCACAGGGAGCCCCATCCTAATATTAAGTTTGTTGGTGCTTTTCCAGAAACTGCTAAAATCATTTTTAGAATGCTGAGATGCTAGTATATCTAACTTAATTTGATCTTGATTTTGTTGACACCATTTTACTCTAGTTTTGAATTGTTTTCTGCTATTTTTCATTTCATCAAATATCATACCTGCTTTTGGCCTCCCATAAAGAACCCATAACTGAAATTTAAGTCTGGATTCCCTGTGAGCACTGTTCACATGTTTATTCCAGCCTAACACTTGTTTTTTATGTTTTTTATTGATACTATTATTCTTAGTCTGCATGGAAGCCGAGCTTAAAGCATTTACAATTTTATCATAGAGATTGTCTATAACTTTCCTGTGGTCCATACAATTACAATATTTATCACAACAGGATCCTAGTTCATATGGAAAATCAATCTCACGTAATAACCTATGACACTCAGACTTATAATTACTCACTTGCTCAGGATCTCTTTCGCCCCACATTACTTTGTTTTTTAAATGCTGCTGGGTGAATTTCTTAGGTTGTATTGTTCCCAAGTCACAGCTAATAAACATTGGAAAATGATCAGACCAGAAAACATCTTGATTGATAGACACATCAATCACAGAGGCCCATGCTGACTTGGTAACAACACAGTGATCAAGCCACCTAAGTGAACCATGTACCCCACATAAAAATGTGTAATTATCAGACTCAATGCCTAGCTTCTCAAAATCAGCACATAACCACTCACAATCCGAACAATAAGCAAGTAGCTCCTTACAAAAAAGTTCGTTCGGGTGGGCATTAAAGTCACCCAATATGTAGACAGTCTCAACATTACAACTATCAATTATAGCATTAATTACACATAGACACTGTGTAAACTCTGTTAAATTAGTTGACAAATCAGTCGGCATATACACACTAAAGACAAGACACTCCGAATCACCGAGAGATATTCTAATACCGCATATACGATATAAAAGACTTTAACTTTAACACTAGGTACATATTAATTTAACAAACCATTGAGCATGGATAAATACCTAACTCTTAAAAAATAATATTATTCTACGGGCAAAAGCACAACCTTTGATACGGCCCGAGTATGAAGTTTCTTATTTGAAGTTTGAATCTCTACAACTCTAACATAGTTGTCCTTTCCACAAATAACCCTAGTAATTCTCCCTAAGGGCCAATGAAGGGGTGGGGTATTAGCATCTACTAATAAAACTATATCACCTACTTTGAGATTTGGTAATACCTTTCTCCATTTAGTTCTTTCATTGAGTGAAGATAAGTAGTCCTTTGACCAAACCTTCCAAAAATGTTGCCGTACCTGCTCACAACATTTCCAAAACCGAAGGCGGTTCATAGGCTGTTCAGTTATATCATGTTGAGGAATGGCAGTTAAAGAGCTGCCAATTATGAAATGTCCTGGAGTGATACATGAAAAATCAGTTAAATCTTGAGAAAATTTTGCTAGAAGTGGACGTGAATTTAATATACTCTCTATTTCTGTCATTATTGTACTGAATTGCTCATATGTAAATACCTTGCATGTTGAAATTCTTTTAAGATGAAACTTGGCGGACTTAACGGCCGCCTCCCACAAGCCGCCATGATTTGGGCTATAACTTGGGATGAAATGAAATTTTATTTCCTTTTGCAATGCATAAGAATTGACTTTGTAGCGACACAGTTTGTACTAATAGTAACTACCTATTCATATTTCGCTTGTTTAGCCAAATGCCGGTAGGGCAGTCAGTCACTATCCGCCGCTCAAGTCATTCATACAACTTTTACGTGTAGCATAGGTAGGAAATTAACCAGGCTCACGTAGTGATACTTGTTTTATGTATAGTGCATACTGGACATGTAACGTGATAAATAAATTCAAGTGTTCTGAACTGATAATCTTTATTTGAACTTCCATCTACAGATAGGACATTTGAATTCCCGTCTATATAAAGTAAATATTTACATATAGAGGCGGGAAAGTGGTGACCCCGCAAAAATACGGGTGGTGAACTCAGTTTATTACGTGTCATAGTGTGCGGTGTGAAAAACTTGACTGCGTCAATTACACGCACAGTGAAATTCTCAGACTTTGTTGTGAATACTTTATTGGGAAGATGCTCAACGCTCCGGCTGCTGCCTCAGGCTCTGCGCCTAGACCGACTTCACCTGGTCCTGCGCTGACGGCCTCGGTGAAGCAAGAATCTACCGAGATGGCAGCAATTACCGTGGCTTCGCGCGTCCCTGAGTTTTGGACGGATCATCCCCGTTTGTGGTTCTTACAAACGGAAGCCGTGCTCGCTCCTCAGAAACTTTCGGACGAGGCGAGATACAACCTGGTGATCACCAAATTGTCCAAAGAGGCGATACAACAGGTAACTGATATTCTTATTACGCCACCAGATACTCAAAAATTTGAGGCGCTGAAAGAACGACTATTGGCTATTTACGAGGAATCGGAGACGCGCAAGCTGCAGAAATTAATCAGTGAGATGGAGCTAGGCGAACAGCGTCCGTCACAGTTACTGCGTCGAATGAGAGATTTGGCCGGTACCAAATTGCCAAATGACACTCTAAGAATTTTATGGCAAGGCCACCTGCCTAGCGCGGTCCGCGGAATTATAGCGGTGACCGATACTAGTGACTTAGATGTCCTTGCTAAGATAGCCGACAAAGTAGTGGAGACAACTTCCACGCACAGAGTGGCTGAAGTGAGCGTTTCCCAGCCATCGGGGTCCGTCGACGTTTTGGCGGAAATCCGTCAAATAAATGAACGATTGGACAAGCTCAGCACAAACTCCGGTTTCCGACGTTCGAAGTCCAGAGATCGCAGTCGTCAGGCGAGGAGTAAGACACCAGCTGATAGTAGAACTGCACGGAGCAAGCGTCCAGACTGGATGTGCTTCTACCATTTCCGATACAAGGACCGGGCGACCAAGTGCATCCCGCCGTGTAGCTACAAGCAGCAGGGAAATTAGGCGAGGTACAGTCGGAGACGGTCTCCTGTATCCGTGCCTGGAATAACAACCGTCTTAGTGTTAAAGATCATACGTCCGGTCTACGATTTTTGATCGATACGGGAGCGAACATTTCGGTGCTTCCCGCGCGTAGGTTAACTAGTGAGAATAGTGCGGATTATAAACTGTATGCAGCGAATGGTACGGAGATTAAGACATTTGGAGTGAAGACTTTAGTGCTCAACTTAAATATGCGTCGTCCGTACCGATGGACCTTTGTGCTTGCGGCAGTGAATCAGCCTATTCTGGGTGCAGACTTTTTAATACACCACAGACTTTTAGTTGACCTAAGCAAGCGTAGATTAATAGACGAAGTGACAAATCTTAACACTGTAGGATCTGTAGTGAATTGTACTCAGCCTACTTTAAGCACCTTAGATGAATCACATCCGTGTTATAATCTTTTATCTAAGTACCCTGAGATAACTAAACTTGTTTCTTTCAAGGAGACTCCTAAGCATAACGTTCTTCACTATTTAGAGACGAAGGGGCCGCCCGTGCATGCACGCGCCCGCCCTCTGCCTCCAGACCGGTACAAAAAGGTTAGTGAAGAATTCCGTATTATGCAGGAGATGGGAATTTGTCGTCCTTCGAAGAGTCCGTGGTCTAGTCCTTTACATGTTGTTCCGAAAAAGAATGGAGAAATCCGACTTTGTGGAGATTACAGGCGACTGAATGCGGTTACGAAGCCCGACAGATATCCTATTCCTCGTTTACATGATTTTACTTATATTTTGGCAGGCAAGACCGTGTTCAGTAAAATCGATATAAACAGAGCTTATCACTGCATTCCTGTTGCTCCTGAAGATATTGAAAAGACAGCTATCATTTCGCCATTAGGATTAATTGAGTTTCCTAGATTATCCTTCGGATTGCGAAATGCGGCGCAGACCTTTCAACGCTTCATGAACAACACTGTTTTACAGGATTTAGGAATTTTACGTGAAGACGGAACTTTTGAACCTAGTTCGAATTTTATTTTTTGTTATCTCGATGACATAATCGTAGCCAGCGAATGTAAGGGTAGACATGAACAACACTTAGAAGTCTTGTTTAAACGTCTTAATGATTTTGGTATTACGATTAACTTAACGAAATGTTCTTTTGGGCAGTCGCATATTGAGTTCCTAGGACATGAGGTAACTGTAGATGGGATCAGGCCATCAAATGACAAAATCAAGGCCATTATTGATTTCCCGAAGCCCGAAACGGTAGCACAGCTACGACGCTTTATTGGCATGGTGAATTTTTATAGACCCCACATGCCGAACGCTATGACTTTCCAGGCCGAGCTCTTAAAGCATGTAGTTGGCGCGCGAAAGAACGATAAATCCTTAGTTAGTTGGACCGATGCGGCCGATGAAGCATATTTAAAATGTAAAGAGAGTCTTCAAAATGCCGCGATGTTATCTTATCCGGTAGCAGGTTCATCTTTAGCATTAATGACTGACGCTTCTAATTTTTGTGTAGGAGCGGTCTTACAACAGCTAATCGACGGACATTGGAAACCGTTAGGTTATTTTTCACGTAAATTAACCGATACGCAGATGAAATATAGTACATATGATCGCGAGTTACTGGCAATTTACTTAGCGATAATCCATTTCAGAAAATTGTTTGAAGGGCAACCGTTGATAGTGTATTGTGATCATAAACCGATTTCTTTTGCTTTTTCCAAAGCCTCGTCGGATAAGGAAACACCACGTAGAACTAGGCAACTTATGTATATCAGCGAATTTACCACTGACATCCGATATATTTCAGGTGACGATAACGTAGTAGCTGACTCGTTGAGTAGGGTAGAGACGATAACATGTCCAAGTAGTTTAGATTTCACAGAAATCGCTGCCGCCCAGAGAGACGATGTTTATTTAATACAACGGCAACATGAGTCGAGTAACAATAACAGCGTTAGCATTAGGAGAATGTTAGTACCTAATATTGAAACACACATTTCCTGTGAGGTGTCAAACAACAATATTAGACCTTATCTTCCCGTGCAGTTTCGTAAGTTAGCTTTTGACTCGGTTCACAATTTAAGTCACCCCGGGATAAATGCCACACGAAAGTTGGTAAACCAGCGTTTTTTCTGGCCCGGTATGAATAAGGATGTAGGTAAATGGGCAAAGACTTGTATTCAATGTCAAAGAGCGAAGGTTCAACGTCATACGGTGTCAAATTTAGGTCAATTTCCCCCTGCCGGACGTTTTGAATATATCCACGTTGACATTGTAGGTCCGTTAACAACTACATCGGAAGGTTATAGGTATTTAGTAACCATCATTGATCGTTGTACACATTGGCCAGAGGCATTTCCTATATGCGATATTACAGCAGAAACTGTTGCTAAGGTACTTTATGATGGATGGATCACCCGATTTGGTGTGCCAATTAAACTGACAAGTGATCAAGGTCGTCAATTTGAAAGTTCTTTGTTTAAACAATTAATGAAATGTATGGGAATAGAACGCATTCGATCTTCACCTTATCATCCGCAAAGCAATGGCGCGATAGAAAGGTGGCACAGATCGCTGAAAGTCGCTCTTAAAGCGCGCTTAGATACTACGTCGTGGGTCGAAGAATTGCCCACAGCTTTGTTTGGACTTAGGTCCGCTTTACGTAGCGATTCAGGTATAAGCGCAGCTGAGATGACGTATGGACGCACCCTTAGGTTACCGGGCGAGTTTTACGATAACGGTAAGTCCGAGAGTTCTGATAATTATACATTGGTACAAGAACTACGTGACAAGATACGCAAGTTTAGATCTATTCCAGTGAAACAACGAGACTCGCGTACACTTTTCGTCCACCCCGACCTTAAGTCTTGCGAATATGTGTTTATTAGGAATGATGCGGTTCGTAAACCGTTGCAACCACCTTATGACGGACCATATCGTGTGGTGGGTAAAAGTAGTAAGGTTTATAAAGTACAGCTTCCAAACAGACTTACAAACGTATCCATTGATCGACTTAAACCAGCGTACATACTCAACGAACAAAGTGGTACGATTAGAGCCGCTTACGATCACTCTTCAAATGATCGCGATGACGTAATCACCGACACCCCGAGTTCATCCAGTAATGTTACTCCATATAAAAAAACTCGAAGTGGCCGTGTGATACGCCTACCAGATCGTTTTAAGGTTTAATTAAGTATTTCAGTTTAATCTACATATTTTAACCTTTATATAAGTAGGTACCTTGTTTTATTCTAGGGTGCTCAGAGTTAAGGTTGATAATATTGTTTATAATAAGTTTTGTATGTACCTAAGGTTTTCTTACTCGGTTAATACAAACAACATTATTCCTAGTTTTTGTTAGATTTATTGCGTGGTATAACAATGCCCGCAACTCAATTTTTGTCGGCGTTGTCACATAGGTTGGCGATTTTATATATAGCAGGTGGCAACTACCATTAACGATTTAGGTAATGTTGTTAGGTATTTTTATTAAACGAGTAAGTAACATATTTTTTATACTACTGTATTTCTCATATATGCATGTAATGTTTTAATGTAGGTAATACATGTAATGTTGTAATGTAATAGGTATTCAGTTAGTTTTTAATCATACCGCGAATACATTTTACAACGATTGCATTTTACACAAATTTTGTCCACTTTCAACATATTTTTTTAATATAAGTACTTACCTAATATAATTTTGTTTTGACTCTATGGTTTTGTATTTCATATCATGTCATGTATTTACGAGTGTGTGTAATCTACCTAACGTTCTAACTCGTCGTTATTTTATGACATGTATTTACGAATAAGTATTTGTGACAATTTGTTATTGAAATTCTTAATTTTGTGTTTTTTACGATGTTTGAAAATTTTTGATTTTTGTATCTAATTTCAAAATTAAGTACTTTGTTTTTGTAATGGTGACTGAGTGACATTTATTTTTCACTATGTTTTATATAACCTTTACCCTTGCCTGAATTTAAAAGTAGGTAGGTGCCTAATTTAATTCTTGGAAGTTTTGTTTTGATTCATTTGTTATTGTTAACCGCCAAGGCACGTCTACATTCCTCAGCGATTATATTTCAGCGCGGTCAGCAAAAGCGCTCGCTGCGCGATGTATCGTGTACACTTGGATGGCAAGTTGAATTTTAAAGTAATAACCTTGAATTGTATTAATTTGAATTAGTTTTTTTTTTGTTTTTTCAAAAAGAGGGGGGTTGATGTAGCGACACAGTTTGTACTAATAGTAACTACCTATTCATATTTCGCTTGTTTAGCCAAATGCCGGTAGGGCAGTCAGTCACTATCCGCCGCTCAAGTCATTCATACAACTTTTACGTGTAGCATAGGTAGGAAATTAACCAGGCTCACGTAGTGATACTTGTTTTATGTATAGTGCATACTGGACATGTAACGTGATAAATAAATTCAAGTGTTCTGAACTGATAATCTTTATTTGAACTTCCATCTACAGATAGGACATTTGAATTCCCGTCTATATAAAGTAAATACTTACATATAGAGGCGGGAAAACTTTATCTTGAAATTGTTGACTATTATGTAATTTGTATAAATCTTTAAGTTGATTATTTGCACCTTTAAATGTGCTAGCATTGTCACAATGAACAGCTGATGGGATGCCTCTGCGAGAGATAAATCTCTTAAATGCTGCTAGAAATGTATCAGTGGACATGTCGGACACAACTTCTAAGTGTATAGCCTTAGAGGCGAAACAAACAATTACTGCGACATAACCTTTACTAATAACGCTGTTTCGCTTTGATGATTGTTTTATATCAAAAGGGCCACAGTAATCAATGCCCACCCTTTCAAACACCCGAGCAGGGCTCACACGTTCTTTGGGCAAAGAGCCCATAAGTTGCTTGGCAGTTTCTGCCTTAAGTCTAGCACAGACAATGCATTTGTGGATTACACTTTTGACTTCCCTCACAGAATTAATTATAAAATATCTTTGCGCTAAACTGCTTAGAACCAGCTTTAAACCTGCATGCATTAATGACAAATGTTCCTGCTCAATAATTAATTTTGTAATGTGACAATGCTTTGGCAAAATAATAGGAAATTTTTTGGAAAACTTGATATCAGCGTTTTGTAGTCTACCTCCTACACGCATGACACCATTGTCATCTAGAAATGGATGTAGAGACTTCAGCGAGGTTTTGATAGGCCTTTTTTCAGCTATGCATTTCAGTTCTTCAGCAAAATAGTGGCTTTGAACCATCTTTTGAATATGGCACAAAGCCTTTCTGAACTCCCCTACAGTTATCTCTGCAGAGCTTACACTACCTTTTCCTGAACATTTGTAAACAAAGCGCAATACATACACCATAATGCGCACCGCTTTATATAAACTTGAATAATTTTCAAGGAATGGTTCAATATCATCATTTTTGGAAATGCTTATTGCACACACTGTATTTATTTCAGGAATATTGATATATTCCAATGGACTTTCAATATTAGCCAAATAAAGGTTATAATTATTATTACACTCTAATAGGTAATCAGGGCCATGCTTCCATAATGAATTATCGATAATATCCATAGGTTCGGAACCCCTGGATAAGATATCAGCTGGGTTGAGAATCCCCGGTGTAAAGTGAAAGTGACACAATGATTTTTCAGTCAATTTTTTAATTTCTCTGACGCGATTTCCTATGTAAGCAGGGACCTTTACAGGCGACAAATCTAGCCAGCCTAGAACTATTTTAGAGTCAGAGAAAAGATGAATATTTTTAATTTTTAAAAGTTGTGCTACATGTGATGCCAGTTTTGCCAACAATAGAGCTCCATTGAGCTCTAACTTAGGTATGGTTAATTTGGAATTAGCTCCATTGAGTCTGGACTTGGAGCAAAGCAAATGTGTACTGCATTCACCATCATTTTTCACTTTAATATAAACACAACAGCCATACCCTTTTGTAGATGCATCGCAATAGCCAATCAATTCAATTTCACTACCATCTTTTATTTGTACATAGCGTGGTATAACTATTTCTGGCATGCCTACCAGACTTGCATAAAAACTATTCCAATAGTCTATTAAATTTACAGGCAACGGGGTATCCCATTGCAAATCATGTTGCCATAACTCCTGCATGAAAAGCTTGGCTCTCATAGTGACTGGCCCAGCAAACCCCATGGGATCAAATAATCTGCTTATTGTACTTAGGACACTTCTTTTAGTTGGAACTTTAGTGGGAGCTATATCTCGACCATTTAGAAGGAATGCATCACTATTGGCATCATAGGATATGCCTAATATTTTGACAATTGAATTATCTTGATCTAAATCCTTGCGACTGAAGCCTAAGGTGTCCTGAGGTATATCATGGAGCAATTCTGAGCTGTTTGAGACCCACTTATGTAACTTGAAATTAGCATGACTCAAGAGTGAATTCAGCTCATTTTTTAGCTGCATGGTTTCTTCTAATGTGCTGCTACCTGCCTGAATATCATCTATGTATGAATTATTTATGATTGCTGAGCTAGCCAATGGATATTTATCCTTGTATAAATTTGCCAATTGTATGAGACATTTTGTTGCTAAGTAAGCAGAACTAGTCAATCCATAGGTTACAGTCTGTAATTGTATGACATGTATGACTCCATTTTCGCGCCAAAGGATGTTTTGTAAGCAACGGTGGTCAGGATGAACCTTAATCATTCTATACATATGGCGAATATCACATTGAATTGTGTACTGATATGTTCTAAATAGCAACAATATATCAAAAAGTGAATTTTGTATGACTGGTCCATTGCACATTAAGTCATTGAGACTTAGGCCAGTTTTGTTTTTGCAACTACCATCAAAAACAACCCTCAACTTGTTTGTTTGCTTATCTAATCTAAGTACCCCATGATGAGGTAGAAAAAACAGCGGCTGATCAATAGGGTCACAGCATTTTGTATCAATATATTTTGCATGCCCCAGCTCTATGTATTCTTGTATAAAAGCCTTGTATAAGTCATAGTAGCTAGGGTCTTTCAAAAATCTTTTTTCTAAATTGTATAATCTTTGCAAAGCGATTGCAAATGAATTTGAAGGGTCAATGTCCTGCAATTCAACCTTGAGCGGATACTTGACCTGAAATGTATTATTTTGTAATGAAACCGATTCATTAAATGCCTTTTCGCTATACTCGTGCTCAGGCAGAGACTCATGATATACATCTGGTACCTTTTCTGCCTCCCAGAACTGGCTAATGCAATGATCCAGCTCTGGGCTTGTGACTGTATGCATAGCGATGGCTGTATCAACAGAGGAAAATCCTGGGGATGAGATTATGTACCCCAGTTGTGTATTCAATAAGATGGGATCAGCTGGGCCACCCTCTATCTTGCTGAAGTGTGTGGGTGCTTAGAGTTACATGGGTAGAGCAAGTGAAACAACCTTTACGTACGACGTCGTGTATTGAATGTAAAAAAGTACAATTAGTGCTAACATTGCACTATCCATAGAATACCTAATATGTACTAATTATTGACGTAATCTAACTTATATACTTCACCTCCCGGGATGAATTAAAAAAAAAAAACTATTTGATAAGTTTTTTTTTAAATCTAGAACACACAATATAATATCTATAAGTAGGTATTACGAATAATTCTGATCTAAATACCACATTATTGGTAAAATGGTCTAGTTCTATTCTTATGAACTACTTCAATCCTATTTTTATATTTTATTTTAACATTACAACCTAAATCTTCTATAACTATGTATGGACCCTTGTACAATGGATCTAGTTTACGGCCAGTTTCATTTTTTAACAATATTAAGTCATCTTTTACATATTTAGTTGAATTAATTGAATTATCATATTTCTCTTTCCTTTTATGTTTACTAGCTAATAATTTTTCCTTTGCGTCGGCATTTGCTAACTGTAACCTATATTTTAGTTGTAAAGGATAATCATCAATGTTATACAGCGGTTCTACTGGTTCAAGAATGTTAGAAGGTATGCGACAGAGTTTTCCAAATACTAGTTCGTATGGAGTATAATTAGTTTCAGAATGTACTGTGTTATTAAAACTAAAACACCAGAATGGAAGCCAATAACTCCATGTGTCTTGATAGTTCTCACACTGAATTCGCAAAAATTGACCTAAGTTTTTATGCGCGTTTTCTAATGCACCTATGGACTGGTGATGGTAAGCAGTTGACGATAATTTTTGAATATTTAAAAGTTTACAAACCTGTTCCATAGTTGCAGAGATAAACTCTGTGCCTCGATCTGTGCCAATCGTTTCAGGAACTCCAAACCTTAAAATAAAATGACTCACAAATGCATCAGCAATAGTAACAGTTTCTTTATTTTTCATTGGAATAGCTTGGATAAATTTTGTTAATTCGCATTGCATGGTCAAAATGTAGCAATTTCCATTTACATCCTTATCTAAAGGTCCAACTACATCTAAATATATTTTTTGAAATGCCGAGGAAGCCGTTGTTGTTATTTCCATCGGCTCCTTTATGTAACGACAGTGTTTCATTTTTTGGCATTTAGGACACTTTCTTACATACTCTACAACATCCTTATCCATTCCTGGCCAATAATATCGTCTTTTTATTGTATTTATCATTCTTCTTACTCCTGCGTGCCCACTAGTTGGCAATAAATGAAAATCGTTCATAATAAGAGTTTTCTCTCTTTGTTCTGTTATTCTTTTTATTCCTCTAAGTATACAAATTCTTGGTCCGGACCATTCATTAATTGATTTTATTTCTTCACAAATATTCTTTATAAAATCGATATTAAATTCATCTTTTATTATGCAAACTTCTTTTACATATATTTTATTACAAAATAACCTCAACCTTTGCACAAAATCGGCTCGCGTATAATGCGCCTTAAAATTAAGATTTATGTATATTATGTTTTTGCTTGTTACAAATGAAAAACATTCAAACTCAACATTTATTAAATTATTCTTTCTTAGTTTGTTTAACTCACTTCCTTCCACTAAAATCATTTCAACCGATTCCTGTGGTTTTCTTAATAAATCCACAACTCTTGGTTGATCAGGCCAATCATTATTGAATTTACTAGTATCCACAGATTCACCATTCTTACTTGTGTCTTTCAACTCATTCTGTTTTTTCTGCTGCGCTCTTGTTATCACATTCACTACTTTTTCTTGCAACCTTTTAAGCTCACTAGATGTTATGCTTACTCTCGACAAAAAATCTGCTACTGCATTGTCTTTACCTTTGACATATACAACTTTAAAATCGTATTCCTCTAATGCTAGTCGAAACTTAAGTAGTCTTGTTGAAGGATCTTTCATCCCAAAAAGATATATTAAAGGTTTATGGTCTGTTAAAATAGTAAAAGTTCTACCATATACATATGGCCTAAAATATTTTACACCCCAAACAATAGCAAGAAGCTCTTTTTGTATTGTAGGGTAATTTCTCTCTGCTTTGTTCAAGGGCCTACTAGCGTAAGCAACTGGTCTAAGATCTTTATTACACAATACGGCACCAATAGCGCTTCCCGACGCGTCTGTTTGTATAATGAATTCATTGTTTTCTGAAAAATCGGGATATTGTAAAATTGGTGGAGAAATTAATTTTTCCTTTAAAGTCATAAAAACTCTTTGACATTCTTCTGTCCAAATGAAAGGTACATTTCTTCTACATAACTCATTCAAAGGTTTTGTTATTTCAGCAAAATGTTTTACAAATTTACGATAATAGTTACAGAAAGCTACGAAGCGTTTAAGTTCATCAGCATTCTTAGGTGTCTCATAACTTTTTAGAACTTTAATTTTTTCAGGATCTGGTAATACACCCTTCTCTGAAACTATGTGACCCAAATACAAAATTTCTTTCTTTAAAAATTCACATTTTCCGGGGTTTAATTTTAATTTTACTTTCCTAAGCCTTTCCAAAACACTTGTTAGATTTTGATTATGTGTATCTAAATTTCTGCCAAAAACAATGAGATCATCACAATAAACAAAGCATTTTTCAAACGATAAACCTGACATTGCAACTGACATCATGCGGCTAAATGAACTCGGGCTTGTTTTAAGACCCATCGGTAAGCGTTTCAGTTGATATTGGCCTGTGCTTGTGGTAAAAGCAGTAAATTTACGACTGTCTTCCTCTAACGGTACTTGGTAGTAGCCTTGATGAAGATCCAAATGACTAAAATATATTGCACCAGATAAAGAGTCTAATATCTCAGTTATGTTAGGTAATGGGAATTTATCGTCACATACTATTTCATTTAACTTTCTGTAATCTATTACTAATCTCCATCTTTTTTCCTTTCCATCTAGATCCTTTTTAGGAACCAGTAAAATTGGACTTGACCATTCGCTATTACAGGGTTCTATAATGTCATTCTCTATCATTTTATTAATTTCTGTAGCTATTGCTGGTTTCAATGTTTGTGGTAATCTATAGGGTTTAGTATAAACAGGTGTAGAATTCGCTTTTACAGTAATAGATTGTTTATAAATATTAGTTGTTGTTAGTTTATCTCCTTTTACATAAAACACATCTGAATACTTTGCACAAATTGATTGTATAGATTTTCGTTCGTCTATACTTAAATGACTTAAATCGACTTCAGATAACATTGTATTTACTCTATCTACATTCTTGTCGCATTTGGAGAAATTACAGATATGATATTCACTCAAAGGTTGTAAACAAGGCTCAAAAGACGTTAAGTGCACTACATCATCTGAAACATTCAATATTTTGACTGGTATTCTATCATTCTTTACTCTTACTATCGCGCTAGCCAAAAATACATTCTTCGCTAATTCTTTTCCACATACAATCATTTCATCCTTCACGCTTTCTTTTAAATAAATATAATGTATAGATTCTGATCTGGCAGGAATAGTCAATTTGTTTTTTGTAATCTCTTTACTCTCGATAAATTCTAGATTGTAATCGTATCTGTTGTTACTCAATGTTAAAATATTTTTACTTAAATTTATGTTTGCATTATATTTGTTAAGAAAATCTAAACCTAAAATTCCGTCAGCTTTTAGTGGCAATGAATCAAAAACGACAAATTTATGAATGAACGTTACTTCTTTATTATAAGTGAGATCTAAATGAACTGAACCTACGGATCGTATCTGTCCTCCGATGCCATTTATAACAGTATTGTCATTACATACTGGTATGTTATTCGGTAGTACTTGTCTCTTAACCACTGACAATGTAGCGCCTGTATCTATAAGCCAATAGTTTTTAATATTATTAACGTAGAATACAATAAATTTTGCATTGCTATTACATGACAGTACTACATGTTTAAAATCGAAAAAACTCAGCGGCAGAGGCTTCACCTTCAACCTTCTGCCTGTCATTGCAATTTCCTGGACGTTCTTCTGCTACATACACATTACGAACACCCTTACGTGTCTGGTTATTATTTATCGCATACTCAAATCTACCTCTTCCTCTATGAGTGTGTCAGGATAACAGGACTCTACCTATCCATAGAGATAATAATTCTTACAGTAAGTTATGGAAGTAGTGCCAAGAATCGAACTGGCACCACACATCTATGCAAACCGACATCTGTTTTTCACTACCTAATAAATGGCTTAATAATGTCTACATATTATCTGGGAAGTAAGGATTGATCATTTAAATTAAACTTAGGGTAGACAGTACACATTTATTAACATCATAAAACACACAGATCATTAACACTCTAATGGACATTATGTTCTTGAAATACCAAGGCTAAGCCTTGAATAGAATAAGCATAAATAGGCATGGTTTACTAAGCTATGATTTTACTAAATTGGTACGAGCAATTATATGCAAAGCTATACCGACATAAGTAGTACAAAGTAAAGAGGGTAGTTTTACATCTAAGGAACATGTAACTAAATAGGCATGGTTTATCTTGTACTAAGCTATGATTTTACTAAATTGGTACAAGCAATTATATACAAAGCTATACCGACATAAGTAGTACAAAAATAAAGAGGGTAGTTTTACATCTAAGGAACATGGTAACCTTCATGAGGAAAAATGGTTTAGCAACAAAGCAAATGTATACCAAATAAAGGGGTAGTGTAAACCAACATTAATTATAAATTACACATAAGGAACTAGCTTGTTTTAGCAATTAAGTAAAAGTAGGTAACAGAGAATACAAATTATGATTGGAAACATAGAACTTTGAATTGTTAGACCAAACAGCTTTGTACAAGACAAACACTTACCCGTAGACACAGTAGCCAAATACAATACTTGTAAATAGGTACACACGCAGAGTA
This sequence comes from Xanthorhoe designata, assembly GCA_963582015.1. Lineage (NCBI taxonomy): Eukaryota > Metazoa > Arthropoda > Insecta > Lepidoptera > Geometridae > Xanthorhoe > Xanthorhoe designata. The sequence continues at coordinate 13,599,043 of OY757032.1, forward strand.
ACTATACGTAGGTAGTACTTAACTTAGACTATTCGCCGATAATGACAATACTTTTCTGTCCCGTGATGAGATTTGCCTTCCCTTTTTATACCATTCTAACGGTATTACAATGTCAACCAATCACACAACAGCCAGTAATATTTCTGTAGATATCAATTGTAACTTGAGCAAAGTATTCTAAAAAGATGTTTGGTAACGCCAACACTGATTAGATAGATTTACTCTTATAATATAAGGCAGTTTGTATTTCCCGCTCCTTTCCCAACCTGCCATGCAGTACTTTTAGCACCGTTCAAGGACGCGAGCATGAGAACGAGAGAACGAGGACTGACAGCTGTCAGTTCGATGAAGATATTGCACATGGACGCACCGGTGTAACGAATCTCTCTGAAACCGCCCGCATCCGCAAGACGAGCCTTCGTCTGATCATCCGCGAAGAGACGAGGATCATCTCGAGCCTTTCTCCGCAATATTCAATACATTCCCGCTCCGCCAAACGCACCCTTGTGTTTGATTACCCAGTGTAATAAGAACTTTTACTATATTCAAATATTGGTCGCGCGACCCGCGTAGTGAAACTCTGCTGTGCGATAGTCGAAGGAGATTGGATCCCGCTGGCCTGCCCCTGGTGAGTGCTGCATGTCCCTTCTCTTCCTCTCTTTTCCGCCTCGACTGTTGTTACTGCCGATTCACTGTAAATTACACGTCTGCCCGTATCGAAGGTTGGTTCTGACACTTGTCAGAACTGAATTATTGTTGGCGTGACCATATTTGTGGTCCTTCGAGCCGGATTTCTGATCCTTTTAAATACTGGAACCTTCCAGCCGCCCTTGTTAGGATTTAATAGGCCCTAATAAGAGAAACATTCATACAAATCTACCCCATTGTAGTATACCGCGTAGATCCACATTGCGTTGATTTTACTCATAAATAAGTGTTTTATCATCTAGATAAACATATTAACTATTCATCTTAACTTTGTTTCATTACCTAAATAACGCTTACTTTGGATAAATTCGAGTTTTAGCTTGTACAATTTTTTTTATAAACTACCCTCAAATTAAATTGTTGTCTTGCCTGTGTATTTCGAAATGTTACAAAAAAGTTCGCCATATTTGATCTGACATTCATAATATTTATTCGGTCATTCATTCGTTAACTCACTTTCATTCATTCACGTTAAAGTTGTTCATTCATTCACAAGTTTATTCACTCAGTCGATCATTCATTGCATATTCACTCATTCCAATTCATTTCATTATTAACCGAACAAAGTAGGGAGTAGAAGGAAACCATTATTCTGCTTATTCTCTGCGCAAAATAGACCTACTTAATTTCATCGTATTATTGTGGTTCATTAACCCCTAGATCAGCTGCTTGTTTACAATTAGGTTAGATCATATAGGTACTTCATTATGCCTAAACAAGCTAAGAAAACTTCTGATTCGGGTTCTGATTATGACGATGCGGTAGATGCGCAGTTGCTTACGTTGCAAGCTAAACGCGAAGCTATCTTCGAAATTGTTCAAAAGGTTTATGATCTTTCTTCGAACACCGATCTAAGGGAAAGTTTTCTTGACGAATCCTCACAAATAGATTCACTGCGCGATAAATTCCAACAGGTTCTGGACGAATATAATAATCGTTTAATGATAACTAACCCATCCGCTAAGCCTGACTATAAGAGTCTCATGGCTTTTGAGTCTCTGTATGGTAGGATAAAGCGAGTGCAGTCACAATGCTCGCCGCATAGCGATAGTGTTCCGCACAAGTCTAAACCTAGACTCCCGCCGATTGAATTGGTCCAGTTTTCTGGTGACATTCGCGCATGGCCACTATTTTATGCTAGTTTTAAGTCGACCGTACACGATAATCCATCTCTCACTGACGCCGATAGATTGTATTACCTATTGGGGAAGCTAACCGGTAAAGCCCAGTCTGTGTGCGCCGGGATATCTCCATGTCCGGAAAATTATAGTCTGTTGTTACAAACGCTCATTGATAAGTACGACGACAAGCGTATGTTAGTTTCTACGTATTTAAATCAAATGTTTGAATTCAAAACTTTCCAATGCGCTTCAGCAACCAACTTTGATTTATTTACTGAGAAGTTTAGCAGCGCAGTCGCAGCTTTAAAGAACCTTAAAATGGATAACCTAACCGATTTAATTCTGATTCATATCGCTTTACAGAAAATAGACCCTGAGACAGTTCGCGCGTTTGAGATTAAATACTCAACGAAAATACCTACATTTGATAACTTAGTCGAATTTATTTCAAATCGAGCCAAAGTGTTAGAGCGTACTGAGCCAACTTCTTCAACTTCTTCAACTTCTAAGCGTCCGGTTAACTCTAATCGCCGGTTAAATACCGCTTCGCCGCCGAAGTGCCAAACCTACATAAGCACAACGGTTGAATCCGCGTGCAAGTGCCTGTGCGCTAATATTGTGCATCAACATTTATTCAAGTGCGCCGATTTTAACGGGATGACTCCACAACAACGTTATAAGTGTGTGAAGGATAACAATGCGTGTATTAACTGTCTTAGTTTAAAACATCGAGTCGCTAATTGCTCGTCTAAGTCAAATTGTCGCGTTTGCAAATTAAATCACCACACATTGTTACACTTCAACGAGTCGTGTAATACACGCGCCGGGTACTCTGTACAAGCCGCTCCCGCTAATCAGCTGGTCGAGCTCGCCGCTGCGGCGCCCCCCGCCGCCGCCGGTACGTCCGCACATACCTCTCCAGACCTAGCCGCATCCACGGCACGGTCAGATGTAACATTGTGTGCATCTGTTGATTCCCGGTTGTATCAGTGTTCGAGTAATGCACTCACACATAACAAGCAGTCCATGACTGTTCTGTTATCAACCGCTCAAGTCGTTGCCTACGACTCTAAAGGCAATCCACATATGATTCGCGCGCTTCTAGATTCCGCCTCACAAAGTGATTTCATCACTAACGAGTGTTGTGAGCGTTTAGGTATCAAGCCTCAAAACATGAACCGTACTATTGTAAAGGGGTTCGGTGGGGCTGAGAAGGTAGTAAATACTAGTCCGATTAATATTAAATTACATTCTCGATTCGACAGTAAAATTAAATTTGATATTTCGCTACTCGTTGTTGATCAGATAACGGACTTGCTACCTACGTCTTTGATAAATACTGGTGATTTATCACATTTACATAATTTACCGCTAGCTGACGAATCGTATGGTGTGCCTAGTAAGATAGACGCTTTAATAGGCGCTTGTCTCTTCCCGCATTTAATTCTCCCCGACACTGTCCACGATCGTGACACGTCGGTGCCGCGCGCTTTGCGTACTGTTTTCGGCTATGTAATTATGGGCTCCGCGCCTACGTTACCCAAGCATCAACCCGCCCAGGCCCTGACATGTTGCCTCGCTCAGGAGCCTGTCGCTATTGACTCGATAGTCAGGCGTTTTTGGGAGCTCGAGGAGCTTCCCTCCACACCGCCCATTCAACACCCCTCTGATGTTGAATGTGAGTTATTTTATAAGTCCACGACAATCCGCGATCCCGTTAGTGGTAGGTACACTGTAGCACTGCCATTTAACGAGGATGTTTATTCCCTCGGGAATTCTTTTGATAATGCCCGCAAGCGTTTCATATGCCTCGAAAGAAAGCTAGAAGCTTCGCCTAAGCTTCGGTCTGCATATGACGACGTAATAAAAGATTATCTTGCGAAAGATTACGTTTCTCCTGCGTCGTACGATCCCCGCGACCCAACACCCATATACGTCATACCGCATCACGGGGTCGTGCGCGAAGATAAGACAACGACTAAGCTGCGCGTGGTTCTAGACGCCAGCGCGTCTACTTCTGGTGGCCGGCAATCACTGAATGATATTCTGCATTCAGGTCCGAATTTACAAGGCGATTTGTTTACAATTCTATTAAATTTCCGCTTACATGCGATCGCATTGACCGCGGACTGTCGCCAGCAGTTCTTACAGATTATCGTGCGCGAAGCTGACCGTCGTTATCAATGTTTTCTTTATCGCTTTACTCCACAAGACCCACTACAAATGTATAGGTTTAACCGCGTTTGCTTCGGTTTGAAATCAAGTCCCTACCATGCATTGCGCACTGTGAGACGGCTAGTCGAAGATGATGGCGCTCGCTATCCTCTCGCCAGCAAGTTCGCGTCTACGTCGCTTTTCATGGACGATCTTGCCTTCTCGATTCCCACGGAACAAGAAGCGATATCGGCGTCACAACAATTGATTGACCTATTCAAAGGAGCTCAGTGGGATCTCGTAAAATGGAACAGTAACAGTCGTGCTGTATTAGATAACCTTCCCGCTTCGCACAAACTCCCTACGGAGGTTGAGTTTGATAAAACCATGCAGCATAAAATACTAGGCCTGCATTGGTGTATTGATGATGACGTATTTTATTTTAAAATTACTGTTCCCGCTGATGTGAAGTGCAATAAGCGCTCCATCCTTTCTACAGTCGCCCGACTGTGGGATATAATGGGCTTCGTGGCCCCCGCAGTTGTGTATGCCAAACTACTGATTCAACAGCTTTGGCATCTTAATTTCGATTGGGATGACACCCCGCCGCTACACATTGTTAAAATGTGGAAGCAGTTCTGCGACGAGTTACCGGCTCTTAACAACATACGCATTCCGCGTCATGTAGGCGTCTACAACGACTGCACTCTCACTCTTCTATCCTTTTCGGATGCAAGTGAACGTGCCTACGGTGCCGTTGTATATGCTCATGTGACCGCCGCATCCGGTAACACTGTCAAGCTTGTCTGCGCAAAGTCCAAAGTCGCTCCTACCAAGCCTCTGTCTATAGCACGCTTAGAGCTCTGCGGCGCGCTTCTCATGTCCAAGCTGCTACGCATAGTCTATGAAAACTACTCGCGTCATCTCCCAATTAAAGTATTCGCTTTCACCGACTCTAAGGTCGTGTTATATTGGATCAAAAGTTCACCACATCGGTGGCAAACCTTTGTAGCAAACCGCGTTGTTCAAATCACAGAAAACATCTCTGCGGACAACTTCTACCACGTCGTGGGTACTGAAAATCCCGCAGACGTTCTCTCACGTGGCATTACGCCTCAGAAACTAACCACGCACCCTCTGTGGCTCCACGGGCCCCAGTGGGCTACATTGGATCCATCTGAGTGGCCTCTCAAGCCTCTCGACGACCAATTCATTCCGCCTACTATTGAACAAAAAATTCTTACACACGCTGTGTGCTCGCCTGTTAAGCATTGTGCTTTATATGATCTTGCTAACCGCATCTCCTCATGGAGTAAAACTCTTCGTATAACTGTATACATTTGTAGATTCGCAAGATTGTTACCCCGCCGCGACACTAATGCAGTGTCCGCTGATGAACTAAATTTCGCTGAAAATAAAATTCTTCGCGCCCTGCAAAGTCAACACTTTGCAGAGGATTATTCTTATATTAAGAGTAATCAATCTTGTTCGCAGGCTCTCAACCGCTTGAGGCCTTTCATTGAAAACGGTCTGATCCTCGTTGGGGGTCGACTCGTTAACTCCGCGCTGGACTATGCTCAAAAGCATCCAGTTATCTTACCGCGCAATGATCCCGTCGTAAACTTGATCATTGATTTCTATCATGTAAAGTATTTACACGCCGGACCAGAATTGCTGATGTCGCTTCTTCGGCAGAAGTTCTGGATCTTGTCCGCACGCCGCATTGTGAGACAGCGCGTCCACATGTGTAACACGTGTTTTCGTTTAAAACCGCGTCCAACTTACCCGCTGATGGCCGACTTACCTGACTATCGCACGTGTCAAGTCATTAAAGCTTTCACACACGTAGGCTGTGACTATGCTGGTCCTCTACCATACGTTCCTGTGCGCCGTCGTGGCGTCCACAGTGCGAAGGCCTACCTGTGCATTTTCACATGTCTTACGACTCGTGCCGTGCATGTCGAAGTTGCCACGGACCTCAGCACTCCCAGTTTTCTTGCCGCGCTGAAGAGGTTCCTCGCCCGTCGAGGACCGATTCAGATCATGTACTCGGATAATGGTACATGTTTTAAGGGAGCTAACTCTTACCTCCGCGATTTGTATAAGTTTCTCAATACTGTGTATCGGCCAAAGCTGGAGGAAGAGTACGCTGAGAGTCGTATAATTTGGAAATTTATCTGTCCCAACTCTCCACACTTCGGAGGCGCTTGGGAGAGTGTCGTGAAGGTTGTGAAGACGCATCTGTTCCGAGTCGTCGGACAGCAGCTTCTATCGTACGAAGAACTCTGTACTGTTCTCACTCAAATTGAGTGTCTCCTAAACTCACGCCCGCTGACAGTACTGAGTTCCGATCCCGCAGAGCCCACGGCTCTTACGCCAAGCCATTTTTTGCATACCGCACCTCTACTTTCTTTACCCGCGCTTGAAGTCAATTCTGACCCTGTTAGTTTACTTCACCGACACTCGCTACTAGACAAGTTGGTCCAGTCGTTTTGGAGTCGTTGGAAGATGGAATATCTACACGGTCTACAGGTTAGGCAGAAGTGGAACACGCCATCGTTTCCTATGACAACAGGAACCGTGGTTGTTGTGATGAATGATAACTCACCGCCCCTATCCTGGCCGTTAGCTATTGTACAGAACGTCCATCCGTCTAAAGACGGCGTCGTGCGCGTCTGCACAGTTAGAACTGCAAAGGGGACTTACCTTCGCCCGGTAGTTCGTTTATGTCCTCTTCCAAGCCAATAAAGTTAATATACCACATTCCGCATTAGTTTAAGTTAATAGTAATATCGCATCGCTTTAGTTTGTAACGTAGGTTATTCGCTTGTCCCGCTCCGCCGTGACTCTACGGAATTAATTTTCTCACCGCGTGCATTGAAAGCTCCTAGAGTCATAGTAACATTAACATAACTTTCGTTTTATTATCGCTTCTTTAATGGTGACCCATTAAGGGCGGGTGGAAATGGTAACGCCAACACTGATTAGATAGATTTACTCTTATAATATAAGGCAGTTTGTATTTCCCGCTCCTTTCCCAACCTGCCATGCAGTACTTTTAGCACCGTTCAAGGACGCGAGCATGAGAACGAGAGAACGAGGACTGACAGCTGTCAGTTCGATGAAGATATTGCACATGGACGCACCGGTGTAACGAATCTCTCTGAAACCGCCCGCATCCGCAAGACGAGCCTTCGTCTGATCATCCGCGAAGAGACGAGGATCATCTCGAGCCTTTCTCCGCAATATTCAATACATTCCCGCTCCGCCAAACGCACCCTTGTGTTTGATTACCCAGTGTAATAAGAACTTTTACTATATTCAAATATTGGTCGCGCGACCCGCGTAGTGAAACTCTGCTGTGCGATAGTCGAAGGAGATTGGATCCCGCTGGCCTGCCCCTGGTGAGTGCTGCATGTCCCTTCTCTTCCTCTCTTTTCCGCCTCGACTGTTGTTACTGCCGATTCACTGTAAATTACACGTCTGCCCGTATCGAAGGTTGGTTCTGACACTTGTCAGAACTGAATTATTGTTGGCGTGACCATATTTGTGGTCCTTCGAGCCGGATGATGGAGATGGATGATGATGATGGAGAGTGTCGTGAAGGTTGTGAAGACGCATCTGTTCCGAGTCGTCGGACAGCAGCTTCTATCGTACGAAGAACTCTGTACTGTTCTCACTCAAATTGAGTGTCTCCTAAACTCACGCCCGCTGACAGTACTGAGTTCCGATCCCGCAGAGCCCACGGCTCTTACGCCAAGCCATTTTTTGCATACCGCACCTCTACTTTCTTTACCCGCGCTTGAAGTCAATTCTGACCCTGTTAGTTTACTTCACCGACACTCGCTACTAGACAAGTTGGTCCAGTCGTTTTGGAGTCGTTGGAAGATGGAATATCTACACGGTCTACAGGTTAGGCAGAAGTGGAACACGCCATCGTTTCCTATGACAACAGGAACCGTGGTTGTTGTGATGAATGATAACTCACCGCCCCTATCCTGGCCGTTAGCTATTGTACAGAACGTCCATCCGTCTAAAGACGGCGTCGTGCGCGTCTGCACAGTTAGAACTGCAAAGGGGACTTACCTTCGCCCGGTAGTTCGTTTATGTCCTCTTCCAAGCCAATAAAGTTAATATACCACATTCCGCATTAGTTTAAGTTAATAGTAATATCGCATCGCTTTAGTTTGTAACGTAGGTTATTCGCTTGTCCCGCTCCGCCGTGACTCTACGGAATTAATTTTCTCACCGCGTGCATTGAAAGCTCCTAGAGTCATAGTAACATTAACATAACTTTCGTTTTATTATCGCTTCTTTAATGGTGACCCATTAAGGGCGGGTGGAAATGGTAACGCCAACACTGATTAGATAGATTTACTCTTATAATATAAGGCAGTTTGTATTTCCCGCTCCTTTCCCAACCTGCCATGCAGTACTTTTAGCACCGTTCAAGGACGCGAGCATGAGAACGAGAGAACGAGGACTGACAGCTGTCAGTTCGATGAAGATATTGCACATGGACGCACCGGTGTAACGAATCTCTCTGAAACCGCCCGCATCCGCAAGACGAGCCTTCGTCTGATCATCCGCGAAGAGACGAGGATCATCTCGAGCCTTTCTCCGCAATATTCAATACATTCCCGCTCCGCCAAACGCACCCTTGTGTTTGATTACCCAGTGTAATAAGAACTTTTACTATATTCAAATATTGGTCGCGCGACCCGCGTAGTGAAACTCTGCTGTGCGATAGTCGAAGGAGATTGGATCCCGCTGGCCTGCCCCTGGTGAGTGCTGCATGTCCCTTCTCTTCCTCTCTTTTCCGCCTCGACTGTTGTTACTGCCGATTCACTGTAAATTACACGTCTGCCCGTATCGAAGGTTGGTTCTGACACTTGTCAGAACTGAATTATTGTTGGCGTGACCAATGTTGAAACTTATTTTATGACGAGCTAACATTGTCTTCCCGCTTTATATGATCCTAAGGGCTAGTAATTCACCTTTTACTGGGAACATGAATCTGGCCAATCACGGAACACAAAAATAATTCTCTTTGTACATTTCCTTTATATTGCGAACGTTATTATGATAATGTATTTAAACTTTTTCTAAAATAAACTGGATTCATAGAAATGGTATTTATGTCCTAAAAAGTCAAATAGTATTAATAAGTAATTAAACATTAGTTATCAACAATTCGTTCGGATACATCAATCCCTGTACACAAAGTTTAATGTTATTAGTACATTAACATTTAAATACATATTTTATTTAAATAACATCTATAAATCTGCCTGGTAAATATTTAACACGTATTTATTACACTATTTTATTTACAAGTTTACGTTTGGATATCACCTAAATAAGACTCCATCTGTGTTTTCAGTTGTAAACTAAAACAAATCAATTGAAAAGCCATCTACAATTTTTGATGTGAACTATTTCAATATTATACTGTCACGGCCATTCTGATAAGTACTTCGTTCTCGAAGTACCTACCCACATTATATATCAATTTATAAGGACATATTATAGTTTAATACCTAAGTAGTTTAATCATTATAAATTCATTATTATACAATAATTTCCAAACGAATATTTTAGCATTGATGCCGTCCAACTGTTTTATCACCATAGGGGCAGTCATCAATGGTAAATGCTATAAGGACAATATTTCTTAAAAAAAAAACATTATTTTTTTTTTAGCATTGACACTTGTCTTACTGTTTATTACCAGATGGACAAACATCGATGGTTTTTCTTAATAACTATGCATTGATGGTGTCTTACCCGCAGGATGGACAGCACCGATGGTCGTCTTTTCGTTTCACTTTTATTTTTATTTCTCATTTTCGCATTTTTATTTCTCATTTTCACATATTTATTTCTCATTTTCATTTTTTTTTTCATTTTCATTTTTATTTCTCATTTTCATTTTCATTTCTCACTTTCTCATATTTATTTCTCATTATCACATTTTCATTTTTATTTCATATTTTCATACAACATTTTTATTTAATCATAAATAACCCATTGCAAAACGACTAAACACCATCAACCTCTTCCTCTATCCATTCACCATGCCATTTTCTTAATTTTTCTTTTGCTACGGTTATATTTCTTAAATTACCTATACCTCTAAGAGAATATCTGTCATAAGGAAGGATAGCAGAGATTTCATAGGGTCCTTTGAACCTAGGACTTAATTTATCATGTCTTCTATGATCTTGATTTACAAAAACGGAATCTCCAATAAGAAAAGTTTTGTTATCACGCCTTTTTTCATCAAAATGAACTTTAAATTTATTTGATTGGTCACATAACCGCCGATAAGCCAATTCACGATCTGCCCTCACGTTAATGTTTTGTTGAGATACGTTAATATCATTAAGACACGATTGAATACTTGGAATATTTGCATTGCAACCTATTAAAAGTCTAATTGGTGTAAATCCAGTGGATTTCTGAACAGTAGTATTAATTGACTGTTGAACTTTAAACAAACCACTCGGCCAATCTGACGAGCCATTACAGGTCGTATTAAGCATGTCGATTACAGTTGTGACGTATCGTTCTACCTGACCATTTCCTCTAGGTGTACCTGTGGCTATCATATGGTGTTGGATTTCTAATTCTCTAAACAATGATTTTACTTGGTTTGAATTGAAATTAGTTCCTCTATCAGTTATTACTATTGACGGGGTACCAAAAATGGTTACTACATCTCTAATAAGGGGAACCAGTTCTTGAGCATTCAACGTTTTAAGAGGTTTTAAGAGACAAAATTTTGTAAATCCATCTAGCATAAGCAGTATATATTTAAATCCATCATTTGTCACAGGGAAAGGGCCGGTACAATCTAAATGAATTGTATGAAATGGAATGGGCGTCTTATTGATTGGATGTAATAAACCTTGTTTAGCACCTGATTGACTTTTACGTTTAATACATATTAAGCAATGCCTTATATACTTTTGAACAAAAGAATACATTCGAGGGAACCAAAAATGTTCGCGAATCTTTTCTAATGTCTTATGACTACCTACATGACAATTCTCATCATGAAAAAGTTTTAACAAATTGAATCTACTACCTTTTGGTACGAACAGTTTGTAATCATTTGATCGTACTTTGTAAAATAACAAATTATTTTCCATGGTATACTGGTTTTCATCTAAGTCACCAGTTGCAAGTTGATTTATTAAATTTTGAGTTTCAAGATCATTTTGCTGAGCAACTTCTAACCAGGACGAAGTTTCATTGATTAAATTAACAGTTTCAGTTACAGATTTGGAATCAACAAGATTGGATTTGGGCATAACCGCATTTATCAAACGTCGGGATTGAGCGTCATTAGGGGCAGGATTTTCTACAGGATTGCGACTAAGGAAATCAACATGTCCTATGTATTTTCCTTTTTTATATAATATTTCAAAACTAAAATCTTGCATATAAGTCCACCAACGTGCAACACGAGGAGAGATATCTTTCTTATTTACAGTAGATTTGATAGAATTACAATCAGTAAAAAGTTTAAACTGAATACCCAATAAATAAACTCTAAAATGTTTAAGTGCATTATATATAGCTAATGTCTCCAAGTCATATGAGCAATACTTTGATTCTGCGGGTGAAGTTCGTTTACTAAAGTAAGCAATAACTTTTCTATCATTATCAATTCTTTGTATAAGTATGGCTCCATAGCCCAAAGAGCTGGCATCGGTGTAAAGTTCAGTTGGCAATGCCGGATCAAATATACTAAGTAAAGGTTGGGATGATAAATGTTTAATTACATAAATCCTAGCAGCATCCTGTTCATACCCCCAATCCCAAGTTTGATTATTTTTAGTTAATTTGGTTATACAAGCTGTTCGCGATGCAAATTCAGGGATGAACTTTCTAAAGTAACTAGCTAGACCCATAAACTGCCGTACTTGTTTAATGTTACTAGGAATAGGGGAATCCACTAACGCTGTTACTTTTGCTAAACTGGGCTGAATTCCTTTTTGTGATATGCGTCTACCAAGATATTCAATACTATCTACAAAAAATCTACATTTTTTTAGATTGATGGTGAAACCAGCGTTACTTAATGCCGCAACTGTCTCTGTTAAATAGAACAACCCTTCTTCTATAGTTGAAAATGGAATAAGAATATCATCTATATACACCAAAAGAAATTTGAGATGCATAACAGCCTTATTTATAGCCCTTTGAAAAACCGGTGGACCGTTACAAATTCCAAATGGCATTTTCAAAAATTCGTAATGACCGCTAGGGGTGACAAATGCAGTATACTTTATTGATTCTGGTGATACTGGTATCTGATAGAAGCCATTTTTCATATCTATTGATATAAAAAATTTTGCTTTTCCTAACTTGTCAATTTGGTCTTCAATAAGTGGGAGAGGATATCTATCCTTTTCTAATATTCTATTTAAGGCGCGGTAATCTATGCACATTCTATCACTCCCATCCTTTTTTTTAACTAATATTACTGGACTTGCGAAAGATGAATCACTTTCACGTATTATTTTTTTTTCTAAAAGTTCCTGAATCATTTGATCTACCTTTTCCTTTTCTATTGGAGCTAACCTATAGGGACGATAGTAAATTATTTCATTTTTTTGTAGACGTAAATTTAGCTCACCGGTAGTTACGCTACCAATCTCATTTAAGACAGAAGGGTACTGTTGGAAAATATTTTTTATTTTAATCTGAAGGTTAGAGTCCAAGTGTTCAATTTTAGGTTCTAATTCTAACAAGTCTGAGGGTATTGACAGAACATTTACTTCGGCTTGAATTTGGGATGGAATCAACTTTCTTTCAAAATGACTTCCAGATACGTCTGTAATAATTTGTATGTCGGGGTATTTAACTGCATTCCTTCCTATGATGAGATTATAATCAAAATTATTGTCCCTAACTACATGTATATCAAGTTCTAAACAAATTTCTTCGAAGTGAACTGGGACGGTAATAACGGCAAAAGCATGAATCCTATTTTTTCCTATTCCAGTTAAATACATAGATATCGGTGTGAAATGGCAACCTAATCGTCTTGCAATGGATTCTTTTATCAAACTACAGCTGGCGCCTGTATCCACTAAAGCCTCAATTGGAAAATCATTAATAAAAACTTTAGTAAGTTTTAATTCCGATTGCCTAAAAAATTTACTGTTTTGGTATTTGGCAAACTTGCAGCGGCAGCGGTTGAAGTTCTGTTAGGCTTTTTAAGGAAACAAACTGATTCATCATGACCGGTCTTTTTGCAAAAATCACAAGTTACACGAGCAATAGGTCTAATTTTTCTGTAACAGACAGACTCATCGTGACCGACCCTTTTGCAAAAAGAACAATATGTTTGGTTGAAGACCTGCAAATCTTTGTTTAATGGGCACTGAGATTGAATATGGCCACTCTGGTGACAAGAATAACATGTCCTCCTATCTACAAACTTGAACCGCTTGGCTGCCGTTAAAGTATCATTGTTATCTAAATGTCGTTTTTTGGTTTTTACATAAGTCGACAATAGTGAAATCAGGGCAGCAGTAGTAGTAATACCATTATTTAATGATGCCATTCGAATGTCGGCATCCTTTATACCACCACAAATCAATTCTATTAATTGAGCATCAGTAAAAACAACCTTAGTATTACGAAGTAACCTAATCTTATGTCTAGCATATTCACAATACGACTCCGATGAATCAGAAGAGTAAAGAATCGCCTTGCTAAGTTTTTCTGATAAGTTTTTCTTCTCAGGATAAGCATCAATAATATCAATGCGAAGATTTTCCCAAGATCTTCCTTCTGGAGGATCCCAAGCCTCGAACCAATTTAAAGCAGAGCCCCGAAGGGCCTTACCAGCTTTAGCTGCTGTTTTGATGCTGCTCCACTGCAGCTCCTTGGAGAGCGCCGCGATGCTGTCGCACCAGCTTGTAGCTCCGCAGTCGTTTTTCTCTGGATCATACTGCGGCAGCGCGATGTCATCGTCCCTTGGAGGTGCAGCATTTTGGATCGCCTTAAGGAGATCCGCAATTGCATCGGCATCCATTCTGAAATAATAAAAAAAAATTAGAAAATTGTAACAAAGGGCATGGTATGTCATCCCACTTCTGATGTCAGGATAACAGGACTCTACCTATCCATAGAGATAATAATTCTTACAGTAAGTTATGGAAGTAGTGCCAAGAATCGAACTGGCACCACACATCTATGCAAACCGACATCTGTTTTTCACTACCTAATAAATGGCTTAATAATGTCTACATATTATCTGGGAAGTAAGGATTGATCATTTAAATTAAACTTAGGGTAGACAGTACACATTTATTAACATCATAAAACACACAGATCATTAACACTCTAATGGACATTATGTTCTTGAAATACCAAGGCTAAGCCTTGAATAGAATAAGCATAAATAGGCATGGTTTACTAAGCTATGATTTTACTAAATTGGTACGAGCAATTATATGCAAAGCTATACCGACATAAGTAGTACAAAGTAAAGAGGGTAGTTTTACATCTAAGGAACATGTAACTAAATAGGCATGGTTTATCTTGTACTAAGCTATGATTTTACTAAATTGGTACAAGCAATTATATACAAAGCTATACCGACATAAGTAGTACAAAAATAAAGAGGGTAGTTTTACATCTAAGGAACATGGTAACCTTCATGAGGAAAAATGGTTTAGCAACAAAGCAAATGTATACCAAATAAAGGGGTAGTGTAAACCAACATTAATTATAAATTACACATAAGGAACTAGCTTGTTTTAGCAATTAAGTAAAAGTAGGTAACAGAGAATACAAATTATGATTGGAAACATAGAACTTTGAATTGTTAGACCAAACAGCTTTGTACAAGACAAACACTTACCCGTAGACACAGTAGCCAAATACAATACTTGTAAATAGGTACACACGCAGAGTAACTATACGTAGGTAGTACTTAACTTAGACTATTCGCCGATAATGACAATACTTTTCTGTCCCGTGATGAGATTTGCCTTCCCTTTTTATACCATTCTAACGGTATTACAATGTCAACCAATCACACAACAGCCAGTAATATTTCTGTAGATATCAATTGTAACTTGAGCAAAGTATTCTAAAAAGATGTTGAAACTTATTTTATGACGAGCTAACATTGTCTTCCCGCTTTATATGATCCTAAGGGCTAGTAATTCACCTTTTACTGGGAACATGAATCTGGCCAATCACGGAACACAAAAATAATTCTCTTTGTACATTTCCTTTATATTGCGAACGTTATTATGATAATGTATTTAAACTTTTTCTAAAATAAACTGGATTCATAGAAATGGTATTTATGTCCTAAAAAGTCAAATAGTATTAATAAGTAATTAAACATTAGTTATCAACAATTCGTTCGGATACATCAATCCCTGTACACAAAGTTTAATGTTATTAGTACATTAACATTTAAATACATATTTTATTTAAATAACATCTATAAATCTGCCTGGTAAATATTTAACACGTATTTATTACACTATTTTATTTACAAGTTTACGTTTGGATATCACCTAAATAAGACTCCATCTGTGTTTTCAGTTGTAAACTAAAACAAATCAATTGAAAAGCCATCTACAATTTTTGATGTGAACTATTTCAATATTATACTGTCAAGTGCCATAATATGATGAGGAAGGCCTGCGGTTATTGTAACCTCTATAACTGTTATTCTGACCATTCCTAGACCAACCTGAACCACGTGTTGGCTGTCCACGATAATAGCTATATCCATACTGACCATGTCTATTATTGTTACCACTTTGACCATACCATCTGTTATTAGCATAACCTCTTTGATACTGAGAACCACGGCCTCGTCTAGCGTTATAAAAACTTCGTCCTTGCTTAGATGCATACATGACGTCGTTACCTGAGGATGACTGCATGCCTGACGAAGACGCCGTCTCTTCGTCCTTGGCGGCCTGAATAGCATCCGTCAAACTGCCGTAGTTTCGGGCTGCTATAATTGTGGAGAGCTTGGGGCTGCGCAAACCATCTGAAAACCGTTTAATTGCAACTTTTTCATTAATCGGCTTTAGTACCGAATATGCATTAGGGTCGTCACTCGCTTGCGAAATAGTCATTTCCGTGAATAAGTTTTCTATCTCTGTTCCATACTCATCAATAGACAAATTTCCTTGTTTGATTACCTGTAACTTCGTTTGAGCAGCTATAAAAGACTTTTTGGGCAAAAGATTAGTTTTTAAATCTTTTATCAACGCATCAATAGTCACGTAACTGCTTGAAATGCGTAACTTTGCGTTTTCACTGAGCCTACTTTTAGTAACAAAAATAATTAATAGAGCCTTACCTTTGTCATCAATCATGTTGGCGTACATTTCCACGGAGTCAATCATTCGTTTCGTTGTCGCCTCGGTACCATCCATAGCTGGAATCAAGCTACAAGCAACCTTTAAGTCGAAATCCATCTTATCTGATTTTTGTCTGACGCATAAACTACAAATTTCCTCATAAACTTGACTAATTCTTTCAAAGGTTTCTGTCGCTGACGATACTAACTCCCTATTTTTGCTTGTCTTTAAATCCGAAAATATTTCTTTACTCTTATCAAAAATCGCGCTAGCTTCGGATAACTTTGTCGCAGTACTTTTACATGAGTACCTACTCTGGCCTTTTTTTATCAAATATTTCCTTATACTTACTAAATCAAAACAATATTCTATTAAACTATCAATCATAACTTCCTATAGAAAACATTTCCTTTAAAAAGCTGTGTGTAGACATGCCCTGGAATGTACCTAAATACCTATCAACACAATTATTTTATCATAATCAAATCATAGCTACAATTATTTCATTTCCGAGTTGCAACATACTTGCACAATACTTATGAAATTTGAGGAAACGCTGCGCTAGCATTTCTGTACGTTCGTCACTGAGTCTTTTGCACGGTTTTAACTAATTTTAATTTATTGCGTTATAACTTTACTGTCGGTACAATAATTAAAGGTCCAAATCTCCATAATATAACTGTTCAATTCTTAAGGTCGATATAGTCTAATAACACAACACTCACAATTTACGTACCGGAACACTTTAGGTCGTTATCACACCAACTCACGTACTTTCCTATGAATCTTCCTATGTGGACTCCTCCGGGTTTCGCTTAGGACGGAACGATGCGCGGAAGCGCTCCATTCTGCTCAGAGCCATCTCCTGCTGCATCCACTGACGATGACATTTTTTGTAGGTCCTGATTGCGAGGTATACGAGAAAAATCCCAACTATAGCCAGAATGATAAACATCACAATGTTCATGCGGTCCACGTGTCCATTGATGTCTTTTAGGGTGGCGTCCATGTTTCCACCTGCATTTTGAGATATGAAAACCTCCTCCTTTTCTATGTTCGAGCGGCACATGATGGTATCTTGATAATATGGTCACAGCAAAAATGATGATGATGATGACCCGGTTGGAGTTTTCGGCAAGGTCGCCATGAAGTGTGTGGGTGCTTAGAGTTACATGGGTAGAGCAAGTGAAACAACCTTTACGTACGACGTCGTGTATTGAATGTAAAAAAGTACCTACAATTAGTGCTAACATTGCACTATCCATAGAATACCTAATATGTACTAATTATTGACGTAATCTAACTTATATACTTCATTGCCATCAATTATAATTTTGAAGAATACTTCACAGGAAAGTAATATTGACACTTCTCCTGGAGTGTGGAAATCTATGTCTGCTAAATTAACATATTTAGGTATTGTGAAGCTGCTTAAATCAATTGGTTTTTGAGGTACATTTGCAGTGATCTTGTTAATTACTGAGCAAGTAACATTGAATTTGAAATTATTTTGTAATGATTCACATTGCAATTGCACTCCCTTGCTTGTATGGCTGTTACAAACATCACCTAGCGTTGAAATATTTTTATGCAAATCAATGAGAGGCAATCCTAACCTTTGAGCTAAATCTGTAGTGCAAAATGATGACTGGCTACCGCTGTCTAAAAGGGCTCTTACAATGAACTTCTCATTGTTGGCTCCGGTGACCATAACTTTGGCAGTGGGAAGCACTACACTTGCAGTCAGGGGCTGAGAAATGTGCAGACTTACCGGCTCTGCAGGTTTACCATCATTTGCCTTTGCTCCAGGTCCAGGTGTAACTTCTGTTTGATGCAGCAGAGAGTTGTGAGAACTAGAACCACATACAGCACACTTAAACTTGTATCTGCATTTTTGTGTATGAAACGACAGACACACTTGACACAGGTTGCTTTTTGTAACAAATTCTAATCTATCCTTAACCGATTCCGCACTGAATTTAGGGCACTTGTACAACTTATGCACTTGGCTACACAATGAGCACTTTAGATTTTCACTTTTGTTCATCACTGACAGGCTCACCGAAGACTTCGCTTTGCTTTGCACCTTTTCAGCAAAGGATGGGCTAGCCTCTAAGGCTGCTGCTCGCTTGTCCAAGTAGCCAAGTAACTCATCCACAGTTACCACCTTCGTTGTATCCCTCTCAGCATGGAATAATCTGACGGTCAAGGAGTCAATCTTGCGCATTAATATGCATGATAAAATAGCATTCCATTCTGCAACTGGTTGGTCAAGGTTCTTCAATGCAGTAATATGCTGCCTAATTCTAGCTGTTAGATCTCTTAGTTGTTGCGCAGTGCCGCGCTGAATGTTTGGCATATCCAGCAAATTGCTCACATGATTGTGAACTAATAAGGCTGGATTATCATATCTTTTTTGCAATAACTCCAATGCAGCTTCATAAGATTTACCAATGATTGGTAAATTATCAATTATTTGCAGGGGCTCTCCCTTCAAATACTTCTTCAAAAAGCATATTTTTTGTACATCTGTAATTCTTGTATCATTGTGAACAACCGCTTGAAACATTTCCATGAACGGTTTGTAAGTGGATATATCTTTTCCATCAAATGTTGGTATGTCCAGTGTTGGGAGCTTGGCAGCAGCATGATGACTTTGATCTCTGGAGTCTTTGATCGAATCTGGTTGACGATTGTAGACCTTTATGTGACGCTCTAAGGTAATCAACAGCGATAAGTACCGCTCCTCTGGGTCATCTCCATCATCATCGCTTTCTTCTTCCTTCTCATCCAACAACTGTAGATTCAATAGTATGTCCTGGTACTTTGCATAGACATCAATTAGGTTTTGTTTTCGTACCTGAAGCTCATCTAGTGTAAATTGTTTTTTATCATCGCTGAATAATTTTTCCAAACGCGTGAGAGATCCCTTGCATTGGCCTCGAGCGGCGATTAGTTTTCTGCATTCACTCGACATCACAATGCTGCGCATGCACACGCTTCAAAAAAAATGGCGTCTTGCCGTTGCGTTGTGCGCTGCCGGCCGGCGAAATCTCAACTTGCAAAAATCCACCGAAGTACACTGTTTTGGCATTTGAATATAGACTGAAAGTTTTCGGCACCATGTAAATTACACCATTTAGGTCTTATTTTGAATAGAAAGATGTTATTTTATTATTTAAATTTATTTTAAATCACAGATGCACATGCACTTAGAAATATTTGGAGGCAAGAGGCAGTGTTGCCAGATACAATTTTTTACTTCCCCATTTGTGTCATAGACAGAGTGTCATCCGCGTAACAAGTTAAACTAACTCCCCAGAGTGTGGCACCTCGTAAAACCCAATCGTAACCAATGTTCCACAAGAGTGGCCCCAAGACCGATCCTTGTGGAACACCGCAATACACCCTGTGCCTACACCAGCCTTCTGAACCCTGAAACGAGACAAATCTTTCGCAGAGGTAGTCTTCGATCGTCCTTCGAAGGTAAAGAGGCACCTTGTGATACCTCAGTGCCTCTTTGATGCAGCTCCAGGGCAGCGTATTAAATGCATTGGCGATGTCAAGAGACACCGCCAACACGACCTCGCCTCTGGAGACCGCCTCTTCTGTCATCTCTTTAATTCTGAGAATCGCACCAATCGTCGATCGCCTTCTACGGAAACCAAACTGATTTTCGTTCAGGTTCGGCCCAACACAGTTTAAGTGGCCTACGATGCGATCAGCGATTATGCGCTCCAGCAGCTTCCCAATATCGTCAAGAAGAACGATTGGTCGGTAGGCGGATGGCGAGTCCACCGGTCGACCGTCCTTCTTTATGAGCACCAATCTACCCGTCTTCCATCTCTCCGGAAATTTGCCCTGCTTTAGGCAGGAATCGAAGAGGGTACCAAGGCGTGGGCCTAAGGATTTCGTCGCTAGAGCCAGAGCCCGTCCGGGGATACCGTCCGGGCCTGGTGCCGTATTTTTCGCCTTAAGCCGAAGTATCGCCATCCTCATCTCAACTTCATTGACGTCTGGAGGTTCGGGCTCAGTGCTACTATCCTCAGTGGAAAATGCCATAGTAGGTGGTACGTGCTCTTCTCTAGTGGGGAATAGCGCCGTCACCACCCTGTTCAAAAACGAAGTTTCCAGGGTTTGAGTCAAAGGTGGCGCCCACTGTCGGAGTTTGCCTCGTACCATTCTATAAGGCGTGCCCCATGGATCCCTGTTGAGGGCCTCCAGTAACTCGTCCCAAGAGGAGGATCTGGCTATTGCTATGGCAAGTTGTAGAGCTACTTTGGCGTCTCTATATTCATCATACAGCAGTTTCTCAGCAGCTTCATCCCGTATTCGCCTTCTGCGTTGCCTAGAGTACTGGCGTCTTGCTGCTACGCACGCCTTGCGTTGTTCAGCAAGTTCAGCAGACCACCAGTACACTTGGCTTTTCTGTGCAAATGGCCTGGCTCTGGGCATGGCCGCATCACATACTTGCCTCAAAGCCTCAGCGAACCAGTCCACCTCGACTTGGACATCCATCTCCACTGCACTAGTTGGCGCTGCCACCCAAGCCTGCACTAGAGCAGCCTCTTCGAGTAGTACCGGATCTAGACGTTTCAGGGACCATCGTGGTCCGTCCTCGCGTGCATTAGTTGCACCGGTCCTGGTTGAGGTTGGGTGGAGATCGAACCGGATATACCGATGATCGGACAACGACTCCTCTTCTTCCAGGACACGCCAATCACGTGCACGGCTCACTAGACCAGGACTGATGAAGCCAACGTCTACGATGGATTGGCCTTGCGGTCGCACACACGTAAATACCGATCCCCTGTTCAGCACTACAAGACCTGTTGACAGGGCCCACTCCTCAAGCGTGTCACCCCGCACATTCGTGATTGGAGACCCCCACGCGGCCGACTTTGCGTTCAGGTCTCCAAGTACGAGCACTGGGTGCGGGTGATTTTGTCCTACCAAAGCCCCGACCTCAGCAAGAAACCCCTCAAATTCGGCGAGAGATCTATTCGGGGAAAAGTACACTGCAATCACAGTCACTCCTCCAACCTGGGCTGAAACGTAGCCGTGACCCTTCTTGATGTTGCCGAAGGTGACACCCCTCGACACCAAAGCAACCAAACTTTTTTTTTTTTTTTTTTTTTTTTTTTTTTTTTTTTACGCTGGGAAAAATGCATTACGCATTCCCCCCCATTGGGGGATGGGGGGGATATGTGGGACTCCCCGGTCTAGACACCGGTATACCCACTAAACGACCCAGCGGCTGTCCTGCATCGTCTTTTTGGAGGAGGACTGGGAAACCGGCAGAGCCTTTACATCCAGTCCTCCGCCGACGAGCCCCCACCTTTACAGCGGGGCCAGCACGCCCCTCCCAGCAGGGAGGGGCCCGGGAACGACAGAACGTTCCCGCCCGACGGAGGTGGTGAATAGGTGCAATGCGGGAGAGGGCACCCCCGCGCCTGTCTCCCGCTATTCACCACCATGGGGCGAGGGAAGACGATTAACGATCGCCTTCACCCACCCCTTCTCGGCCTTCCTCTTCTCCTCCTTCTCCGCGGCGCAGCGAGAGGGTCCTCCTCCCGCGCGCGCTCTGCCGCCTCCTTCTGCGACATCACTTCCTCGCAGAAGGAGGCGACTGCAGCCCAGGCCACCTCGCTCCCCAGCATGGATTCGACCACACCGGGAAGCGAGAGGTCCGGCCCGACAATCGTCGTCAGGCCGCGACGAGGCTCGGACGGACCACGACGGGCACACCTCGAGGGTGTGCTGCGCCGTGTCCTCAGCTGCGCCACACTCGTGGCACAGCGGGGCCTCCTCCCTTCCGATCCGGTGCAGGTACGATCCGAAGCATCCGTGCCCGGATAGCACCTGCACCATACGGAAAGAGAGGAAGCCGTGGGGCCGCTCGAGCCAATCCTGTAGGACTGGCCCGAGAGCGTCCAGCGTTCGGCGGCCAAACGCGGCGGAGGCGAGGTCCTCCGTCCAATGTTGGACGATCGCGTCCCTCGCCTGCCGCCGGACGGCCTCCCGCTCTTCCGGGGCGACGCGCTCATCGAGCGCCCTTCGCCCCGCCGTCCACTCGTACACTCTGGCGAGCACCCACGCCTCGAGCTCCCAAGGAGGGGTGCCCGCCAGAGCGCACGCCGCCGCGAACCCCACCGACCGGTAGGCCCTCGCCACCCGCTGCGCGATGGCCCTTTGGGGCCTACGGATCGCGGCGGCATTCTCCCTCCTTTGGAGGGAGTCCGCCCAGATGGGGGCCCCGTAGAGGGCCATGCTTTTTAAAATGCCGGCATACAGCTGCCGGCATCGCGCTTTTGGCCCTCCCAGGTTTGGGAGGAGCCAAGCGAGGGCACCCGCGACCTTTAGCAGGCGCGTCGACAGCCCGCTGAAATGCGGGCCGAAGCGCCACCTGCTGTCGAGCACAAGGCCCAGATATTTCATCTGGGCCTTTACCTCAACCCTGACGCCCTCCACGACTATATGGGCGTCAGGTGGGACGCGCTGCCGAGGCCCGTGGAAGAACACGGCCTCGGTCTTGTGCAGCGCGACCCCCAATCCGAGCCGACGGATCCTTCCCGCGACCAGGCATCCGCCGGCTGAGGCCAGGCTCGCCGCCTCCCTGAAGCTCCTCCCCCGGGCAGTGAGGAGAGTGTCATCCGCGTAGCAGATGACACTCGTGCCACGGAGGAGAGCTCCCCGCAGGAGCCAGTCGAAGCCGATGTTCCACAGGAGTGGTCCTAGGACAGACCCCTGTGGAACACCGGACTCCGCGCCGTACCGCCGCATCTGGCCAGCTTTGTCCACGAGGAGGACTGTTCGGTCCTCCAAGTAGCTGGCCAGGAGGCCCCGCAGGTACTGAGGCGCTCCATGGTAGCGGAGCGCCTCGAGGATTGTGGAGTGGGGGACGGAGTTGAACGCGTTGGCTATGTCGAATGACACAGCCAACACTCCGTCACCTGCCTCCACGGCCTCCCTTACTTGGCCCTTGAGCCGGGCCAGCGCGTCCACTGTCGAACGCCTTCTTCGAAAACCGAATTGGGCGTCCGACAGGTTCGGCCCCACCTCCAGCAGGAGGCCATTCAGCCGGCTGGCGACTATCCCCTCGAACATCTTACCGACCTCATCGAGCAGAACGATGGGCCGGTATGCCGAGGGGGAGTCTGCCGGGCGTCCCTCCTTTCGGAGGAGGCACAATTGCCCCTCCTTCCATGGTTTCGGAAACCTCCCAGACGCAAAACACGCGCTGAAGAGGTCCCGAAACCTGCCCTCCATATGGGTGGTGGCTAGAGCCACCACTCGCGCTGGCACGCCGTCCGGCCCGGGGGCCGTCTTCTTGGCGCGGAGGCGAAGGACCTCCGCAGCCAGCTCCTCTACCGTGACCGGAGGGACTTCCTCCTCCGGGGAAGGAGCATCCTGCGGGGGGTCCATTACTGGTGGGGTGAAGTTGGTCCCTGGTGGAAACAGGGACCGGACCACCCCATCCAGCAATGCCGGCTCCAGGGACTCCGTTAGTGGGGGACCAAAGGGGCGCAGTTTGTTCCGCGCCGCCTTATATGGTCTCCCGTACGGATCCCTGTCGAGACCCTCCAGCATCTCGGCTCGCGCCGCATCATCTGCGGCGGCCATCGCTGACTTGAGGACCGTCTTTGCCTCTACATAAGAGGCGTAGAGACGGTCCTCCTCCTCGGGGTCTCGCAGGCTGCGCCTTCTACTCCGCGCATACTCCCGCCTTGCCGCCACGCAGGCGGCCCGGAGCCCCGCCAGTTCCTCCGACCACCAGTACACGGCGCGTCGGGGGGGCGGACGGCGAGACCGAGGCATGCTGGAGTTGCACACCTCGGTCAGGGACCTCCGGAGTTCCGCCGCTGCGGCGTCCACGTCCAGGACTTGGACAGGAGGCGTGAGCCAGTCCTGGATGAACGCCGCCTCCCTAGCCGCCTCGCGGTCGAGGCGGGTAAGGGCCCACCGCGGGAAGGTCGATCGGCCTTGGGGGGCCGTCGTCCGGGGGCTGGGGGTGATGGAGATGTCGAACCGCACGTATCGGTGGTCCGACAAAGTCTCCATCATCTCCACCCGCCAGTTCACGACGCGGGCGGCCAAGATGGGGGTGGCGAACGAGACGTCCACCACTGACCCTCCCCATCGCCGCACACACGTCTGAACCGTCCCTCTGTTGAGGAGGGACACACCGGACGACGCCGCCCAGAGTTCGACGGGGCATCCCCTGACGTTGTTCGTCGGGTTGCCCCAGGCCGTCGACCAAGCGTTCAGGTCGCCTAAGATGGCGACCTGACGCGGCGCCGCCCTTCCCACAACCGCCTTGAGGACTCCGAGGAAGTTCTCGAAGTCCTGAAGAGGGCGGTTTGGGGAGAAATACACGCCCACCAGGGCTATTTCTCCCCACGCGGCGGCCACGTATCCCGATCCCCTCTCTAAGAGCGAGAGGGGAGGGGAGTCTGTGGAAGACCGCGCCACCAATGCCACCAAGCCGTCCCGATCACCCAGCCAGCGACTGGAGACCGAATACGGCTCGGCGACCACCGCCACGTCCACCAACCACTCAGCCATGACCTGCATTAGCAGGTCCTGGGCTGCTTTGCAGTGGTTGATGTTCGCCTGGAGTATGCGATGTTCGACCCTATCCATCAATCGGACATCGCACCTCCCTCATCAGCCGCCGAGGTCCCCGGTTCAGGGGCGGCGGTCGCAGCAGCGGCAGGCGGGGTCGGCGCCTGCGCTTTGCCCTTCTTTGGGGGAGGATTGCAATTCCTCCCCTTCATTACATGGCCCGCCGGACGGCCGCTGGCTGCGCACACAGCGCAGCGCGGCGTGGTGGCCTTGCAGGAGGCGGACTTATGTCCCTCCTGGCCGCAGCGGTAGCAGCTGTCCGTCCTATCCACCTTGGACGGACAGAGGGCCCGCGTGTGCCCGATCCCGAAGCACCTGAAGCAGCGCAGAGGCTGATCTTCAAGTGCTTGGACCCGGCAGGAACTAAATCCTACGGCAAGCCGCCCCTTGGTGACGACGGCTTTGGCAGTGGCGACTGGGCACTCAAGGCGGATAGTGCCCATGCCACCGCGGCCGGGCCTGATGTCCCGACCTTGCACAGCTGCGGGGTCGCAGCCCCCAATGGCTGCGATCGCCGCCACCACCTCCTCTTTGGTGACCGAGTCATCTAGATCGGTCACCTCCAAGGCCGCCGACTTAACAGGCCGGACCACCTTTGCCGCGTCCGCGATGACCTCTCGCAATTTGCCTGCGAAGAGGTCCGCGTTGGCACCGCCCTGGGCCCCTGGGAACTCGAAGATTCGAGCCCCAGCTTGGGTCCGGCGGCACGTGACAGCCCCGATCCCGAGCTGGGTGGGATCGGCGTTTGTACGAGCCCGCTTGAGAACGGACTCGTACGTTTCACCCCGCTCCGCGGCCTCCACGGTGAGTGTCACCACGACGGCCGCGGTCTTGGGAGGAATTAGAGGCTTCCTCCCACCGGCGGGGGCCCTTTTGGCTGCGGGGGCAGCGGCGGCGGGCTTAGGGGCCGACTTTTTCCCCTTCCCCTTCCCCTTGCCCTTGCCGGTCGCCTGGGACGGGCAGGAAGGGGTGGCGGCGGGGGTGGCAGGGGCGGCGGCGGCCTTTTTCGCCTTTTTATTGGCCTTGCCCTTTCTCTTGTTGACCACTTCCGTCCACGGCTGATTTGACGGAGTGGTCGAGGGGAGTTGGGCGTCCTCCGGTTGGGAGGATGGCCCCGGCTGGTTCGGCCTCTTGTCTGCCGCTAGTGGCGGACGGACGCGCTTCTCCGGCAAGAGCCTGTCCTCGATGCCATCGAGGCAGGCTCGCGTGAAAGCCCTCTCCTCCATGACAACCTTGCGGATGATATCCTCAAGGTTGGAGGAGGAGGAGGAGGGACCTTCAGTCGCCGGCGCCGGTTTTGGATCGGCCTGAGTAGACCGGACCGTGGCTTCGGCAGCCGCCGGTTGTGGGCCAGCCTGAGTAGGCCGGGCCGTGACTTCAGCCAGCTTCGTGTGCAGCTGGCTGACCTCCGACTGCAGACGATCGACCGTCGCCTGCAGTTGCCGCGTCTCGTCCGTGGCGGTGCGCTGCACCAGCTCCCGGACGATGCCGCGCATGCTTGCGGCCCTGCATTTTAGGGACTTCTGGAAAGTCCCCTTCAGGTTGGAGGACTTAGAGGCGACCTCCACGATCTCCTGCTCGTCCTCCTGAGCCATGCGCTCCAGCTCGGCCAGGGAGTGGTCCTCATAACGGACGCTTGATGCGCCGTAGCCAGCCTTGGCTCGCGCAACACGCGCCTGCTGCTCCTTAGCAGCGACCTGCTCTTCCAGGTCCTGCTGGAGCTGCACCCGACGAGCCAGGTTAAGCTGGCGTTGGGCATCGGCCAGACCCACCTCGTGGGTATCGGCAATTGCGACCCGCTTTTTTGCCTTTGCTTTCAAAAGCTTAGGCTTGCTCCTCGAAGTAGTCGCCGACTCCGAGGAGCCAGATCCGTCCTTCAAAAAGGCCCGCTTTCTCGATTGGCCCTCCGTGATCGCCACGAGAGGGCCCTCCGACATCGAACTGGCGTCCGACTCCGAGTCCGACAACTCGTTCGACCGACCGCATAGGCCTACCGCCTTTCCGTCGTCGGGTTGGCCCTGAGAAGGGCCTTTTAGGAAACGCCCGGAGGCGTCCCGCGCAGGTTTAGGCAATTTCGGCATTGCCTCCGCCAGTGTTGTAGAAAACCGCAAAAAAATCTACAACGCACAGTGCACTTTAGCCGAGCCCAGTCTGCCACTCCGTTACGGTGGTCAGAACTGGGGATCGTTTCCAGGGGACGCGACGTGGACGCAAGCACTGTGGGGGGTCCCCCAGCACTGTGGGGGGTCCCCCAAAGCAACCAAACCTGCGTTATCTCCTGCCCAACTGGAGCTTGGAGGGATGCAGTATGGTTCTCCGACGGCCGTTATGTTGATCGACCACTGCGCCATGCTCTGAACCATGAGATTTTGAGCACTGGCGCAGTGGTTAACATTCGCCTGCAGGAAACGGAGAGCCATACTAATTGTTTGTTTCCATACTATCCGCCTCCTCCTCCGCTTGTGACGGAGGAGAGCAAGTTGCTGTCGGCACTGCATCTGCCGCGCTAGGAACTTTTTTCTTCTTTGGCTTCGGAGGAGCACACGTCTTGCTCCCCAGCCGATGAGCCGAAGGCTTGTTAGCCGCAGCGCACAAGGAGCACTTTGGCAGTGCCAAGCATGTTGCCGACTTATGGCCTGGGCGCCCGCAACGGTAGCACTCCTCGCTACGATCCTTATCGGAAGTGCAAAGAGCGCGGGTGTGGCCGTTCTCCAGACATCTAAAACATCTAAGCGGCCTGGGCTGCAGCATCTCTACCCGAGCTGATACCCACCCGACTAACAAGCGGCCCGCCTCTCCAATCTTTTTAGCAGTGGCAACGGGACAGCTCACCACTGCAGATCCGGTGCCTTGATTTGTGCGCCTGATCTCTCCAACGACCTTTACAGTGTCCTGGCTGCAATCTTCCTGTTGGGTTACCACAGCGACTATACTATATCCTCTTTGGACACTGAATCGTCCAAGCCTGAGATACGAAATTCCACGCATTTCGTGGGTCTCGTGACTCTTGCCAAATCCTCATTCAGTGCTTCTTTCAGCTTTTGGGCTAGAGAATCAGCCTTCTCAGCGCTGCTTTCTCCTGAGGCCACTTCTAGAATGCGGGCACCGGTCGCCGCCTTCCGGAACCGCAGACTTGTTATGCCGCAGCTGGGAAGGTCGATCTTTGCCTTCGCGTCAGCCAAGATGTTTGCATACGTCGCACCTCTCTCCTCAGCTCCCGGCTGTAACGTAATAACTACAGCCGCTGAGCGAGGGGTGCGCAGTTTGGGTGTAGCTCGTTTGCTTTTGCTCTTGGTTTTCCCAGATTGCCTAGAATTTGAAGGCATCTGAGGAGGAGCCGTCTTCTTGGGTTTTTTGCCACGCTTGGTCACCCTCGTCCATCCGTCATTTGCAGCTTCTTGTGCTGGTAATCGAGCACTCGGCTGTTTCTCTTTTGAGTTTTGGGAGGTGGTCGCTTCAGCACCACTTCCCTTACTGTTTTTCACCTTCTTGCTTGCCGCCTGCTTTGCCTTACTAGCATGCTTGGCATCTGCTTCTCGGGCTGATGCAGGCTGCGGAGCTTCTCGTTCGACTTCTGGTGTGGCCTGGGACATCGGAACTTGCTTCCGCTTGTCCGCAGCCAAAGGAGGCCGAGCACGTTTCTCCGGAAGTAAACGCTCTTCCAAACCCTCCAGTCGGGCATTTAACATGCCCCCCACCTGGAGCATCACCGACCGGATCAATTCTTCCTGCTGCGAGTTGCAGCCGCTAGCAGGGGATTGAACCTGTGCTTCTGGGCGCCTTGCACCACCCCTTGAAGGCATATCTTCATGTTCCGACACTTTCAGTTTTAACTCCATAAGCTCCTTGCGGAGGTCCGACATTTCAGCCCTGAGGCGGGCATTGTCGGCTTGGAGTTTCTCCGTCTCTTTTGCCACCGTATTTTCGTAGAGCGAAGTCACTGCCATCTTTATTGAAGCTGCAGCCTCCTTAAGGGACTTCGCCATTGTACCCTTAAGGTTCCCAGACTTCGCAACCACCATGTGAATAATCTTAGTGGCGTCGTCAACCTGCTTGACGAGGTCTGTAGCAAGACCACACTCTTCATGCACAGGCTGAGGCGGGGCCACAGTGCGAGTTGTAACACTTGTCCACAGTGCCACAGCTGCCTAGGTCGATTTTGGCCTTTGCAGCCAAAAGAAGACTGGCATATGTAATCCCCTTCTCCTCGGCTCCTGGCTGCAGAGTAATGACCACTGCTGCAGTCCGAGGAGGCCGTAATTTTGTATTCGCCCGCTTAGAGGTCTTGGCAGCTGTGGGTTGCTTCTGGGTCCCAACGGGTTGCTTGACCACCTTCTTCTTTTTCTTCCCCCGCTTGTTAACCGTGGACCAGCCTTCGTTTACGGTCTCCGGTGCTGCAGCGGGATCCTGCGGTTGCCTCTGCGAAGGTCCTGCAGCTTCTCTAGCGGCCTCAACAATTGTGTAAAATCAATTCTACTTGTATTGGCTTGTCATACCTTAAATTAAAGTTCTGGCATTCCTCACACCCCGCGTCCTGATCACTGCATTCCTGATCTGTGTTGACGTGGTAAACGCACGAATCTTTTGTAGTGCACACTTTTTTTAAATGCCCTTTAAGACCGCACTTTAGACACTTGTAACTTTTATAACGGCACTTATCACTGTTATGGTTTTTCATTCCACAAACCGCACATCTTGCGCCGGCACCATTTCCGCCAGCGCCGTCGCTGGCACCGACGCTGCCGCTACCGCTGCCGCCACCACGAACCCGAGTGGACTTGCCCGAGAATCCTGCGCGATATATTGGCTCTTCCTTTACCAAACTAACGTCGCTGGTGACGCCGGAATTGAGCATGACCTTAGCTTCTTTAGCACAGGCCGCTTGCTCCGCCATTTCAATAGCCCGCGTTAACGTCAGCGCAGAAGGGCTCTGTTCGAACAACTTGTCAAGACAACCCTTGTCCAACAGACGTTCCATAAAAGCATGTTTATTACACGTTCAACCTCAACCGAAACAACACAAAAAACTTCAACATCACCAACTTGTAGTGAGGTTCGTTGGAGGAGTAAAAGACACGACTGAGGTTGGTTCTGTACTAATATATTTATTCAGGTAAAACAAGCCTTTATATACTAGAGTTTTATCTCTAATACAATTTAAATGGTATTTGTCTTATTTTAACTATAAAGGTCATGTTTATGTAATCCGATATGCTTGTAGTCGGATATCTTTGACATTTAAATAAATCAATACTCATTTCTCTTATCTTTCTATTCGTCATCGAGTGACGTCTTATGATAGGTATGCAAGTACCTATACCTACCTACACTACACCTTTCCCCTTTTTTTTTTTTTTTGTTTAGTTATGCTAATTATAAAGGTTACAATAACATTTAGAATACAATTAATGTTTAGGGGGAAGTGGGGCACATTGATACACAAAAGTTTAAAGTTCCATAAAATGTGTATAAACATAATATTTGAATTAATTTTGCATTATACGTTTAGCTATATATTTTAAGATTATAATGTCATAGTTTAAAATTATTCAAGTTATCAAAGAAAATAATTATTTGAATTTTAGTAAAAAATGGCTTTTGTATCAATCTGCCCCACTAGCGGGGTACTTTGATACACCATATGGGGCACTTTCATACAGGGTGAAAAATCTATGAAAATGGTCAAATTAAAGCACTTTTACATTGATTCAACTTGTTTGCTGTGATGAGATGATAATCAGCATTATATAAGTTACTTTATGTAATTTTTATAACAAATCTTAATCACAGTCAGTCTCAAACAATCTGGAAAGACAAAAATTTAAAAAACTGGTACTTTTTTTTTCTTTGTTCTCAAGTATAACACCTCATAGTCAGTCAAGTTGTATTTAGAAATGACTTTGGCCGCATAGTGGAGCACTGATCTCTTTTTTTTTAATTTAATTAGAGGAAACCCTCAACATTTATATTTACTTATACCTTAGTATAGAGACGGGGCATAATGATACGCATCAATGTGCCCCGCACTTTGCTGCATCAAAGTGCCCCAAATGACATTTTTCTAGATTCAAATTATCATATTAAAACTAAGTTTGATTTTAAGTAAAATTAGCATAAATCATAATAATTGATAGTTTAACTTCCCTTTGGTATATAAAGATCCTCGTTATCTGTTATCGAAGAGTGTCGAAACACTTTCACATATTACGCCAGAATTTACCTATGAGTGCTCAAAACACGTCTCGATATGCCCAAGGCCGCCCGTTTACAAACGGTCGGTGCGGTTACAATGGATGCGTTCGGAAGTATTTTCAAACGTATTTGAAATGGTGGCACTCAAATCCATTCACTCAATTATTAGATAAGGCTAGTGAATCAATGTGCCCCTTGTATCAATGCACCCCACCTCCCCCTACAAATAGATGATCATCTTTATCTGATGTTACAAATTTTGCTTAGTTGCTAGTAATATTATCTTAATGTTTAGGAAGATGGAGTTTCTTATTTCGCTATTCTATTTCGCTATTTGCTGATTATGATGGTTTCGTATTGCTTCTTGTTCCTTTAAATCATCTGATTATTTTGATTGATTTATCATTCAATTTAAAACCATGGGTGACACAACAATCCAAGAAATTCGTGCCCGTTGCACTTTGTTTTCTTTGCACCACAATGTGCAAATATTTTACGTCTGTCAAAAACAGACAACTGCGGAATCGGAACCTTTTTACTTGGCCTGTTTCGACGCGCCCGAGGAGCACCCGTTATTGAGTCCAGACCATCCGGCCGGGGACTTAGCGGAATACTTTCAAAGGGAGTTGTCGATCTTATATTCCGGGGGGAATGTTTTCCTCCTGGAATTTCGTCTGTCAACGAGTCGCTTGTTCTGGCACGTCACCTGGAAACGGTGTGACGTTGCCGAACTTCTAGAAGATAATGTGTTTGTGGACATAATGTGCGATGATGACATTAGTGAATTAGATTTTTAAACTGTGATTTCTCCTGTGTTTTTATTGTGTGTGTTTATTTATATTTTTATATTGTGTGTTTATTTAGTTATAGGTAATTAAATGGTTTCGACCTATTTTTGTGTACAATTTTTTCTTTTCCTGAGACTAATATTTTCACATTGACACCTTGATCTTCAATTACTGTATATGGTCCTGAATATACTGGATCCATTTTATCTCTATCTTCCTTTTTAATTAATACTAAATCTCCCAACTTATAACTTATTGAATTTGAAGTTAAATCATATTTAAACTTTCTATCAATTTTTGTTTTATTTAAATTATTTCTAGCATCCTCTTGGGATTTTTGTAATCTATACTTAAGCTCTACAGCATATGAATTAAAATTATAAACCGGTTCTACTCTACTTAAAATATTACTTGGTATATTACATAGTTTACCAAACACCAATTCATACGGTGTGTATTTAGTTGCTGTATGCACTGTTGTATTATAAGAAAAACACCAATACTGTAACCAATCTGACCACTGAC
This sequence comes from Xanthorhoe designata, assembly GCA_963582015.1. Taxonomy (NCBI): domain Eukaryota; kingdom Metazoa; phylum Arthropoda; class Insecta; order Lepidoptera; family Geometridae; genus Xanthorhoe; species Xanthorhoe designata. The sequence goes on from OY757032.1 coordinate 13,631,512, forward strand.
AAGCCTGATTGTCTGTTTGTATTCTTAAAAATGCTCCTAAAGATTTATGTGAATTTTCTAAGGAACCAAGGCTTTCATGGTGATAAGCAGTTGATTGCAGTTGGTTAATTTTCAAAATTTGACATACTTCTCGCATGGTTGATGAAATGAATTCGGTCCCCCTATCTGTTGCAATTTCTGCCGGGATGCCATAACGTAATATAAAATTATCGACAAGCGATCGCGCTACCGTATTCGTTTCCTTATTTAGAAGTGGGTATGCTTCTACATACTTAGTAAGTTCACACTGCAAGGTTAGTATGTAACTGTATCCGTTTGTATCCTTACTCAACGGACCTACCAAATCTAAAAATATCTTGTCAAATGCACTCGTTGCAGTACTAGTAATACAAAGTGGCTGCTTTATGTTTCTATGAAACTTTTGTTTTTGACATTTGTCACAATTTTGGACAAATTTTATGACGTCACTATCCATGCCTCTCCAATAGTAATAACGTTTTAAGCTATTGGTCATTCGTCGAATGCCTGCATGGCCACTCGTTGGCAATAAATGGAAATCATTTAATATTACTCGTTGATCATCTTTATTATTTATTTTCTTGACACCTTTTATTATACACATTCGGGGTCCGGACCCTGTACCATATTTATTTATATATTGAGCTAGCTTTATTATGGTACCTGCGGTGTCATCATTACGGAGTATACATATCTCCTTTATTTTGTGTGTGTTGCAAAACATATCTAATTCTCTCGCGAGGAAAGCTCGTTTCGTACACGATCGAGAGCTAGGTTTGACACACAATATTGATAAAGATGGTGAGTATATTATTACGTCATTTTGACTTGTAATACAGTCTTCTTGTTTTAACGTTTTGTAATAGTCATTCGTATTTAGACTTAATTCAGGTATTTCGTTTGGTTTTTTAGAAATTTCCACCATGGTTGGCCGATCATGGGTGAAATCATTATAACTTGATTTACGTACCTGTTTTTGTTCGTCTATTCGTTTTCTTTGCGCTCTTGTCATTACTGACATAATATTTCGCGTCTTGTTTTTAAGTTCGTCACTAGTAATCTCAATTCTAGATAAAGCGTCTGCAGCGGCATTATCTTTTCCTTTTAAATACTCTACTGTAAAGTCGTATTCTTCTAAACATAATCGAAACTTAGTGAGTCTACTCGACGGATTATTCATATTAAACAAATAAATTAGTGGACGATGATCCGTAACTATTTTAAAGCTACGTCCATATAAATATGGTCGAAAATACTTCACCGCCCATACGATTGCTAATAATTCTTTCTCTATGGTTGGATAATTTTTCTCGGCTTTGTTTAAAGGTCTGCTTGCGTAAGCTACCGGTAATCCATTTTTATTTGACAAAACACATCCTATAGCTATTCCCGATGCATCCGTGTGCAAAGTAAAATTGTTTTTACTTGAGAAATCTGGGTATTGTAATAAAGGTGGACTGCTTATAGATGTTTTTAATTTTTTAAAAGCTTTTTCGCACTCTTTATCCCAATTAAATTCTACATTTTTCTTTAATAAATTATTTAATGGTTGAGTTATTTCTGAAAAATGCGGAATAAATTTTCTGTAATAATTTGCAAAAGCTACAAGGCGTCTGACCTCGTCAGCGTTATTTGGCACTGGGTATTTTTGTATTATTGAAATTTTTCTTTGATCTGGTTTTATTCCTTCTGGAGTTACTACATGTCCTAAATACAAAATTTCTTTTTGTAAAAAATTACATTTTAATGGATTTAATTTTAAATTAGTTTTCCTTAGTCTTGTAAATACATCTACTAAATTTTTGTTATGTATATCAAGAGTACGCCCCATGATAATTATGTCGTCCAAATAAACTATACATTGCAAATAATTAAGACCAGACATAGCTATAGTCATTGCTCTACTGAACGCGTTTGGACTTGTTTTTAATCCCATAGGCAATCTTTTCATTTGATAATGTTTATCTGCAATAAATGCAGTATATTTTCTACTTTCAGGATTAAGTTCTATTTGATAGTAACTTTGATTTAAATCTAAAGTGCTGAAATACATAGCACCTGATAATGAGTCAAATATTTCAGTTATATTAGGTAACGGAAATTTATCATTTTCGATCACTTCATTGACTTTCCTGTAGTCTACTACTAATCTCCATTTCTTTTCTCCATTTGAATCTATCTTTTTCGGAACTAATAATATTGGACTTGCCCATTCCGACTGTGATTCTTCAATAATATCGTTTTCTAACATTTGCTTTATTTGTTTGTTTATTTCTGCCTTCTGTGATTGTGGCAAACGATATGGTTTACTATAAACTGGTGATACGTTTGGTTTTAAGCGTATACATTGTTTGTACAAATTTGTTGAATTCAAAGAATCTCCTGGCAAATGAAATATGTCGGCAAATTTCGCACAAATATTAGCAATGGTATTTTTTTCTTCATCGTTTAAATCGTGAAAATTTAAAAGTGAAAATAACAATTTTACTCTATCTGCATTGTTTTTATTTTCGTCAAAAGAAAAACAAGCATAATCTTCTAATGGTCTTATTTGTGGTGTAAAATAAAAAAGGACCTAAAAACAGAATTGAGAACTACAGACCGATATCTAAACTTTGTCTATTTGCTAAAGTCTTGGAAAAAATTGTATATAGACAACTTTATAGTGCTATAGGGAACGATCTCGACCTAAAGCAACATGGTTTTTTAAAAGGTAGATCCACTACATCCAATCTCCTTCTTTGCACAGACTTTCTAACTCAGCACATGTCTGAACCATCTCAAGTAGATGTAATCTATACAGATTATTCCAAGTGCTTTGATAGAATCGATCACATCATTTTGCTGAAAAAGCTTCAACTCATAGGAATAAGGGGTGACTTGTATCGGTGGTTTTCTTCTTATGTTCGCAATAGGTGTCAGACCGTAGTGCTTAGTGGCTATTCATCTTCTTCGATGAGCATTCCCTCAGGTGTACCTCAGGGTTCACTGCTTGGACCTCTGCTTTTTATAATATTTATTAATGATGTTGCTTCCTGTTTTCAACACTCTAAAATTTTACTTTATGCAGACGATATGAAGGTTTTTAAAGTAATAAGAAACTCGGCTGATGCTTTAGATTTACAAGGTGACCTTGACCGATTCCACTCGTACTGTATCCGAAACAAACTGGATTTGAATGTGTCTAAGTGCTATGTCTGTTCGTATACACGTAAATCTACTCCGCTCATATTCAATTACTTATTAGATGACAATGATATAACTAGAGTGTATAATATTAGGGACTTGGGTGTGACTTTTGACGACAGACTATTGTTCGACCAGCACGTTGATGATATTATCAAAAAGGCTTCTCGAGCTCTAGGATTTGTTCTTAGAATGTCATCCGAGTTCTCTAGCATAAAAACCTTCAAAATTCTTTATTGTGCGTATGTCCGTAGCCACTTAGAATACGCCTCACAGGTTTGGAATCCTTGTTACAACATATACGTTTCTCGAATTGAACGCATCCAATAGCGTTTTTTACGGTATCTTCAGTTTAGGGCTAAGCTATTTGTGTCTAATTATATAAGTAGGTGTCAAAAGTTTCACTTCCTTCCTCTTGAGTTACGTAGAAAAACAGCTGATTTATGTTATCTGTTAAACGTAGCGAACGGTACAGTTGACTGTCCAGAGCTTTTAGAGCAGATTGGTTTGCGCACCAACAATGCAACATTACGAAGGCCAAATCTTCTTCTTGTGCCGTCAGTGAAGACTAATTATAGGCAAAACTCATTCGTCAACAGAGCAAGCAGTTGTTTTAACTCGGCTGTAGCTAGTGCGGATGTCGAAATTGACATTTTCAATACCTCCGCTAAGCGGATGAAAAGTATAATGAGCGAATTGTTTTTTAAAAGGTAGGGAGTTTTTAATTGTTGTTATCTTTTTTTATTTATTTTTTATTTTGATAGTCCTAGTCCTAAGTCAAACTTGTGGTTTGTAATGCTTTTGGTTTTCCGTCTACTTTAGAATTACTGTTTTGTTTATGTCACTCAAGTGTCTAAATGTGGAAACTTGTAATTGGCCCTTAGTATTTAGTCTTTCTTTAATTGTTTTATTCTAGCTGTAAGTTTTCCTAAAATTGTAAAAATAAAATAAAATAAAATAAAATAAAATTGTTTATAATTATATCTTCATCGCGCGTGTTTAATATTTTAACGGTTATTTTGCCATTTTTACTTCGCGTTATGGTATTAGCTAAAAATATCCCTTCGCTTATTTCATTTGATAATACAACACTATCACCTACGCTATTATTTGGTATTTTTATTAATGATTCACTTCGCGCAGCTAATTTTATTTGATGTGAATGAACATTTTTTGAATTTCTGTTTGTTAAATTAAATGGTATTTTAACTAATTGGCTATTATTGCTTAGGGTAATTATTTCTTTTTCAAAATTGATTACTCCTTTATATTTTATTAAAAAGTCCTGTCCAATTATACCGTCTACATTTAATGGTAAATCTGAAAATACATGAAATTTATGATTAAAAATTTGATTCGCTTTGTTCATTAGATTTAAATTAATAGTACCAAAAGATGTAATTTTACCTCCTATTCCATCTATGTATGTGACTTTCGGGGTAATGTATTGTCCCGTTGATAAGGCCACATCGCGTTTAACAGCACTGAGTGATGCGCCTGTATCTATTAACCAAATGTACGTATCATCGTTTATTGCAAATTGAATTGAATTCATATGATTATAAGTCATAACGTAGTTGCTGTCCTCGAAAAAACTGCAACTCGTTGCCATGAGTGTTGTCTGACTCCTCTATTGCTGCATTTATTTGAGGACGTCTATATTTATTTTGATTTTGTTGAACTCTACCGAAATTTTTGTAATTGTTACTATTATATTGTCTGTTTTTATTCAGAATAGGTTTTCGGTTTTTCAAATTTGTATTTTGAAAGGGATAACCCGGATTTCTGTTCACGTTGGGATATGATCCCCTGTACGGTTTCCTATAGTTATTATAACCCTTTCTATTTGTATAAAATATTTGCTCAGTGTTTGATGAGGAAGCCATAGCTACCTCTTCGTCTTTTGCACACTGAATTGCGTCTTTCAGAGACGAGTGGGCCTTTGCTACTATAATAGTGTTCAATTTTTCGTTTCGTAGCCCTTGAGCGAATTTATTAATTGCTGTTTTCTCATTTAATGGTTTTAGGAATTTGTAAGCTTCTGTGTTGCCATCAGCTTGAGAAATTGTAAGATTTACAAAAAGATCCTCTATCTCCCGGCCAAATTGTTCTATCGACCTATTTCCCTGTTTAACCGTCATTAATTGTTTTTGTAACGCGGTATCAGACTTTTTAGTAAGGAGATGGTTTTTCATTTCATCAAGCATATCTTTTACATTATTATAAGTAGATGACAATCTTAGCTTAGCACTTCGAGTTAACCTCGTTTTTAACACAAAATTTATTAACGTTTGTGTATCTGTGTCCTTAATCATTGTAGAATATAATTCTATAGCGTCCATTAATTGGTAAGTAACGGCCTCCGAGCCATTCATGACCGGCAATAAAGACACTGCCGTCTTTAAATTAAATTCCTCCTTTGAAGCCATGTTTTCTTCGTTTTCTTGATAATAAGTCAATATTTTATTATATATTCCTTTTATTTTTATACTATAAGCTTGAATTAATTTTCCGTCCTCTACAGATACTTCTGCTTTTTCTATTTTTACACTATACTGAGCTATAAGCGTCTCAACTTGTGCATATAATGCTTCTACTTCTTGAAGTTTTTTCTCACCTAACGTAGTTTTTCTACGTTTTGGTCCTAATTTTCTTATGTCTTCCTGTAATTTATTTATCTGCTCCAGACATTTTTTTAACATAATATTAGTCTTAGTTTGTTATTTACCTTAAGACTCCTTATTTTTCTTTGTCACTAAGCTCCCATTTCCTGCTGCTTCATGACCACTGCGACTGCACGACGATCAATCTTCTTAGTTAGGCACTTGTTAATTTTTTGCCAGACGAAGTAACAAAAAAATGATAACTACCATCGCCACCAGAGCTGCCACCATGAACGTTAGTTCTTTCTTACTTGATTCACTTTGGTTTGTATTGGCACTGTTTGCTGCTCCATTTTGCGTAATTATCACCTCTTCCTTTCGGTCGTCAATCTTCGATGATCTACTACCCATGCCTGACTTGGGTCGTATCACTGTTGGAGCACGGTTACGGCTTTAACACTTAGCCCAGCACGCGGCCCAGCACTGCCTTAAAGCAGTGGACTGGCAAGGTCGCCATGTAGTGAGGTTCGTTGGAGGAGTAAAAGACACGACTGAGGTTGGTTCTGTACTAATATATTTATTCAGGTAAAACAAGCCTTTATATACTAGAGTTTTATCTCTAATACAATTTAAATGGTATTTGTCTTATTTTAACTATAAAGGTCATGTTTATGTAATCCGATATGCTTGTAGTCGGATATCTTTGACATTTAAATAAATCAATACTCATTTCTCTTATCTTTCTATTCGTCATCGAGTGACGTCTTATGATAGGTATGCAAGTACCTACCTACACTACAAACTGACCAAACTAGCAACAACCCTTCTAAGCGAAAGAGACCCGAAATCAGCCCTACACAAACAGAAAACGCTAAAAAGAAGACAAACAACTTAACCTATAGCATACCAACAATGAACCAATTCAACATCCTCGATGCTAATGATGATGAATCTGAGGATAACCAAACTGAATCAACTCAAAGGGAAACTTCCACCAATTTTCATTGACAATGTTACCAATATAAGTCCACTAATCAAACTACTTGACAAAGCTGCAGAGCAGCTATTTGACATAAAAATCCTACGAAATAACCAAGTTAAAATACAACCCACCACGAGCGAATCTTACAGAACAATTGTGTGTGAACTAGATGCAAAGAATACGGAATTCTACACTTACAAACCCAAACAAGAGAGGAGCTTCAGAGTTATACTGAAACACATGCACCCATCTACCGATCCTCCGGATATTATAGAAGCTCTTGCTGAACAAGGGCACGTAGTAACCAATATTTGGAACCTAAAACAAAATACAACACAAAATCCACTCCACATGTTTACTGTAGAACTAAAACAAAACTCAAACAATAAAGAAATCTATAAAGTAAGTGTTGTATAGGAAGCCTACAGAGGTAAATAAATAAATAAATAAATAAATAAATATACTTGGACATTCCACACGACGTCATCTAGTCCCAAGCTAAGCAATTTAATGCTTGTGTTATGGTAACCAGATGACTGATATACTACATAGATACATTTTTTTTTGTAAATACATACATACATATTATACATAGAAAAACAACCAGACCCGGAACAAATATCTACAGAACATGCAAACATTTGTCCCGCGGCGGGGATCGAACCCGCAACCTCTGCATCTCAAGCGGGCTTTCGCCCACTGCGCCACAGAGGTCGTCGAAAAGGTGTTTACGTAAAGACGGTATAATTCACACTGATTTATTAGAGAGAAAACCCAACCTTATATGTGACAAGGTCTACCCTACTTACATTGGTTTAGATATAGATTAGCATACATAACACTTTTCCCCCTTCTAAAAACAAACAATAACATTATCAAAAGAACTTCTTGTAATCTATAATTGGTCTATTCCTACGAACACGAACTGACGTGGGCGTGTGAGTGTCATCACCATCATCATCAGGTGGCCGCGGCCACAGTGGCTTCAATGTATGGGGAGGGTCAGACATTCGCTTGTAAAAAAAAAAAGTGTCGAAATGTTTGAATCTGATGATGCCATCGTGTTCAGTTAGTGATTCTCTACAACAGTTATTCTCGGTACTTTTGCCGTAACTGCAATACTTAATGAATAAATTGAATAAAAGTTAATTTTTTAACCAATTTTGTATGGAAATGAAAATTCAAAACACCATATCTTCTGATTCCCGTACATTTTCGGGATGCGATTTTTTTTATCGTAATCTACACATAGACAGCTTCAATATCTCAGACAAAACTTGGTGCGCCAAACGCACAACAGACTAAAATACAGGATGTTCTAAAAAAAAATGTCGAAATGTTTGAATCTGATGATGCCATCGTGTTTAGTTAGTGATTTTCTACAACAGTAATTCCTGGTACTTTTGTCGTAACTGCAATATTTAATGAATAAATTGAATAACACATCGACGTCATGAGGCTGCTGAAGGATATCACGCTGCTCAAGGCTGACGTCACCAGCATCCGTTCCAAACTGGAGAGTTCGGAGAAAACTGTCTCCGAATTAAAATTTGAACTCGCGGAATTGCGAAACAAAAATGCAATTCCAACAGTATCGCCGCAGTCAGCGCAAAATGTAAACGCGAGGCGCGGTGGTGCTACGCGAGCTCAAATATCACCGGTCAGCAAAATGTACAATGCGAATGTTGACACCGTTTCGCAGGCGAATGACCGCCCGGCGCCGATGACCTCGACCCCCGGGACGTCAACGATGCAGCCTGTGACCACGGCACCCTCTCCTGCTCCTCGCGCTCCGGCTCGCCAGCAGAAGAGCTACGCGCAGGTGTCCCGCCAATCTCAGTCGTCGCGCTCGGCGCCCAGCGCTGATATTCGGCGACCGAGACCGGACCCACCAATGAAGAACACCGGTGCTGATAAAAAGATCGACGAAGAAGGCTTCACAGTCGTGGAGAAAAAACGCCGATCAAGCAAGCGATCACGAAACCAGCGTGGTACTGCTCCTTTGTCTACTGGGCTATCTCTGCAGGCAGTGGAGCCGACCATCGGGATTTACATTTCCCGCCTCGACCCGTCCATTACCAGAGAAGCTATTCTCCGTTACGTGGACGAGAGGGGCCGATGCCGGATCAGGGAGCCGCCCGTAGTACTCGTGCATGGCTTGAAGCTGTTGGAGCAGAAGAAGGAGACCAACTTCAAGTCATATGTACTCCGAGTGGCTGCCAAGCACAAGGACGTATTCCTCGCTCCGGACTTCTGGACCGCGGGAGTAGTCTACAGACGGTATAGGGAAGCACCGCCTACGAAAAAGTCCCCTAACTAATTTTAATTATAATATATATATTTTTTTTTTTTTGTGTATGTATGTTAGTTTATTAGGTATTTATAAATATTTATTCAAAAATTTATTAGTTTAGATGTTAATCAGTTGCGTATAGGGCACTGGTGACCTGTAGCACAGGTTTTTATACCTATTTCAGGCACCAGTCTCTCACAAAACAGGTTCCTACCTCTAACCTACAATTGTTTGAATTTATCATAATTTTTTAACTGTATTTATTTTATTATTTTTAAAATTATTATATATTTTTATTTATGTTTGTGAGAGAAACAAATAAACAATTTGATTTGATTTGATTTGAATAAAAGTTAATTTTTTAACCAATTTTGTATGGAAATGAAAATTCAACACACCATATCTTCACATTCCCGTACATTTTCGGGATGCGGTTTTTTTTATCGTAATCTACACATACACAGCTTCAATATCCAGTCAAAACTTGATGCGCCAAACGCACAACAGACTAAAATATAGGGTGTTCTATTTTTGAGTTAAATTGATGTCGAAATCTGATAATGCCATCGTGTTCAGTTAGTGATTCTCTACAACAGTCATTCTCGGTAATTTTGCCGTAACTGCAATATTTAATGAATAAATTGAATAAAAGTTAATTTTTTAAGCAATTTTGTATTGAAATGAAAATTCAAAACACCAATCTTCACATTCCCCTACGTTTTCGGGATGCGGTTTTTTTATCGTAATCTACACATACACAGCTTCAATATCCAGTCAAAACTTGGTGCGCCAAACGCACAACAGACTAAAATACAGGATGTTCTAAAAAAAAATGTCGAAATGTTTGAATCTGATGATGCCATCGTGTTTAGTTAGTGATTTTCTACAACAGTAATTCCTGGTACTTTTGTCGTAACTGCAATATTTAATGAATAAATTGAATAAAAGTTAATTTTTTAACCAATTTTGTATGGAAATGAAAATTCAACACACCATATCTTCACATTCCCGTACATTTTCGGGATGCGGTTTTTTTTATCGTAATCTACACATACACAGCTTCAATATCCAGTCAAAACTTGATGCGCCAAACGCACAACAGACTAAAATATAGGGTGTTCTATTTTTGAGTTAAATTGATGTCGAAATCTGATAATGCCATCGTGTTCAGTTAGTGATTCTCTACAACAGTCATTCTCGGTAATTTTGCCGTAACTGCAATATTTAATGAATAAATTGAATAAAAGTTAATTTTTTAAGCAATTTTGTATTGAAATGAAAATTCAAAACACCAATCTTCACATTCCCCTACGTTTTCGGGATGCGGTTTTTTTATCGTAATCTACACATCATACACAGCTTCAATATCCAGTCAAAACTTGGTGCGCCAAACGCACAACAGACTAAAATACACGTGTTCCATTTTTGAGCTAAAACATATGAATAACAATTAACCAATTTTCTTAACCTACTCATAAACGGTTTTAATAACCAATAAGATTAGAGGCAAGAACCATGCCTCATACAAACTACAAGATAAAGGGTGTTCTATTTTTAATGTTAGCTGCTCTCGCAGATAAGGTTATCGATTTTCACATTAAAAAAACAAAGAGTCACTATCTTATGTTCCAGCGGTCTTTTAAAAAAAAACTAGGTATCTTACTTAGGTAAAAATTATGACTTAAAAGCCGCATATTGACCTAAAGGGTTGGATTAAGGTTCCTACCAGAAAGGCAGTAGAACCCTCACTAATTAAGTAGGTAGATAACAAAATGACTAAAGAAAAAAAAATTAAGTTATTTTAAATCTTTAATAAAACGCAAGTTTCCGTTTTCTTAATAATATAATATTCATAAATAATTGGTACATTTCACTTTAACAATCATAATAATTAGAATTAGAAGTTAGATTTTATTTACAAATGAATAAAAATCAAATCAAAACAAATAATAGAACTAGGTTTATCTAAATAATACATTTGAACTAGGTATAAATCTGAATAATACATTTAAATGCCTTACTTAAACAATAAATACTTTATACCTACCTAAAAATATTACTTACGTAGAAGATTAGAAACAAAATATTAAATGTAACAAAGTCTGCATAATAACCTATTGTTATCTTTTGATTCCTTTATTACGATGATGACGTTAAGTTTGTTGATGTTGCTTAAAATTTTAAATTATAACAAAATTATTCTTAGTCTTCGTCAGCACTGTCTATGTCATGTGGTTCCGATTCTGAATCACATTCTGTCATGTCGTCAGTAACATCAACAAATTCAAAATCATCATCGCAATCGTAATTACCGGACTCAATAAGAGTGAAGAAGTCAGAAAATTTAGATTTTTTTACAAATTTATTAAATTTTGGACGAATACTTGTAAGAAGAGGATCCGAAGATAACAAAAGGTTATGTAGTATATCTTCATTGCATGAAATACTGCTATTCTTTCTAGAGTGACCCTCTCTGCAATTGCGGAAATCTTTGTTTCTAGCTTCAGATGCCTCTTCAGATAGAAACCCAACTGGGACAATGGAACAATGTTCTACTATGTCTGGCCCGTGTACAAGTAATTTGTGGAGACTTGATGGCATGTAGTACCATGGGTACAACTCTACGTATAATAATGCAGTATTTTTACAGTACTCACGAAACTTTTCGTTAATTATTTTTTCTCCTGATGACACACATTGCAAAATAACACAAAGTTTTTTTAAAAGATTAACATCAATACCTGTAATTTCCGCCGATTTCTCAGGATTCTCAAAAAACCGTCGAGCAGAGTTCCCATTATTAGTGGTTCCACTGCCTTGTTTGACCACATCAAGAAGGAGACCTGTCTCCTTTCGGAAAGCTTCTTGTATGGCTAATTTTTGGTCGTTCAGTAGCTTCTTTGCTTCATCTCCTTTCACTTGCCACTGCTTAATATTTAACCGATAAGCAATATGCAGCATACACTCCATGCAACGAATCCATGCATGCAGCGTGCTAAGACCGTACTTATACAGCTCTTCATCTACGGGTCTGCCATATACCACATCAAGGTCGTTCATTTGTGATGGACGAGCTTTACAAATGTCACACACAGCTGCTGATGTTCCCGAAATGTACGAATGGATTTTTCCGTCGATCATTGTCAACAGCAGCTGGTGTTTCACACTGGCTTCTTCGGTAGATGTTGCGTTGAGAAGAGCAATTTCATTTTCCATCTCTGCCATCTCCTTCTTGACGTTAGGTTCTATCTCCTTCATAAATTTAAACATTATGGGCCGACACAATGTTGTTGAAGATGGCCGTTCATTTTCCCAAACTATGTCACCACTTTGGGATAGGAGCCTAAGAGGCACTAAACTGGCCATAAATGCACTTGATGACTCCTTTTGACCGGTACTGGTTCTCTGATGGTAAGTGCTCTGGCTGGATGATCCATCGAATCCCCACTTGCTCACTAAAACGAGTTCTGGCTTGCCACTTATGGGTGGTATAGATTTGAGTAACCGTTTCACAGTCAAATCCAGCAATGCTTGCATCTTTATTTTTGCAGAGTTTTCGGTGAAAATCACATCTTCCTTAGGTGGGTAGCATAGTGTTTTTTCTTTTACTACTGCGTAGTAACTAGGGTATTTAGAGATTCCCTCTTTCGCATTAAAATCTCTTAATACTTTGTAGCGCCATTTGGATAAGTTCATGGATACGTACAGTGATAGTGCCTTCAACGTCGATATTTCTCGTACAGTGGAGCTGTTTCCTGCGATGAAAGCGTTGATGTTTTGCACTTCATTTGGGTTATCCATGATGTATTTAATTAAATCGGCTGCATTACTTTTTCCCGAAGCTCGAAGGCTGCTTTCAGCGGAAAACACTAGTTCATCAGTGCTACATGATGCACGCACTTCTTCTGTGCGTCTTCTTTTCTGACGATTACTGAGATCTTCAAACGATTTCCGAGGACTTTGCTTCGAACAAGAAGCTGCATCAGATGCGTCAGGTATTAGCTCTTCACAGTCATCAGGCCCTTCAAAACCTTCTTCAACAGGCGGAATGTTCTCTTTTAAGAAATCTGGATATTCGATTTCAGCCTCAAGCCATGTTGTATTCATCGTGATAAATTTTTTTCCACTTCTACTAGAGGCAACCCATCTTGAATACAATCGGTAACAGAGGGAACGGCACCAGTTTTTCAAAGATTTTTCGCTTTCAACACTTAATTGTACACTGCTAACTGACTTTAATTTGTTAAAGAGATGAACATAGTCACGCAAATCTTTGTGATCGCTTAAAAAAACGTAGAAGTCTAGATTTGAATAGAAACCATGGAAAGACATAGCGAAACTCGAGTACTTGGATGGTAGATGGATAAATCAATACTGATGTTTATTTCCCAGTTGGGACGTATATTTATACTGGGACCTTTAACCGTTTTATTAGTCATAAACTCATAATCAATGGTTTAATTCCAATAATTCGTAATATTGTCCAGGTAACAACATTCCTGGCACACAATGGATTAGTTAAATCTCTTATCTATTAAGACAAAGAGCTTACGATAACTTATTTAGACCTTTAATTAGGTACCTAATTAGTGGTGTTACTTTTCACCAGAAAGGTTCCAGGTACCTACTTACCAAACAAGCATCACTTAAGATCGAATTGCATTTTTTATACCTGCGTTCTATCTACTTAACTCAGGTATAAAAAAATGCATGTAGGTAATTTATAAAAATGCATTAGGTATTTTAGTTGTAGCCGGAGGTGGGTGTGGTAAGGGATGGGCAGGTGGAGCACATGACTTAGAGGGAACTTGTCCTTCTTCTTCTTCTTCTTTATTTTGGCTTCGCCGGCTTTTGCCACGCATTTAGCCACTACCATGTGATATATTTTCGTTTAGGTTTCGTCAAGGTCGAGTCAAAGTCATAGTCAGCGTCAGTAAAGATGTGGGTTCTTTACTGCAGCTTTTTACAAGGACTTTTTGAGAGAACTCGAAATGCAATGATATACAGTTTTGTTTCATTTGCCTACACTTATGTACGTTCACGAACACTTAACAGTTAATAATCCACCATTATTACATATTAACATTCGCCAAAACACAAATTTCGGAAAATAAAACAAAACAGACAACATGCCATCTTGAATTCCCGTCAAAAAGCCGGAACTTGTCCTATATCGTCAAAACCAACATGACATGTCAACACTACGATTAGCTTAGCTGTAGAAACATAGAACTTCTAGTCAGTGTCAGTTCGCTGACGTTTAGGTACTTTGACATTTGGTGGTACCTATTTATTTTTAACTATTTAAAAGTTTAAACTTTTTATATACCTACATAATTAAACTCAGTTTTTATTCCTTTGATATGTACTGTACACTATCTGGTTATTTTATAATATTGTACTTATTTTTATTTTATTTATTTTTTTTTATTTAAGTATACTCATTCTGAATAAAACGTGTTTTCGCTCTGTCTGTTGATTCACACTGCAACTGGTCCAATCTGAAAACCAGCGCTACTTCCTTCACTTTTGTGTTTGGAAGTAGAATTACGCTGAGATTGGACCTTTTTAGCCACACCATGGGAGGGGCTAACATACTACTCATTTATCTATTCTTTTTCTTTTCGCTGAGTAGGTAGGTACCTACCCCCCTACTTAGGTAGGTAGGTACTCGTGTTAAATGTTTACTTGTAATTTCTTTTTTGTTGGTGGGTACCTAGGTACTTTCTTTGTTCTATTCTGTTTCTCAACTCCCTCCTTGTTTCTTCTTTTGTACCTATTTATGTCTTGAATGTGTGTGTGCTAAATAAATTATATTCTATTCTATTCTATTCTATTCTTATAAATATTTTAACAGAAGAAGATTCTGAAGCGCACTCTAATCCTTTTACTTTTCTGGAAACCCTGTAAGTGAAATTGCGGCTTTAAAGTTTTAATTAATATCTGAGTAAGATACCTAGTTTTTTTAAAATGACCGCTTGAACATAATATAACGCTCTTTGTTCTTTTTTAATGTGAAAATCGATAACCTTATCTGCAAGAACAGCTATCATTAAAAATATAACACCCTTTATCTTGTAGTTTGTATGAGGCTGGTTCTTGCCTCAAGTCTTATTGGTTATTGGAAACGTGTATGAGTAGGTTAAGAAGAATATGTTTAAGCTCAAAAATGGAACACTCTGTATTTTAGTCTGTAGTGCGTTTGGCGTGCCCAATTTATTATTGAAGCTATGTGTCTGTAGATTACGATAAAAAAAACCGCATCCCGAAAACGTAGGGGAACGTGAAGATATGGTGTTTTGAATTTCATTTCAATACAAAATTGGTTAAAAAATTAACTTTTATTCAATTTATTCATTAAATATTGCAGTTACGGCAAAAATACCGAGAATGACTGTTGTAGAGAATCACTAACTAAACACGATGGCATCATCAGATTCAAACATTTCGACATTTTTTTTTAGAACATCCTGTATTTTAGTCTGTTGTGCGTTTGGCGCACCAAGTTTTGTCTGAGATATTGAAGCTGTCTATGTGTAGATAACGATAAAAAAAATCGCATCCCGAAAATGTACGGGAATCAGAAGATATGGTGTTTTGAATTTTCATTTTCATACAAAATTGGTTAAAAAATTAACTTTTATTCAATTTATTCATTAAGTATTGCAGTTACGGCAAAAATACCGAGAATAACTGTTGTAGAGAATCACTAACTGAACACGATGGCATCATCAGATTCAAACATTTCGACACTTTTTTTTTTTACAAGCGAATGTCCGACCCTCCCCATACATTGAAGCCACTGTGGCGCGTACTGAACTCAGGACTGCAACCGGCTGTAGAACTGTTTGGATATGTTAAAGGTGTTCCTGGATTCGAAGTAGTTGCTTCTGGTGGATGTGGTGACTCCATATTCGAATTTTCCAATGCTGTGGTGTCAGAACGCATAATATCGTCATGTTCTAAAGTGACATTAGCATGAGAGTCTGAGGAAGAACAAGGTGTATCATCTTGCGCCACTGCTTGCATCTCAGCTGCATCGCTCATATTATCGCTACTCATCTCCTCTCCCAACTCTTCTTGAGGCAAGGTCACATCCCACACATCATTCGTTTCGCTGCTTGAATCATTAATTTTATAAGAATGGATCTGATTTCTATGCCTTAATACATTTTTGCTACAATCAGGCAACTTAATTTTATACATGACTTTCCCTAACTTGTTAATAATATAAAACATATGCAAACGGGTATTTATCACGAATTTTACCTTTAATATTCGCCCGACGTTTCGACCGGATTGCACCAGCCGTGGTCGCGGGAAGACTGAAGTATTGGAGGTACCGCCACAGCAAAGCGAAAGCGTTTATTCAACTACCCTCACTTGATCTTCATAAATGTCAATTAGGGCCGGTTCACACTAGGACAACACACTACACTAACAGTGTCCACATACTGAGTTGATCTCACATGACGAGTACACTTTGCAATCACTGGATTCCACGAGGAAGAGAGTTTGAAGCCGTCTTCACGATTAAAATTAGGATACTTCTTAATCTCAATCGCTTCCCGAACCATTCTCTTGTAATAATGCTTCTCGTTGGCAAGGATTTTTGGATTGTGCAATTCCATCCAGTGATTGGGTCCTGAGTCTACTATATGCTCCGCTATAGCAGACTTGTTTATTTGCCGATTTTTGACCGCTGCTATATGTTCCTTGACACGTTCAGCGACTGTACGCTTCGTTTGGCCTATATAGGAACGGCCGCAGCTGCAATCGATTTTATAAACACCAGGAACTTGGAAAGGTACCACATCCTTCGGTGTACGCAGACGCTTAGCCACTTTGTTAAAAGGAGTATAAATCGACTTTATTGAAAACTTCTTGAAAAGGTTCCCAATTTTGTCCGTAACCCCCTTCACATAAGGCATGAACGCTGGCTGTCTAGTTACATCACTGTGTTTTAGTTTGCGTCTGCTATCTGGATGCCATCCATTAGTCTTGTAACCATTTCGTTTTAGAACCTCCTGAACATGTTCCAGCTCTCCGGGTAGATGTTCAGGGTCACAGAGGTCGTAGGCTCTGTTCATAAGTGAGGATACTACTGACTGGAGATGTAATGGATGGTGATGTGAGGCAGCATTCAGATATCTGTCCGTGTGTGTCGGTTTTCTGTACACAGTATGCGACAAAGATCCATTGGACTTAACCATCACTTTTAAATCTAAAAAGGCTAAAGATCTGTTATCCTCCATTTCATACGTGAACCTTATCTTCGGGTGTATGGAGTTAAGATGTTCTGTCAGTCGATCAACTTCCTCTTTACCTCCATTAATGATGCAGAAAACATCGTCGACGTATCTTTTCCAGAATCTTATACCGTAAGCTGTCATGTTAATCATAGTCTCAAAATGCTCCATCCAGATATTGGCAAGTACAGGAGCTACTGGACTACCCATAGCTACGCCATCAATCTGGAGGTAATGTTGCCCTTGGTATAAGAAGAAATTTCCGTCTAAGCAGTTCTCTAGCAGACAGACATACTGGTCAGGAAGTTCATGATCACATAATCTTTGCCTTACAACATCAAGACAATCCTTCAAAGGAACACAAGTGAAGAGAGACTCAACGTCAAAGCTCACCATTGTATCTCTGGGTTCCAACTTCATGTCCTTGATGATGCCGATGAAATGTCGCGAATCCTTGACAAAAGAAGATGTCTTGCCCGTAAGCGGCTGCAGTATACCAGCAACATGCTTCGCCAAATTGTACGTAGGTGAGTCCACCTGACTAACGATAGGTCGCAGGGGCACATTGGATTTGTGAACTTTAGGTAATCCATACAATTTGGGTGACTGTACTATAGCTGGTCTATAGAGGCGGTCAAAAACATCTTTATCAAACAAGTCAACATACTCGTGTATAACTGCCCTAACACGTTTCGTGACTCTTGCCGTGGGATTATATGAAACCGGCTTATACACCTTTTTTTCTTCAAGCAAACTCCGTATTTTAGTGTCATAGTCTTCTGTCTTCATTATAACGGTGGCGTTGCCCTTATCCGCTTTAAGCACGAGAATCTCATCGTTATTGCGTAAGTCCTCGAGTGCTTGTAGCTCACCCGCCGTTACATTAGACTTTGGAGGTCGACATTTCCGTAATATAAGGGAGACATCCTGTCTTAGCGTTTCCGCGTCATTCGAAGGTATCTTATTACGGACAATGGCCTCCTCAACACTGCTCACTATATCCTCATACGGAATCCTCTTAGGCGTTAAGGCAAAATTTGAACCTTTTTCTAAAATGCTCAGTGTGTCGTCACTGTAGTTATATTCAGTATGTCGCATCCGGTCATGAATATCGTGTTGAAAACGAAACGCAAGCGCCATCTACCCTGCGCTTTGACAGAGTCGAGCTGTTATAACTCAACGAAGGGATCGGCGCCAGACAGTCGCTTTACAGTCGCTGCCCGATCGCCACTGAGTGAAGACGTCTCGGAACTGTCCACGTTTCGTTGTTAACTTAGCGTCTGTGCAAAGTCTGTGTCAGTCTAGTATCAGTGTACAGTGTTGTGTTAGCCCTAAGAAAATAATTGTGAAGTCGGATTAAATATGGTGTGTCGAATTGTACCAACTTTCTTATTTCACGAATACCCGCACATCGCCCACAGACCGCAAAATATCGGACGAAAAATCCATCACCTGGCGACATCAGATGTGGGATGTAACCCGGATCACGGATCAGCCACGTGAAGAAAATATAGGCACAGGTGAAGAAAAATGGCATCATGCAATAAAATCGTAATTTCATGGCACTACTGCACGCAATAAAAGATGTGGGTAATCTTCGAGTTCGATTCGCATTCCTGATTTTGACCCGGAAAAAGAGACATCGATGCCCGTGCTTGGATAACAACCGCAGACATGTGTGTGAGTGATCAACACCGCCAAGGACCAACACTAATGATCGCTTTAAGCCACGCGCTCAAGGACGAAGCAACATCCTGGCTATCGTCGATATCGTTTCCTGGCATGACGTGGAGCGATTTTAAGGATCTATTCGTGGAAATGATAATTCGTGCGGCAGTGATAATGACTCATAGTGGCGGTAATATTCGATTCGCAAAATCAGCAAAAACAAGCGCTGATGAAAGTCTTGAGGACTACGACGCCCCTACGACTTCGAGTGTGACGACAAGCTGACTTTACTCGAGCTTGACTCTGATAAGCGCGACATTGAAACGAGATCGTGCTACCCTCATTTTTTTAAATAATGGCAAACCGATTGATAATGCGACGTATGCCGCGTATGCTATCCGTGTTATCACGTTGTTGATGGTTAAGTGGAAAAGATTTGAGTGCTGAACAAATCTCCGTATTGACGAGAAAGGATCCAATAGATGATTCAAATGATGCTGAAATCAAGAAACGTCCAATGTTTTCACCACTATCTCATAAAAAGTGTCATACTAGTAACAAGCGGGGACAACATGCAAGTGGATTATCGCAGAAGAACCGATCTTTTGTTCTATTTCACTCAAGTGATACGATAGTGGAAAAGCCTGCTGTAAATTACAACAATGATTCGGATGTGGAAGATGGGGACATCGCAATAACTGACTGCTTACAGAATTGAAAAGGTCATGTAATCGTTTTATTTTTCTTGTTTTATTTCTTTTGAAAGCAACAACCAAATGTGCCGGATGTTATTTGTTTCAGGTGTGATGCTCCTCTTTAGCTTCCACTACCGTAAATGAGGCATCTGGTAAAAGTAGTTGGTGCATGTGATAGCAGCAACCCTAGAGCGGCAGCAAACACGACAGAGTCAGGTGGATCTGTGCAGTATCAGCAATCCTATCGGATGACTATCTGGTGAGCGTGTTACTTTTTACTTTGATTCGGGAGCTGAATATAGTGACCTTGACGAGACAAGACAATTAACTTCTAGGAATAGAAAAGAAATGCGCGTTATGCATTGAGTTACTATACTACGTCAATGGCGTTATGACAAGCAACGTTTTGATAAATCTAAGGCAAACGTTAGTAAGTTTTTTTGTTGATAAATTTGTTGTTGTTGAAAATTCAGACGAAACTTGATGTTAAAGTACAGAGGACCGTTCCAAATTGATGATATCATCTTTGAAGGGGAAAAGTCTATAAGTTGTCCTTAAGTCCCTAGTTATTAAGCGCACTCACAAGTACGTACGCTTATGTCCTGTAAGAAAGATACCAAAGAGTAAAGTACCGATTGACGTTGTAGATGATGTTGTTGAGAATAATGTTGAAGTTTAATTTGAAAGATTAAGCACAGGTTTTCGGTTCACTGATCGGAGACTGTACCAGAGGTTACTTTGTAGCCGTAGCTCGTAGAAATCGGTATCGACTCCTTGTGAGTAGTCCGTGGGTAAGCGGAATGCAGTAACTCTGGGTAGTACAGTCGGGTCTAGCCTTGTAGCGAAGACCGTAGAGTCTGTGTATGGCTCGGCTTTCCTTAGGGAAGAGCAGTGTGTTGTCCGTGTGTGGCAAATTGATCATGAACGAAACACCTGGGGTTTGATTGGTTAATACAAACTTGGTCTATGTTGTTGACATTGTAAATAAAGACTTTCAATGGTACTTTCTCTCAATGGTTACTTGAGCTTTGTAATCTTTTTTTTTTGCTTTGTTTGTTAAAATAAAATGTAAGGTGATTTTTACCTGGAAACGTACTGTTGTCGATAAAGTTGCTTTACCTATCTAGTTTTTAAAAAAGATAGTGAGCTACGTTAGAGAGGCTTTAGTTAGAACTAAATCTAAGACAGGATTGGCCGAACGCAATCTGTGCTGTGGTTTTGATTGTTTTAGGTGCATAATGAACACACGAGGACGTGTGTCTTCGCAGAATGGCCGTGTCGCATCCGGTCATGAATATCGTGTTGAAAACGAAACGCAAGCGCCATCTACCCTGCGCTTTGACAGAGTCGAGCTGTTATAACTCAACGAAGGGATCGGCGCCAGACAGTCGCTTTACAGTCGCTGCCCGATCGCCACTGAGTGAAGACGTCTCGGAACTGTCCACGTTTCGTTGTTAACTTAGCGTCTGTGCAAAGTCTGTGTCAGTCTAGTATCAGTGTACAGTGTTGTGTTAGCCCTAAGAAAATAATTGTGAAGTCGGATTAAATATGGTGTGTCGAATTGTACCAACTTTCTTATTTCACGAATACCCGCACATCGCCCACAGACCGCAAAATATCGGACGAAAAATCCATCACCTGGCGACAAGTAAGATTTATCACCGTATTAGCATTTTGTGTTTGTACCTTATTATGCTGGGCCTTACTACTTCGAGCCAAAAGTCGGTTGAACTTCTTCTCATGTCGCTCGACACAACACTCATAGGTACGTTGCGCTTGATAGTAAGTAACTCGGTCACACAAATCAAAATCACTGAATGACAACACTACACTACACTCCATATGAACATTATATAGGTCACTTTGCACTTTGTTTAGATAGTTATTGTCATTTCTAATAAGCTGCTTCAGGAGGCGGACACTCGCGTTTCTTAGAATTTTTCCGGAATGTTCGATATCACTACGCGGTTTCAGTCGACAACACGTAGGTATTAAGTCCCAATCACGACACTTAGTTAAAAATGCCAGTGATGTAATAAGATGTGCACTTTTGTTCCGTAAAGATTCTAGATGGTGAACTTTCTTTACTATTTCCGGCCCGTACCGGTTAGCAATTGTCTTTTTTAAACTTTCGCGATCAGAACACATTATAAAACATATGCAAACGGGTATTTATCACGAATTTTACCTTTAATATTCGCCCGACGTTTCGACCGGATTGCACCAGCCGTGGTCGCGGGAAGACTGAAGTATTGGAGGTACCGCCACAGCAAAGCGAAAGCGTTTATTCAACTACCCTCACTTGATCTTCATAAATGTCAATTAGGGCCGGTTCACACTAGGACAACACACTACACTAACAGTGTCCACATACTGAGTTGATCTCACATGACGAGTACACTTTGCAATCACTGGATTCCACGAGGAAGAGAGTTTGAAGCCGTCTTCACGATTAAAATTAGGATACTTCTTAATCTCAATCGCTTCCCGAACCATTCTCTTGTAATGGCATCCAGGATGGCATCCAGATAGCAGACGCAAACTCAAACACAGTGATGTAACTAGACAGCCAGCGTTCATGCCTTATGTGAAGGGGGTTACGGACAAAATTGGGAACCTTTTCAAGAAGTTTTCAATAAAGTCGATTTATACTCCTTTTAACAAAGTGGCTAAGCGTCTGCGTACACCGAAGGATGTGGTACCTTTCCAAGTTCCTGGTGTTTATAAAATCGATTGCAGCTGCGGCCGTTCCTATATAGGCCAAACGAAGCGTACAGTCGCTGAACGTGTCAAGGAACATATAGCAGCGGTCAAAAATCGGCAAATAAACAAGTCTGCTATAGCGGAGCATATAGTAGACTCAGGACCCAATCACTGGATGGAATTGCACAATCCAAAAATCCTTGCCAACGAGAAGCATTATTACAAGAGAATGGTTCGGGAAGCGATTGAGATTAAGAAGTATCCTAATTTTAATCGTGAAGACGGCTTCAAACTCTCTTCCTCGTGGAATCCAGTGATTGCAAAGTGTACTCGTCATGTGAGATCAACTCAGTATGTGGACACTGTTAGTGTAGTGTGTTGTCCTAGTGTGAACCGGCCCTAATTGACATTTATGAAGATCAAGTGAGGGTAGTTGAATAAACGCTTTCGCTTTGCTGTGGCGGTACCTCCAATACTTCAGTCTTCCCGCGACCACGGCTGGTGCAATCCGGTCGAAACGTCGGGCGAATATTAAAGGTAAAATTCGTGATAAATACCCGTTTGCATATGTTTTATAATGTGTTCTGATCGCGAAAGTTTAAAAAAGACAATTGTTAATAATAGTACCTGTACGAGGAGTACAAATAAGAAGAAGTTTCGTATAATTATTTCGAGTTTAATTATACTTATTACATTATAAATTACATAAAATGGACCAGTGCGTGTGCGTCGTTACGTGACGCGATCAAAAGAGAGCGAACGGGGCGGGGTGACGCGGTGACGTCACAGCCGCCTAGCCGGCCATAGACTATGTCTAATATCTATGGTATAGAGTAGAGACTGAACGGGGCGCGAACATCTTCCCGGGCGTTGAAAGGCTATAGGCCTTTCAAGACTCTTCTGTCATAGGCAGCAAGCACAGGCGATTGAGGGCCCGGCGCACGGGACCTTTTGATGTAGCGACATCGGCGACCCGGGGTAGGTTGTCCGATCCGTAGAAGAGCTTAGTAACTCTCCCTAGGCTCCAGCACAGCGGCGGGGTCGCGGCGTCCTTGATGAGGACTAGGTCATTCAGTTTGAGCGGCGCGGTCTGGGCTCGCCACTTCGTTCGTTGTTGCACCTCTGCAACATATTCTTTGGTCCATCGCTGCCAGAAATGTTGCCTCACACGCTCTAGGAGTTGGTAGCGGTTGATGCGGTTGGTGTTTGCTTCTAGCAGTGAAGAGGTCGGCAGAGCTGTGAGTGGCCTGCCGATCAAAAAGTGACCCGGAGTAAGTGGGGAAAAATCATTAGGCGAGGTGCTCAAGGGACACAGGGGACGGCTATTAAGGATTGCTTCTATTTGGGTAAATAGGGAAGTTAGTTCCTCAAAGGTAAGATGAGTATTGTTCAGAACTTTCGAGAGCAATCCCTTAGCTGACTTGACTCCCGCTTCCCATAGACCGCCAAAGTGAGGAGCGTATGCTGGCGAGAAGCGGAATTCAACACCCTGATTAGTTGCGAACTCAGTTATAAAGTTGTTATTTAATTTAAAGAATTGTTTAATGTCTTTAGCTGCTGCGACAAAATTTCTACCATTATCGCAGTAAATGATTTTAGGTAGGCCTCGGCGGCCGATGAACCTCTTAAGGGTTAGTATGAATGCCTCTTTAGTGAGGTCACTTACTATTTCTAGATGTATACATTTATAGCGAAAACATACGAATACACACAAATAGCATTTTGTTATTTTACATCCTCGTCCCTTGCGATCTGTGATCAAGAACGGACCGGCGAAGTCTGTGCCTACAGTATGGAAGGGATAGTCCGGCTCGACGCGCTCGGCGGGCAGGTTGCCCATTATTTGAGTCATCGCCTTTCCTCTGAAACGACGACAAATGAAGCATTGGCGATATACACGCCTAGCCAAGTTACGGCCTCCTATAGGCCAATAACGTTCTCTAATAGACGCAAGCACAGTTTGGGGACCGGAGTGAAAGAGACGATGATGTTCATGCTGAAATAATAATTTTGTTAGGTGATTGTCGGACTTTAGAACGATAGGATGTCTTTTGTCATATGAATAAAAGGAAGAGTCTATCCGACCTCCCACTCTCAGTACACCATTAGGGTCTAGGAATGGGTTTAGAGAGGTGAGAGAGACTTGGGATTTAAAAGGTTTGTTGTTTGACAGAAGTGCTATTTCATTTTCAAAGGATTCACTCTGAGACATTTTTATCAAATGGGTCATAGATTGGTTTCTTTCGTCCGTAGATAGGGGACCTAAATGTTTGTCGGTAGGGTTTCTAATGTTATTTATAAATCTTAGTATGTAGGCTACAACCCTTTGCATGAATAGTAGGTTAGAGTAGTTATCGATTTTAATAAGTTTGGTTATGCACTGCGGTGCACCCTCCCCGACAAAGGCGGGAAGTGCTTTCATTTCGGGTAAGTCGACTGAGAGCGATGACGGCTCTGTAGGCCAGTGCGACTCCGGTTGTGAAAGGAAGTTAGGGCCGTGCCACCACAGAGAGGAATGAGCGTGGTTAGGATCCACACCCCTGGAGACAAGATCGGCAGGATTTTGCTCAGTAGGTACATGACGCCAACTTGTAGGGTCAGTCAAATCTGTGATAGCGGCTATTCTATTGGCCACGAATGTCTTTGTTTTGTTAGGGGCCCTAAGCCAACCTAAAACGACGGTAGAGTCTGTCCAATATACTTGGCGGGAGATAGGACATCGTAAAGCTTGAGTGACGGTGTTATTTAGTTGGGCACCTAATAACGCGGCGCAAAGTTCCAAGCGCGGGATAGTAGTGGATTTTATTGGAGCCACCCGCGACTTGGCACAGACTAACGATACCTTAACGTTCCCTTCGGCGTCGAGAGACCTTAGGTAAACGCATGAACCGTACGCTCGCATCGAGGCGTCACTGAAGACATGCAATTCAATGACGGCTGCTTCATTTATTAACGCGAATCTAGGAATTTTTATCAAAGAAAGTTCAGAAAGATCATCTGTAAATTTAAGCCATGACTTTTCTATGTGCTCGGGTATCGGTGCTTCATCCCAGTCCAGCTTAAGTCTGAATAGCTCTTGAATGAGAATTTTAGGTTTGATTGTGCACAAGCACAGAAGGCCAAGTGGGTCGAAGATCTTGAACGTCGATGCAAGTATTGATCGCTTAGTCAAGACCTTGGGCGAAGAATATTGAATGGGGAATTGGAACTCATCTGATGCTGGGTTCCAGCCTACACCTAAGGTGCTAGTGGCATTGCTGATCATTAGGTCCTGTCACGGTCGCCACTTTTGTACGAGGAGTACAAATAAGAAGAAGTTTCGTATAATTATTTCGAGTTTAATTATACTTATTACATTATAAATTACATAAAATGGACCAGTGCGTGTGCGTCGTTACGTGACGCGATCAAAAGAGAGCGAACGGGGCGGGGTGACGCGGTGACGTCACAGCCGCCTAGCCGGCCATAGACTATGTCTAATATCTATGGTATAGAGTAGAGACTGAACGGGGCGCGAACAGTACCTTTAGTCCAATTAAATTTGCTTTTGTTTACAAATTGCTTAAACCACACTGTGTCTCCAATCACAAAATCATTTTGTATTCTACCGCCATAGTTCTTAACCTGTGAGCACTGTTTACGATCGATTACAGCTGATAATTCCGATGACGAGGAAAGATCAATGACCTTTTTAGAAAATAAATCCAAACGTGAGCGAAGATTTCGGCCAAATACTAGTTGAGCCGGTGTGGTCCCAGTAGTACTGTTGACTGAATTTCGGTAATCGAAAAGGTACTTCGATAAACGATTTTGAAAATCATCCTTTTTATCCGAAATTAAAATCGACTTAATGCCTTTTTTAATGATTTTTACAAATGATTCCGCTTGACCATTACTCATAGCATGATACACAGGCGAAAATACATGCGATATATCATTCAACTTACAATATTTTGCAAATTCTTCGGAAGTAAACGAAGTTCCGTTATCAGTCACTATTACTTTCGGAATGCCGAATCGTGACACAAACTCACTAAGCTTCGCTAAAACTGCCTTTGTAGTAATATTATTATTCATGACAAAACACTCCACCCACTTAGAATACGCATCCACTATTACTAAAAACATTTTATTACACATGGGACCTAAAAAATCTAGATGAATCCTATGGAATGCATGCGGAGGGTGTGGCTAAGGCGCGAGCGGCGCGCGAGGCGGTGACGGCCGTAACTGAGCACAAATGTTACAAGCTCCTACTAATTTTTCTAAAGCTGCATCTATACCTGGAAACCATAAACGAGCCCTAGCTTCAGCCTTCATTTTCACTATTCCAAAATGCGAGCTATGCAATTCATTAAGGATTTTTGTGCGTAGTTTTACCGGGATAATAACTTTATGACCTCGTAACAAAATATCATTTTCTAATGAAATCTGTAACCTACATAGAAAAAATGGTTTAAGCAAGTCATCCGATACTTTACGGGGCCAACCATTCTGAACATATTTACTAACGAGCTGGAGTAGTGGGTCTTTTGCAGTCTCAATTTGTAAATCTTTCTCAGTAACTGGTAAACAACCATCAATAGCGAAATGTACGTATGCTGCTATATCCCTCTCACTCTCACCTGACGTATTAGACGAGTTGGTGGCGGCGCTGTCCGCTCGGCTATTGTACGGCGGGAGTGCGCGCGATAAGAAATCAGCTGTGTTCGCTGCGCTGCTAATGAACTCGATTTCATAATTATATGCACTCAGAAATATTGCATACCGCTGCAGACGATTTGCCGAAACTTCTGGTATTCCACGATTTTTACCAAATATTATCGTTAATGGTTTATGATCTGTACGTAAGCTGAATGGTTCTGACCTGCCATAAAGATATTGATGGTATTTTCTCACGCCGAATATAATCGCTGTAGCCTCTTTTTGTATTTGTGAATATTTTTTTTCTGCTACAGATAACGAGCGAGACGCATACGAAATCGGTTGTTCTAAACCATTTTTGCCTATTTGTGATAAAATGGCGCCTAAACCGACCGGAGAAGCATCAACTGTTAAAATTATTTTAGCATTATTATCAAAGTGTGCTAAAACCATATCAGAAGACAAAATCTCTTTTATTTGAGTAAAAGCAATGCATTGTTCACGACCCCAGTGCCATTTTACACCTTTTTTAAGCAATTCGTGCAATGGACTCAAAATAGAAGACGCGCTAGGAGTAAAATTTCTATAATAATTTATTAGTCCTAAAAATGATTGCAATTCATTTACATTTTTCGGTACAGCCGCTTTTAAAATTGCATCTACTTTTAAAGGATTTTTCCTTATACCATTTTTATCAATGATGTACCCTAAATAAGATATTTCATTCTGAAAGAAAACGCACTTATCCTTTCTTAAGGTTAAACCAGCTTCCTGCAAGCACTCTAAAACTTTTTTGAGCCGATTCAAATGCTCAATTCTATTTGAACCAGTAATGCATACGTCGTCCTGAAAAACTAAAACCCCCTCCATACTACCTACAATTGATTCAATCACTCTTTGGAAAATTGATGCAGCACTAGATAAGCCAAAAATTAATCGAGTGTAATTAAATAATCCCCGTGGTGTATTGATACAAGTGATATTTTGTGAACTTTCGTGAATTTTTAGCTGATTGTAAGCCATTGACAAATCTAATTTACTAAATTCTTTTCCGCCATGAAGTTTAGTAAACAGTTCTTGTGCAGTCGGAAGAGGATATTTTTCGACAAGTAACTGTTTGTTTATTGATACTGAGTAATCAGCGCAAATGCGAACACAGCCATCTTTCTTTAAAACAGGCACAATCGGTGACGCATACTCGGAATAAGTAACCGGTTTTAAAATACCTAAGCCTACCAATCTGTCTAACTCGTCGTTAACCTTATTTCGCAATGCAAATGGAACAGGACGAGACTTGAAAAAAACAGGTTTTGCATATCTGATTTAAGTGGCAAATTTATTTCAAATTTACTGAAGCAACCTAATTCGTCTGAAAACACCTTAGGATAAGTTTTTGTTAAGTCTTGTAAAACATAATCAG
Organism: Xanthorhoe designata; assembly: GCA_963582015.1. Classification (NCBI taxonomy): domain Eukaryota; kingdom Metazoa; phylum Arthropoda; class Insecta; order Lepidoptera; family Geometridae; genus Xanthorhoe; species Xanthorhoe designata. The sequence continues at coordinate 13,659,973 of OY757032.1, forward strand.
TATCAGTAATATTATTACAGTAATCTATAGAAGACACGAGCCGTAATTCGAATGCACGCATAAAATCTCGACCTAGAAGAGGAGGGCCGCCTTTACGAATTACATAAACGGGCAACTTTAACGAACGTCCTAAGTAAGTGATGTTTAACGTCATACATCCTGTTACTACCATTTTAGTACTTGTATAAGTTAATAATTTTTTAGTGGGTGGTGACAACGGAACGTCCGAAAACATACTTATGTAAAGACTTTCAGAAATTACAGAAACGGGAGAACCACTATCTATTTCGCACTTTATTTTTCGACCCTCTAAGCTCACTGTTTCAGTTAAAGGCACTTCATTCACACAGTTAATATTTAAAAGTAACTCACCATCATCTTCCTCGTCATCGGCATTACCTTGCTCAACGTAATTTACTTTATTACTCGAACACATTTTTCGCAGATGACCTTTACGGTTACATAACTTGCACGTATAGTTAGAAAAACGACACTGAGACGATTTGTGATTACGGTAGCCACAAACTGAACACTTTTCACTGTTTTGAGGTGATCCCTTAGTGTTCCCTCGTTGATCGATCTTGAACACGGCACCGACATCCTGATTAACGTCGGCGACCCCCGATACCGACACGGCGGCGCCAGCGCGTGCGCTTCGCACTCTCTCAGCTAAATCCACAGCTTTGCTCAACGTCAAGTCCTTGATCTCTTTAGCGAAGAGTTTATCGCGTTCATGCCCTGGTAACATCCCCATGACAAACTTGTCAAGAAGGTAATTGTTGGCAACATTGAAAGAATGAAGGACGGGGCCGAGCCATCATGAAAGAAGTTGACATCTGACGTTTTGGGGAGATGTCAGAAGGAAAAAAATGAAGACGAAGGGAAGGGATGTATATGGCGTTGGAAGTAAAATAAAGTTTTAAAAGTGTTAATAGATGTTTTGTTTCAGCGTAAGAGTCAATAATCATTTAGTAGATAATATCAGAAGTGAGAATGGAACCTTGCAGCCATGTAGAAACGCTGGAGTAAGCTCAATAAACGCTCCAAACGAAAACGAGTACCTACTGGAGCACTCGTGTAGGTACACCGAGAACTACGGAGAAGGTATCACAAATTACTGAAAACCCCAATTGTAAGTACAAATATGTAGTAGGTACCTAATCTTACGTTGAACGAAACTAAGGTACTACTTTTCGAAATCGACTCTGAAAAGTTTTATACGATGTTACGCCAAAACCTTTGCTTGGCATGACAAAATGATCTGGTATCAAGATCTAAACTAAACCTACTAAATGGTTCGGCGAAAATGAGGTGTGTGGCTAACTATAATTTCATGTTGTGGAGTAGCTTACATTGGCTCTTGTTGAAGTCAAAAAAAAAAAAAAAAAGAGGAAACAATACTACAATATGCCTACCTACACTTTCCTAATCCAAAACAATTTATTTGTAAGTAAGTAATAAATAAGAGGTTTAGAACAATTTTGTACAAAAGGTATTAGTTCGTTCGTTTGTTTGTGTGAGTGGGTGACCAATTTTGGTGATGGAGGCGGCCTAAAGGCCTCCGTCATGGCTTGACGACTTAGAGAGCCGGGATCGGCAATGGGACGTGCCCTCTGAAGCACGGAGGAGCTCAGCTGATAATGTCACTTGAGGTCGCCCATCCAAGTTTTGACTGCTCAGAATGTTGTTTGGCTTCGGCGGTCTATCAAGAGGGTCTTGGCAAGCTTTGCCATGAGCTCTCCATAAAAGCTTCACAAAGAGTATTTATGATACAGGTATCATTGTTCATTAAAATTAGAGTCAGCTGTGAAATTAATATTAGTATAAAAGGGAAAACATTCTTAAAATTTTGAGTCTGAATGGGGAAGAGGAGCTACTCAAGATTGTTGTTTTCTCTTGCCTTCTCTAATCTTTATGTACAGGGTAAAGAGTACAGGGTAGCGCCTGAACATTGTATTTATGTTGTAAAAAAATAAATATTATGTCCTAAGTAAGTATTTCAAAGCTTAAATCAAATCAAATCATTTATGTGTTTTTCTGGGAAACATACAGTAAAATAAGTATAAATATAGAATAATGAATGTAAAATACCTAAATAATTTATGCTACTAAATTTGTCCTATAAAATACCACTTGACTGCAATGATTTTGAAAACAAAATTGAAAATATGAAAGATATAAATAAATATAGATAATAATGAAAGATAACAGTAAGTTTAAGTTGGTAAGTCCCTTTTATTAATAAACAAAGATTAGCAAAGGACTGAAGATGCTCCGTGGTTTGGGTCTGAGTTGTATGAAATCGGTATAATAAATCAGGATTGACAAGGGTGTTAGATGATCCTGCTCTGGTAAATACTGTTGAATTCAATAAAATGTTGAAAATAATGTTGGACTAAAAGTCTTAAAATTAAACTTAAAATTATTCACAATATTTTTGTATATTTAACACGTTCACTGCGTTACGGGGTATTTTCAACCCCGTACGTTCCTTTCATTCGGTGCGGAGCAGAAAATATAGTGTCTACCCTCTGGTGCGGAAGCTATATCTCTGCCGTTTACTGCCGCATGACAGAGATGATTATATATTTGTGATCGTTTTTTACTATGCTTTCAGAATATATTTTAAAAACATACGGGGCTTAATGAACCCCGTAACGACCAGAAAGCAAAAATTACCTTTAAGTGCGATACGGGGTCCAAAAACCCCGTATTCTTTTTGCATATATCGTACGTGTTTTTGAGCTCATTTACATGAGTGATGTGAATAGCACACAACGTATCGATAAATAAAGAAAATGAAGCGTTCGCGACGTATGTTGGCAATGTCACTTAAAAATGAAGTCGAAACTCCCTTATCACCTAGATCATCTCGCCGTCAGTCGGCATCCTCACCATTGTTGCGAAAGGTTTTTAAGCGGAACCTGGATACTTACAGTGTTGTTACCAGCCCCAATTCTGGTAAAACTTATCAAGAGTTACGTAATGTTGACAATGAACAAAACACTGAACAAATTAGTGAAAATAATAATGAACCTAGTGGTTCAAAGTCACGAAAAAAACAACCTAAAATCACAATTTTGGAAGATGTTGTCGTAAAACAAGCAGACAATAATTTTGACACCACTGAATTTCCATCGTGTTCGGATAATACTTTTGTGAAGCCGTTGGACATAAGTACAAAATATAATTGCGGATCCTCAAGTGATGCATCTGAAAGTGATCAACAGATGAACGATGTTTTTGTGACACCAAAAAAACGAAAACGCGATCTGGATAGGGTTGTCTCCTCACCAAAGTCAGATGATACTTTGTACAAGCCGTTGGACATGAGTTTAAGCAATTGTGGGTCGCTAAGTGATATTTCTTTAAGTAATATGCTTATTCTTGATCAATCTCTAAATGAAGAACAGTTAAATGATCTTTTGTTGGCACCAAATCAAGGAAAGCATCCAAAAAATTCAGAAGAGCGGACTCTTAGTGTATCATCAAAAACGGAAGAAGAGCCGAGACTGAGTGTAACATCAAGAACGGAAATTGAACTTCCCAAAGAAGAATGTGATACCCGAATTACTGAGGAATTAAGTAATACTGCTACTGATCTAGATTCTTCTGACGAAAATTATAGTCCTTCTTCAGAAAATGAGACGACGACCTCATCAAATGACGTTTCTGATGCGGACTCTATAGCATTTAATGAGATGAATGTCGATGATCTGATTGAAATTGTGCCGGATAGAATAAATAATGCATCAGCCAGTGATAATTCTGACGAATGGATTGATATAGATGATAGTGTGCCAAATATTGAAGAACTTCAGCAAGATTGTAAAATAGCCATACCTGAAAACACTACTACTCCTCTAGACTTTTACAAGCTATTTCTAACTGATGAGATCGTGAACAAAATGGTTCTGGAAACAAATAACTATGCTACAAGGATGTTAAATGATACAAATTTGAAAGTAAAATCTCGCCTAAAAGCCTGGATTCCAACTAATAGAGAAGAAATGCATGCTTTTTTTGGCGTCTTATTGATCATGGGATTAGTCAAACTTCCTAACGTCAACGACTACTGGTCTAAGAAAACAATGTACAGAAACGAACTCATAGCTTCAACAATGCAAAGAGATCGATTTCTTTTACTCCTGAGATGTTGGCATTTCAGTCAAAATAATAATGATGGAACAGACAAGCTACACAAAATTCGAGAATTATACGAATTAATAATTGGGCAGTTCAAAAAAATCCTAACACCTGGACAAGTGTTAGTGATCGACGAATCTATGATTCCCTGGCGTGGTCGACTCAAATTTAGGCAATATATTAAAAATAAAAGCCATAAATATGGCGTAAAGCTGTACAAGTTGTGTACGCCTGAGGGTTACACTTACAATGTTAATATTTACACAGGAAAAGGTGATAATGGACGTGAACTTAATCATGGAAAAAAAACTGTTGAAAGACTTATTAATGGATTAGAAAACAAAGGACGAATCTTGATCACAGATAACTTTTATAATTCAGTGGACCTCGCAGAAGAACTGATTAAGAAAAAAACGTGTATTTGTGGTACTTTGAGATCGAATAGGAAGAGGTTACCAAAATATATTATAAGTAAAAAGCTCAAGAAGGGAGAAGTAATTGGAAAAATGAATCGAAATGGAGTCCGAGTAATTAAATGGATGGATAAACGTCCTGTGCTGATGATAAGTACATGTAAAAATCACTCTGCTGAGCTAAAGACAATAAGGAAAGTCAAAAATGGAAGATCGCAAGAAATAAAAAAACCTGAATGTGTATTTGAATATAATAAAAACAAGAAAGGTATAGACTACAGCGACCAGATGTCTTCCTATTATACATCTCTGAAAAGAGGTCTGAAATGGTTCCGTAAGGTTATCATGGAGCTACTATTTGGGACAGCGTTGATCAATGCCTGGATTGTGCTTAATATAACAAAAGGTACTAAAATGTCAAAGAAAAATTTTGTGGAGTCCATCATTGAAGCTTTTACCAGAAAAAATAACCCTAATACTAATCCGGAGACACCGACAGAAAAAAAACATAAAATTGAAGTTAGTGACAAGAAAAAAAAATGTACCAGTTGCTACGAAAAGTTACGAGAGAGTATGAGCAGTCGACTTGCAGACAATAAAGTAAAAAAAGTCAAGACATTTTGTAGAATGTGTAACAAAGCATATTGTTTAAAGTGTTACAATTTAAAACATTGAATGCAAAGCGTCTAAATAATTATGTCGTATAATATTGTGCTTAAAACATTTGTGCCATACAATATAATGTTCACATGTTAAGTATCACAATTATTATATAGTAAGTTAGTAAACTAATTAATAATGTTGAATATTTCTAATTGTTGTTTTTAAATGTTTTTATAATTGCTATTTCTTATCTAGTTCCTACGTGTTTTCTATTCATAAACTTTTTACAGCTTTAGCTTTAAAGTGGTTTTATGTGTCAAACTAGCGCCACCCATTTTATCCTATTGTGTTAATTAAACAAAGGAATTAAAAAAAATGCATGGTTTTGTTTGTGATACTAAAAGCTTTTTTTTTAATAACTCTGTTATAGTTTTATTTTGTATAGTTAGGAAAGAGTAACTAAGTTGCACTTGGTGCCCGCCAAACTCTATTTTCGCTCCTGAACTATACAAAATAAAACTGTTACAGAAGTAGCTATAAAATAAAACTTATGGTATGCATCACATACGGTACAATTTTTTTTATTATTTTGTGCAATGTTATGATAAAATACGTAATGGCGCTAGTTTAACGCATACAACCACCTTAATACGATAGCTTGTTATTTGTTGCTATTTTTCTTAAATAAATACTTATTTTCAATAAAATTATCGTTTCCATTAATTCCCATCACTATTTTCACACACAATTTCATCGATAAAAAATAGTAATGTGCGTCACGGGGCATAATAAACCCCGTATTTTATCATTTTCAGTGCATTACGGGGTCAAAAACACCCCGTACATTTATTTTCTTTATAATTTCATCAGTTTTAGCTGTATCTATATGCGAAAAGACTATAACACAGCACATTTAGTAATCTTTCAATTAAAAAAATAATACTTATAAAAAAGTTGAATTTCAGAATTTTATAGGTATTTTAAGCAACTAAGGTGTACGGGGCAATTTAAACCCCGTAACGCACAATGGAGTTGCTCATTACGGGGCGCAATATATCCCGTAACGCACTTGAATACAAGTCAGAGTTTTTAGATCTCGCAGTGAACGTGTTAACTGGTCTGGGACTAGGGCCATATTATGGAGAGATTCTAATTAATAAGACCATTGCGTTTAAATTATAGACATTGATTTCTTTGTGATTGTGAAGTGACAGGAAGAAATGTCATTGATCATTGTAGGTAGCCTTGTGATGGAGGTTAAAGATGGCAATAAGGGTTAAAAACATGTATTTATTAAATGATAAATATTATAGTGATAAAGTAATGGTTGACAATATTAGTTAATATTTTGTTGAAGGATGGAAAATATTCCTTATGCATACAAGTTGCAGTTAATATCTAAATGCGAACATAGGTACATACCTAGTGTTAAATTATTGAGTTAATTTTTAATGACGAATACCTATATAGGTTTATTTTAGATATTAGTTGGATTTATTGTTTGATGGTTGTATTCATTGTCTCTATTGGAGATGTGAGTCTAAAAGTATTACAATTATAATATGTGGGTGCTTGGGATTTTGTCAAAAAGCGATGAATTCTTCTAATGCTAGATTTTACGAAAACAGGTTGTGCCAATCCTACCTAGCAAGGGATAAGGGAGATGAGTATGATGAGTTTTATTGATTTAGAAATATTCCTACGAAATTGTCCATCGTGAAAGCACGAGTGTAGATATCTCATGCCAGAACCAAGTAGTACCCAGAGGTACCACTAAGAGATCAGAAATAGAGATCGATAACAGAAGCAAATTGGTTGCCCTCTGTTTTGCGTGCTATATGGCCTACAATTACGAGATTCTAAACTGCAACGGATAAAACCATTTTAGAATCAGGAGTGGCCGATAAAATTATTATTAAAGATAGAACATTATACAGGTAGGTACCTAATTTTAGCTTGCGAGATGCCTATGAGCTGTTGGGTGGAACGGTCCACAGTAGAGCTAAGCGAGGTGGTCGGCGGGTAGTTAATACCTAACATACTTTTGGTGATTATAAAAAGACCTATAACAGTGGAAAAACAGAAGTATTGTGTTTTTCATCTCACTGGTGAAGTCAAGGTCAGCTTGTTTGCAGATTGGAATACAAATGTCGGGAGTTTTGGAAATCAAGACAACTTGCATAGTAGGTACCTATTGTAGGTGCGGGGGTAAATGCATACAGTGACAGTGAGGGCGGTCGGTTTGAATGACTCAAAATAACAAGTTATAAGTAGGTAGGTACTTGTTGGACACTAGAATGATGGTGTGAAAAATTATGATAATTTCAACAACAGGGTTCTCAAATTGCAATTAATTAAACGGTAAGGTTCTTTTAGGGTGAAAGCTATGAATAGTTTGGCTCCCTCTCGATTAGGGACATATTTTGGGATGGGTACCTAATAATGAATGACTTTCATTAAGTTTGTACTGTACATAGATGGGTGGGTGAGACCCCGTATTGTTCTGCATTGCCTAACAGTTTAGGCATGGTGGGTGTTTTCTGACCTAAAGTGAAATGACATTATAAAGAGTGTTTAAAAAAAAATAATAAAATTGTAGGAATGAGTCTAACAAAGTAATGTATACCTACTGTAAAAAGTGTGTCAGGTGATTGTTATGATGGCAAACTTTAAAATGCATATAATATAAACAATTAAGTAGGTCTTGGTAGATAAAGGTTTATTAAGTTATGTTTTTGCACCAGCCCGGTTAGTTAGCTCCAAGGGGGTGTGATGAGTTCAAACACAGTTGTAAAATGAAAAATAGGTAAAATATATAACATACAATGGCTATAAAAGTATAATAAAACAGTCTAGAAACGGTAAACCACTAAATAAATACCTACTCGTAAATTGGAGTCTGATAATTCAATTCAATTCATTTATTTCAGACAACAATTAAGTACATCCATATTAAAATAATAACAAAAATAAAATTTAAAAAATTTGCCACACATCAAAAAATACACCAGACAATCATAAACTACACAGACATGTTTTACAATCCTATAAAGTGCGCATGCACTTCACTATTGTGATTGATATACTCACAATCGAGCCTACATGCGAAAGTTTTTAAACTATCGCGACTTGAAAACATATTTATAAATATTAACGGGACTTAATCGCGTATTAATATCAATATTATTTATTTACCTCGACGTTTCGATGACATTACAATCACCGTGGTCACGAGTAGTCTACTCGTGACCACGGTGATTGTAATGTCATCGAAACGTCGAGGTAAATAAATAATATTGATATCAATACGCGATTAAGTCCCGTTAATATTTATAAATACATGCGAAAGCATTCAGTATGCTGTTGTCGCTGGCCCGGACCCTGCGCCCCAGGGATAAGGCTGATAAGGTGATTGATAAGGTGGTGGTAGTCGCCAAAGGACTGGAACGCATTTAAACGTCCGTGTTGGCAAGTTAAAAATATATATTTACCTGGTTATTCTTATAGAACTAGTGAATCTATTTTGGCTAAAACGGTTGTTAAATCTGTTAATATCTCTTTTCACTGCCATATGAGTGATCGAAAAAAAAAAAAAAAAGCTTTATTAAATTGACAAATAAAGGCCGCAGTCAACCATCTGAAATTTGCGAGTCTAGATAAAATGCTTTTAGATCAGGTCACAAATAAGTAGGTAATGTATAACCTACAAAGATATGGATCGGAAAAATACAAAGATATGAATCGGAAAAATAAATTAAAAAAGAAAACTAACTTGGTACGCTTAAGTGGGCACTGCCCTTTGAGTGCAAGTGGTTTCAGAGTAAAGAGAAATATTTATTTTTAGAAAAACGAACTTGGTACGCTTAAGTGTGGCAATGCCCTTTGAGTGCAAGTGGTTTGAAAAAAAAAAATATGGCTTGTTTAAAAAAGAAAAAAAATAAATAAATAAAAGAAGAAATGAACTTGGTACGCTTAAGTGGGCACTGCCCTTTGAGTGCAAGTCATTTCAAAGTAAAGAGAAATATTTATTTTTGGAAAACGAACTTGGTACGCTTAAGTGTGGCAATGCCCTTTGAGTGCAAGTGGTTTGAAAAAAAATAAATATGGAAAAAGATTTGTTCATAGAAAAACGAACTTGGTACGCTTAAGTGTGGCACTGCCCTTTGAGTGCAAGTGGTTTAAAAATGAACAAATCTGGGTTTAATAAAGTTTAGTAAAATTCGGATATATATTTTAAAACAAAAGCTAAGCTTTTGTTGGGATGAAACTGTCAAATTACCTAATTAGGTACCTAAGCTAATTGATGTTATTTACATTTCAGCATTTTATCTTAACTCGTGGGCTGCCTGGGGCAGGCAGCATGCAGAATGGCCGTGTTGGCAACATTGAAAGAATGAAGGACGGGGCCGAGCCATCATGAAAGAAGTTGACATCTGACGTTTTGGGGAGATGTCAGAAGGAAAAAAATGAAGACGAAGGGAAGGGATGTAGGTATATGGCGTTGGAAGTAAAATAAAGTTTTAAAAGTGTTAATAGATGTTTTGTTTCAGCGTAAGAGTCAATAATCATTTAGTAGATAATATAATCTTCTAGATTATTGAAGGCACAATAGGTAGCTAAGCCACGTAACCTCGCAGCCCACTGCGAGTGTGTCTCGCCATGTTGCTGCACAGCCGAATAAAACTTGTGCCTTTCCGCAAAACCACAGCGCTTTGTTAGGAAATGATCATCCAAAATCTTCACAATATCCTTGTAGTTTTTCGTATCGAGATCTTCAGGCAAAGCGAGATTGCATGCTAGTTGGAACGTGTTTTCTGTGAGTGCGCTCAACAATACCGCCTTCCTCTTTACTCCAGCTTTATCATTATCCTCGCCGATGCTGTTAGCGATGAACCATTGTTGGAGCCGTCCTTTGTATAGCTTCCAGTCCTGGGTGTGGTGATCAAAATTGGTAATAGCTCCCAAAGATGAATTCGCACCGAACATTTTTCTATCTTTTTTTTTTAATGTGGGTACTCTCGCCAATGTTGTATAGGAAGCCTACAGAGGTGTTTACGTAAAGACGGTATAATTCACACTGATTTATTAGAGAGAAAACCCAACCTTATATGTGACAAGGTCTACCCTACTTACATTGGTTTAGATATAGATAGATAGATAGATAGATAATGCTTTATTGTACAACAAAAGAAAGAAATAAACACAAACAAGGAAAAATTGCTAAAAAATACAAGTACAATTGGCGGCCTTATCGCTAAAAGCGATTTCTTCCAGGCAACCTGGGTATGGAAAGTAATGAGTAAAGCAGCATGAGTGATAGTGCAACAAAGCAACATTAAATTGTAAATAATATACCTACTTAAATAATTCAAATACATAAATACCTACCAAATTATAAATAAACTAATAAATACAAAATAAATAAATAAATAAATAAAATATGTAGCATAATAATGAAGAATAAATAATAATAGACTCATAACATAGAAATAGACACGTAAATTATGGAGAATCATTCAGATAAAAAAGTTTTAATTTATTTTTAAATGTGGTTATTGATGAAGACTGTCTGATATCTACTGGCAGCATGTTCCACAGTCGCACTGCTTGGACAGTAAAAGATTTTTCATAAAACGTGCTGCTATGTACAGGAGTTTTTAAAGCAAGATTTTCTGATGACCGTAATGAAAACTGGTTGGAGGCATGCAAGAATTCGAACCTTTCTTTGAGATAGTTAGGAGAGGAAGGGAAGAACAGGACAGTATAGAGCAAAGAAAGAATATGTGAGTTACGCCGAAGACGAATAGGAAGCCATTTAAGCTTGGACCTATATGGAGTAACGTGATCGTACTTACGAAGTCCAAAAATAAACCTAATGCAGAAGTTTTGGAGACGTTCCAGTTTATCAAGCTGCTCCTCAGTTAGGTCAAGGTAGCAAGTATCCGCATAATCCAACACTGGAAGGAGAAGCGTCTGCGCGAGTGAAATTTTGGTAGCAGTTGGTAAAAAGTTCCTCAACCTTCGCAATGATCCAGCTGAAGCAAAAAGTTTCTTGCAAGTGATTTGCAACTGAGCTCCCCAAGAAAGGTTACAATCGATAGTGATACCCAGACTTTTTACTGTCGCACTAAATGAGATGACAACACCATCAAATATAACCGGAGGAACTGTAGCCCAGTCCAATCCAGACAATAATCTAGAGCTGCCAATAATAATAGTTTGTGTTTTAGCTGGATTGATCTTTAACCCATGCGCTTTACTCCACTCAGCGATACGATTTAAATTCTCATTAGTGACATGTACAGCATCAGCTATACTGCTGAGGGGAGCTTGGCAGTAAATTTGAAGATCATCCGCGTATAAATGATAGGAACAAGTAAGATTACGAGATATAGAATTTATAAAAATAGCAAAAAGGAGGGGAGATAGCACGCCACCCTGAGGTACTCCAGCATACGTATTGCACCAAGAAGAGACCGCCTCTTCAAGATGAACGCGCTGCCGTCGATCATGGAGATAGCTGGAGAACCAATCAATCACCACCCCAGACAAGTTAAGACAGTGAAGGAAGGTTAGGAGAATATCAAAATTAACTGTATTAAAGGCGTTACTAAAATCTAGAAGGGTCAGAACTGTAAGCAGCCTGTCATCCATGCCCAGGCGTATGTCATCAGTGATTTTAACAAGAGCAGTGGTTGTACTGTGACCTTTACGGAATCCAAACTGCATTGGATTTAAAAGATTATTGTAAGAGAGGAATGAATTTAATTGATTGTGGACTAAGCGTTCTGAAACTTTTGACAAGAATGGGAGAATAGAAATAGGACGGTATTCGGAAAAAGATTTAGGATTCGATTTTTTAGGCAGCGGAATGATTTGAGCCTCTTTCCATATCAAAGGAAAGACACCACTTATTAAAGAATGGTTACTTCACTTCACTTCTTATATTTGGCTTTCGCACGGCTTGTGCCACGCATTTAGCCACTACCATGTGTTTAAATTTTTAGTTAGTATAGTCAAGGTCAAGTCAAAGTCATAGTCAGCGTCAGTAAAGATGTGGGTTCTTTACTGCAGCTTTTTACATGGACTTCTTGAGAGAACTCGAAATGCAATGATATACAGTTTTGTTTCATTTGCCTACATTTATGTACGTTCACGAACACTTAACAGTTAATAATCCACCATTATTACATATTAACATTCGCCAAAACACAAATTTCGGAAAATAAAACAAAAGAGACAACATGCCATCTTGAATTCCCGTCAAAAAGCCAAAGAATGGTTAAAAAGATGGCATAAAACTGGAAGAATGTGATCAAGGATAGGAACAATCATATTTCGGCTAATACCATCAAGCCCAACCGCATTTGAAGTGATGGAAAGGACACTCTTTTTAACATCAAAAGCGGTGACTTCGGAGAATGTAAATTGAGAATGGTCAGGGAATGGCATTGACGATAGGTGATTAATAGTTATTGCCTTTACAGCGTCGTTTAAAGGGGAATAAGAAGAGAAATGACGATTAAGAGAGTCCAGGTCAAGGCTATTGGGGATAACATCCAACCTAGATCTGCCAACTCCCAGAGATCTAAGAAAACGCCAGACCTTAGCAGGATCTTCCTCAGAAACAGCATCATGTATATGCTGACGTTGTGCATCTCTGCATGCTCTGTTGCATTTATTGCGAATTCTGGCGTATTTTATTTTATTATTATCTGTAGGTTTTACTCGATATTGGGTCTTGGCCATAGATTTTTTACGCATAAGAGACCTAATGTCGTCTGTAAGCCAAGGCGCCGGAAGGTGCTTTAATTTTATAGAACGGAAAGGAGCATGTTTGTCATAAAGTTGAATTATAATTGAGTTGAAAATCGCAGTTTTATCATCTATCGTGTCAGCATTTGCAACAGGCGACCAATCCACATTAAGCACATCATTTAGAAAATTTTCACTATTTATGCCAGCAAAATTACGCTGCATTATAACCTTGGGCTTGGCCTTTGGAGGGCGCAGTTTGTACGAGAGATATATAAGGTCATGATAGGAAAAAGAGTCAGCTGGAAACTGGCCGTGCTTAACCACAAGATTAGGAGAAGATACGATGATTAGGTCGAGAAGCGACGGCTCACAGTTAGGAAAATGGTGGGTTGCCCCAAGAGGGAGAATATGCAGGTTACAAGAATTAATAGCGTTTTCAAGTTGAGAGGAACGAAAATCTTTTTTTAAAAGGCAAGTATTGAAATCTCCCATTATAATCACTTGGTTATAAGAAGGAACAAGATCCTCCAAAAGTTTTTCAAAAGAGGAGAAGAAGTTAACACGAAGAGAGGGACAGTAATAAACACCGAGAAGAATTTTAGAATGGGATAGAGTTACCTCAATAAAAAGATGCTCACCAGCTGAAGGCGGCGGCGGCTGTGCAGACATGCTAAGAATAGAGAAGGGAAGATGAGTACGGAGATATATAGCTACACCACCACAACCAAGACCGGTGCGGTCGTTGCGAATAAGGCGAAAACCTGGTAAATGAAAGGAGGCTGAAGGGAGACAAGGTTTAAGAAACGATTCAGAAATAAGAATTGCGTGAATGGACTTATGATCAAAAGTATCCAGCAAACTTGCGTAGTGAGCAGGGACACTTTGAGCATTAATGTGAACTACATTGAAGTTACGTGGTACATCAGAAAACTGAGTCACAAGATTTGCAGAAAGGGATGGTATACTAGCAAAACTGTCATCACTATTATCAGAGCCACTAGAACAAATAGATTGAAAGTCATCACTTTCATCAGAACTACTAAATACATTACGTAGCATAGTTTAATATAAATATCTTTATAATAGGTACTACTTAAATAAATATTTGTATAAATAAAATATACTTATAATTGACTACTTAATTTAATTTACTTATATATTAAATATATATAGGTACCTACACCAATATAAATCTAAATTCAATTATGTATTTAAAACTTATAAAACGTCAGTAACGTTTAATCAAATCGTCACTTCCTCATTACCTTCACCAACTGGATGTGCATAAAAAATAGTAATTTTTAACGCAAAAATGGAAACAATACCATTTGAAACAATATAAAATTCAAAATTAAAATCTAAAAACATTTTTATAAATAAAAAAACTTATAATAAGTAACCAACATACAATTAAGGCGGTATTATCGATCGGTTACAAAAACAACGTAAAAAGGAACGCAATTTAATAAAAATTAAATATTTGACACTGACAGTGAAAATGACAGCTAACTAAACTGACATGACATGAGTGCAAATTGCTTGAGCAAAACTAAAAAAGTAACAACCGTACATTACTAAATAGAAAAGTGAAAAATACCAAATTAAGCTACCCGCTCCAAACAACTAAATTTACCCACCAATACTGGCTACTACTTTACTTTGCGTTATATAAAATGCACCTACAGGAACTCAGGGCACTCCATACTACTTTTTCGCTGCTCGCCTGGTCTTCGGAGCTGCAGAGGCTATAGAAGTCTCCTTGACGACTGTTGGAGGCTTCAATGTAGTCGATGACTTCAATTTGTCAAGTTCCTGTCGGCAGTTGATACGATGACGAACTCCATCAGATGATATAACATAAACGCACCCATCTTTTGTCCAACACTTGAAAACGCCAAATTGATGTCTTGCCGCCATGAAGGTTTCATGTCTAGACCTTGTGAGGAATTCCGACAGAGTGAAACCAGTGCTTTTAAGACTAGTTTTAGCAGACCAAACTTTGTTCTTCCAATCAGTGTCATGCAATTTAAATAAGATTGGCCTGGGACTGTCAGCAGAAACGACCCGCCCCATCCTATGGCAACGACTGATGGCAGCCTTAGAGAAATTACTAAGCTTCAATTTCTGATATATATATATATAGATTAGCATACATAACAGTAAGCAATCTGCTCTACTGTCGCATAAAGTTTGAACCACCTAGACCCAAACGCACAATCCCTCAATGTGCTAATTGCATGGCATATGGACACACCAAAGGCTATTGCCGCCGTAACCCAAAATGTATTAAATGTGCAGGAAACCATGCATCGTCTGTGTGCTCTCGCAAAAAAAGGTCAGAAGACGTCAAATGCGCCTTATGTGATGGAAATCATTCTGCGAACTACAAAGGCTGTACAGTATATAAAGAACTACATAAACAGAAATATCCTGTGCCTCGTTTCATGCCCACAGAAAGCTCAGCCAATAACGGGACTCAGACTCAGAGCAATACACCTCCTAAAAGTGACTCAAAGACTAACAAAAACTATGCAGATGCAGTGCGACCCGGCAAACGAAATCAAAAATTTCAACGCCTGTAACCCAGAGACAACAGCCAAAAATATCTGACACACTCATACAATCTCAGAAAATCAACACTAAAACAAATAACCAACCACAGTCATCCAAACCGATTAACGAACCTCCGACGCGATCACCATTACCAATATATGCAGTGAAACTCAACAACCGAGAACCACAAGAACCAGAACCAAAAAGCCTAAGGCAGTCACAACCTCAACTAGCAACTGTTGCAGATCCCTCACCCCAAATCAACCAAATCAGGAACCAAGGCCAATCACACGAACCACATGAAACGGAAAGCCTATGCGAATCCCAATCTCAACAAGGAACTATTACTTTAGACACGGCATCTCAAAGAAACCAAAGTGAATACCGGGAACTCATCGACATGTTCAAGCAAATGATGGCTCAAATGACTACCATGACTAACTTGCTCATAAATCTCATGTCTGAAATTCGACCAGCTCCAATACATCACGGGATTAGCCAGGATTTTATCCAGGGGAGAGGCAGGAGGCCCACCATGCCACACCGCGGCTACCCCCGTGCAAACCACTAAAGTTTGCTATGTGGAACGCAAATGGGCTATCAAACCACGCCCTTGAAGTAAAGTCTTTCTTGTACTTACACAGCATTGACTTTATGCTAGTATCTGAAACTCACTTCACCTCCAAAAGCCATCTTGACATCCCAAAATACAAAATTTATCATACAAACCACCCTGACGGCACGGGCCATGCAGGCTCAGCAATAATAGTTAAAGAAAACATTAAACACTACGTTAGCAATGCATACTGCAGCGATGAGATACAAGCCACAAGCATTATTATAGACAGCCTCAACGGACCAGTCACTATATCAGCGCTGTACATGCCACCCAAGCACAACCTAAAGAGCGAGGCCTACACAAACTTCTTCAGCACGTTAGGGCATAGATTCATTGCTGGCGGCGATTATAATGCAAAGCATATTGACTGGGGATCAAGAATTATTACTACTAAAGGGCGTGAATTGCTAAAAGCAGTAGAAAAATCAAACCTTATTGTCTCGTCAACTGGACAACTAACCTACTGGCCCACAGATCCCAAAAAGAAGCCAGACCTAGTGGATTTCTTTGTGACTAAGGGGCTGCCAGCCTCGTCGCTACACTGCTTCTCCAGCTATGACCTATCATCGGACCATACTGCTATTCTAGCAACTTTACAAAATGACAGCGTAAAAGTGAAAAGGCCGTGTAAATTACACACAAAGAAAACTGACTGGGAGCTATTCCGCGAAATTATTGAAGAGACACTAAATACAAACATGCGACTCAAATCAGAAGCTGATATTACTAGAGCAGTCGAAAAACTAAACAATGCATTACAATCTGCGGCCTGGAAAGCTACTCCTGTAGGTTTCTACAATCCAGATTCTATACCAATATACCCACAAGTTGTGACTGATGCCCTGCAGGAAAAAAAATTAGCAAGGAAAAAGTGGCAAAAAAGTAGACACTATTCGGATAAAAAACATTTTAACAAACTAGCCAAGAAACTCAAAAAGATGCTAGAGAACATTTCAAACTTAAAAACCGAAAACTTCTTGCGACGCAACGGCAGCTACTGATTATTCCTTATGGAGAACCACTAAGGCACTCAAATCTCCAATAACTTACCAAACTCCTCTGCGTAGAAGTGACGGTACTTGGGCTAGGAGTGACGCTGATAAAGCAACCTTGTTTGCGGAACATTTGTCAAATGTTTTCACCCCCAATCCAGATACTGGGTCGACAAAAATGACGGAAATAACAGATGGACTGTCAGAAACTTACCAGCTTTCGCTTCCTATTGCTAAGGTCACAAAATCTGAAGTCCGTCAAGCCATAAAGAACCTAAAACTAAATAAAGCCCCTGGTTACGACCTTATAACGGCTAAACTAATAAAAGAGCTACCAAACACAGGAATCACATTCATAACGCAGATTTTTAATGCAGCAATTAGGCGAGAATTTGTTCCACCTCAATGGAAAGTGGCAGAGATCATTCTCATACTCAAACCCGGGAAAGACCCCGAGCAAGTCACATCCTACCGCCCCTTAAGCCTACTACCAATGATGTCTAAATTATTAGAGGTACTTTTCGTGAAAAGGTTAAGAACAGAGATTGCCAAAACCGATCTCATCCCAACACATCAATTTGGTTTCCGCGCTGCTCATGGGACAATCGAACAAGTACACCGCTTGGTAACCAAAATAAATGATGGCTTCGAAAACAAAAAGTACAGCTCAGCAGCCTTTTTGGATATCTCTCAGGCTTTTGATCGTGTTTGGCACGAGGGCCTCTTATACAAAACTCTAAGAGCACTGCCATCCAGCCAGTTTTTATTCATAAAATCCTACCTTAATCAACGGCACTTCTATGTAAAACATGGTGAGGATAGAACAGGACTCCATGGTATACAAGCAGGTGTCCCTCAGGGCAGTGTCATGGGTCCAATTTTATACCTAATATACACGTCCGATCTACCAACTACGGATGAAGTTCTTGTGGGAACATTTGCGGATGACACAGCTCTTATCGCTACTCATACAGACCCTAAAACAGCATCGGATATTCTCCAAAAAAGTCTAGATAAAGTGTCAACTTGGCTAAGGGACTGGCGCATCAAGGCGAACGAAACAAAATCGGCACATGTAACTTTTACCATCAGACGTGACTCATGTTCCGCCGTAAAATTGAACGAAATACAAATCCCCCAAAGCGAAGATGTGAGATACCTTGGTATGTACCTTGATAGACGACTCACTTGGAGGAAGCATATCTTTACCAAACGAAAAGCCTAGGAAACTTTACTGGCTATTGGGAAGAAAATCCAAACTATCTATGGAGAATAAACTTCTAGTCTATAAATGTATTTTAAAACCGGTGTGGTCTTATGGCGCAGAATTGATACAGATGGATTTTATGAACCTTACAAAATTCTGAAAACATCTGATTAGTAAATTCAGTACCTTGATCTGTTAATAGTGAGCGGTAAGCCATGATGTGTGCTAAATGTTAATAAAGCCTGTATTACACTGAGCGCGGTGCCGTCCCTAAGTAGGTAGGCTTGACCATACTTTGAGAAAACGTCTATTAGAGTAACGTATTTCTTATTTTGGGCAGTGAAGCTGTCTATGTGTACTATCTCAAAGGGCCTTGTAGCTGGTGGCACTATATTGAGCTTGGGCTTAATAGGATGTCTATCGTACTTAGCTTGTCCGCAAATGGTACAAGGTAGTCATTTATGAATTTGGTCACGTGATCTTTCATTCGCGGCCAGTAGTAACGGACTGATAGGGCTAGGTAGCATTCGTTAATGCCGCGATGGTTAGTTTTACCTTCGTGGTAATTACGAATGATCTCCTGCTGTCTGAGATATTCTTTGACATTTTCAAGTTCCTTTTTTGCTAGTACCAATTTCATACATAAGCTTTTGAATTTTTCCTGTAAAATTGGGATAATCTTATACATACCTAAAGGAGGGTTAATAAGCATACCTGTCTTAATTTTAGGGTTAACATACTCCTTTATAACATTAATAAAATCATGTTCCAAGTTAGATTCCGATAACTGTACGGAAGTACGTGTATGAGTGTCGAATGGATTGGTCGCTGACGCGCGCTTTTTGACGTCACCTACTATCGTCATAATAAGCTGTCGATTGAATTTATTTAAGGGCTCGTCAGTTAGAGGAGTTTCAAGGATAGGGTTCTCGTCAGAAGTATGTGCAGTCTCCGTTCTTAAGTCAGGGTCATTGGGAATAGATGGTGGTACTTCTGATGTATTACCGGCCATAGAGCTAGTCTCTTCGTTGCAGATCTCAACGCGAGAGAGAGCATCGGCGTTGGTATTTTTCTTACCAGGCTTATGTTCGGTAGTGAAGTCATACTCACTTAATTTAAGCCTCCATCTAGTCAACTTAGAGTTAGGCTCTTTTAAGTTCATAACCCATTGTAAGGGTTTGTGGTCGGTGAAGATTTTGAACTTACGGCCATAGAGATAAGGACGAAAGTACTTTGTCGCCCACACGATAGCAAGTAATTATTTTTCTATGGTGCTATAGTTTATTTCGCTTTCATTTAAAGTACGTGATGCGTACGCTATGGGCTTATCGGAGCCTGAGGGACCTTGCGAAAGAATTGCACCTATAGCAAAATTAGATGCATCGGTCGTAAGAATAAAGTCACGGTCAAAGTCAGGATATCTTAATATCGGGTCGTTTGTCAGAAGAGTTTTACATTTCTCAAAGCTATTAACATATTCTGAGTCAAATGTAATCTTCCTACCTTTCTTTAAACACTATGGCCTGTATTCAGAGACCTGACTCAAGCGTCGATTTGAACTCGGTTCAGCCGAACTCTGCTTGAGCGTTGATTCGTTGCTTAAGTATCGTTTGTATTCAAGAACGTTGCTTGAGTCAATGCTCAGCTAAATCGAGTCTCAAGTGTCGATAAGTGTGTTTATTTATTTATTTATTTATTTATTTATTCAGTTGCACCAACAAAGTGAACACCATTACATGTAATAAACTGTATGACAAAAAATAATTATAAAACTAAGTGCCACCTCAATTATAGGCGCAAACCACAATCAATTTTGATGTGTACAAAAAATATAAAAAGATAAAAAAAAGAAACCGAATAAAATGATGAAAAATAAAAATAATATAAATTGATGTTTGTGATTGTGTGTTTATGAATTCAGTCTGTTCTCATTTACATTTTTAATTTATTTTGTACTTCCATTCCGTTATACGCAGAAATTCAAAATGCCTGGATGAAAAATTAATGAGTCGTCCGTCTCTCGAAAGTGAAGTAAAAATAACGTGTAACGGAACGACTTTAAAAAACTGAAAAATTCATTCATTCATACGTCAAGCCATGTTCTTTGCGTCAAGCGTCAAGCAAGTCAATCAAATTTCAACAATCGCCAAATCGCGGGATGAAAATGTGAAATCAATTAATTTATTTTTACGCTTTGACCAAAGACAGATAATACTGCTTGGCTATCGGCGGTAGTGCTTCTTGCCCTGATGCATTATGTAGTGTTTGTAGACACAAACATTGTGGAAGATAGCACCAGCACTCGTTGAAGATGACGAGATACGAAGGATCTCTCTCAACAAGCTTAGCCTGGATTTTCAGTTATATAAAAGTACTCTGTGGCCTTTTTTTTTTTTTTTTTTTTTTAACGTCGGGAAATGCCTTATGCATTCCCTCCCGCCACGGGGGCGGCGGAAGGGATATGTGGGACTCGCACCCACTAAAACCGCGACGGGGTTCCCTCTCTACGCCATTTGCCGGGGCTACGGGCACGCTTTCGCACTCTTCCGCGGCCCCGACGGCGTCTGCTCTGGGGAGAGCTCCTCTGCGGTGAGGCGACTGCCTCTCACCGAGTCTCTCTCTCTCGAGAGAGGTGCGCGCGGAACACCCACGCGCGCCACCTCTGGGCCCTTGAGGGACGGCAGTACCCCCCGGTACTACCGTCATGGCCTGTGTAATGGGGGCCGGAGATGATGGAAAATTCCAGCCCCCCACTCTCTCTAATCTGCCTCCATCTCTCCCCCAGTTTGTGACGGGGGACGGTTGGAAGCAGCCCCTCCGTTGGCTGCTGCCCTCCCAGCATTTCTCCTCCCTGACTTGGGAGGAGCACACAACTTGCTGCCCAATCTGTGCGCTGAGGGCTTGTTCGCTGCTGCACAGACTGAGCAGTTTGGCGTGGCAACGCAGGTCGCCACCTGGTGCCCCGTCTGACCACAGCGGTAACATTCACCGCTGCGGTCCGTCACCGAAGTGCACTGTGCCCTCACATGCCCGCTTTCTAGGCAGCGGTAGCACCGTAGCGGCCTAGGCGGCATTACCTCCACTCTCGCGGACACCCAGCCCACCAGCAGTCGACCCTCCTTTCCAACTTTCTTGGCAGCGGCAACAGGACAGCTGACCAGTACTGTCCCGGTGCCTTGGAGGGACTGCCTTATGTCCCCCACTTTAACTGCCTCGGCCAAGCAACCCCCTTGCTGAGCAGTGGCAGCCGCTATGTCCTCCTTTGTCACCGAGTCATCGAGCCCAGAGACTCGAAGCTCGGCGCATTGTGTGGGCCGTGACACCCGCGCAACCTCTTCCCCCAAAGCCTCCCTCAGCTTTTCAGCTAGGGAATCCGCCTTTTCCGAGCTTGCCTCTCCCTCGACCACTTCGAGGATTCGGGCTCCCGTCACGGCCTTACGGAACCGAAGGCTGGAGATTCCGCAGCTACCAAGGTTCACCTTCTCCTTCGCAACCGTGAGGACCTTAAGGTATGTGGCCCCCTTTTCCTCTGCTCCCGGCTGCAAGGTAATGACTACCGCTGCACTCCGGCGGGAGCGCAGCTTCGCCTTTTTCTTCGCCGGGCGGCTCGAAGCAGCAGGGGTTCCCGGTGGCCCAGGCTTTGGACCAGGGGCCTTCGGTTGCGGTGCTGCCTTCTTCGCTTTCTTCCCCCGTCTGGTCACCCTCGACCAGCCCTCGTTTTCAGCGTCTGCTGTTGGGGGTTGCTCGCGAGGCTGCTCCTTTGAGCCTTGCGAAGCCTCGCCATTATTCGCCTCATTCCTCTTAGATTGAGGAGCTGGTTTGGGAGCAGGCTTAGCCGCCGGCTCAGCCTTTCTCCCAGCAGCCGCCTCTTTTTGCTTTTCAGCCGCTAGAGGGGGGCGCACTCGCTTCTCTGGCAGAAGCCTCTCCTCCATGCTCTCTAGGCGGGCGTTTAACATGCCACCCACCTGGAGCATGATTGCGCGTACCAGCTCCTCTTGCTGGGTCTTCTCGGTTGGCGCGACGGAGGTAGGAGGAACAGCTGACTCACGCCTTCTCGCAGCCTGAGAACGCTCGTCAGCCTCCGCCAACTTGGCCCGTAGCTCCTTCATCTCCTTGCGAAGCTCCGCCATTTCAGCCCGTTGACGAGCGTTAGCGGCTTGGAGCTTCGCCACTTCCTCCGAGGATTTGGAAGCCTGGAGCTTCTCCACTGCTATTTTAATGGAGGCTGCCGAGTCCTTAAGGGCCTTCACGTACGGACCCTTAAGGTTCCCCGACTTGGCAGCCACCACCAACACCGTCTCCGTCGAGTCCAGGACCTGCTGGACGAGGTCGTGCGCCAGGTCACTTGGTTCCTCCTGCTCAGGCGGATGCGCAACAAAATGAAAAATCTTACTAAAAGTTAAAGGCTCCGGCAGGGTTCGAACCTGCGTAGAACAAGCGATCGCTCTTAAGCCGAGCTGCCTGACCACTAGGCTACGGACCCTCTAAGCCGAGGCCTGAAACTATTAGTAAGATGATTTTGTATCGGTTAAAGCACCATGAAATTTCCAATACCTAAGTGTGGTTTAACACTGTAAAATAATAAATAAATTGAAGTAATTAATGTCTATCTCATCTTGGGAAAGTCGTGATCATATTTTATTCTTTAAACTAGTCTAGTTTCAAACAGGCAATTTACCTAAACGCTGCCAGGTATGTCAGTAGACCTGTCATCATACCTGACGCTGAGTAATAAGTATACCTAATGTACTTCAAAATATTTGAGTAACTTCAATTTCAATTTCGAATAGTTCTGAATCCGATTAGAAATATCTCCAGCTTTTATCACATTGCTACGAGTTAAGATGGATGTGTGGCGTGACGCGTTTAGATAAAATAAGAAATGAGTATATAAGGGGAAGTTTGAAAGTGGCACCTGTGGTTGAAAAGGTGAGGAGTGCCAGATTAGCATGGTATGGTCATGTAATGAGGAGGGATGAAAGACATATTACCAAAAGAGTTATGAGTATGAATGTGGATGGGTATACAAGTAGAGGAAGGCCGAAGAAGAAGTGGATAGATTGTGTGAAAGATGATATGAATGTAAGAGGAGTGAGTTCAGAGTTGACGAGCGACAGAGGAGAGTGGAAGAGGAAAACATGTTGTGCCGACCCCACTTAGCGTGGGATAAGGGCAGGAGAATGATGATGATTATCACATTGCTACGAGCTCTAGTATACCTTTTGAGTTCTTTAAAGCTATTGGTATTAAGAGTGTAGTTTATTTATGTTACGTAACTTTGTATTTAAGAAAGAGGAATTAGGAGATTTTCTGTTTGTTCATAAGAGAGTGATAGAAGCCAATTTAAACATTTACTTTTACATTTGTATTGAAATTGAAAGTATTTATTTAGTTCTGTGTTTTAATTTTTCGATTGCTTGTTTAATTAATTTATAATATAAATTATGTTGCGTGTCTATCATTCTGCGCTTTTCACTCACGAGTACTTAAAAACATTATTCGCTCTCCCGCTCATTCTTCGGCGTTATGGCACACTCTTTAAGACGGCATCTAGTTATCCAAGAGTGATATGAACTATAGGTGATATTTGATCTGACAACCTAATAAATAGGGCATTCACAGTTTTTTTATTGCGACTAAATTTAGCATCCCATAAATTAATCTCAATCGGTAAGCTTGCAATCTTTCTTTCAGACTAATTACTTATGCCGATCTTAATCCTATCGTGATCCGGATCCTATCGTGATCCTGATCCTATCGTGATCCTATGATCCTATCGTGATCCTGATCTTATGATCCTATCGTGATCCTGATCCTATCGTGATCCTGATCCTATCGTGATCCTGATCCTATCGTAATCCTATGATCTTCCACGCAGTCCATGTAATTTTGTGACGTACTTAGCCACGTACAGGTCCTGCGTTTACCTTTAAATCAAGCTTCATATTTAAAACTTAAGGCATACATAGCCCTTTAACTGATTTTAACTTCCACGCAGTCCATGTAATTTTGTGACGTACCTAGCCACGTACAGGTCCTGCGTATCTTTAAAATTAAGCTACCTATTTAAAACTTAAGGCATACATAGCCCCTTTCAATTCGTATTTTAGGTACTTAATAGCGCACATTGCTTAGGTATAACCTATTAATTGATTATTAAAGGTAGCGTTTACTTAATAGTTCTTAAACAGACTTGGCCCCTTAATTGATGGCTTATTATTGAAACTTTTTATTTTACATGGCTTAACTGAGACACAATGCAGCGTTTATTAATTAGTTCAAAATAACTCAATTTTAAGTCAAAGTCAAAGTCAAAGTCAAAGTATCTTTATTGCACAAAATACATGTGTGTCTTAGGATAATGTTTAACATTGCGTGTATCAATGTATTTTGCCTAATACTAAGGCATGCAATTCATGGATTTACAAAATGTCAATGAATAAAATGATATATTAATAAAAAAAATTAAGTAAACAAATTAAATAAGAAATAATAAATAAGAAAGAAAAAAAAATATTATAAAAAGGTATCTAGGTTATTATTAAATTAATGTCATTTTCAAATTCGTCAATTCTATAATTTTTTTTTTTTTTTTTTTTTCTAATTTATCTGCGATTGGCTGTGTAGCCATAATCAGATCCGTTCTTGAGAGGGTTTGTTTTAAGGCACCTTTCCACTGAATGGCACCACTCTGATTCTGCGTTAGCATTAGCATTTCAGCTTCTCGTGTCCAGGCACCTGCCATCTCTTTAAGCGGTTTACACTCTCTCTGGAATCCAGGAGGTTCTAGGCTAGTGTGTTCGTGTGAGTTCTAAGTCTTTCTTTGTATTTCTTGGCATATTTGCAAACTTCTTCTTTGACGGTTGGTATTTCGAGGTGTTCATGTATTTCGTTGTTTCTTACAAACCAGTGTGCTTTGGAGATGTTTCTAAGAGCTAGATTTTGGAATCTTTGAAGGATTTCAATGTTGGAGTTGCTAGCTGTACCCCAGAGTTCAATGCCATATGTCCAAATAGGTTTTATTATGGACTTGTAGACTATTAGTTTGTTGCTGAGTGAAAGCTGGGATTGGCGGCCAAGTAACCAAGAGAACCCCTTAAATTGTAAGTTAGCTTCGATTCTTTTGGCTTTTATATGGTTAGCCCACGTCAGTCTTCTGTCTAGATGTAGTCCTAGATACCTTACAGTGTTGTTGGTTGGTAGTGTTTTGGTTTCCATACAAACTGGTGGACAGACGCCTTTCCGGAGTGTAAATGTTATTTGTGTAGATTTGGTTACATTGGGCTTGATTCTCCACTTTTGTAGCCACAGGTCTATTTTATTCAGCTGCTCCTGCAGACTCTGCGAGGCTTTATTTGGGTCCTTGTCGCTTGCGAGACATGCGGTATCGTCTGCGTATGTTGCCGTTACAACGTTGTCTGTTTCAGGTAGGTCTGCAGTAAATATAGAATAGAGTACCGGGCCAAGTACCGATCCTTGCGGAACAGAGGCCGTGATATTGTACAGTTTCGAGAAGTCTTCCTCGTACTTGACCTGGAACTTTCTCTGGTTTAAGTACGATTTTATGATCATGTAGAAGGAGTTCGGTAAAAGGGTTTTTAATTTAAATAAGAGTCCTTTATGCCAGACCTTATCAAACGCCTGTTGAATATCTATAAAAGCTGCCGAGCAGTACTCTTTTTTCTCTAGTGACTGTCTGATTTTGTAGACGACTCGATGCACTTGTTCTACGGTTGCATGTTTCTCACGGAATCCGAACTGATGGTCAGGTATAACTTTGTTTTCATCTAGTACTGGTTTAAGCCTAATCAGTAATATTTTTTCAAAGACTTTTGATATTAGTGGCAGTAGGCTGATAGGTCTGTATGAGCCAGGTTCTGTGGGTGGTTTCCCAGGTTTAGCTATCATGCAGATCTGGGAGATTTTCCAAAGTTGAGGGAAATAGTGTATTCTGAGGATAGCGTTAAGAGCCTACATAATGCCAGCTCAAATTCAATATTTCCCCTCGCCTCACTGGCCGGCCGTGCCGCGCATTCGCAGTTATCTCACTCGCACAGTTCACCACGCGGCCGGCAGAGGTCACGCGCACGTACGAGTCGACCGTACGTTTGGAAATAAAATGAAACTATTGTAGAAAACTAGCTGCGCCCCGCGGTGTTACCCGCGGTGAATAGTTCCCGTTCCCGTGGGAATACCGGGATCAAAAGTAGCCTATTCTTTAATACAGTGTATAATCAATTCTGGTACTTACCAAATTTCATGCAAATCGTTTAGCAAAAAGAAAGAGTAACAAACAAACTTTGGTAGGTACATTACATACTTACACACACACAAACTTTCACCGTTATAGGTAATATTAGTGTGATAGGTCTAGGTAGGTATTGTAATTACGTATATTCATTTTCGAATCATACTGCAAATCATCTGTTGACAAACTTGATGTTGATTTTTTTTGTTGACATAATCGTCAATTGTCCTAATGTTATTATTATTTATAAACTGGCATGATTGTTGCTAGCCATATTTTTTTAAAAGCACTGAATAAATAATTTTACCATATTTTATGAGTTTAATTTTAATTATGCAAGATGATAATAGTTTATTATGGAGATCAGATCGGATAAATATTAGGATAGATACTGTTTCTTTCGTGGACTGTATTAGGTGGTTGTTGGTGGGTCCTTAGAACTGAAAGTCTTTGTTGTCGTAAGTTAGCACTAATTTATTGAGCACGGCACGTCTTGACAGTACAAAATGGTGGTTAGAATAGAAAGAAAAAATATTGCCAACATATAAAAATAACAAATTTAGTTGGTGTTGCCAACATGCTGCGCGGCCTAGGAAAGAACCGGTAAAGAATGAAACAATGCTATAGAAATAATCTTATACTAAGACTTATCTAGCTTACTGAAAATTATTGAAGTTAATTTATTAAACATTACATAGTAAAGGCTCGACAATTATTAGTTGAATGTTTATGTAATAAACGAGATGAGTAATAATCTAATGAAGTCTTCTTATTTAGTACTCCTTTTAACATATGGATACAGCATTGTTACCACTTATCTAATTAAAAGCTGAAGTAGGTAAATACCATTTATAAAATGCACAATGTCTAATAACAACAGACTTAGGTATGACATATTAACTTAATTCTTAAAAATAGAACTTTATTTCTTAGTTCGAAAAAATAACAACTTAAAAGACAACCATAAGCACATGACTTAAAAGATAAACTATAAGTACACATAGGGTAAGTAACTTATATTATTACATATTATTTTTAGTCTTGTAAAGGTAACGGACAAATACCAGATAAAGACCTCATATAGGTCTTCCCATTGGGGGCAGCCACTTCAAAGGCTCTTACCTTACCATCATTACCTGGAAAGGTTTTTACAATTCTGCCTAGAGACCAGTTAAGGGGAGGAATATTTGGTTCTTTTATGATTACCATTGTACCTACTGTGATGTTAGGTAGTACGTCACGCCACTTGGGTCGTGATTGCAAAGTATTTAAGTAATTTTTGCTCCAAGTCTTCCAAAAACTCTGCCTAACTTTCTCAACTAAATTCCAAAATTTAAGTCTATTATCAGGAGTTTCAGACAAGTCCTTTTGTGGGAAGGAAGTTAGAGGCGCACCTATCAAAAAGTGTCCTGGTGTCAGGTAAGCAAAATCTGTCAGACTTGAAGAAGTAACAGGTAATAAAGGTCTAGAGTTTACAACTGCTTCTACTTGATTTAAAATTGTATTTAGTTGCTCGTACGTAAATAAACCGTTTTGTATTACCCTCTTTAAGTGGTATTTTGTACTTTTTACACCTGCTTCAGCTAGACCAGCGAAAACGGGTGAATAACTAGGTGTGAAGTGAAATTGAATACCGTTTTGTGAGGCAAAGTTACACACCTGTGTTCTATGGTCTAGTGAATTATTTAATTTAAATAATTCAGTTAATTGGCTCTCTGCACAACGGAAGGTGGCTGCATTGTCGCAGTACACATCGCTGGGCATACCTCTACGCGATATAAATCTCTTGAAACATGCGAGGAAAGTTTCTGTGGTCAAATCGGATACTAGTTCTAGATGTATGGCTTTGGTACTAAAACATACGTATACACATATGTAGCCTTTCGATATTACGGCTCGTCTAACACGTGAATTTTTCACTTGAATAGGCCCAGCGAAGTCCACTCCGACTGCGTGAAATGGCCGCGATGCGGTCACCCTCTGACGCGGCAGAGAACCCATTAGCTGCTTGGCGGCAGTTGCCTTGAACCTAAAACAAGTTAAACATTTATGAGTTATCTTCTTTACTTGCCTAATGCCATTGACGAGCCAGTATTTTAGATTTAAACTAGCCAAAAGTAATTTTGGACCTGCATGTAGTAATCTAATATGCTCCCGCTGTATAATAAGACCTGTGATCCTAGAATCTTTATGCAGAATAATAGGATGTTTTTGTTCAAAAGATAAATCTGAATTTTGCAAGCGCCCACTTACTCTCATGAGACCTTCTTGATCTATAAATGGGCAAAGAGGCTTGAGATTACCTCGGACAGATTCACCTTTTGAAAGTGTATGTATTTCCTCTTGGAAATAAAATCTTTGTTCATTTTTAATTATGAGTGACAGAGCCTTTTCTAGCTCACTACTAGACAAGCTGTTGTCTGTCATTTTGGAGTTGCTGGATTTGATATTATGACAAAATCTAAGTATGAATGCTAGCACCCGAGTCATTTTTGAAATATCAGAATATCTACTCAAAAAATTAAAAAGGTTGTCCTGAGTTTGTGTAGGAAGAACTGTTACCATCACAGCCTTGGAGGGTTCAGTGTTTGTCTTCATTTCAGGTAGACTGTCAGGACCGGGTAAGTAATTACTATTTTCCTTATTAAATTCGTACTCCCTGTTATGTAAGAATGACGGGCCGTTCCACCAAGACGAACAGTCGGCTAGCTGATGAGGATCCACGCCTCTGCTGACAAGGTCTGCTGGATTGTCGTTGGTCTGCACATATAGCCAGCGCCACCTGGTGGTGAGTTGCTGCACTACCTTAACCCTGTTTGCAACATAAGCTTGAAGCCTAGTGGGTTCTGTGCCGATCCATGCAAGTGCGATCTTCGAGTCAGAAAATAGGTATGTAGAATCAATGTTGACTTTAATACATAAAGTTTCATATACCTTTGCAATTAGGTTACTCAGCAGTAAGCAAGCATTCAGCTCTAGTCTCGGGATGGTAAGCGGCTTCGCACTGGGATTTATTCTTGATTTAGAGCATAACAAATAAAGTTTAGCCTCACCTGTTGGCTCCACTACTCTTAAGTACACACAGCATCCATAAGCAGTGGTAGATGATGCATCAGCAAAACCAATAAGCTGAACAGTAGCAGAGCATGGGATGGGAATGTTTCTGTTAATGTGTATGGGCTGCATGGCAGCTAGGCTGTTAGTAAATTGTGACCATTCAGATGAAAGCTTTTCTGATGGTGTGTCATTCCAATTAAGCTTTTCACACCAAACCTTTTTCATAAACTCTTTGGCTTTGACAACTATTGGACTAACAAATCCTAATGGATCATAGATTTTGGATATATAACTTAATATCTCTCTTTTTGTCATAGGCTTGTCATGGCATAGTTTAGGACATTGTAATGTGAAACAATCTCGATTGGCGTTAATGGTTAATCCCAACGTTTTGACACTGTAATCTTTTTGTAAGTCGAGAGTTTCAAATAATTGCATGCTCGAAGGGATATCTTTCAAAACTTCAGAATTATTAGAAGACCATTTGTGTGTTATTAAACTTGCCATCCCAAGCAGTTCCCTCAGTTGGTCTTTGGCTTCAAGTAAAGTATTAAGGTTTGTATTAGCATAACAAACATCATCAACGTAAGTACAATTTTTTATGATAAATGAAGCCAAAGGCCACTGACCTTCATACCTATTAGCCAGTTCGTACAAGCAGCGCGTCGCCAGATAGCTCGAGCTTTTTAGCCCGTATGTGACTGTATCCAAGCGTATGCAATTAATGGGCTTGTCAGGACTGTCCCTCCATAAAATGTTTTGTAGGGAAGTGTGCTCAGGATTTAAAAGAATGTTCCTAAACATGCGTTTTATATCTGTTGTAAATGCATATTCACCAAACCTATACAAAAGAATGATGTCAAAAAGATCCCTTTGAACGACAGGGCCGTTCATTATAATATAATTAAGAGAGATACCTTTTCTTGTTTTCATTGACCCATCAAAGACGACACGAGTGCGTGTCGTTGTACTGTTTTCATTGATAACGGCATGGTGTGGCATATAATATGTTGGCTCATTCTTTGAATAAGAGCTTATATCTACATAGTGACCATGTTCCATTTCAACATACTCATCAATAAATTTTTTGTACTCAGTGAGTAGATGAATATTTTTATGCAAACGTTTTTCTAAATTTAAAAACCTATAGAAGGCTAGATCAAAACTGTCACCTAGGTTTTCAATAATTTCAGTTGGGGGCAACTTTAGGGGAAGATCTACAGTGAATTTATTATTCTCGAGTTTGACTGTAGATTGAA
Source organism: Xanthorhoe designata (assembly GCA_963582015.1). Lineage (NCBI taxonomy): Eukaryota > Metazoa > Arthropoda > Insecta > Lepidoptera > Geometridae > Xanthorhoe > Xanthorhoe designata. The sequence continues at coordinate 13,690,828 of OY757032.1, forward strand.
AAATACTTTCTGCAATATCACACTCACTTGCTTTTTCAGATAAGTATTGTGGCACCTTTTCTGTATCTAAAAAGCTTGTGAGTGACTGACTGATGTCAGATTCACATTTTGTACAAAAAAGAGTAACTACCTCAGAAACATTTTGTGAAAGTGCTCCCGCTACTACTGTACCGAAGAGAGTATTTATGAAAATGGGTGAAGTTGCCTGATTAGTCACATGCTGGTCGGTCTGGGGTGTCTGGCTGCTCGATGCTGAGAGGCTGCTCTGCGTTGCACTGTTGGCCTGGACTGCTTGGCCTGTCTGAGGCTGGGCGACCGTTGGCAGGAGCAGCTGAAAGAATTTGTCAGCACCTATTAGCATGTTAATTGCCCCTGGCACGTGGAAATCTTTGTCAGCCAACTCTATATTTGGGGGAATTTCAAAAGATGTCAAATCGACCTTTGTCTGAGGCAAATTACAAGTTATCTTGTCCACAACATGGAAGTTAATGGAGGTACGAAATGGTGAATTCAATGAATGCACTTCAAGGGGTATTGAATACTTTGCATGATTTTTCATGTTTGCAATGCCCACAATATTGGTGTCAGTTTGGGTGGGTATCAAACCTAACACATCTACCACTTTGCTGGTCACGAGTGATATCTGTGAACCAGAATCTAGTATGGCTCTACAATGTACTTCCTTCCCGTTCTTTCCGAAGAGTTTTACTTTAGCTGTAGGGAGTAAAACATTATTTGTATTAATTCCGGACAACACGGTAACTGGACTGCTTCTCTCAGTTTGCTCATCAGTGTGAAGCAACGTGTTGTGACGTTGTTTGCAGTCTCCACACTTGAAAAAGTATTTACACTTGTTTCTATGAGAATTGAGACAAACCTTACATAAGCTATTGTCCTTGACAAATGTAATTCTGTCCTTAACAGGAAGTAGTTTGAACTTTTGGCACATAAAGATTTTGTGGTCTTTTAATTTACAATAAAGACATAAAGTTTCAGGCTTACCTGTAGCTAGATGCATGGCTGCTTTCCATGTTGGCTTACTTTCCCTGACAGGCTGGGGCTGGGAGTTTTCAAGGGCCAGCGCTCGAGACTCGAGGAACTCCAATAGTTCTATAATGCTCGGCTCTTTGTGGTGGTCTCTCTCCAGCTGATATGCTCGTCCCGTGTAGGCGTCTAATTTTCGGGTTAAAAGACAAATTAAAATAGGATCCCACCCTTCTATGCCTACCCCTAAATTTTTGAGGGAAGATAAACTCTGTTTTACCTTGGACACAAATTCCCTAATGTTGCATGACGCAGATTTGGCCATAGCACCTAAATCCAACAACTCATTGACATGCTCAGTTATAATGCGGAATTTGTTAAAATACCTGTCGTCAAGTAGGCGCAATGCCTCATCATAGCTATCACATTCGAGAGGTAAGTTTTTTATCAAATCATATGGCTCGTCCTTGACAAAAGAGCGCAGGTAATGCAATTTTTGCACCTTATCTAATGACCTGTCACTATGGATAAGCGATTTGAATAGGTTAATGAAATTAACATAATCGGCATATTTGCCTGTAAACGTGCTAATGTTTATGGTTGGTAACTTTGTTTTAACTTTGGGCTGAGAAGGAACTGACTCGGAATTTGATTCTCGTCTTTTTACTTCTTCGTTGATCAATGTGATCAACTGAAAGTACCTATTTTCTATTGTTTCGACATCTTCTTGATCAGAGGGATCCAAGCAAAATATTTGTTTATTGTAGTTTTCATACTCGGAAAAAGTAGATTCTAATTTGGCTTTACGTGCTAACAAATTACAAACAGAAGTTTTTTCTACCTCACTCTGATTCGACAGAAAATTGTGAAGACGACTAATACCTGCTTTCGCGTATCCTCTCGAAGCCTTTAAGGCCTTCAGCTCTTCCTCAGAACCCATACCTACTTAAAACCAACTTGCACAATAACGTAACACTTAAAATGTTCTAAATGTTCTTAGAAAATCAATTTCAATCAATAATGGCGCACACGCTTCGTGTTGTGCGCAGTTGTCGTGAAAACAAAATGTCGTCGCTTTCGCTTCCGTTCCGTGTTCCGGCGTTGTTTAGAAGAAGTGTTCCTGTTTCTCACTAGCTGTCTTTGTCTCTCGCAGAGCGATCGCGATGTATCGCTCTTTTTCACTCGCAGCACGTTGCCAACTTGACGAACCGAATGAACCGAAGCGCCACCGTCGTCCGGGTGAAGATTCCGTGAACTTTTCAGGAACGCGCTGCGGCCCGCAGAGAAGAAGACCTTTGTGTACGTCCTTGTCGCTCGCACGATGATCACAATAACTGCTCTCTCTCTCGCTGGCACCGGCTTGCTGGATTCGACGAAGATGACGACGCGATGTGTAGAAACTTGAATAAAATAAAATGGCGTCTTCTTACAAGATTTTGGCCAAACACGATGAACGACACTTCGAAGAAATTATGTTTTTTCCTTTGTTACACGATGATGATTGTTGGATTGTAGCGATGATCCTGAGCTTGTATTGTAGGCGAATGGTCGCTACAAGCTTTTTTTTGCAGGAACCGCAGAACCACGTCTCGTGTGCTGGTGATGTTAGCGCGATGTTGTAACTTACGAATTCTTCCAGATGTTGAAGGCGAGATGGACCATGTTTCTTTCGTGGACTGTATTAGGTGGTTGTTGGTGGGTCCTTAGAACTGAAAGTCTTTGTTGTCGTAAGTTAGCACTAATTTATTGAGCACGGCACGTCTTGACAGTACAAAATGGTGGTTAGAATAGAAAGAAAAAATATTGCCAACATATAAAAATAACAAATTTAGTTGGTGTTGCCAACAGATACAATTACTAACACAATTGCAATCAAAATCACGACAAAAACATCTAATACATCTGACATAAAATTAATAATTTTGTTATTGATAGGTACTTACTTACTAATTTTCCTAGCATGAACAATTGATTTAACCTGAATCTAACATTACAAAGGGAATAGTGTTTTTCAAATAAGACAGCGATTCACAAAAATTATACACACTCATTTATTTCTCAAACCGGCATATTTCGGGCACGTGGTGGATCGAACAGCTCAGGCAACAATATGTTTGCTTTGTGTCCAATGGCATTTGCATTCTGCAACAAACACAAACAATTAATAATGTTTTAGCTATCCACATTATTTTGGCAGTCCACTATTATGGTTATAATTATTATGAACATAAATAATCACGCATACAAACAGTTTAGGACAAATGACAATTTTAGCTATTCACATTATTTTGGCAGTCCACGATTATGGTAATAATTATTATGAACATAAATAATCACGCATGCAAACAGTTTATAGAACAGGGTGAAGCCTTCAAAAATAATGAAAAGTAAAATTAAATCACAGTAGAATAAAAACCATTGAAAAAGGATGAGAATATTATAAAAATTAAAAGAAAAAATATTTACGGGCGATCTGAGGTCGGGAAGGGGATGGGGGTGAGCTTTTAAGGGTAAAAAACGGTTTATCTCGATTTCCGGCAAAACTAAAAGTTCTATGAAAAAAAACCAAATGGCAAAGTTGTAGGTAATAAAAAGATCTAAAACTTTTGCATTGACACTTTTTTCACATAACCTCAAAATTTATGTGATAAATTCTTAAAACCAAGTTTTTGGTTTTTTATTTGTATCTTTTACAAACAAATTATTGTTTTCACGAAATTTGGTGAAAACTTACCTTTTTATGTCCCAATTACGGTGTAATTTATTTGATTTGAAATATTCATTTTATCACCTTATTTTTAATTAAAATTCGAAAAACCACCCTAATTTTCAATCTAAAATTCACCTGTCAAAATATCAGCTTTTTTCAAATAGTTGGTGTGCTTTCTGTTCATGATAATATCTCTACTTTCCGATGGTGTAAAAAAATGTTTATATTACTACAGTAAATCTTCTCAGAAAATGAATCAACTTGATTTATTTAATTCTAATTACATTTATGTCATAGAAAATCTTAAAATATATAAATTTAAATATAAATCGTACTATTGAATTTAGATACTTTATTCTGATTATGTTATTCATTTTCATTTTCTGAGAAGATTTACTATAGTAATATAATATTTTTTTTACACCATCGGAAAGTAGAGATTTCAATGAACAGAAAGCACACCAACTATTTGAAAAAAGCTGATATTTTGACGGGTGAATTTTCGATTGAAAATTAGGGTGGTTTTTCGAATTTTAATTAAAAATAATGTGATAAAATGAATATTTCAAATCAAATAAATTACACCATATTTTTGACATAAAAAGGTAAGTTTTCACCAAATTTCGTGAAAACAATAATTTGTTTGTAAAAGATACAAATAAAAAACTAAAAACTTGGTTTTAAGAATTTATCACATACATTTTGAGGTTATGTGAAAAAAATGTCGATGCAAAAGTATTAGATCTTTTTATTACCTACAACTTTGCCATTTGGTTTTTTTTCATAGGACTTTTAGTTTTGCCGGAAATCGAGATTAGCCGTTTTTTACCCTTAAAAGCTCACCCCTATCCCCTTCCCGACCGCAGATCGCCCGTAAATTATTTTTCCTTTAATTTTTATAACATTATCCTCCTATTCCAATGGGTTTCATCCTACTATGATTTAATTTTGTTTCAAAAGCTATCGACAATGGTCTATTAGGACAAATGACGATTTTAGCTATCCACATTATTTTGGCAGTCCACGATTATGGTTATAATTATTATGAACATAAATAATCACGCATGCAAACAGTTTAGGACAAATGACGATTTTAGCTATCCACATTATTTTGGCAGTCCACTATTATGGTTATAATTATTATGAACATAAATAATCACGCATACAAACAGTTTAGGACAAATGACGATTTTAGCTATCCACATTATTTTGGCAGTCAACGATTATGGTTATAATTATTATGAACATAAATAATCACGCATGCAAACAGTTTAGGACAAATGACGATTTGAGCTATCCACATTATTTTGTATGTTGAAAAGTTTTATGAGTAAAAAAGTACGTACCTATGTAAATATTTAGGTAAGTAAGTAGATAGATATTGGTAGGTACCTACTTACTGATCCGACGAAATATTATCCATAACAAAGTCATTTATTAGGTACTCATATCTTCAGTTTGTACTGTTGTATCACATTGTTCTGACAGCAGCTGATGTCGTCTACTTCTGAAAATATGAACACCAAGGTATAATACTTGTATAACTAACTAAACTTTCAAGGTAGGTATCTGGCTTACCAATGTTGTTACCTACCTAAGTACTTACCTACCTAAATATAAGTAAGTGCATTAGGTAGTTTATATGACCTGTCTATATCTATACTAATATTATAAAGAGGTAATGTTGGTTTGTTTGTTTGTTTGTATGTTTGGGGTAATCTCCGAAACTACCTACTTATCCGATTTCAAAAATTCTTTCACCTATTTGTAGCTTAGACGTTCCAAATGAACATAGGCTATATTTTATCAAGGTAGGTACCACGTGAGCGAAGCCACGGCCAAGTTAGCTAGTAGGTAATAAAATACCATTATACTTAGGCCACTTTTTATCGTTTTCATAAATTCAATCATGCCCGTAGGTACCACTCGTAAAGTCGTAAGTAGGTACTATGATAAGATTGATAAGTATGTACCTACCTACCTACGAATGAAAAATGATCATCATTTTATGTGTAGGTAGTATACGTAAATGCCTACTCATACCTACCAATAGTACCTACCAGTAGGTCTAGGTACCTACTCCTATACTTATTGCAAAATTCTGATCACATTATTTATGTGTAGGTAGCCAAAATAAAATCAAAAACATGAATTAGGTACTTAGTCTAAGGTTGTGTGAATGTAGCATAATTATGTAGTGTAGGTAGGTGAATAAGTAGGTAAGTAGGTACTCACTTTACTATGCTGACCATGTTTATCGCCTTATTTTGTCTCCATTTCCGTTATTTTTATTACAATGGTCTCCCATAGCTGTAATTTTAATTTTCGCGTATTGCGCCGGTCCGAAATGAGCGCGAGCGACACAGCTTCCCCGTCCGAACGCCGAAGCGGGAATGGCCCGGAGGCCAGTTGCGGGCCGAGCGGTAGGGCGGACCTGTGTACACTGGTTACTACGCACGAAATTTTACCTTTTTTGTTGTAGCGGCGAAAATAATCTCTTTTTTATAAAAATATTTTTCAAAAACCGGCTTCTTTGTTAGTTACATTATTACACAAAGTTTCGTGATCTAGTATAGAGTATTTATTAAATTGCAAGGGTTTTAATGTAATTTTGGACCTAAGTTTACGATTTTTTTCTATCGAGAAAATTTTAAGGAATCGTGTTTTCGTAATTTAAAATGTTTAGTATGAATCCTCAACTTTACGGTGTATTTTTTTCAAAGTGAATAATACAGTATTGTAGATATAGTATAGGATAAACTGAAGCACTCTGACGCCTTCTGACATCCTATAAGGCCTTAAACAGCATCGTCAGGAATATTACAGCTTTTCTAGGTAGTTGTTTAAGGACTTCAGCCGTTATTAGGTCAAATACAGGTGCTTTTTTGTTTTTTAAGTTTCGTATAACTCTTGTTAGTTCCTTGGGGGTGACAAGTGTCAACAGCGGAGACAACTGTTGGTCGCTGTTTATAATTCTGTCCACTTCCTCTTCAAATTCTACCATAGAGGACTGATTTGGAGTAAAGACATCGCTAAGGTGTTTTAATTCTATAATAGCATTTATTTATTAGCAAAGTCTTCAACTTTCTTTAAAACATTGAGCTGGGCATGTCTCTGAGACATCGTGGAAGTTTATTGTACAGTATAGGAGCCATACAGAATACACTCTTACGCATTAAAGTAGTCCTAGACTTGTGGACACAAACTCTACTGTTATCCCGTCTGTTGCGAGCTACGACATCAGACTGACGACAGAATAGATTTGGATTGTTTTTTACAAACATTACCGTTTCAAAAATATACAGCGAAGGGAGAGTTAAAATGTTATACCTAATGTAATGTGGTTTACACGAGTCCGTAACTTTAAGGCGAAACATTGCACGAACGCAACGTTTTTGAGACTTAAAGACTAAGTTAGCATTTGTAGAATTTCCTCAGAATATTATTCCATATCTAGCTAGTGATGCAATAAGACCATGATACGCCATAAGTATTGTTTCCACGTTTACGATAGAAGAAAGTTTGTATAGTACATATACCACACTATTCATTTTCTTAAATAAATGCTCTACATGTGGTTTCCAATTCAGTTTGTCATCTATGTTTAGCCCTAGAAATTTTGTATTATGGACATTCTCTATATTATTATTATTGTATTCTATGTCAAAATCTAATGTAGCAGCAGTAACGCGTTGTCTGAAGTGAATAATTTTAGTTTTATTTAAATTAATTATCAAATTATTATCTTCTAACCATTTTATAACTGATGTCAAAGCTAAGTGAATGTCATATTTATATGTGTTAATATTACTACAAGTTATAGTCACTGTACTATCATCTGCAAATAGCGACATAGGGTGAATAGTGGCTTTAGGTAAGTCATTTATGTAATTGATAAACAGCAAGGGTCCTAACACACTTCCTTGGGGAACCCCATACTTAACGATACGCTCTTCAGAATGATGTGATTCCTCGTGTTTTGTTTTAAAATTAATGTGATTTATTTCAGTAACTTGCTTTCTTTTATAAAGATACGATTTAATGAATTCTAAAGCATTGCCTCTAACACCATAGTTTTCAAGTTTATTAAATAAAATTGTGTGGTCAATGTAATCAAATGCTTGTGTCATGTCACAGAAGATGGAGCACACAGGGGTTCTTTTATCTACCTTAGTTGAAACACGATAAAGGAAATCAAATAATGCCATATTAATTGTTTTATTTTGTCTGAATCCTTTTTGCTCCATACACAAAATATGTTTGTGTTCGAAGTAGTCGTTTAATGATTTATAAATGTACTTTTCAAATATTTTTGATATAATAGGTAATAGTGAGACGGGCCTGTAATTTTCCATATTTTCTTTGCATAGTTTTTTATGAAGAGGTCTTATTACAGATAGCTTTAATGCATCTGGAAATACGCCTAAGCTTATAGATAAGTTAATCACATGGCAAATTGGAGCACTTATAGATTGTGCAACACATTTTAATATTTTCGTTGATAAACCATCGTATCCAACGCTACTCGTGTTTTTTAGTGATGCTATTATTTTAGAGACGTCAGCTGGTATACAAGGTTTTATAAATAGGGAGTCTTTTTGACTCATAGCTAACGAGGCCGTACTGTTGGATGATGAACTTTGAATAGGTACTATTTTATCAATAAAAAAGTTATTAAAGGCATTTGATATGTCTTGAGGATTTGTGATGATTTCATTATTAAGTTTATTTGATTTTTTGGTAAGCTACATTTTGTTTTATTTATGATGTTCCAACTAGCCTTCGATTTATTTTGAGATGTTTTTATTTTGTAATTATTTTGAGCTTTTTGTGTGAGTTTTATAATTTTCTTAAGAGTTTTTGTGTATCGTAAATATTCGTTTTTGTTATTTTGAGAGGGATTTTTCCGGCATTTCCATAAAAGTATTCTTTTTTTTTTGCAACATAATTTAATGCCACGTGATATCCATGGTATTGGTTTTGAAGTTTTAATTGTGATAATTTTATGTGGAAAACAGAGATCGTAGAATAATTTAAAAGTTTCAATAAACATATTATAAGCAGAATTAGAATCCGTTTCACTGTATACTTCAGAAAAAGAAATGCATTTGATTATGTTATTAAACTTTTCTATGTTTTCGGCAGAGTAGTCTCGTCGTTTAATCCTCCAATATCTATATGTTGTATAGGACATTTAATGAGTTGAGCTGTATGATCCGAAGAGCGAATTCTAAAACTTCAGTTTTGCAAGATTTTTTAAAATTATGCGCAAAGTTATCCAAACATGTTTGACTCTTTAATCTAGTCGGCTGTTTCAAAGCAAGTTTTAGATTAAAATTTAAAAGTAAACTTTCAAAATCCAACGTTATAGTATTTCGTTTCAAAATATTTACATTAAAATCGCCTGCTATTATAATATTTTGAAATGATTTTTTTGATAATTGATACAAAGCTTTTTGGAATTGACTCATAAACACTTCAAAGTTACTACTTTTAGGCACTCTGTATACGCATACTATTGCAATACGATAGTTAATTAGTTCCACACCACAGCACTCGAATGCGCTGATTACTGAAAGTTCCAATAAATTGTCCAATTCCACCCATTGATGTTCTTTTCTTACTAAGATGCACGCTCCTCCTCTTCTCTTGGTTTTTCTTGAGAAACGAGCAGCTAATGTGTAGTTCGGGACTACAACGTATTGCTCATCTCCATCCACAACATTATGCTCCGTTATACAGATTACATCAACTTGTTTTTTCTCTTTCGCTAGATTTTCTAAGTAGATCGTTAGCTGATCAGATTTATTTATTAAGCCAGAAATATTTTGGTGAAGAGTATGAAGATGGCTATTCACGAAAAAACTGATTTTCTTGATTACCATCATCGTGAGCTAAGTTTGACATCTCTGTTCTCTGTGGTAAGTTATTTTTACTCATGCTTATGATATTCATTAGGTTCTGAAAAATTGTAGAAAGTCCTTTATTGTTAATCTTTCCTGTAGGCTTATAAAACATGCTGTAATCGTATACTAGGTGTCTGTTTGAGTCAAATACATGAGCGTACTTGTGATTAAAAGTGTCTTGATGTAATAGTTCGTTGAAGCTATGAATTCTTTGATTAATAATTTCAGTGTGATATCCGTAGAGATATGTTGGGGTACATATTATTATTATTTGTATCTTTCACTTCTTGGAGAGTTTTTCGTAAATACTTAATCAGTTCAATGTTGTTGTTCTTCGCCTTAAAATCTTCGTGACCTATCATTATAATACAATAGTCATCTTTCGTAAAGCCCATTAACTTCGTTTGTAGACCATTTAGTGTTTGTCGGACGTGGACTTTAGGAGTTAGGTAGTGACAAATAGCGAACTCATTTTGCCAAGTTAGGAATGTTGCTTATCTTAGTGAATTCTGTGTCCATCCGTGGATCTTTACAGTTTGATGATGATTTTAATGTAGGTTATCTGGATATAATAATTATCAAAGAGTTTCATTCTATCTTTCTAATATTTACATGCACCAAGACCCAAGACCGCTATCAGAGAGTGGCCCTGATCAAACGGTATCAGACCCCGAAAATGCATGATAAGCTAGCACGGTTATAAACTACCGAAAACAACAGGACAATTAAGTAGATCCATCCAAATTGGTACCAGAATTATAACTGTTTTTTATTTTAACTTTCTGGCAATTTTTGTACCTTTTGTTGTAATTCAGTGTTGTGTATTTTGTGTGCTTAGTAGCAAATAAATGATATGTCTATGTCTATGTCTATGTCTAATACCAGATATTTCAACAATCAAGAAAGGTGCGAGTGGTTCGTCAACTGGTCACTTTTCAAACTGGGCCTTTCTGACCAGTTGACGAAAACAAAAATAAATATTATTTCCATTCGTCAACTGGTCCTCTGTCTGAATTGCGGTTTGATTAGTACAGTCAAGGAAGAGCCTAAAGTTCTATAGGCAAGTGTTCTGTGTTTAACTAAAATTAAAAGATTATTACAAAATTGTGATACCAGCAACCATGGTTAAAAATAACTTGTGTTTTCAATAACTTTTATTCAAAAATACTTTCAAACTTTTCATACAAACTTACACAATTTTCATGGGTACACATTCTACTATACACACATACTATGTGTATGGGTACACATTCTACTATACACACATACTATGTGTGTATAGTAGAATGTGTACCCATGAAAATTGTGTAAGTTTGTATGAAAAGTTTGAAAGTATTTTTGAATAAAAGTTATTGAAAACACAAGTTATTTTTAACCATGGTTGCTGGTATCACAATTTTGTAATAATCTTTTAATTTTAGTTAAACACAGAACACTTGCCTATAGAACTTAATGTATGCAAAGTAATGTCTATGTGTAAGATTTAAAGTACCTATTAGGTACTTTAAATCTTACACATAGACATTACTTTGCATACATTCCTTTGTTTTGCAATAGTATTGTTGTAGGATATTTCAAGTAACAATTTTGCAGGTTACAACTTTGTTTATTAACATTGCACAACAAAAACACAATATTAGAAGGGTTTTATGTAGGAAAAGAAACGTGATAAGTTTGTAATTAAATATATTTAGAAGTTATAATACTACAATGGAATCTGAGAGAAGACACGGTACAATATGACATGTGTCAAAAAACGGTGTTGCCAGGTAACACCTATGAAGGTTATATCCTTTTTATGTATAGTTTATCCAAATTCCAACACTAGGCCTTAAACAATACATTAATAATAATAGATACTTCCTAGCTAAGTATACCAATTTTACAAACCTATCCCTAGGCCTCAAATTATGCTAGATTTCAAAACAAAACACAATGCTTAAAAAATCTATAACTTTGTTTTCAATAACCTTGATACAAATTTGTTATGTTTCTCAAAAGACAGAGATTTTGTCAATACATCAGCTAACATCTCTTCTTTAGAGAGATAACTTAAGCTAATAAATTTCTTATTCAACAATTCTCTAATGTAATGATGTCTGATATCAATATGCTTTGTTCTCGAGTGAGATATAATATTCGCACACAACTTTTGAGCAGACTGATTGTCATTAAACAAGTTAATACTACATTCAGTACCATTACATTCCTTTACAAACGTGTGTAAAAACATAGCTTCTTTACATGAGTCAGAGATCGCCATGTACTCGGCCTCCGTACTGGAGAGCGCAACAGTGCGCTGTTTTCGACTTTCCCACGATACCACGGATTTACCAAGACAAAATACATACCCTGTATATGACCTGCGATCTATCTGATCTCCTCCCCAGTCAGCATCTGTATAACCTGTTATTTGGGAGAAACTACCTTTTCCATAAACAAGATAATAATCTAAAGTACCTTTTAGATATCTCAATACTCTTTTCGCAGCTTTCCAATGACTTTGTCCATAATAGTTATTGAACTGGCTAAGATAGCTGACGCTATGAGCAATATCAGGTCTTGTGCATACTGCCAAATACATCAAGCATCCTATGAGACTCCGGAAATCAAAGTTACAATTACTATCAATCTCCTCCCTTTGTAACTTTAATCCTACTTCCATAGGTGTCTTTGCAGGTTTGCAATCTGCCATATTGAATTTTTCTAATACCTTCCTTATATATGTAGATTGGTTCAAAGTATAACTTCCATCAGGTAGCCTTTTTACTTCCATTCCCAAGACTTGATGAGCTGGTCCTAAATCCTTCATCTCAAACTGTTTCATTAGTTTTTCTTTAACTAATTGTCTTTTCTGAGAAGTTCTTGATGAAAATAACATTATATCATCAACATACAGTGCAATGTACATCATTTCACCACCATCGTTATAAATATATACACATGGTTCTGAAGAAAGCCTCTTGAACTTTAATTTGTTTGAAAGTACATCATTTATTCTTTCATACCATGCCTTGGCTGATTGTTTTAATCCATATATAGCTTTGTTAAGCTTATATACTTTCTTTTTATTATTTTCCATAATAAAACCTTCTGGCTGATCCATGTAAACATTTTCTGATAAATTTCCGTTCAAAAATGCTGTTTTCACATCTAGATGCTCCACCACCATGTCATTCTGCGCCGCTAAGGCTACCAAAATCCTCAAAGTAGAGTACCGAACTACTGGCGAAAATGTTTCATGGTAATCAATGCCATATCTCTGGGTAAAGCCTTTAGCCACCAAGCGAGCCTTGTATTTCAGTATTTCACCATCTAGGCCTCTCTTTATGGTAAGTACCCATTTGCATTTGACTGGCTTATGTCCTGCAGGCAAATCTACCAGTGTCCAACATTTGTTGGTTATGAAAGAATTATACTCATCTTGTATAGCTTCTTTCCATTTTTCCGATTCACTGCTGCTCAGTGCCTCTTCAACAGTTTTAGGCAAACCCTTTTCGCCTATTTCTGCTATCCCAGCAAACTCTGGTTCATCATTTTCGAATGACAAGCACGAGTCCATGGAATCTATGCTTGATCTCCCTGGAATGTAAGTAGGGTCAGACGAATCATCCGAGAAACAGTTTCCTCCGTTTCATTAAGACTAAAAATTGTCTGTCTACGAGCATTTATCGTGCCTTCAGATAATAAATCATTATCTATCGAAACACCAGGCTGTGTAGCAGATAGCTGAATAGTTTCTGTAGGTAATTGTACTAATTCAGAGCTTTGAGTACTATCTACAGAACTACCTGGACAAGATGATTGTAAAAATACAATTTTGTCTTCATTCACACGAACTTCATCATTAGTATTCAAGAATTTATTCTCCATGAAAGTCACGTGTCGCGCCTTAATGTACTTCTTTGGACAGGATGGATCTATGAGCTTATAACCTTTACTTTCCTCAAAATATCCTACAAAAATATACCTTTTGCTCCTTACCTCCAATTTCCGAGCATTTTCATTAATTGCGTATGCTACGCAACCAAAAACGCGCAAGTGAAAACATTCACCTTTTTATTAGTCCACTTTTCCTCGGGTGTTGCTCCCATTACTGCCTTTGTAGGTGAACGGTTCTTCAGGTAAACAGCCGTATTAGCAGCTTCAGCCCAAAACCATTTCTCCAACCCAGCCTCCTGGAGCATGCAACGAGCCTTGTCCATAATCGTCCGGTTCGCTCGTTCAGCCACACCATTCTGTGCGCTACAATGTGGAACTGTAGTCTGATGTTTTATTCCACACTTTTTCAAATAATCCTGAAACATGGTAGAAATATATTCACCACCATTATCACTCCTGATAATCTTAATTTTTCTTTCAGTCTCATTTTCTACGAAAGTTTTAAATAATTTAAATTTTTCAAAAACTTCGCTTTTCCTTTTAATAAAATATACAAAGGTTTTTCTTGTAAAATCATCAATAAATGTTACAAAGTAACGCGCCCCACCCATTGACGCCGTTTGCATTGGACCACACACATCCGTGTGTACCAACCCTAACAATTCATTCGATCTACTTTGACTTTTCTTTGGAAATGGTATCTTCGTTTGTTTTCCTTCAACGCAAGCTGTACAGGGATTGAAAATAGTTTTATTAAAATTCATACCTGATACTAGACCATTTTTCATAAGATTCATGCTCCGCGCATTCAAGTGACCAAGTCGCTTATGCCACAGCTCCTGTGAAGTGCAGTTCCGCGCAGACACCAATGATGCAGCATCTTGGCTCAGCACTGACAACCCGCTGACCGCACTCGCCTCACAGACCGAGTTCATGACTATCCCTGACTCTGTTTTTCTACTACATTTCCTGTTTACATGTTTAACATGTCTAATTCATAAACACCATTTCTACATGTTCCAGATGCTATAACTCTATCATTGCTCATGATTTTACAGCCTGTAGTACCGAAAATTACACTATAGCCCTTCCTATTTAGCTCACTTACTGATAATAAATTGACAGAAAGTTTAGGAATATAGTATACCTCACTAATCATCTTATAACCGTTTTTCAAAAGTACTTTTACATTGCCATGTCCTTCTGTTGTCACCTTTTCACCGTTAGCCACATTCACTTCAAGTGATCTTGTATACTGGAACTCAGTCAACATTTCTCTGTTGTTGCACATGTGATGAGTCGCACCAGAGTCTATGTACCACACATTGCTCCGCAAACTAACACACATTGCTGTCAATAGAGATTCCTTTCGAGTTTCCGTAGATTTCGTGAACTTCTGTGTTGAGTTTTTCTTATTTACAGGCTTCATATTACTTGTACAGTCTTTCTTAATATGACCTGGCCTCTGAACACCTGAAGCATATCACTTTAGAATTCGATGTTTTTGTAGCCGCTAACGCATTGACTTCACTCTGATCTTTATCATCTCGCCTTTGCTGCTCTTGGAGTAGTTTTGACTTGACAACTTCACTA
Organism: Xanthorhoe designata; assembly: GCA_963582015.1. Lineage (NCBI taxonomy): Eukaryota > Metazoa > Arthropoda > Insecta > Lepidoptera > Geometridae > Xanthorhoe > Xanthorhoe designata. The sequence goes on from OY757032.1 coordinate 13,705,903, forward strand.
GTCATTTTCACATTGGAGTTTTCCAATGCCATGATTAAGGGGTCGAAGTCCGAAGTCAAACCACTGAGCATAATGACCGCCAAGAACTCATCATCAAGTGGGTATCCAATGTCTGACAACTGCTGTCCAAGCTCCGTAATTTTTGTAATGTAGCTCGACATGTCCTCCCTCTCACTAAGCTTCATGCTGAATAACGATCTCAGCAACCCAAGCCTCCTGCATAGTCCCTTGTCCTCGTATGCACGCTCAAGACTTGTCCAGGCTTCGTAGGGAGTTTTCGCATTTCGGACATGTATCAGTGCAGATGAAGTAACTGACAAACAAATTTTCGCCAACGTCTTTTGTTTCTTCTTTTCATCCTTACATGAGCCTTCGTCTTTATCGTCCAAGACGCAATCGTAGAGATCCTCATGTATCAGAATCATCTTCATCATGAATTTCCATTGATTGTAATCTTCTAAACCTTTCAACTTCTCCACGGCAATCGTAATCGGCATGGCCGTCGCCATGATGCCACGACACGAAGCACGAAGTACGTTTCCAGTCCGGAACACACAAACACCAGATTTTACTTGCGTGATCTGGGCCCCATAACCAGAAGGGTTTTATGTAGGAAAAGAAACGTGATAAGTTTGTAATTAAATATATTTAGAAGTTATAATACTACAATGGAATCTGAGAGAAGACACGGTACAATATGACATGTGTCAAAAAACGGTGTTGCCAGGTAACACCTATGAAGGTTATATCCTTTTTATGTATAGTTTATCCAAATTCCAACAATATTTTCTTCTTCAAGTTAATCTTTTAGTATCCTTTCTTCTAGGTAGCTTTAGTGGTATTCATCCCACTTGGTAGACAGTAAATGATTCATCATAATCCTGTTTAGATGGTTCTATCCCACATACAGTAATTGATATCGTCATGATCCTGTGGTGTTCCTAGGAAATTCAAGGGTTGTTCAAACTTTTCAAGGGCTTTTGTGTTAGTATAATCTGATCTTGATAAACATACAAATAGATCAACAGTTAGTGCATTTGTTTTGTCTTAAATTCTAACTTGGTTCAATATTCTAATTTTGAAAAATTAACTTTTACTTATACAGGGTGTAATTTTTTTTTTGTTTTTTTTTGAGGTGGAATTCGAACTAAGTGATCATTATTTCTAGATATTTGGTTAATAATAAGCAAGAGTAAATAGTAATTTTTAATTAAAATTTAAATAAATTAAATTCATACTTTTACAATGTCTACTGAAATAAATGCTTACATGCTAAAGAAGGAGGAACTGGAGTATGAGGTCATAATTAGGGGTGGTAAGCCAGCTGCACTGGTCAAGGACTTGAGGTCACAAGTTGCTCGCTTGTTCAAGGACCAAAGTCCAACGTCACTTCCATCAGACTTTGACCTTGCAAATGAACTATCTGTCCTCAAATCAAAAACAGATTCACTTTGTGAAAAACTAGCCACTACCTCAGAGCCTAAGAAACAAGCACAGATAGATAGGCTTCGATCATATTTGCTTTTCATCTGCAACACCGCACCTCCAGGGTTCCTCTTGACTTAGTAGATGGTGCATTATTATCAAAAATTCAATCAAACTTGGCCATCGCCATGTCAAAACTGGAGTGTGAACCAGCAGACACTGATATGGATTCTGACTCTGCTAACGACAGTGAAACAGAGGAGGAACCTTCAAAACATTGTTTTCACAAGATCACTTACGTTCATCCAACCTCAATTAGCTCACTCAACTTGAAATACAATGGAAATACATCGCTGGTTAAATTCTAAACAGCCACAAATCCAAATCTCACTTTTTTCAGGAGAGCCATTCACAGTTTTTTTTCATTTTTGAAAAAAATCTTTTTTAATTATTAATGAATTTACTATGATTTCGTGCGTTAGTTATATCTGCGTCGATGAATTCAATCAATTTTTCTCTAACTACTATACAGAACTGAAAAAAAGCATATATGTCCCTTTTGAATATAAAAATCTACCCGGATGTTACCGAAAGTTATCAATGAAAGGCCATATATCATACAAAAATCACTGTTTTATTAATATTTTTTTCCTATAACAACGTTTTAAAATGATTTTAAAACAGTAAAACTATTTTAATACAATATCAGTACCTAAAAAAACAAAATAACCTAATAAACAACATAAAACCACACCTTTGTGCTAAAAAAATCAACAGGAGTACACTTTCTTTGAGCTAATAAAACAAATAAATTCTTCAAAAACCTTAAATACTCAAAATAATTATCTTTAAACTAAGATTAACAATATAACTAATGGCCTAGTTTGAGTTTTATTAATAAAATAACATTTACGCTATGAAATATCATAAATCATGAACCATCCTGTACGAAATAATGTTAAACGATGCGATCAACTTATAAGTTGATTTTTAAAATATTGAAATTAACTCCATTATTTTACTTTTTCATGATAGACAAGTTATTTATCATTAAGCATGTTTTGATGTGCTAAAGGAAGTCGAAAATGTCCATGGATAGCTCTACGATGCGGTCACTAAGGCTGTTTCCAGAGAGGCTTTTTAGCCTCTCTGGAAACAGCCTTAGTGGTCTTTACCTAAGTGCCAAACTGACCCGTCACTATACCGAAATATCCCGGACATCAGTCTGTACGAAATCATTGAGCGCAGGGCAGGCTTGATCACTTTCAGCCTCCCAAACAAGCCGGGTTCCAAAAAAGCCATAGACCACATACTTACGCTGCGGCAAGTCTTACAAAAGACCGAAAAGTATAACTTGCTACTATGTCTAGCGTTTGTGGACAATGAGAAAGCCTTTGATTTGGTCGAAACAAAACATGAGCGTACTAGAGCCCCTCCAGCGATGACGTATTGACCATCGGTACATTAAAGTGTTGAAGTATTTATACTTAAGAAAGCCACTATGTCGGTCGAAGTAGGTGCAGAAACAAATTCTTTTCAAACTTGAATAGAAGTGTAAGACAGGAAGATGTTAAATCTCCGAAACTGTTTACTGCTACATTGGAAGACGCCTTCAAGCTTCTGGAATGGAATAAATAATAATGGTTCTCGATATTGGTAAAATCTTGTTGGTTGATTGTTGATCCTGAGTGAAAACATGTTCCAGATGCTGTTTGTTCTGCTGTTCATTCTGTAAATTAAAAATAATCAACAATCACAAAAAGAAAACAAGTTCAATGATAACTGAGTAAATAATAATTAATGTAACCTTGCTCAAATAATTTAATTTTTCATGTTTTTATTTCTAGTAAAATAACATTCTGAACAAAAATTTCATTTTTGAATTATAAAAAATGTATGTAATGCAGCACATCTTAGGTGCAAAACAGACGTATTTACTAATATTTTTGTAAATTTTAAATTCAAAGCAGTCATATTTACAAATACGGCTGCTTTCCTCTAAAAAATAATATGCAATGACGTGCATTTTATAATCAAAACAGTCGTATTTCAAATTATGGCACCTTTCCACATAAAAAAATTCTAGTACTTACGTAAATTTTTAATTCTATACAGTCATATTCCTCAATGTGGCACTTTTGCACAAAAATAATTGCTTAAACTCGGTTGATTTTGTGGAATATGGCACTTTAGAACATAAGTGACGTGCGATTACGCCGACGATCAAAGCACAAATGACAAAATGGCTGTTTTGCTCTGAAGTTGACGTCGAAAGTGCCAAAATTCCAAACTGCCACTTGTGTATTAATGTCATTTGTAGTGCAAATAGAAATCCTGTCTTTTTCTCAATGATAAAACTACTATGTTAAATAACTTTTCTGCAATAAAAACGATTTTGACGATTTCAGATTTATGGCCCTTTAGAATTTAATCAGCGACATGTGTTTTGTCATTTCTTGGTCGGCTTGACGAATTGGTTCGTTCTCGTTCTCTGAACTACCGCAAGGTTTTCCGTTCTGCAGCTGAGCTGTTCACAGACTCTGCTTTATTGTGGTACAGGGGTATCTGCATTTCTATTGATTCGTGGGAGGATCTCAAACAGGAACTTCTCGATGAATTTCTGCCTACAGACTTTGATTATAGGCTCATGGAAGAACTAAAGGCACGTACTCAAGGTATTGATGAGTCCTTCAGCTCCTACTATTCAGTGATGCTCAACTTTTTCGCGCGACTTTGTACGCCTATCAGTGACGAGGAGAAGCTGCGCATTCTCCGGCGTAATATCCGTCCTAGCTTTTCTGAAAGGTTAGCCTTGGTGCCCATCGTTTCGCTCTCGGACTTCAAATCAAAATGTAAAGAGTTGGAGACGCAGAAGTTAAATTCACAGTTCTTTGTGGAACCCCCCAAACAAAGTCAGCACACACTTGCAGCTGATCTAGCTTATAAGTGCACGGTCAGACCTGCCGTAGCGGCGGTGTCAACAGAACCACAAACGTCTAGGTCTAACTTATTTTGTTACCGCTGCAGGGTGAACGGCCACAACCTTAAAAGCTGCACGGTGGATAAATCTGTTTTGGTGTGTTTCAATTGTGGGGAAAAAGGCTATACGGTGTACAGTTGCCCAAAATGTAGTTACAAAAAACCCACAGCTGTGAATATCCACAAACGGAAGAACTGTTGTCACTGTCAAGCCAAATCATCATCATCATCGTTCGGAAATTCAAAAAACTTGTAGGTCAGGACCGTAGCAATTCTAAAAACTTTGACGTTCAGGATTGGAACAGCTGGCTTAGAACGGTCAATTTATTTTTTAAGACATGTAACGTAGCTTCGGTCTGCGACGAAACTTTTGATCACCCTTATTTAGGAGTAAAAATAAACGATCTGACTATTGTCGGATTACTGGATTCTGGTTCCAGTCTATCAATATTAAGAGGTAATTCATATAAAACTTTCACAAATCGGGGAGCTGTGCTTTCTCCATGTGAGGGTTCTTGGAAAATCAAATCCGTAAACGGAGTAGGTTCTGATGTTCTTGGTTTCTTAGAACTTCCTGTGCACTTTTGTGGTACAGAGAAGTCTATCAAATTTTACGTCGTCCCTGACGTAAAACCACCCGTCATTTTTGGTTGGGATTTCTGGAAGGCTTTCGGTTTAGTTCCGAGAGTTCTTGAGTCGTTGCCGTGGACACGCCGTGACACGAACTCCATGATTGTGGCGGAGCTGAGTCACTTACACCCGATGGACTCTTTATCAATTCATCAGCGTCAAGCAGTTGATAAAATTGTAAGTAAATTCGATGGTATCTCGTTCGAGAAGGTAGGGTTAGGAAAGACGGATATCATTACCCACACTATCGACACAGGGGATGCCAAACCGATTAAACAGCGGTATTATCCGATGTCTCCAGTCAAACTGAAGGGGCTCCATCGTGAATTAGACAACATGCTGGAACTCGGGGTGGTTGAACCTAGTCGTAGTGCATGGAATAACCCAACACTGATGACTCCCAAAGCATCTGGTGAGCTGCGTTTCTGCTTGGACAGTCGAAAACTTAACGCTGTGTCCAAACACGACGCCTACCCCCTACCTTACATCTCCCACATTCTCGACAGACTACGCGACGCTAAATATTTATCATCCATTGATTTAAGCTCCGCCTTCTGGCAAATAGGCCTCGATCCAGCCTCTAGGGAAAAAACAGCTTTCACTGTTCCTGGGCGAGGACTCTTCCAATTTACACGTATGTGCTTTGGTCTTACAGGAGCCCCTGCGACTCAGCAGAGGCTGATGGATCTATTGTTTGGTCCGGATGGTTTCGACAATCACGTGTTCGTGTACTTAGATGACATAGTGATTTGTCATGACAACTTCGAAGATCACTTATCTTTGCTTGAAAAGGTGTATGACCGTCTAAAGCAGGCTGGTCTTTCTATCAAGGCTAGCAAGTGCCAATTCTTCAGACGGGAATTGAAATATCTGGGTTACGTAGTGGATGAAATGGGTCTTCATACTGATCCAACTAAGGTTCAAGCCATAGTCGAATTTCCAACTCCGACTTCTCGGAAGGAAGTCAAGATGTTCTTGGGTACCGCTTCCTACTACAGGCGTTTCATTAAAAACTTCAGCTTAATAGCGGCTCCCTTGAACAAACTGACTAGTTCCGGGAAGAAGGCACCAGCTTTCGCATGGTCTAGCGAAGCTGAGGAATCTTTCCAAAAACTAAAACAAGCCTTGGTTTCTGCACCGATATTGGCTTGCCCAGATTTTTAAAACCTTTTTCACTTCATTGTGACGCTTCGTCATACGGTATCGCCGGAATGCTTGCCCAAGAGGTCGATGGTAAGGAGCATCCCATCGCCTATGCCAGTAAATCGTTGACAAGGTGTGAGTCAAACTACTCAGCGACGGAGCGAGAGGCTTTGGCGGTTGTGTTCGCAGTGGAACATTTTAGACCTTATCTGGAGGGCAGTCAGTTTAAAATCATAACTGACCATGCCAGTCTGAAATGGTTCCTGAATCTGTCAAACCCAACCGGCAGGCTTGCTCGCTGGGGTTGTAGGTTGTCTCCTTATAACTTCGTCATCGAACATCGTGCAGGGAAGGAGAATGTTGTACCAGACGCTCTTTCAAGATTCGTACCTTGCATCGCCGCTATCTCGTCAGCGGATCATTTTGCTCCTACTGGGGACGCATGGTACGACAATCTCTTTAATAAATGTCTCACAAAACCTCTGTCGTGCAGGAATTTCACAGTGAAGGATAACAAGCTGTACCGCTTCACGAAGTCGACTAATGATTTGAATCAGGAGTTCCAATGGAAGGAAGTAGTTGATCAACCCAGGAGGGAAGCAATCCTAAAAGAGTTTCATTGCATACCTACTTCTGCCCACTTGGGCATCCATAAGACATTTAAGAAAATCTCATTATGTAGCCTGTAACTTATTTGAAACCTACAATTGAGATATGACTGCTTCCGGTTTGACGTAGTATGGTGCTTACTTGACTCTCCTTGTCATAATTTAGTTCCATTGCTGGTGGCGCCACTTGCAGTGGAGGGGCGAGAGGTCTCGTCCGGCCTCCGACCCGACCGAGCTTCAGTTGGCGTTTGTTTTTCGTTGCGACGTTGTATTTTAAATCGTTAAAAATTTTCTTAGTGTTCTACCCTACTTATTTTAATGTGTTTTTTTTTTCTTGCAGTTAAAATAATAAGCAACTCAAAACAAAATGAGTAATAATAATGTACAGGATAAAGACTTTCCTACTGCGGATTCGGGGAATAAGGAAAGAAGGATCAATTATAAACGCCCCCGGCGTTTGTACAGCAGTAGTGATGACGATGGCGACGATGAGGATACAATTTCTCCAACTCCAAAGCGAGTTGCTACAGAGGATCTTTCGGATTCGAGGTTTGATTACCTCCAGAAACAGGTTAGTGAGTTGAAGTATTTGTTAACGAGAAATTATAATGTGAACTCTAAACCAGTCGAAGTGTCTGATGAGCCTGCTGCACAAAGTCAGGCAGCTGACGATGCATCAGTTTATTCCATGCATCTCCTAAAACCAGCTGAGAAGGATTTTGAATGGGATGAAGATACGATTGCATCAGAATCTGTTAAGCGAACTTCGGATTCCAGGCTGAATTACATACGCAAAATTCAGCACTTCGATAGCCAAGAGTGGAATAATGTTCGTTACACTGAGACCCAAAAAAAGTACATATCTACCCCCGCTTTTACAAATTTGGGTATGAACGATGAGCTGCTTGCATTTGAATCAAAGTTTAGTCATCTAAGGCCGGTATTCAGAGACCTGACTCAAGCGTCGATTTGAACTCGGTTCAGCGGAACTCTGCTTAAGCATTGATTCGTTGCTTAAGTATCGTTTGTATTCAAGAACGTTGCTTGAGTAAATGCTCAGCTAAATCGAGTCTCAAGTGTCGATTCCTTTTTGTTTATGAATTCAGTCTGTTCTCATTTACATTTTTAATTTATTTTGTACTTCCATTCCGTTATACGCAGAAATTCAAAATGCCTGGATGAAAAATTAATGGCGACTCTCGAAAGTGAAGTAAAAATAACGTGTAACGGAACGACTTTAGAAAACTGACAAACTCATTCATTCATACGTCAGTCGTCAAGCAAGTCAATCAAATTTCAACAATCGCCAAATCGCGGGATGAAAATGTGAAATCAATGAATTTATTTTTACGCTTTGACCAAAGACAGGTAATACTGCTTGGTTATCGGCGGTAGTGCTTCTTGCCCTGGTCTGATGCATCATGTAGTGTTTGTAGACACAAACGTTGTGGAAGATAGCACCAGCACTCGTTGAAGATGACGAGACACGAAGGATCTCTCTCAACAAGCTTAGCCTGGACATGATCTAACGATTAGCTGTTTCCCGTGACTCCTATAAACTTTATTTAATACGTTTTAAATAAGTGTGTGTAAAATATTAAATAAAAACATTATGGTAGTTTTGTCAATATATTTTTTATTTTACCCCAGCCAAACCAAATGTGTTTAGGTTATGTACGTAGGTAGAATTTTCGACATAAATAAAGTAGGTAAGTAATCCTTATGAGTACCTACCTACCAAGACTAAACTAATAGTATTCTTTTATCTGTGCTAATACTAACTATAAATTCACAAGTCCTTATAACATTTGTCTGTATGAAACAGAAACAAGGTCCCCATGCATATTTTGAAGTCTTGTCTTGTGTGTCGTTATTCTAGCATGCTTAGATGACCTCGAAAATACAACGAATCGAATATATTATCCATTTTTACTGAAAACAAAACAAAAATGCTATCTGAGTAAATGCTCAAGCGTGGTCCAGACCACTCTCAAGCATTTACTCAGATTCCTTTGAAAAATGTCAAACTCAAGCATCGATTTCATTTGATTGAGGTTTCTGAATAAGGAATTACTCAGGTGAACTCGACTCAGCTGAACTCTGATCAGCAAAACTACTCTCAAGTAACGTTCTTGAATAAGAAACGATACTTAAATCGACGCTCAAGCACAGATCGACGCTTGAGTCAGGTCTCTGAATACTGGCCTAAGATCGTTAGATCAGACCTTTGGAGCGTTAACAAATATGGCTATCACTCAGAAAGAAGCTTTACAGTCTTCTTTGAAGAGCTTATTAGAATGGAGCTCTGATAGTCAAACAACATTGACACCTGCTTCACTTTCAACGAAAGTGCATGAACTTTTTTCTAACACGTGTCCTTACACGAGCGTGTCCAAAGATATGTTACAGGTTATTTGCGGACGTCGAGCAAACATAGTGGAACATCGAAGGGATAGTGCGCTGTCTGCTGTCAAGGACAAATACAATAAGACAATTTTGCGCAGAATGTGAGTATTTGTTCCAACCTAAGGAACTAAGCGATGCTGTGACCAAACTGGGGGGTAGATCTCAAGTCTTTCGCAAACCATACACACCTGCCGAGGGTAGTCAGGTTATGCGAAGCAACCATAGGCCGTATCTGCCTGCCGAGGGCACTCAGGCCGCACCTAGGCGGCCAGCCGGCCCTACGGTGCCATTTCGTGAATATGACCGAAATAGATTCCAGCAAGCCTCCGCTTCCGGAAAGGGCAAATCACTTGTCGGCAAACCAAGCTACTATGCTGCAAAAAATAAATCCTACAAAAAACCAAAAGATGATCACCGCGATCGTAGAAGACAATGACTATGCCAAGAGTTTTCAAGCCGGCCGCCTACGCCTCTATCAACACATCTGGCAAGAAAAGGGTGCTGCAGCTCATATTTTAAAGATAATTCGGGGTTATCGCATTCCTTTTATACTAAGACCACCTCTGCGTCGGCTTTACAAAAATCAAAATCAATTGACAACTACACCTGCTTTAGAAGGCGAGATAAATCAGATGCTGAAGGAATCAGTAATCGAAAAAGCACCACTCAACGCTGGCTTCCTATCGATGATGTTTCCAGTAAAAAAGTCAGACGGCTCGCAGAGGCCCGTTCTGAATCTCAAAGCTTTAAACTTCTACCTCAAGCCAAAGAAGTTTCGACTGATCAGCATGCAAAAAGTACCTCAATTCCTTCAGTCAGGCGATTTTATGATGAAAATAGATTTGCACCAAGCTTATTTTCACATACCGATTTTACAATCGCATCGCCGCTTTCTCAGGTTCATTTTCAACGGGATAACCTACCAAATGACCTGCTTGCCCTTCGGCGCCGCGAGCGCACCAAGGGCGTTTGCCACCCTGTCCAATTGGATTGCCCAGAAGTTGAGAGAGAAAGGCATCAGAGTTTTGGTGTACCTAGACGACTTTCTCTTGGTGAATCAATGTCCTTACGTACTCGAAGAACATATGAAGGAAGCCACCAATCTGCTTACCAGCCTAGGGTGGATAATAAACAAAAGGAAGTCGTCCACTGTACCATCCCAAGAAATAGAATTTCTCGGAATAATTGTCTCTTTTAAACTTTCGCGATCAGAACACATTATAAAACATATGCAAACGGGTATTTATCACGAATTTTAAAACCGACACACACGGACAGATATCTGAATGCTGCCTCACATCACCATCCATTACATCTCCAGTCAGTAGTATCCTCACTTATGAACAGAGCCTACGACCTCTGTGACCCTGAACATCTACCCGGAGAGCTGGAACATGTTCAGGAGGTTCTAAAACGAAATGGTTACAAGACTAATGGATGGCATCCAGATAGCAGACGCAAACTAAAACACAGTGATGTAACTAGACAGCCAGCGTTCATGCCTTATGTGAAGGGGGTTACGGACAAAATTGGGAACCTTTTCAAGAAGTTTTCAATAAAGTCGATTTATACTCCTTTTAACAAAGTGGCTAAGCGTCTGCGTACACCGAAGGATGTGGTACCTTTCCAAGTTCCTGGTGTTTATAAAATCGATTGCAGCTGCGGCCGTTCCTATATAGGCCAAACGAAGCGTACAGTCGCTGAACGTGTCAAGGAACATATAGCAGCGGTCAAAAATCGGCAAATAAACAAGTCTGCTATAGCGGAGCATATAGTAGACTCAGGACCCAATCACTGGATGGAATTGCACAATCCAAAAATCCTTGCCAACGAGAAGCATTATTAGAAGAGAATGGTTCGGGAAGCGATTGAGATTAGGAAGTATCCTAATTTTAATCGTGAAGACGGCTTCAGACTCTCTTCCTCGTGGAATCCAGTGATTGCAAAGTGTACTCGTCATGTGAGATCAAATCAGTATGTGGACACTGTTAGTGTAGTGTGTTGTCCTAGTGTGAACCGGCCCTAATTGACATTTATGAAGATCAAGTGAGGGTAGTTGAATAAACGCTTTCGCTTTGCTGTGGCGGTACCTCCAATACTTATTCAGTCTTCCCGCGACCACGGCTGGTGCAATCCGGTCGAAACGTCGGGCGAATATTAAAGGTAAAATTCGTGATAAATACCCGTTTGCATATGTTCTCGGAATAATTTGGAACACGAATCTAAACAGAAAATCTCTACCGCACAAAAAGATCGTCACTCTATCCACACGCTTAGTTCGAACTCAGGAATCACAAATCTTGACCCTGTTAGATCTTCAGAAAATAGTAGGAACTCTACAGTTTGCCAGTTTCGTAGTTCATTACGGAATGATACACTACAGAAATCTTCAGTCTTGCCTTCATCTAGCTCTGAAACAGAACAGACCAGTACGTTTAACATCCGGCGCCAAAGAAGATGTCAGTTGGTGGATGAAACACGTTCGCACCACAAGCAAAATCTGGATGACTCCAGTGTCTTATCACATCATCACCGATGCGTCAGGCGTCGGTTGGGGAGCATATGTCGACGGCGATCATATTCAAGGGGCATGGATGCCAGAGGAGCAGCAGTACCACGCGAATGTGAAGGAACTATTAGCTGTTTACAAAGCAATGACATTCATCGTTACCAACAAAGACTGCTGCGATCGAACGATACTTATTCAAAGCGACAATCGGACAGCTCTGGCTTTCTTACGCAAACAAGGCGGGACACGGTCGGTAAACCTGTTACATCTAACTCGTTTAATTTACAATCAAATAGAGGCGTACAACATAAAGATCATAACCAGCTATCTTCCGGGGCCGCTGAACGGAGTAGCAGACGGATTGTCCAGATACAAAGCGTTAGCGGAATGGCATCTATTACCCCAGGCATGTCTGCTGATATTCAACAAATGGGGGACGCCCGAGGTGGATCTGATGGCGTCCGAACGAGCACATGTAGTCCCCAGGTATGTGTCCCTGGACCTGAAGGATCGGAATGTCTTTTATCACGACGCGTTCAGCCGTGTCTGGAAATACCACCTAGCATGGGTCTTCCCACCACCGTGCCTGATGTACAAGGTCTTAGCAGCATTGAATCAAGCTCAAGGTGTGTTCATAATAATTTGTCCCAGGTGGAACAATGTCTTTTGGAGGGCGGATCTAAAGAAACGAGCAGTGGGGCCACCGTTCACCATTTGGAATCTGCGATCAGTGTTGATCGACACGAGAACCAACCTTCCACCAGCTCGGGTCGACGACCTTGTATTGGAGGCATGGAGATGTCAGGGTGGGATGATCTCTTAGGTGATTGGTCTCCCTCAGAGATCAATATAATTCAGTCAAGTTGGAGACCTAATACACTGAAGACGTATAAACAAGCATGGATACGTTGGTTGAATTGGTGTAAAAGTTCAGGAATGAATAACAAGAACCCTGGAGGTGACGGTTTGTCAAAGTATCTTATTTATTTGCATAACATTGAAAAGTTAAGTTACAAAACTATTTTGGTACATAAGTCGGTGCTATCTTCTTTTTGCCAGCCAGAATTAGAAACAAAACTTAGCTCTAACATATTGGTTCGGCAAACCCTTAAAGGGATAGCCAATAAGGCTGCATCAAAAAATAAGCCGAAGTCTCCCGTATGGAATCCACAGGTAGTTGTTCAATGGTTTCTGCAGTCTGAATCCAACTTTGGCAGTTTATTTGATGTTTCCAGGCGTTGTGCTACTTTGCTCCTGCTAGCATCTGGCAGACGAGTCCATGATCTGACACTTTTATCTGTAAAAGAAGGGGATTGTATTATTGAAAATGACACCATTACATTTTGGCCGCTATATGGTTCTAAAACTGACTCGATAAATCACAGACAATCAGGTTGGCAGTTATTGTCCGGAGAAAATCAAAAAATTGACCCAGTCTTCTGGATTAAGAAGCTTTTAGAAGTATCTCAGCCAAGACGCTTAGCAGGAAATAATACACAGCATTTATTTGTGACAACTAGAGGTGAACCCAAACCTGCAAAGTACTTTGTTCGACTGGCTTCCCACTGAAGCTTGACTATTTAGATTATTTTAGATTGTTAAGGGATCGCTTTTAAAAAAAAGCCTTTCAGTCGGACCATAATAGCAGGGTGGATTAAAACTGTGTTGGTCGATGCTGGAATCGAAGACTCACCTGGTTCTATTAGGTCAGCAGTAGCATCCATAAATTGGGCTAATGAAATGCCCTTAGAGGATATTTTAGCACGAGGAAACTGGTCAACGCCTAATACATTGCTCCGCTTCTATAGACGACCAGTTAAAACTCCACTGTTGTCTAGTATACCGTCTCTTGATCGTAACTTTACACCACTGTAATCTGTTCACTAGATTTATGTTGATTACTGATATTCATTTTTTGTTGATTATTAATATAAAAACTACACAAAATCTGTATTAAGATAAATAAATACTCTGTGATTTGATTTAACAAGACTATTCATTTTATGTCACCGTTGGCTATTTTACTTTTATCTACCCACTACAAAGTCACGAATTAGTAGGTAGCATTGCTGGCGCCACCATGCGATAATAGACAAGTCTCAATTGTAGGTTTCAAATAAGTTACAGGCTACATAATATGAGAATTTTTCCTGAAATAAAAAATTACTTATTATGTACCTAACTTATTTGAAACCTAACAAAGGCTGCATGGTGATTGAGCCTAACTGAAGCTCGGTCGGGTCGGAGGCCGGACGAGACCTCTCGCCCCTCCACTGCAAGTGGCGCCACCAGCAATGGAACTAAATTATGACAAGGAGAGTCAAGTAAGCACCATACTACGTCAAACCGGAAGCAGTCATATCTCAATTGTAGGTTTCAAATAAGTTAGGTACATAATAAGTAATTTTTTATTTCAGGAAAAATTCTCATATTAGTCTACTTCTGGCCAGCTTTGTTCAAAAATGTCGCTAACTTTGTTCGTCACTGTGAAGTTTGCCTGTCTCATAAAATTCCAGCTCAGGCTACTCAAGGATTAATGGGTAGCCCTAAAAATTGTTCTCGGCCCTTCCAAACCATTAGTATGGATTTGGTTGGTCCCTTTCCGGTTTCTAGGAACCGTTTCACTCATCTTCTTGTGGTCATGTGTTGCTTTACAAAATATGTTATGCTATTTCCTCTACGTCGTGCTACAGCAGGTAACATCGTCAAGCATCTGGAGGGTGATGTATTTATGAGGCATGGTATCCCTCAAACAGTGATTTCTGATAACGGAACTCAGTTCACTGGAAATGAGATGCAAGCCTTGTTTCATAAATACAGCATTCCCCAGGTGCACCTGAGTCCAAGATATTGTCCTCAAGTAAATCCGGTGGAGAGGCAAAATCGGACGATTGTTACCGCAATCTAAATATTTAGTAATTTCAAAAATTTCATTGAGCAGGCTGTCGTTATTAGCATATTTAATCATTTCAATAAAGATTCCATCATCACCCGCTGCTTTCCCATTTTTTATTGATGATAATGCTGTATCAAATTCTTCTCTAACGATTTCCGGACCCAGGTTATCTACTTTTACATCTCTTTCATTTTCAATGTCATCTAATGTTAAGCCATTACCTTCATAAAGACCTTCTATATACTGTTTCCATCTATTTACTACTTCACTACTATCTAGCACTAACTTATTATTTTCATTCAATATTGCAGTAGATTTTGTTTTTATTTTCTTACTCATGTTTCTTATAATATTATACGCTACATCTATATTTCCTCTGTTCATATAATAATCTATACTTTCACAGTCCCTTTCTACATCTTTCTCTTTACATTCCTTACATTTAAGTGTTATTTTATTGCTAATTTTTCTGTATTTCCTTATACTTTTATCATCGGTTTTATTCCGGAGTAGTCTTCTTTCTTTTATGAGATCTTTTATTTCCGTATTTAGCAATTTTTTCCTAGGATAAATTGTTTCTTTCTGTAAACTCTCTTCTGCACTATACAGGGTGTTACCAGACCACTACCGAAAACTTAAGGGGATGAAAGTACCCATCAATATGAACAACTTTTTCTAAGAAACCAACACTGTGAACGCGAAAAAAAAAACAGCTGTTTCATACACTTTAGCCAAGTAGGTATTGAACTTATGTATGGAACTGCTGTTTTTTTATCGCGTTCACAGTGTTGGTTTCTTAGAAAAAGTTGTTCATATTGATGGGTACTTTCACCCCCTAAAGTTTTCGGTAGTGGTCTGGTAACACCCTGTATCTAATAATATCTCTAATATTGCACCACTTATTGTTAATATCACTAAATGTTATTTTACTATCATTGTATACTTTAAGTCTATTATCTAAATTATTACTATATTGCACTTTAAATTTATCATTATCATTTTTTAGCCTATTGAGATCAAAAGTTTTGGTTTTCGGTTTCCGTTTCATCGGTTTTACTTTTATTTCAAATGTGCCAAGCAGTAAATTATGGTCAGTATTAAGAGCCGGCCCCTGGGTAGGTTTTACAATTTGTTACAGTGCTTTTAAATTTTTCTTTAATAATCGATATAAAATACATCGGCGTATTTAGAACAAAGGGCGAGTAAGTTGGCTTTTTCCTCAGCGTTTAAATGATCGGTTCGCAATCGCGCGGTAACATCCCTAGCGCGTGACATACTAGATTCGTAATCGGTGCGCGTGCACTCCATAGTGAATATGGTCGCTTGCGCCGCGTGATCTAATGATAAAATTATATCGTTCTGGGTGTTATTCATGACTTCTACTATACCACGGCTTTTACTAACTGTGGTTAAGCACTCGCTAATCACACAGTTACAAATAACCTGTTCCGGAATAAAAACTTCGCCGTCCAGGGCGTTAATCGGTAGTCTAACTAATTTTGATGATTCGGCGGGTATGATATCTTCGTAAAGATTTAAGTTTCGCGAGTTGTAAAAGCGAATAGGGTTCACTGCGGCTTTGGTGATAAGCACTAAATCTTTAAGGTCAAGTTTAGCTTCCCATTTGGTTAATAAATCCATACCTATTAACCCCTGGGTTCCTAACCTGGGGGTAATTACCCCCACAGGGGTAAATCAGCTATTTCACGGGGGTAACAAAGAACCTAATTATCAGAAAGAAAAAAAAACATAAAAGTTACAGAGCGCTGCGCAGTACCGCACGTGACAAAAATGTGCTCGTTCTAGCACTCGTTCGTCGGTTCGCCATGTTGCAAGCGGGCGGTGAGGGAGGGGGCGCCCCCGCGCCCGCGCCCCGCCGCCTCCGCTTGCTTCGCGTGCCTTGTAGTGTAGTAGCAGCACAGAGTACTATTGTATAATCAAGTAGCAGTGTTTGAGCTTGAGTGGACGAACGCGTTTCGATTGTTTCGCATTGCATGCCTACCTACTTAGGAAACAAAATACATAATTCTAATCTGTGTTTGAAGGTAAGTACCAACAAACAATGCTATTTTTTATCAATTATATTTTATTACTATTTATCGGGCTCTAAACCACTTACTTTTGTTTTACGTTTGTGTATGTTTTGTGACGTAGTCATCGTCGGCTAGAAACAACAAGTATTCCCAAGGAGGGTTGACGTCAGGCAGGCGGCCGGTTGGAAAAATCAAAGCCAAATCTTTTACAACATGGATTCTGGAATATATGGAATGCGCGATAATGTTAGGGCGTACCCCCGAGGCGACGCGCAGGCGCAGCACCCGGCGCCCGCGAGAAATGGACAAGGGTTGTTGCACCAGGGACGGGTGCAACGTAAGACGCGAGTCCGTGATGTAAGATTGAGGATCGCAAGTTGGAATGTTGGTACGATGACTGGAAGAGCAAGAGAGTTAGCGGATGTTCTTGTGAAGAGACGGATAAATGTGGCTTGTTTGCAAGAAACGAAGTGGAAAGGTTCGAAAGCGAGAGAGATTGGGGAAGGATATAAATTTTATTATTGTGGAAGTGATGGAAAGAGAAATGGTGTAGGTGTTGTATTAGATAGTGAGTTAAAGAAGTGTGTGACGGATGTAAAGAGAATGAATGATAGATTGATAGTTGTAAGAGTATTATTGGGAGAAGTTGTGTTAAATATAGTAAGTGCGTATGCACCTCAAAGTGGATGCGATGATGATATGAAAGAAAAGTTTTGGGAAGATTTTGACTCTATGATAGTAGGTATAGCAGATAATGAAGAAATATATATTGGTGGAGACTTTAATGGTCATGTGGGACGTATCAATGGAGGATATGAGAGGGTGCATGGAGGGCGGGGTTTTGGAACTAAAAACCAAGGTGGAGAAGCTCTACTTCAAGCTGCCTCAGCTTTTGACTTGGCTGTCGCTAACACCTATTTCAAGAAAAATCCCGAACATTTAATAACATATAAAAGTGGTAATCACGAAACACAAATAGACTATTTTCTCCTTAAGAGGAATAATATTAAAACTGTCAAAGACTGCAAAGTTATACCGGGCGAGTGCTTAGTCTCGCAACATAGATTGTTACTTTTGGAAATTAAGATGAAAATAACCCAGAAAATTAACAAACCAAAGCCTCCACCTAAAATCAAATGGTATCTATTAGATAAGTGTGAGTATGCGATAGAATTTCAGAAGAGAGTGGTAGATAGAATGATAGAAATGAAGGATTTAGAAAGCATGTCAGTGAATGAATGTTGGAATGAAATGGCGTCATGTATAAGAAATGTAGCAAAAGATGTATTTGGAGAAACGAAAGGTAAAGGAAAAATAGATAAGGACACATGGTGGTGGAATGAAGAAGTACAAAAGATTTTGAAAGAGAAGAAGAATTCATTTAAGGAATGGAAGAATTTAGAGGGTGGAGATAAGGCTGTGAAAGAAAGGAAAAGAGCTGTGTACATGGAGTGTAAAAGGAAAGCTAAGAAAGTGGTCGCTATTTCAAGGGCTAAGGTACATGATCAATTGTACAAATCACTGGAAAGCCCTAGCGGCCACAAAGATCTATACCGACTAGCTAAAGAAAGAGAAAAGAATGCAAGGGATATAATTCACGTGAAATGCATAAAAGATGATGGAGGAAAGGTTTTGACGAATGACAATGAAATAAAAGTACGATGGAAGCAGTATTTTGAAAAGTTGATGAATGAAGAGAACGATTGGAGTGGAGTGGTTAAAAGTGTGCCTGTAAATTTGGGTATGGTGAATAAGATTAGCTTGGAAGAAGTCAGAGTGGCAGTGCAAAAGATGAAGAATGGTAAGGCAGTTGGACCAGATTGTATTCCTGTGGAAGTATGGAAGTTTTTGAAAGCGGATGGATGGAAGTGGCTGGCTTTATTCTTCAATAAGTTGCTGCAAGAAGAGGCGATCCCGGACGAATGGTGCAATAGTTCGCTAGTGCCCATTTTCAAAAACAAGGGTGATGTACAGGTCTGTAACAACTACCGAGGTATAAAGCTCATGTCACACAGTATGAAAGTATGGGAGAGAGTGTTAGAGAGAAGATTGAGAGATGAGAGTGAGGTATCACAGAGCCAATTTGGGTTTATGCCTGGACGCGGAACAACTGATGCCATATTTGCCTTGCGCCAACTGTGCGAGAAGTACCGAAGTGCACGTAAGAACTTGCATATGGTATTTATTGATTTGGAGAAAGCGTATGACAGGGTACCCCGTAAGGTTCTGTGGTGGGCGATGAAAGAGAAAGGAATGCCTAGGAAGTATGTACAGCTTATTCGGGCAATGTACAGTCGAGCTTGTACCCGTGTTCGGTCCGAAGCTGGTGTCACCGACGAGTTCAATGTGGCTGTAGGCCTGCACCAGGGATCGGCGTTAAGCCCGTATTTGTTCCTCCTGGTAATGGATGCCTTGACGTTAAACATACAGGAGGAGGCACCCTGGTGCATGCTGTTCGCCGACGACATTGTCCTTGTTGGTGAAGACGCTACAGAGGTACAAAGCAGGTTGGGAAAATGGCAGGACAAATTGGAGAGTGTCGGATTGAAGATTAGTAGAACGAAAACTGAACACTTGTTCTGCGACTTCGGTGGTCCCTCCAATTTTGTCAATATTGCTTTAAACGGTGTATCCCTACCAGCCTGCTCCAATTTTCGGTACCTCGGTTCTGTCATACAGAATGATGGTGAGATTGACAGGGATGTAAGAAATAGAATAAATGCGGGATGGATGAAATGGCGACAGGTCTCCGGAACAACGTGCGATTCACGTATGCCCCTTAAACTCAAGGGGAAAATTTACAAATCAATCGTTAGACCTGTCGTAATGTATGGATCTGAATGTTGGGCTATGAAAGGGACGGATGAACGAAAAATACATGCGGCTGAGATGCGAATGTTAAGATGGATGTGTGGAGTGACGCGAATGGACAGGATAAGGAATGAGTACATAAGAGGAAGTGTGAAAGTGGCTCCAGTGAATGAAAAGATGAGGAGTAATAGGTTAGCTTGGTATGGTCATGTTATGAGGAGGGAAGAATGTCATGTTACTAGGAGAGTGTTAGGTATGAATGTGGATGGATATAGGTGTAGAGGTAGGCCAAAGAAAAGATGGATGGACTGTGTGAGGGATGACATGAGTAAGAAAGGAGTGAGTGCTGAGATGACGTCTGATAGAGGGAAATGGAAGAAGAATACATGTTGTGCCGACCCCACATAGTGGGATAAGGGCAAGAAGAAGAAGAGTATGTTTTGTGACAATGATGCTGGTACGTAGGTACGTATGAATGGTACGTGGTATCAAACCCGACAAATAGTAGGTAATATAATTTTATTTTGTTTAAATTGTTACTAGTAATAGTTTGTTAATGTACTTCTCTATTATCTGTAACATTTTTTATGATTGTTTTAGTTGTCATGGCTTCTACATCCGGAAAAAAGCGCTCATATAAAGAAGCATTTTTACAATGGGGTTTTACGAATATTGTGAACAGAAATATAGAAAAGCCTCAGTGTGTTTTATGTAATAAAGTGCTTAATCCAGAGAGCATGAAACCGAGCAAATTAAAAGAACATTTCGAGAAAGTTCACAAAGAGTTTGTAGGTAAAGATTTACATTATTTTAAGAGAAAAGAGAGCGTTCTGAAATCTTCGCGAATGGATTCCACAGGAAATATGCAAAAGGCAAACGAGTCGTGTCTTGAAGCTTCATTTCAAATTTCTTATCGTATTGCTATGAACAAAAAACCGCATACTATTGGAGAAGATCTTATCAAACCTTGTTTGTGTGATGCAGTATCGCTCGTTATTGGCAAACAACATATTGTGGCTAAGATTAAACAAATATCACTCTCAAATACAACAGTTCAAAAACGCATTTCAGACATGAGTAACGATATTTTGGCAACCGTTATTGATGAAATTAAAGAAAGTGATATGTTTGCGCTGCAATTAGATGAGTCTACGGATGTAGCTTCCTGTTCACAATTGCTGTTATTTACTCGTTATATCAAAAATGACCATGTAAAAGAGGAATACCTATTTTGCAAGTCTTTGCCCACCACGCGTGGCGAAGACGTATTTCAAACGCTAAAACAATTTATTGAGGAAAACGGACTGGACTGGTCAAAGCTGGTTGGCGTTTGTACAGATGAGGCGCCTTCCATGATGGGTGTTCGTTCTGGATTTCAAGCACTTGTGAAACAAGTTGCTCCTCAAATTTTACCTTATCATTGTCTAATACACCGCTACGCTTTGGCCGTTAAGACGCTTCCACCAGATTTGCTAATCACGTTGAATGACGTAGTGAAAATTGTAAACCATATTCGTGGCAGTGCTACAAACTCGAGGATCTTCAAAGTTTTATGCGATGAAGTTGGTGCAAAATTTAATTCTCTTTTGTACCACACAGAGGTACGTTGGTTATCTCGAGGAAAAGTTTTGAACCGGGTGTACGAGCTTCGTGAAGAAATAGGATTATTTTTGGAAAAACAGAGAACACAAAAAGAGAAAGAGTTTTTCTCAAAAATAAAAGATAAAATATTCGTTGAAATGCTGGCGTATCTTGCTGATCACACGCTTATATACTGTAGTGCCTTAGTAATTTCCACACAGTTAGGATACAAAGTCTCTAACAATCAGAACAACCACTATAGCAGACCAAAAAATGAAAAACCCTCGTGGCAAATCAGGTTAGAAAATGATATCATAGCACTCCGCGCAGACATTGGTAGACTTACGCAGTATATAAATAATAATAGACATGCAAATTTAATATTACATGCAAAAAAAGTTGATTTGATTTTTGAAAAATATAAAATACACTCATCACATGAAAAAGACAACAAAAGACCAGAAGAATATTTGGATACATTAAAAAAAAAACTAACACTTAAATCACAAAGGCTGGCGCGGTATAAAAAGGCTTTACAGAGAAAAGAAGTTAACAAACTATTTAGTACTAATGAGAAAGGATTTTATAGAGCTTTAAAGGTTGGACTTGATAATGATATCCGACAACTACCCTCAGAACAAGACCTTAAAGACTACTGGACCAATATATGGAAAAAAGAAAAAGAACATAACGAACAAGCGCATTGGATTAAAGTAGAGAAAAATAACGCTGAGGAAATCGAACAAATGGAGTTTTCAAATGTGTCAAAGTTTGATGTTGAATTGATCACGAGGAAGCTAAAGAATTGGAAAGCAGCAGGGATTGATGGAGTACACAATTTTTGGTATAAAAAATTTAGTGTGCTTCATGAAGTTCTGGGAAAAATAATTACAGATATCATTGTAGGAACTGAAGAGCTTCCGTTATTTGCAACAAAAGGTATTACCTATATGCTACCCAAAACTAACAATACAGAAGACCCTTCTCAGTATCGCCCAATTACCTGCCTGCCTACAATTTATAAATTAATCACATCTTGCATCACTTCCAAAATTAATACCCACCTAACTACCAATTCTGTTTTATCAGAAGAACAAAAAGGTTGTAGACAAAATCATAGAGGCTGCAAAGAACAGTTAGTAATCGATTCCACAGTACTTAAACATGCGACATCTCACAGTCGTAATCTGCATCTAACTTATATTGACTACCAAAAAGCATTCGACAGTGTACCTCACTCTTGGTTAGTTCGCGTCCTACAGATTTACAAAATAAACCCAGACATTATCACCTTCCTGGAAAATACCATGAGCACGTGGCGTACTACACTTTTGCTAAGGAACAACACAACATCTATAATAATAATAATAATCATTTATTTTCAACCATACATGTTTCACTGATAATGTTGAGGCCCTGTCTCCTGGAAAAGCGTGAGCTGTGGCCCAGGAAACAGTTCTCTCCCAAATAATTATACACTGATGATACATTACAGTAGTAGGGTTCTTAAAATTAAAATTAAAATGTGTTAGTATGTTGAGTGAGTGTAGGGATGTGTGTGTGTGTGAGGGTGTGTATATGTGTGTGTGTGTGAGGGTGTGTGTGTAAGGGTGTGTGTGTGTATGTAGTAGTGTGTACTAATATAGTAATTCCTCAGTTTCATCATAATTTAAGGACTCTAACCATTGCGTTAAGATAGTTTTTAGTTGATTTTTTTTTTTTTTCCATTTTTAGAGCACAATAATTATTATTATACACTTGTAAAATTACAATCTAGCCAAGTAGGCTAATGAGCAATTTGATTTTAACTTAGTTTTATAAAGTTGCTTATACTAAGAATGTGCCCAATAGCACGTTTCTTACTGTCTCTATTTAAGGGGAAGACACTTTGTTCTTGTGTTCTTTATATTATGTAGCACTTATACACATGATTTTACACTACACTAACTCAAATGGTTTAGTCCGCTTGAGTCTTCTCACTAAGTCTGTGTTATCGAGGAGCTGGATGGCCTCGACGTTCACATGGTGGTGAAGTCTATTTTCGTGAGCTTCTGCGTATTTTTGTATAACTTTATCAACGAAGTCTATGTTAAGGTCCCTGTGAAGGTCTTCGTTTCTAACGTACCAGGGAGCATTCACGATATCCCTAAGTACTTTGTTTTGAAAACGCTGGATGATAAGAATATTACTTTTTTTAGTACAGCCCCATAGCTGTATACCATAGGTCCATACTGGCATTAGGACCTGCTTGTATAAAATAATTTTATTGTGTACTGATAGGGCAGCTTGTCTTCCAAGTAGCCAGTACATCTGTTTGTAGCGAAGCTCCAACTCATCTCTTTTCTTCTTGACGTGAGCTTTCCAGCGCAGCTTTGCGTCAAGCGTCATACCCAAATACTTGGCTGTATTTCCATGCGGTATGGGCACATGGTTTAGGTATACTGGATGGTACTCCTCCTTTTTGTTTGTAAAATAGATATGTATTGATTTAGATTCATTTAGGTTGATTCTCCATTTCTTTGTCCAGTCATATACTTTATTTACTGCATTTTGCACTTTTTCTGCTGCTTCTGCATGTGTACTGCCAACTGCCATTATAGCCGTGTCATCAGCAAATGTTGCTATAGTACTATTCTCTAGTTCAGGGATGTCACTGGTGTATAAAAGGTAGAGGACCGGACCTAGTACGCTTCCTTGTGGCACCCCAGCTTTTATTTCTTTTATGTCAGAATAGGCATCCTCTTGCCGAATTCTAAAAAATCTGTCCGTTATGTATGATTGTAGGATATCTACATAAGGTTTGGGAAGAATTTTTCTCAATTTAAGTATCAAGCCTTCATGCCAGACTTTATCAAAAGCTTGTGCTACATCCAAGAATACGGTAGCGCAGATCGTCTTATTTTCTAGATTACTTTCAATAATGTTTGTAATTCTATGGACCTGGTCGATGGTTGAGTGTTTCTCTCTGAATCCAAACTGATGCTCTGGGATGAGGTGCTTGGCTTCTATGATAGGTCTTAACCTTTTAAGTAATAATTTTTCGAATAATTTTGAGATTATTGGAAGAAGGGAAATCGGTCTATATGATTTTACATCACAAGGTGGTTTTCCCGGTTTAATTATCATTATTACTTCAGCCACTTTCCATAAATCAGGCACATATTTTAACCTTAGCGCAGCGTTCATAATATTTGTTATTTTTACTAGAGCCTTTTTTGGTAGGTTATGAAGTATTTCGCCTGAGATGAGGTCAAAACCTGGCGATTTTTTTGAATTTATGTTCTTATGAATTTCACTTCGGATCTCTCTGGGTGAAACTGGCGGTATATAAAGTTGTTCCTCCAAGACATCATAGATCGTAGCTTCCATGTTATGCGTTTGACCTTCATTAGGCGTAAAGATGTTTTCTAGATGGTCAGCAAACCTTCTTGCTTTGTCTGCATTACTGACTGCCCATTTCCCGTTTTCCTCTTTTAGTGGGGGTATTTGGGTCATTGGCCTTTTCATGTTTTTAGTTGCTTTCCATAGCGAGTAGTTGCTTTTGCTGTCATTCCTTAGTTTTTTTAGGAAAGAGGAGGTTGTGCTGTCAATAAATGATTGTATTTCCTTCGTCAAATTTTTTGTTAGGTTGTTCAGCTTTTTCTTGTCATGTGGACATCTGGATTGTTGCCACCGCTTTCTTTGCCTTCTTTTTTCACATATAAGTTGTGTGATCTCCTTGGGGTATCTATTTTTAGTGATCTTTTTTCTTAAATCTGGTGTATTGTTCCAAGCAGTCTGTTGCACCAAGTTAATAAAATGTTCAACTTCTTTGTTTAGTTGATCTGTGGTTTTTAGCGGAACACTTAGTTCAATGTTCATGTCTAGCTCCATTTTGAAACTTTCCCAGTCCGTATGTTTATTAACTAAGGTTGGGATGGTATCTTTAAGCATAACTTTATCACTAATTTCTAAGTATATTGCAGAGTGATCCGAGTTCATGTCGTAGCTCTGGTCTATTTTAAAATAGTTTGAGGATATATTTTTATATATGAAAAAATCTATTAGGTCAGGTTTTTTTAAGGGGTCTGTTGGCCAATAGGTTGGCGATCTCGTAGATGCAACGTCAGAGTGAGTTTCTTTTATAGCTTTCATGAGTTCTCTTCCTTTTATATTTGTAAGCCTAGAGCCCCAATAAGTGTTTTTGGCATTGAAATCGCCTCCAATAATGAACCTCTCACCAAGCTCTTGTAGGAGATTTGTGTAGGTATTTTGTCTGATTGTATAACGCGGAGGGCAGTATATTGCTGCTACAGTAAGGGGATATTGTTCAGTATCAATTCGAATTGAGACAGATTGGATTTCCTGCTCTTCGTGTTTGCTTATTTCATGATGTTTGATGCATTCCTTTACAATAACTGCACTACCTCCCCTACCTTTATTAGCTGGATGAAGTGCATGGTAGACTTTGTAGCCTTTGAATTTGGTATGAGTTTGCCTTGTAAAATGTGTTTCTGATATAAGACACACATCAATATTTTCCATGTCTAGGACTACTTGCAGTTCGTTCTGGTGTTGTAGTAGCCCATTACAATTCCATGCCATTATTTTAATTGAGCGAATCATTTTTTGGCCTTAGGTATAGCTGTTCTGGTGCTATTTTCTATTTTTTTTAATCGCTCATCGAAGGTTATCATGAGTTTTAAGATCTCATCAAGCTTACTGTTATTTGAGTAGCTGGACTGCTCATTTTGGTTGGTGGTTGGGGTATTTCTTGCAGCTACATGAGCGTAAGACACATTTTTACTAGCGGTACCTGTGGGCCTCACTTGTGGATTGGGCTGGTTATTAAGTATAGGTTTGTCACTTACCAGTGTTCTGGGTGTCTGCTGTTTCAGGCTAACTAATGGTTTTTTGATGGTCTTTAACCTGATTTTTTGTATTTCTTTGGCTATTGTGCAACCTCTGTAGTTCGCCGGATGTGCTTCTCCACAGTGGACGCATTTTGGTTTCTCTCCAGCAGGTTTTTTGCAATCTTTGGTTAAGTGCTTACCTGTGCATTTAACGCATCTTGGCTCTTTAGCGCAGTACTTATGAGTGTGCCCATATGCCTGGCACCTTTTACATTGGGGGATAAGTTTCGTTGATCTAAGTGGCTGCATTTCAACCACACACCCCAATATGTATTTAATATTATAGACTTTGTTTATGTCTTCTTGATTGCTAAAGGTTAGCATGAACATATTGAGTGGTTCTTTGGTTTTCCAGCTCAATTTGTTAACCGCATCCTCAATCTCGTAGCCTTGATTTGTGAGGTCTTCGATGATCCTCTCAGGTTTGCAAGTTGAGGGTAATTTTTTAACCATGACTCTTATTGGTCTTTCTTGCTTATTCTCATATGAATGCCAGAGACAGTTATTTTCAGAGAGAGTTCTTGTTAAACATCTGTAGGTGTCATCATTACAGGAGTTAACTTTAACGCTATCGCCGCTCATCATCTTTACTGTGAAGGTGGCTGATGGCTGATTTTTTGACAGAAAGTCATAAAAGTTTTGATAGTTATTCACCCCGTCGACTATGATAGGAGGGGGTGAGATAACTTTCTTATTTTTTTCTTTAGCGGAAGTAGTTCTATCTTCCTGAGGTGAGAGTGAAGGTGAGGTGTTCAATTTTCTTTTCTTCCTTGTCTTAGTTCTAATCCACTCCGTTTCCTTGGCTAGTTCCTCCTCATCAGTGCCATATTCGACTCGTGATGAAGAGTCTTCGTTGTTTGTGGTTGGTGTAGGGGTTGATTTAGTATTAATTACACATTTAAGCTGTTCTTGAAGAATTTCGATCTGACTTTTTAAGTCATCTACGAGGCCCTCCAGCTTTTTACGTTCTTCTATTTCTCCAATAAGACGCTTGCGTTCTTCTTTGAAGCGATTGTATAATAGATGTTCTGTTTCTGTTTGCAGCTGTATTGAGCCGTCTTTAGATGGTGAGGTATTCATTGTTAAAACAAATAGGTAATAGCGTCGCCTTAACAATTGGATTTGCTGTCTTTGCAAACAAGCCGAACGCGAAATATAACTAGGTCATCCTCGCGGTCCGGCCGTGTCGCGACGGCATTGTTGTGATGCGTTAGCACTTTGCACTGTTGGTACGCGCGATCGCGAATAGCACAACTGTTCTCAGCGAAAATCGAACGTTCACTGATTTGTTTGTTCACGTTTTTAGTTGATGATTGCTGTATTGATTAATGTCCAATCTAGAATCAATTTGTCTGTATAATCGAGGTGCATTATATGTGTAGTGATTGCGAGCCACAGAGCAAAGCAAGTAAGGAACTGGATAGCGATTTCGTCTCTGTTGGTTTAATATCAGTGTCGGCACTGTGAACCTGTGATATCTGCGTATACACTGATATATGTACAATTTACGAACACTTAGTACCCTTACCTGGCGATATAAAAGAGTTGTAGAGAACCTAAAAGGCAAATATAACATACATTTAAGTAGAGCTCTTTGAGCTCTTTCAATTTCCAGCATAAATGTCAAAATCAAATCAAATCAAATCAAATTTTATTTGCGAAAAACACAGGTAACAATGAAAGGTGGTAGAAATGTCGGTCAGGAAAGTACAACTATGTTTGCTTCTTAGAGCGTGCAAAATAATGAAATTACAAATTAAATCATAGTAAAATACATGTCAAGAAACTTCAAATTATTATTAATCAAACATACACATAATCATAAAATTAATAAACATTCTACCTCTAAATAGAAAATAATAATCATTTGCTCATTCATTTTTGTCACACAAATACTCATTAATACTATAATATGCCTTGTCTGTTAAAAACTTACACAATTTTAATTTAAACAAATCTATTGTTAGGTCAAAAAAGGAGTTAGGCAATTTATTATAAATGTGAGGTGCCATACAAAAGACACTATTTCTGAGCATGGCAGTTTTACTTTTTGGACAACACAATTTTTTACATAAACGACGTCCTTTAAAAGTTCTAAACAGAGACATGTTGGTTCTCACAAATATTGAGACCTCGTAAATATACATGCAAGGCAATGTTAGAATATTTAGGTCTCTAAAATATTGCCTACAACTGTCTGTTTGTTTTAGACCACAAATAGAGCGAATACATCTCTTTTGCGCTTTAAAGATAGATTCTTTTTCAGTTGAATTACCCCAGAACACAACACCATACCTAAGGATAGACGCCACATAACCATGATAGGCCGTAACAACTGTAGAGCGATTCGCAACTTTTGACAACATATATAACGCATAAGAATATTGATTCAGCCTGGAACGCAAATTTTCAGCATGAGACTTCCAGGTTAAACTGCAGTCAATATTTAAGCCTAAGAACTTTGTCATATCTAATTGTTCAATTTTTTGTCCCATATAATTTACGTCTATGTTACTAATTCTAATTTCCCTATTTCTAAAAATTGTCAAAAAAGTTTTAGTCAAGTTTATTTTAAGATTATTAGTTTGTAGCCATTGAATTATGTCACTAAGTGTATTATTTATGTCATTTTCTAAAACTAGTTTATTGTTACCTGTAAATAGTACCGTGCTATCGTCAGCAAACATAATAGTATGATGTTTTGTAATTTTAGGAAGCTCATTTATATATATGATAAAAAGTAAAGGCCCTAAGACACTCCCTTGTGGAACACCTACAGTTATTGTCCTAGCTGTAGATGTATAGGCTACTTCAGTTTTTGACTTTAAACATAGTCTCGTAATTTGAGTTGACTGTTTACGGTAAGAAAGATACGACTTTATGAGTTTTAAGATGTTCCCTCTGACTCCATAATTTTCAAGTTTTTCGAGTAATATGCCATGGTCAACACAATCGAAAGCTTTTGTTAAATCCATATATAACGCACATGCTGTTCTATTTTCATCTATATTAGTCATAACAGAGTGTAGGAAATCATAAATTGCCAGATTGATAGACTTGTTCTTTCTAAAACCAGTTTGTTCTTTTGCAAATAAGTCATTACATTCAAAAAAGTCTTGTCTTTGCTGCTCCTCCCCACGAACTAATGCAATATCCCAATACACATTGGCAAAGTGCCTTATAGGTTTTTATGAGTAAGGAGCGATCAGCAACAGTTCGAAGCATTTTAAAAGTGTAAATTAATGAGCGTGCTCGTTTAGCAGTGGTAGTGATATGCTGTTTCCATTGTAGTTTATCGTCGATTAATACACCTAAATATTTAATATGTGATACTCTCACTGTCACAGATACAATAAATATTATTATGTTCAGTTAGCTTATTGCATGGATGTGTATGTACCGTCACACTAAAGGTCTCTGGGGGACTTGAAATTATAGTTTTATGAAAACAAAGAAATTTTGTTTTAGATGTATTCAAGGAAAGTAGATTATCCTCCAACCATCTATATCTTTATGGACAAATTAACTAGAATTTGCCACTCTTTTGGTACCCGACCTTCAAAAAAAATCATTATAGCGGGCGACCTTAACATTAATACATTAGTTACTAATAAAATAACCTCTAACTTCCGTGAAATCCTCATGAATTACAACCTTTCTTTGCACATACGAGAACCTACACGTCAGAAAAATTGCATTGATCACATAATTAGCAACATTCCTCATGCTGAGGGGGAACTTCTACATTGGGACATTTCTGACCATAACACTGCTCAAATGTTAAAAGCTTCCATTAAATGCAAAGATATATATTCACAAGAATATTTCATATATAAGAGGAATTACGATCCTATTAATCTACTTAAATTTAGAGAATGTTTAGAGAAATTGTCGTTTAATGAGGTTTACGAACAAGCAGACATAAATTCAGCTTATGATGTTTTTCAAGATTTAGTTTTATCTTTTTATAATTTATGTTTTCCGGTTATCAAAGTAAAAATCTCACTTAAAACAAAAAAACTTAAATGGATAACAAAAGGACTTAAAAAAAGCTGTAACACTAAAAGGTTGCTTAGGTATAAATATTATAAAAATAAATCAAACGCAAATAAAGAAAATTATAAAACATATGCACGGCTTCTAAAGAAATGCATTGAACGATCAATAAAGTTGTCAAATGAAAAAATTCTAAAAAACTCTAAAAACATTTGTAAAACCTCATGGCAGTTAATAAAACAAGAATCTGAAAACATTCAGTCTATAAATATAATAAATAACATAGTCGAAGACAAGCTAACAATTAATTGCCCTGAAAAAATAGCGGAAGCGTTTAACAAATATTGGATAAATATTACAAACAAACATAACAACAACCTACGGAGTACATTGAGGGACAACATAAGCAACACAATATTTCTGGAACCATTTGGGTATGAAGAAGTTCACTTGCTTATACTATCGCTTAGAAATACTAAAGCTGTAGGTTATGATGGCTTCACGACACACATTCTAAAAGCATGCTCAACAGAAATTGTTCCAGTGATTACTCACTTAATCAATTTATCATTTGCTGAAGGTTGTTTTCCTAAGACCTTGAAATATGCAATTGTGAAGCCTCTTTATAAAAAAGGTCAACGTGATCAACTTGACAATTATAGACCCATAACGTTAATACCCGTCATCTCTAAGGTATTTGAGAGAGCTATGCAGAAACGTCTCTTATCTTTTATTGAAAAGCATAAAATATATAAGAGTGAACAATTCGGTTTCCAAAAAGGGAAATCAACAACGCTTGCTGGTTTTAATCTTATGAAAAAAATAATTGACGATCTAGATTCTGGTAAAAAAGTTGCAGCTATCTTTTTTGACATGTCAAAGGCATTTGATTTTGTCTCCCATTCATTATTACTAGACAAATTAGAAAAATATGGCATTAGAGGCCCTGCGCACGATTGGCTAGAAAGTTATTTGACTAACAGAATGCAATGTGTTGAAGTTAATAATTTTGACGTTAAAAAAGAATTAAAATCAATAAGATCAACCTATATGCACAATGGTTATGGGGTGCCCCAGGGTAGTGTATTGGGACCTCTTTTGTTTTTACTTTACATTAATGATCTTCCTGAAGTGACTAACAATCCGTGTACATTATTTGCCGATGACATTTCTATTATTATATCATCTAATTCTGACTTACCTAATTATATTAATAACATAAATAATACAATTACTTCTATAATTAAATGGCTTGACGAAAATAACCTGCATGTTAACCTGACAAAAACATGCATCATTCAATTCAATAATTCGAATAAAAAACTTTTCAAACTTAATATATTCTATAAAGAACAACAATTATCAGTAGTTAATGAAACAAAATTTTTAGGTATAACATTAGACGAAAACTGTAATTGGAAGTCACATGTCGATCAGGTATCTAAAAAGCTAAACGACGACCTCTGTGGCGCAGTGGGCGAAAGCCCGCCTGAGACGCAGAGGTTGCGGGTTCGATCCCCGCTGCGGGACAAATGTTTGCATGATCTGCAAATATTTGTTTCGTGTCTGGGTGTTTTCTATGTATAATATGTATGTATTTACAAAAAAAAAATGTATCTATGTAGTTTATCAGTCATCTGGTTACCATAACACAAGCATTAAATTGCTTAGCTTGGGACTAGATGACGCCGTGTGAAATGTAAAAGGATATTTATTTATTTATTATTTATAAATAAATATGTATATCGACGGTGAAGTACCAAGAACTCCTATCTCACTTTTTGCGTTTTTTTTTTTATTGCATTTTCGAACGTAGAATTAGGCACTTCACATACTCGTGAAGACACCAGGACTGATATGTTCTTAATTTTTAAAATATTCAGCTCTGAAAATACCTTCTAAGTTAAGTGAAGATATTATTGCTGCCAATAACTGCTATCTACATTTGGATTGTCTTCACCTTACCGCAACTTTCAACAGAGTGAGAGAATTCACGGTAATTTTGTCAAATCGCTTTAGAAAGAGACGAAGATATTGTTTGTTTATTTTTGATCGAAGTGAAATTAGTAGCGTTGCAACCCAACCGGCGGCGTTTGGCAAGTTGTGACTAGTTTCGATAGATATCTAGTTGTGAAAAAGTGCGGTTTAAATCATATTTTTCAGTGGATCTGTAAATAAGGTAAGTGTTATCACTATTTAATGGTCCCTTTATAATAAATTACGTTGTTTAACCAAATTGACGATCCAAAACGAAAATAGAGGTTACAAAAAGTTTTCTTTTCATTGATGTTAGGTAATTCTTGTTCAAATGAATATCTATGGTATTCACATAAGCAAAGAAGTGTTCGTTGATCAAATTGCAGTAGTTTTATATTACCTAGCCACTGTAAAAAATTAGGTTTTGAGTAGATAGAAGTTATTGAATGAACAAATAAATTAAGATAGGAGGTATTGTTAGTATGGTTATACCTAATTGTGTATTTGAGATTGTTATTATTTAGATAGAAGTTATTAACGGTATAGATAGGAGGTATTGTTCAAAAATAATTTAGAGATCCTTACCAACCTATTTCGTCTTTATCATTATTATCATTTTAATAGTATCATTATAATTTAAATTATATGTTTATTTTTAGGAAAAATGTCCCAAAGTGGCCGTCATTTACAAGGCTTACGCGGAAAAAAGATTTTAGACATTCTTGAAAAAAAAGAATCGGTTGAAATCGTAACACAACTGAGGCGTCCAACGGACCAGGAATATAGAGAAGTTTTTGGAACTGGACAACCACTAGTAAGTTGTTAAATCCATACTAATATAAAAAATACGTAAGTGTCTCTGTCTGTCTGTCAGTCATTATATCTGTCTGTTTGTTACGCTTTACGGCTAAACGGCTGAAAGTATCTTGATTAAATTTTGTAAGAAGAATGTATTGCGTTTGCGGAAAGGACATAGACTATTATTATCCGAATTTCACGAAAGCAAAGTCGCGAGCTAGTAAAAATGAATTGATTTAGTTACCTAGCTCTTCCCATTACCTTAAATTTTTTTTAGGCCACTGGTGTCGTCAGCTCGTCTGGTCAGTTGGGAGACTATCGCTATATAAGCACTAGAGATCAAGACGATGTCACGTTTCAACCACCACTAGACCCAAACTGCGCTGAGGACACTACCTCCTTCGTCGATGGCACATCTTGCCCATCACACGGTTTAGACCTCGTGTACACCAATTTATACCCAACATCAGGGCCAGACCACTCTGCATTCACCACCCGCTGCGTTGATGACGGTCCAGATCAAGTAGAGTACACCATTTTAAGCCCATGTCGAGACCATGCTGATTATACTGCCTGCTCCATTGATGTCACGTCTGGCCCATCACATGGTCCAGACCCCGATTACACCTACTTACACCCCACATCAGCGCCAGACCAGGTTGAGTACACCACCTATTGCGGTGATGACGAGCCAGACCAAGTAGAGTACACCATCTTAAACCTAATACCAGCAAACCCAAACCACGCTGAATATACTGCTGCCTGCTCCGTCGATGACACATCTTGCCCACCACACGATCCAGACCACAATTACACCCACTTACACTCAATATCAGTGCCTGACCACATTGAGTACACCGTCTGCTGCGACGAAGACACTTCTCACACACTACCAGTAACAAACCTCGTTGGTGTCACCATTGGTATTGAAGAAACCGTTGATGATATCATAAGTAAGCCTAGACTTATTAGTGTACAGAGATCTTGGTCACTATCTGACTTGACGCAAGATAACAAGGACGACTTCAGCTCCCTTAGAAGAAGACAATCACTTCCTACATTGACGGAAAACAGTTTGTGTGTAAACCCCGATAGTCCTTCGATACTTTTAGCATTTCACCAAACTCGTAATGTAAACTTACCTTTGGATAATACTGAGGATGCGCACAATCACGACGACGAGGATGCTAATGCTAACATAACTGATTGCGAATCGGAAACGGATGAAAATAATCATGGTTATATGAATGAAGGAAGAAAACGCAAGCACACACCTGATTCAAGTACTTGGAAGAAAAATAAAGCGAAAATTCGGCGAATGCAAGGTGATGAATACATGGGATACTCAAAAGATGCTGATGGAAAATATCAACAGGACACATTAAAAAGTGGAAGACAATTAAAAGAAAGATGTGCTTCCGAGTTTTGCAAGAAAAGCGCTCTAAGACAGTGTGAAACGTTAACAGAGGAAAGCCGCAAGAAGATTCATTCACATTTTTGGAAACAAATGAGTTGGGACCAAAGAAAAGTTTATGTAAATGGTTTGGTAAAGCGCACAGAAACCTTACAAAAAACCACCGAAGGCGAAAATACATCTCGACGCTCAGAAACGTTGACTTATTATTTGCCGGTTACTCCAAGGGCGTCCCAAAAAGCACAAGTTTGTAGAAAAATGTTTTTAAATACGCTTTCTATTGGAAGCTTTACCGTGCAATCATGGACCAAAACTGGTGAATTTGGCATGTCTCCACGCCAAGAAATGATAAATATGTCGAGAAAACGTACATCAAGACCAATCATTGACAGGAAAATGTTGACATTGAAGAATTTCTTTAATAATATACCAAAATTGCCATCGCATTATGCACGAAAGGAAACAACAAAGCTGTTTATCGAGCCAACCTACCGTTCTCTTATGGACTTGTTTAAGACCTACAAAAATTATTGTGCCATAAACGAAGAACCTTACGTGTCCAGATTCACCTTTGAACATAATTTTAGAGAAAAGAATTTGTCGTTATATACCCTAAAAAAAGATATGTGTGACGTGTGTTCTAGCTACAAAGCAGGAAATTTGGCAGAAGAAGATTATCAAATTCATTTGATAAAAAAAAATAGAGCAAGACGGGAGAAGGAAGACGACAAGAAAAAAGCTGCTGCTGGAGATATGATCTTACTTACTATGGACCTAGAGTCTGTAAAAGTTTGTCCATACTTAACGGCCAGTGCGTTGTACTTTAAAACCAAGTTGACATGTCATAATTTCACAGTGTTTGATTTAATAACCAAACACTGTAGCTGCTATTGGTTTGATGAAACAGCTGCTGACTTGACATCTAGTACTTTTGCTTCCTTTCTGGTTGATTATTTAGAGAGGCATTGCATACCAAAACAATTACCCATAGTGGTTTACTCTGATGGTTGTACATACCAAAATCGAAACACAACTATGGCCAATGCTTTGCTTCAATTAAGCAAAAAACATAATATCATAATCACTCAGAAGTTTTTGGAACCGGGTCATACCCAGATGGAGTGTGACTCGGTCCATAGCACTATTGAACGAAAACTTAAAAATCGAGAGATACACTTGCCAAGTAACTACATTACAGTAACAAAGGAGGCACGTGTTTCAAAGCCTTATGAAAGTATCGCAGTTGACCATACCTTTGTAAAAGATTATGCCAGATCTGAGAATTTAATATACAAAAATATTCGACCAGGACGCAGAGCGGGTGATCCGCAAGTTGTGGATATCCGAGCCATTAAGTACAATACGATGACTATAGAGGTCAAACTTGGATTCGACGAAGATTGGCAAGGTTTGCCTCAGAGGCCAAAGCTATTAACCTCTGATGTGGTATATCACCAACTTCACGCTAGCAGGATCCCTATTGCAGCCACAAAATTCAATCATCTTCAGCAACTAAAGGCAGTCCTTCCACAAGATTGTCATGCATTTTATGATGATCTTCCTTATGTTTAAATACTTACGTACGCCTATAGAGAGTGCCTAGTCGACGTGTAAAGCATTTTCATAGGTATTGGTTGTGTGTGCAACAGTTTCTTGATTCATTATCATTCGTAATTATTTCGTTATCTACATGTAAATAATGTGTAGAAAATATTCTTTTGTTTTATTAGTATGATGGCTTATAAATAATTATTATCATTCCTGATAGATCTCTATAGAAATTATAAGCATTAAATAAGCTATGAATAGCTTTTGTTACTAGCATACTGCTATGATTATAGCTATTTGAAGTAAATAAATAAATATTGCTTAAGGCAATAAGAAATATTTTAAATACTGAGGTATTTTCTTACATAGTAATGTCCATGAGAGGCTAATTAATATTTGAGAAAATACCTGGTTGATTGATTACTTGATTGTTGATTTGTTTTCTACGATTATTAATTATAGTTTAATAAATAATGTTGTTTGTGACTTTTAAAACCTTTACTACAAACTTTTACTGTTTTTATTATAATAATTTTGTACTGAACCTGATTGATCTCTATAGAAATTATAAGCATTAAATAAGCTATGAATAGCTTTTGTTACTAGCATACTGCTATGATTATAGCTATTTGAAGTAAATAAATAAATATTGCTTAAGGCAATAAGAAATATTTTAAGTACTTAGGTATTTTCTTACATAGTAATAATGTCCATGAGAGGCTAATTAATATTTGAGAAAATACCTGGTTGATTGATTACTTGATTGTTGATTTGTTTTCTACGATTATTAATTATAGTTTAATAAATAATGTTGTTTGTGACTTTTAAAACCTTTACTACAAACTTTTGCTGTTTTTATAATAATAATTTTGTACTGAACCTAGTTAAATAAAAGAAAATGTTGATTCTAAAGATGATTTTTTTTATTAAAATAACCTCTATCTACAGGAATTATTACAACTTTTGTCTCATATTGGAAGCAATATCTTCTATCTAGATCTAATTCAAAATCCTGAAATATTACAGTAAAATGAAACATTCCATCACTTTTGTTATTTAATTGTTTTATAAAAACACTTAAAACAATATCATAATGTATTGAATTAAAAGCGTGAAACGTTTTTTTCATCTCCTGAAAAGTAGCACTTTTTGAGATAGACGTTCTTGGTACTTCACCGTCGATATGTCCTTTATAGGCTTCGTAAAACTGCGAGTCTCAACACTATTATGACTGCATATCATGGATACGTGGCCTCTACTCTGAAATATGGTCTTATCCTCTGGGGTAACTCTACAGATGTGAAAAAGGCTTTTATCGCACAAAAAAGATGCATACGAGCAATTGTGGGTATACCTCCGTGGGAGTCATGTAAGCCGTTCTTTCGGAAATTAGAATTGTTGACATTGCCCAGCTTGTACATTCTTGAGTCAGCTAAGTTTGTTAAGGAACAACCGAATTTGTTTAGAAGAGCACGTGACCTATATTATAGAAGTGTAAGAAATCCTGACAGAATTGTACTCTCGAGAGTGCCCAGAACGGCTCTATATAAAAAAAACTGTCTTGCAATGTGTGGAACAATTTTTAACGCAGTGCCCAATGAAATAAAAGACTTGCCTATAAAGCAATTTATCAGAAAGCTAAAATTATGGCTACTGGACAGAGCCTTCTACAATGTCGACGAATTTTTGAATAGGTAACTGACGATTGAAAATATTTTGTGATATGCTTTCTTTTTACCATTATATAATTTGACTAATATTTTAATTAATTAATTACAAAATTTGCACACCAATATTCATGGTGAAATATGTGAACTCTCAATAACATAACATCTTGTACTTACCATTATTTCATGCAAATAAACTATTTCTTTCTATTTCTAACCAAGCACTGATGTAACATAGGCGCTTTTCCGCGACTACTCTAACTTCTTCCCAGCTCTTATCATGAAAAAGAAGAACTGTGTCGTCAGCGAACATTAAAAGATCTGCACCAATGATGTTTATATTGCACAAAGCATTGATGTATATAATAAATAATGTAGGCCCAAGTGTGCTGCCTTGTGGAACACCATACGTACACATAGCTTTGTCACTGACGACTTTATCGACTCTAACTGCCTGCGTTCGGTTATTAAGATAGTCCTTAAACCATTCAAGAGGCGTCCCTCTGATACCTATATTTTCGAGCTTGGATAACAGTATTGGTATTGAAACAGTATCAAATGCTTTTTGCAGATCAAGAAAAATACCTAGGCATCTCTCTCCCATGTCAAGGTATGATGTAAGAAGAGTGGTCATTTTTAATACTGCATCATCTGTGGAACGCCCACTTCTAAATCCGAACTGATTGTCTGATATAATTTTATTACCTTCTAGATATTTAACAAGCCTTTTGTTCATAAGTTTTTCTAAAATTTTTGCAAGCGGCGAAAGTAGCGATATAGGTCGATAATTGGTAACTTTATATTTATCTTCAGCTTTGTGAATAGGGCAGACAGTTGCTTGCTTAAAAGTATCTGGAAAAATTCCATAAGAAAAACTTAAATTACAAAGATGAGAAATTGGTAGAGCAAGTTTTGATTTGAATATTTTAATTAAATTTGTCGGAATATTGTCCGAACCTACTGATTTGCTATTTTTTAATTTCGAAATAATTGTTAAAACCTCAATTGGATCAGTTGGTGTCAACATCATTGAGTTTAGTGGTGTGTCCGTTACTCGCGCTTTATTAGAGAGATCTGAGGGCCTAGACAATGTAACAATCGATTAGCGAAAGCGATAGTAGAAAAGTCCAAAATGTATTGGTTTGACATATGCCTTCGATATGTCACGTGATCTGTTTTTAACGTATCGATTATTGGTAGACAATGTACATACATTTCGATTCCATCAATCGAATCGACAATATCGAACGATTACTTCTATACAAATGCCTAGCCAAGTTGCACTTTTGACAATCGATTTCGCTTAGTAGTCGAAGCGTCTGATGGAAACGCTAGCGAACGCTAAAACCCTGTAGATATCGAAACAAAATGGCGATTTCATAAACAGCTGTGGCATTAGATGTCTTGCGTTGTTTGTTTAGTGATAATATTAAACTAATTTTGGTGCTCGTGTTACATAACGTAGTTCAAGATGCATACGCTGCGTTTGCTGTGGTCAGCTCAAAATGAAAATGTTTGGCTTAGACGCAACACAAGGTACCTTTCTCGGCAGCAATTGGAAAGTGTTGATGAAATGCCAGAATCATTATTTATAGAACACTTTAGGCTCAGCAAAGCCTTATTTAAAGAGCTTTGTCGTGAGTTACGGTCTTCGACCTCATTAAAAGGATCTCAAGAGATATCTCTTGAAATAAAGGTAGGTGTCTAAGAAATATTTTTGTTGTGTATTGGTAGCCTAAATATCTATGTACTTAC
This sequence comes from Xanthorhoe designata, assembly GCA_963582015.1. NCBI lineage: Eukaryota > Metazoa > Arthropoda > Insecta > Lepidoptera > Geometridae > Xanthorhoe > Xanthorhoe designata. Next base: position 13,744,971 of record OY757032.1, read on the forward strand.
CTGCATCAAATTAACACAACAACTTTGTTTAAATTTCCTTTTTTCAGGTGCTTTGCGCCCTAAACTTTTTTGCGACAGGGTCATATCAAAGGGTTGTGGGTGTTACCCAACATTTGACGCAGCGAACAACAAGTCGCTGCATCAGAGATGTTGTTGATGCTCTCAACCATAACAACGTTATCAAAAAATGGATTGTTTTCCCTCAAACAACACAAGAACGTTCTCAAATCAAAGAAGCGTAAGCAGTTGTTTGTTTGGTAGTATATTTAGGTATACCTATGTTACCCACCTAGAGTTAGTTGCAGCTACTGTGTGCATAAAGAGCTGTGTTGGTCAATTGGATAAGTACTTCGACTTTCGATCCGAAGGTTGTGGGTTCGAATCCGGTCGTGCATCAATAATATGGACCTTCGTGTCGGAAAATTCATATGCTTGCCTTCTGAAGCTGTATAAATCATCTAGTAAAGATGTAAAAGGCCTGAGTACTAGGTACCAACCAATAACATACCTACTCATTTTTTAAACAGGTTTCAAAGGAAACACAGTTTGCCAGGGGTGATAGGGTGTATAGATTGCACTCATATTGCAATTGTAAAGCCAGTGGAGGATGAACATCTTTATTATAACAGGAAAGGATATCACTCTTTAAATGTTCAGATGGTAAGTAAATATTACCTTCTACTTACACAGGTGATAAAAGCTATAACAGTCACTTTGTCTATAAAACATCATCTCCATCTATACTTATACTGATATTATTTAATAGCCTATTATTTTTATAGGTATGTAACCAAAACTTAGAAATAATGAATGTTAACTCTAAGTTTGGTGGTGCCACACATGACTCCCATATATGGTCTGCAAGTATAGTGGAGCCATACATGCGTGGGCTTCATGGAATTGGGGAACATGTATGGTTGCTGGGTAAGACAATAATCATTTTATTTGTTTACCTGTAACAGAACCTGTCAGGGCATTGTAAATTCAAAACTATTGTAAGAATAATTATAGTAGATAAGTATTATTAGTAACCTAAATTAAACATTCTCTCTAATTAAACATTAATATTAAATTAGTTAAGGCAGGTAGGTACCTACTCGTAAATAACCAACGTAAATAAGTGATATTTGTTTTTTTTGCAGGAGATTCTGGTTATCCACAGCGACCCTGGCTGATGACACCTATTTTAAATGCTGCACCTGGGTCTCGAGAAGAGATATACACATCTCGCCACGTGCAAGCCAGAAACTGTATCGAGCGCTGCTATGGTTTGCTGAAGTCTCGTTGGAGGTGCTTGCTTAAAGACAGAGTTCTGCACTACCATCCGCATGTAGCTAGCAAGATAACACTTGCATGCTGTGTACTACACAACATTGCAGTAAAGGCTCGGCTTCCAACACCAAGTTTTAGCCCTGGCACAAATGATGACAGTGATGATTACGCCTTACAGCCTAATATTTCTAATGCTGATATTAACCAAAGTGAACTAATCCGAGGCAGAGCAATGCTCAATCATTTAATCAGCAGGTTGTGATGAGAATGAGAATTGTAAGTAAGTGGATTGTAAATAAAGGTACTTAGTTATACAAACATATTTTATTTTCTACAACAAACTTACTCGCTATTAAGACGTACTGTGACATCGCTGTCGCGCGCGCTTGCTCTAGTCACATATTCAGCAAGAAAAGCTTCCGCAATGTTTGCGAAACGGTTAAGGACTTTATTTCGATCGTTATCTACCTCTACTCTTCGGGCTTCAGTCTCTGCCCGTCTCTCCTCCAACTGAAGGCGTCTTTGCTCGATCGCCACGAACTCGCTAGTCGCTCGGTCGAATGGAGTGAGTGCCCGTCTTCGGCGCGCCCGAAGTCGACGATGGGGAGAGGCAACACTAAAGTTCGGTGATGCGGCAGTTAGACGCTGTCGACTGTTTGACGGAGGTGGTGTGGTAGGCACAGGCGCAGGTGGGAGCGGGGTGCACGCGGTAGGCACAGGCGGGAGAGGACTGGCAGCTCGGGTCAGTGAGCACCGCGCCGCCGGCCCCAGTGGCGCTGACAGCTGTCGCCGACGCTGACGACTGGTATACGACAAAGTGGCAGGCGGCACTGGCTCTAGCGATGATTGAGTGCTTGGTGGTGATGCAGTAGGCAGCGGCGGTTGCACTTCGTATTGATTTATTTCTGAAAAACCATTTATGTAAGTTACTAAGGAGGTAGTATATAGCAAGTATATAATTATAGTCTAAGTACAACCTACAAATGATTAATAATTAAATACATGGTGAGTGCATACCAATATTTTCACTACCAATCTGTAAATCATAATAAGTCTCAGGTAAACTTGGTGTATTTTCAGTAGCTGGAATCTGAAAATTAAATGTTATATACCAGCAGTCATAAAGTAATCGGTAATAGTTTTTGAATTTATTCATTACAAACAGACATAAATACAAATCTTTCCTCTTTATATTACCTAAATTAGTATAGATAGATGAAGTACCTACACTTATTAAATAAATAGTAAGAATTTACCTATGTGGCTAAATGCACAAGCCGTGCGAAGCCGAAGCCGAAGTGCGAAAAAAAAAAGAAAAAAATTATACCAACATTAAATCCCTGCTCCTCTATGCCAGAGTGGCCTTCCACAGCCTGTGCACCAATGATCCATATTAACCTGTCCTCCAAAGCGGTTAGGGTAACATTGGTATTAGGTCCACCACCAGTGCCACGGGAATGAAGACTTTTGGATAGGGATTTCTTTTTAGTCTTTGACTTCCAGTCTGCCCACACCTTAAAAGTATATAATATGAGAGTTTTCATTAAGCGGATTGCAGGTTTTTTAATCTGTGGATATGGTGGTAGAATGCGATAATAGTACTGTTGCTTAATTTTTAAAATATGTTTAAGAAAAAATAGAAAGAGATGGCATTACATTTTTGGCGGCAAAATGGTCGGTTGAATCTTGGTATGCAATGAAGATGTAATTTGAAGAATATAAGTTAATAACAAGAAAAACTAGTAGGTATTTTATTACTACACGCCTAGAACTGAAGTCTTTTATAAATCTTAATTACCTATACCTATATGATTAAATATGTTGAATAAATACCTATGCATATTTTTACCTTTCTATTTAGAAATTACTTTAGTAATTAATTTACTTGACAAATTCATAAAGTGTTTGTGCTCGTAAGTATGTAGGTAGGTACCTTTTTCCACTTGCCCGTAGTTTTTTTGACACCACCACCAATAGAGTTTAAGGTATTGGCCAGTTCTTGCCACAAACGATCAGCGCTCAAACGTCCCTGTGCACCAGGCTGAGGTTTTGAAAGATCACCGTGGCTGCAACATAACATAAATAAATGCAGTGCACCACTATGGCTGAATACTGCTAAATAATAATAAGATTACAAGATAAGTAGGTACCTAGGTAATTAATTAATATTTTACCTTTCCATATACTCCAAGAGAGTTGAAAATTGTTCACCGCTGGCCCGTGGTCGTGATTGCATTACTTAAGTATCTTTATCTCCAAAGAGAATAAAAACACTATTTATCTCTTCTTTCTTCTTCTTCAATAAATTATTCCAACACTTAGAATTCGTCAAATCAAAGTAGACTTTGGTAGACAGATTTCTTCTTTTTCTTCTTTATTTTGGCTTCGCACGGCTTGTGCCACACATTTAGCCACTACACTGAGGAAGCGAATGACTCATTTGACGTTTGATGACGACAACCATAGACTAAGCGCGGTATTTGGCGATCAGACGAATCGACAAGGCGATCGCTACGCGAAGGTTACTTTGTCTACCAATCGAACTTCGCTATCGCTTCAGCGATGACGATTGTAGAAATCGATTCGCTTCATAGCGAATGCCGGTTGGCTAGGCCCTCTGATTCACTAAGCCTTAGCTTAGAGAGTGTCTGGTTTGCGAGATCTCTGCCAATTGTAGTGAAATAATTATTCACTACATTGAGTGACTCTACCGAAGAGGATCCTAAAGATAATAATTCAGATGGCGTGGGTCTAGACTGATTTTGATTACATACTTCTTTAATGATTTTCCAAGTTTCCTTAGAATTACCCAGACTTTCATTTAACTTATTTTTATAGTATTGTTGCTTTAGGTATTTCATTAGTTTATTACAAATATTTCTATATCTCAGATATTTCTTTTTAAGATCTTCATTTCCTGTCAGTTTTACTTTTTTATAAAGTTTATTACGTTTCCTAATTGACCTAACAACTCCTACTGTTATCCATGGTTTAAGAGGCTGTTTCTTCTTAGAAATAATTTTAATAATTGAGTTTTCTTTTATTATGGTTTGAAGCATGTGAACTAAAAAGTCGGCTGCAATATTAACATTATCGATCGCGTAAAATTCATTCCAAATATCTTTAGCATCTAGTATTGTCCCAATTTTGTCAAAATCTACAATTAATTTAGACTTATTTATCTCTTGGCGTGATATGTTTGCATGGGTCATGTATAAAAGTATTGGATTATGGTCCGTTAGACGTTCAAATATAGCGGTGTGTACTTTATTAGTCGTTTTTACCATGAAGTGGTCAAGGCAAGTCTTGTCATTTCGAGTGGGATGATCAATTCCCTGTATTAGTCCATAACTGGCCATTAGATTTATGTATTCAGAAGCATACCTGTTTATACCATCTGACAAGGTGTCAATGTTCACGTCACCAGTGAAAACGATATTTCGGCACTTGATATTTTGAAGTACGTTCGACAAAGAGTCAATGTAACCAGAAGGGTTACGAAAGCAATGTGGTCTATAAGTACACAACAGGCAATAATCAGAACCAATATCAACTCGCGAGAGATTCCCTTCATTGAATTGAGGTTCGCTTACTGTAGCACGGATTGTTTTCTTTACATAAACCACAACACCATCGTTTTGGTTGTAGTTTTTGGTGGACTTATAAACGTTGTAATTTTGAATAATTGGAATAAACGACTTATCCTTCGTCCAACATTCGGTTAACACAATTATGTCAATATCGACGCTTATATTTGACATGAATAAGCACAGATGAAATTTTAATTGAAAATGGTATTTTTCAGGGAGACTCTCTAAGTCCTCTATGGTTTTGTCTAGCATTAAATCCATTATCTAACTTATTAAATCGTCAAAACTTTGGATATAAATTAACTACCACTACCACCATAAGTCACTTAATGTACATGGATGATATCAAACTATTTTCGAAAAATGAAACAGAAATGAATAAACTAATTAAAGTAACGTCAGAATTGAGTAACGACATTAACATGAAATTTGGGCTAGATAAATGCAAAATATTGAACTTACGCAGAGGGAAAGTAATAAGTTGTGACAATAGCGAGGACCACGAATTCGGAATCATGCAAGATAATGATACATACAAATATTTAGGATTGCACCAAGGAAGGGTTATCAATCACATAAAAATTAAGTCAGATCTCAAAAAAGAATATAATAACAGATTGAACCAGTTGTGTAAAAGACCACTTCATTCTAAAAACCTATTCAAGGCTATAAACACCTATGCCATTCCAGTTTTAACATACTCATTCGGGATTGTAAAATGGTCAGCTACAGACATTAAAAAACTTGAAATGAAAACTAGAACTACACTTACTAAATACAACTATTTACATCCTAAATCCGCTATAGAAAGAATGACGCTGGAACGATTAAAAGGCGGGAGGGGACTAATAGACCTTACAAATCTTTGGATAGGGCAAATACAAAATTTACGAACATTTTTCTATAATAAATCAAGTACAAGTCAAATACATTTTGCGACAGTAGAATCAGATAAAAAATGCACACCTTTAAACCTAAATAACAAAGACCTTCAGTTTAAAACCCGAAACGATAATATTAACGAAAAACTATCAAGGTGGAGGGAAAAAGAACTGCATGGGAGACACATTAAAGATTTAGAACAACCACATATTGATATCCAGGCATCAAATAAGTGGCTAAAATTTGGCTCACTTTTCCCAGAAACAGAGGGTTTTATGGTTGCCATTCAAGACCAGGTCATAAACACTCGTAACTACAAAAAGTTTATTTTGAAAAGCCCTAATAGCCAAAATGATAGTTGCAGAAAATGTCACCGTCAATCTGAGACTATTCAACACATCACTAGTGCCTGCCCTTTTTTTTTTTTTTTTGCGTCGGAAAATGCCTTATGCATTCCCTCCCGCCGTGGGGGCGGCGGAAGGGATATGTGGGACTCGCACCCACTAAAAACCGACGGGGTCCTCTTAACGCCAATTGCCGGGGCTACGGGTACGCTTTCGCATTCTTCCGCGGCCCCGACGGCGCCGCCCTGAGAAGGGCTCCTCTGACTGGTGAGGCATTAGCCTCCCACCTAGTCTCTCTCGGAGAGAGAGGGGCGCGCGGAACACCCACGCGCGCCACCTCCAGGCCTTTTATGGGCAGCAGCACCCCCCGGTACTACCGCCACAGCCTGTGTTACGGGGGCCGGAGATGTTGGAGGAAATTCCTCCTCCGGCGCCCCGCTCTCCTTCTGCGGATCGGATCAGTGGAAAGAGCTTCCCTTTCCCTTTCCGCTTCTTCTTTCAGTGAAAGGACGTCTTCACTGAAAGCTATAACCGCTTTCCAATAATCGTCGCCACCAACCATAGCTCTGACTAAGGTCGGAAGCGATAGATCATTGCCCACTTTTTGAACGAGCACAAGCCTTTGGCTTACCCATGCTGGACAGACCTCAATCGTGTGCTGAACAGAGTCCTCAATACTGCTGCAATGATGGCACCGCATAGTTGGCTCTCTCCCGATTTGGCACAGGTACCTCGAGAAACAACCGTGTCCCGTAAGCACCTGTGTCAATCGGAAAGTAAGAAACCCATGATTCCTCCTTAACCACTCTTTAAACAACGGGCGTACCGCCTCAATTGTGCGACGACCAGCAGTAGGCTGTGCTAATCTGGCGAGCCACTCCTCCTGTAAATCTTCATGTATCAAGAGACGCTGATGCTCGACCTCACGCATCGCCGGTCTCTGACCGCGTCCTATCTCCTCCGCTCGCCAGGCGTGGATTGCTGCGAGTCCCTTCGCCTCCAGATCCCAAGGGATCGAGCCCGCAAGCACGCAAGCGGCCTCAAAAGAGACTGTTCGGTATCCCCGTATCAGCCTCAATGCCATCGCTCTTTGCGGAGTGCGCAATTGAGCGATATTTTGGTTATTAAGGGAACCGGCCCAAACAGGAGCTCCATACAAAGCCATAGACTGTACCACACGCATGTACAATCTACGGCAGCTCACCGCCGCGCCCTTTAAATTGGGCAACAAACCTCCCAGAGCGGCCGCTGATTTCGTCAGCTTTGGCGCTAGGTATTGGAAGTGGGCATTAAAGTTCCATCGGCTGTCGAGGACGAGTCCTAGGTACTTCATCGTCGACTCGACGCCGATGCGAACCCCACCTACCACAATGTGTGCCCCAGCTGGAGGCTTTCTTCGCGGACCATGAAAGCAAATTGCCTCAGACTTGCTTAAGGCCACTTCTAAGCCCAGTCGCTTAATCCGACCCACCACATGAGCTACTCCTGCTGTAGCAAGCAGAGCAGCATCCCGATACGTCTTGCCTCTCGCAGTGACAAGCGTGTCATCTGCATAGCAAGTAAGCTTGACACCCGAGAGTGTAGCTCCGCGCAGGACCCAATTATAACCTATATTCCACAGGAGTGGTCCCAGGACCGACCCCTGAGGAACTCCACACCGCATATTATACTGGAGCCAGCCTTCTTGCCCCTGAAAAGTTATTTTCCTATCACTGAGGTAGTCGTCTAAGATTTTGCGCAGATAGAGAGGCACTCTATGGTATCTAAGTGCCTCTTTTATGCAGCTCCACGGTAGGGTATTAAACGCATTGGCGATGTCCAGAGACACCGCCAATATCACTTCGTTATTAGAGACTGCATCTTCTGAGATCTCCTTTACCCTCTGGATCGCGCTAACCGTCGATCGCCCCCTTCGAAAACCGAACTGATTCCCGTCGAGGTTTGGCCCGACACAGTTCAGATGTCCGACGAGGCGATCGGCGATTATGCGCTCCAACAACTTTCCCATGTCATCTAGGAGGATAATGGGCCGGTAGGCGGACGGAGAGTCCGTTGGTCGACCACTTTTCCTCAAAAGGACCAGTCTTCCGGACTTCCATCTTTTCGGAAATTGGCTCTTCTTTAGGCACGCATCAAATAATCCACACAAGCGAGGGCCTAAAGATTTCGAAGCAATGGCCAGAGCCAGACCTGGGATGCCATCAGGTCCCGGCGCTGTGGTTTTCGCTTTGAGTCGACGAATCCCCATTCTCATTTCGACTTCGCTCACTTCCGGTGACGTCGACGAATCTCCATCCTCTTCAGGTGGTGACATATCCGGTGGTACCAGCTCTTCCCTAGTCGGAAACAGAGCTGCCACTACTCTATCTCTAAACTCAGGTTCTAGAGTCTGGGTCAACGGTGGCGCCCACTGCCTGAGCTTACCTAGCACCATACGATAGGGCCGTCCCCATGGATCTCCATTCACCGTCTCCAACATTTCCTCGTGAGCTGAGCATTTAGATTGCCCAATGGCTGTTTTTAAAGCTGACTTGGCATCCCTGTAAGTGTCATACAGCTCCCCTTCCTCCTCCCGGTTACGAATCCGTCTTCTACGACTTCTGGTATACTCGCGTCTCGCTGCCACGCACGCTTGACGCAGTTCGGCAATCTCTGCAGACCACCAGTATACCTTCAGTTTCGGTGGCTGTGGCCTGACTCTAGGCATGGCAGCGTCACAGACTTGTGTCAGTGCCGCCGTGAGCCAGTCCACCTCCACGCACACGTCTATTTCCGCCGGATTAGTTGGCGCCGTTCCCCAGGCCTGGACGAGGGCCGCTTCTTCCAGGGCATTTCGGTCTAAGTGTTTTCGGGACCATCGCGGACCACCTTCGGCTGAGTATCCGCTAGCTCTACTCAGTGGAGATGAGTTATTAAAAGATACATCAAACCGAATATAGCGGTGGTCCGACAATGTCTCCACCTCTGGCAGAACCTTCCAATCATTTACGCGCTGCGCAAGGTTTGGACTGGCAAATGTAACATCGACAATTGACTCGCCTTGAGGCCTCACGCAGGTCATAACGCAACCCTGATTCAAAACAACAAGGCCACTAGTCAGCAACCACTCCTCCAATGCTTGCCCTTTAGAGTTCGTGATCGGAGAACCCCATGCCGGCGACTTTGCATTAAGATCTCCGGCCACCAGGACCGGGTAGGGATGACACCGTCCTAAAAGCGCACCAAGGTTCGTTAGAAACATCTCAAACTCCGCGAGCACCCTATTGGGTGAGAAGTAGGTGGCAACAACCATAATTCCATCAACAAGGGCCGCGACACACCCTCGACCCTTGATGACTTTATTAAAGCCACCGCTCTGCCGTATCACACAAACGAGTCCGTCAGCATCCCCCGCCCAGTTTTCCGAGGGCGGAATGCAATAGGGCTCCGAGACCACCACAACATCAATCAACCACTCCGCCCTACTCTGGATCATGAGATCCTGAGCCCTGGCGGAGTGGTTGATATTTGTCTGCAAAAAGCGCAGGGCCATCTAAATTGAATCCATTTCAACCCCCGGATCCTCCCTTTGCGAGGAGGTGCCTGCGTCTGCTGGCTCTGCGACTGGATTGTTGGACCTGTTTGCTCTTCGCTTTTGTTTGGGAGCAGCACACGCCTTACTTCCTATTCTGTGAGCAGACGGTTTGCTAGCTGCAGCACATAACGAGCACTTCGGAGCCTCTGAGCATGTGGAGATCTTGTGCCCAATCTGACCGCACCGGTAGCACTCCTCGCTACGGTCAGTCGGCTCAGTGCACTGAGCTCGAACGTGCCCATTCTGTAGACACCGGAAGCACCTCATTGGTCTCGGCTGTAGTATTTCTACTTTGGCCGAGACCCACCCGACAAGGAGACGGCCTTCTTTCCCTAACTTTTTAGCAGCTGCCACAGGGCAGCTTACAACTGTAACGCCAGTTCCTTGGTAAGTGAGTTTGATTTCTCCCACCTTTATGGAGTCTCTTGTGCAGGAGCCCTGTTGCGCAACTGCATTCGCTACATCTTCTTTGCTGACTGAGTCATCGATACCAAAGATTCGGAGCTCGTTTGACTTTATCGGCCTTGAAACCCTGACCAATTCTCCGGCTAAGGCTTCTTTAAGCTTGCCAGCTAATGAATCCGCTTTTTCATCGCTGGCTTGTCCCGCAACGACCTCGAGGATACGAGCACCAGTAGCGGCCTTGCGGAACCGCAAACTGGTTATCCCGCAGCTACTCAGGTCGACCCTAGCCTTCGCTTCCGCAAGAAGATTGGCATAGGTTATGCCTTTTTGTTCCGCTTCCGGCTGCAACGTTAACACCACCGCAGCACTTCGCGGAGGTCGTAACTTCACCTGTACCTTTTGAGGAGCACGCTTAGCAGATGTTGTGCCAGCTCTCTGTTCCGCCACCATCTTCTTAGGCTGGGCCTTCTTACCCTTCTTGGTAACTTTGGTCCAACCATCGCTTGAATTCTGAGGCACTTGCGAATCCTCATAGGCCTGCTTCTTTGAGGAAGTTGCTGTAGCTTCTTTAGTGGCACCTGACTTCTTTTGGCTCTTGTTCTTGCCTTTTGGGGGCTGCGAAGGTCTCTCTTCATCTTCCGGTACAGCCTGAGGAATTGAAGCTTCCTTTCGCTTGTCCGCAGCCAGAGGAGGCCGGGCGCGTTTCTCAGGAAGCAGCCTTTCCTCCAAACCTTCCAGCCGGGCATTAATCATGCCACCCACCTGTAGCATTACCGACCGGATCAGTTCTTCCTGCTGCGAGTCACCACTTCTACTAGTAGACGGCTGTGTTTGATCAGCCCTCGCTTCAGGGCGCCTAGCGCTCATCGAAGGCGTATTCTCCGATTCCGCCATTTTTTGTTTCAACTCCATGAGCTCCTTGCGGAGTTCCGACATCTCAGCCCTGAGACGGGCATTGTCGGCTTGGAGTTTTGCCGTCTCCTTCGCCACTGTATTTTCATACAGCGACGTTACTGCCACCTTTATGGAGGCTGCAGCATCCTTAAGGGACTTAGCCATAGTACCCTTAAGGTTTCCGGACTTTGCAACTACCATATGGATGATACCCGTTGCATCATCAACCTGCTTGACCAGATCGGTTGCAAGTCCACTTTCGTCGTGAACGTCCTCCGGAGGGGCAACAGTACGTTTTGCTTTGTGGCTAGCCAGCTGAGCAGCGATCTCTTCCTCCGCCTTCTTTTGCGCGTCTTCACGACGAAGAGCACTTAAGTGGGCCTGGGCTTTGCTAACACCAACATATTTGCCTGTCGAGGAAGGACGACCTCTTCCTCGTTTGGCAGTTCGGATTTTCAAATCCGTCGCGGAAGCCTCATCGCTTGAGGCTGAATCGGAGTGATCCGAACGACTCCGATCGTCATCACGCCGCCGCTTGCCATGTAGAGCCAAATCCTTTTTCCAAAATTTGGATGGGAGTGGTTCTACTATAACACTACAGGCGCTGAGCCTTGACTCCGCATCCGATACACTAGCGAACGAAACATCGCTCAGTGACCCTCTCAAACTGCCTCGACGACCACTTGCCGTCTCGGCATAACTACGGGATGTTACGCCCGAGCTCTCTCCAACTTCACACAGGTCCTTAGGACCAACACCAACCAATTGAGTTTTTTTATTTAAAGATTCCATATTTAAATCCCACGAGTATGGGGGATATAAAGTGTCGCACCCGGCCAGTGCCCCCTGTAGCCGGGGAAGGGTACATACTACGGAGGTCCCCCGGTATCCGTAGGGTTTATCTCGAGTTTTCCTTCTCTGAGACCGGCCAATGAAGGCAAGCCTCCCTCGGTCTGCACTGCCACAACGTACCACCTTAACGCCCGATAAGGGGTCTTTGAAGCGACAGTACAGAACCGGCGGAAAGACGGCGCAATCTTTCCAGGCGGCAGGGTTAGTGCCGCCACTCCCGACTACCAAACGCTTCCTCCTCCTCTGCTGAACAGACTCGGAGAAGCCTTCCCTCAAAACACAATACCCTCTCCGACCAACGGCATCACGCCCGACCCAAACAACCCACTTCCCCCCCATTCTTCCCACCTTCATCCACAGCGCCATCTGATGAGCAGAGGGCGCGTGGAGAAGTAAACCCAACCCTCCCAAGCCTACCCCACCGACAGAGTGCCGGCGCCTGTGGTTTCTGTTACGTCTATTTCTGAAGGAAATAGACCAATAACAGGCGGCACCTCGTGAAGGAAGCAACCACAGACTTGCCTTGGGGATCATCACGACTTGCGCTCTCCCCCAAGACCATTTGCCTTCTTACCCGCGAACCCCTGCGGCGTAAGAAGGGCCCTGCGTTTATCCAAGACCGGAGCTAGGCAGAACCAACTATTAATGGATAAACACAGGACCCGCCCACTAGTGCCTGCCCTAGCTTAACTCAATCAGATTATACCCACCGACACAACCAAGTAGTACACATAGTTCACCAAAAACTAGCATTCAAACACAAACTTATTTCCGGAAAACTTACACCCTATTACCAATACACTCCGAAGCCAGTATTGGAGAATGAACATTTCAGAATAATAAATAAATAAAATAAAATAAATAAAATAATGTTTATTTATGCTTTACACTTTGCGGTACTTAAATACTTAACATCAAATTGACAATTACATAGGTACCTACTTAATACATAGGTAAGCAAGAATTAAGATGTTGGTGAAACACCAGTAAGTAGGAACATTCAAGTAAAATAGATTGTACCAATTAGAGCTCTATTCCCTGCACTAGGTCTCAAATGAGCCTGTATTGTAGGGTCATAGTGACTCGCTTCGGATTATCCACTGAAGTTTTGAGGATAGCTTCCTATTTTAACTATAAATTATGAATTGTGTACCTACAGAATGTTTTATATGTATATATTGGTGCAAGCGGGTGTGTGAGGGTGTGTGTGTGTGTGCATGTGAGAGATAAAGAGTGAGTGTGTGAGTAAGTGTGTGTGTGTATTATTATGTATGCAGTTGTTTTTTTATTTTTTTCTCGTAACATTATTCAAGTTTCATTAATGATTCTGTTTCGTCATAGTCTAGTGTTTGTAAATATTCTTTCATTTTTATTTTTAGTTGATTTTTGGTAAGGTTCACAATTTGAATTTGTTTGCTACTTTCGTTGTATAGTCTTGGTCCTATACTTATTAAAGCATTCGCTCCAAATGAAGTTCGTGTTTTAGGTACTTTAAAAACTTTATCCTGTCTTCTTCTAGTTGCTAATGAAGCTAAGACTTTATCAGTAACAGAGGAGTGCTGCCTTAGGACTACATTGTTTATATAAAGCTGTCTCACAGTTAACACAGCGCATTTTTTATATAAAGCGGCAGTAGAGTACCATCTAGGCTTTGACATGAGTACCTTTAACAATGCTCGTTGAGAACGTTCTAAGGTGATGAGATGTGTTTTGGAAGCTGATCCCCATGCTGATATACAGTACGTTAGAATGGATTGGGCCAGGCAGATGTAGATTCTTATTAAGGAATCATAACTCAATACGTGCCGTAGCTGCTTAAAAGTGTATATCGTCCCTGTAGTTGGAAAACTAAATAACTAACACATTTTGCCAAATCGACTTTATTGCATTTTCATAAAGTCCAATTCAAGCTGCATCTTTCTGTGTTACTAAAGTTTTGATATCATATTTCAATAAAAAAATAAACAAAAATGAACCTGTCAAGACGTCAAAGATGGAAAAATGAATTTTGAGGTAATGATAAAAAAATAGCGAAGGAGAAGTAGTTAACTCGGCAATAAAATAGCTAAGTGTAATTATGCGTTACTTTGCGGCGAATAAAATGCATAAAGATACTTATTCAGTTTTCCTTCGACACATTTCTACGCTGTACAGGAACAATGCAGTTAGGAATAATTAAACAAGAGCATTTATATAATTTTCGTGTAACATGATTGTGTTTTAAAGATACTATTTAAGTAAATTAAAAAAGTATATTTATTCAATTTTCTACTAAATCTCTCTAACTGTTTTGAATTTTAGATTAGGTAAAATGTAATATATGACTTTGTTCAATATTATTGGACCAGCAGAAACACAAAATGAACACAAGCAGAAACACAAATGATAGAAATTAACGGAAAAAGAGGCAGTATAGAAATTGCTTCATCGATCGATGAAGAGACTTAACACAAATATAATTAATAACACCATTAAGGCATATAGAGGCCCAAAAGTCTTTCGTAGAAAAACTTGTACTGGATCTAAACAGTTATTAAAACTTAAAGATGATCACGGAACTACTGTAACTGATCGAAGCCGAATCGTAACCATTGTGGAAGAGTTCTAGGGGAAACTTTACGCATCGAATGCAGCAGAACCAAACTCACCTGATGGCATTAGAGCTCCTCCAATTGAACACCATGACACGGAAATCTTACCACCTATCTTGCCGTGTGAAGTTACAAGAGCTCTCTACGCCATGAAGACAGATAAATCTCCTGAGGAGGATGGAGTTACTATCGAAATGCTTAGAGCAGGTGGAACTCCCATTTTTAAGGTTCTCGTGGAGCTCTTTAACATGGTTTTGTACGAAGCTCGCACACCGGAACAGTAGAAAAATGCAATAGTACACAATAATGCATAAAAAAGGTGACATTGCAAAATCGGACAATTACCGTCCAATTAGCTTACCTACTATCACAGGAGTACAAGCTGTTTGCCAAAATTCTCACCATTCGCCTTACACGCCAACTCGATGAAGCTCAACCCGTAGAGCAGGCCGGCTTCTGGAGCGGTTGTTCGACAATTGACCATATCCACACGGTAAAGCAGCTGATGGAAAAGTGTCACGAGTATAACAGGCCCCTTGTTATGGCCTTTGTCGATTACGAGAAGGCCTTCGACAGTGTCGAACATTGAGCCGTGTTCCACGCTCTCTATAGCTGCCATATCGATTCACGTGGATGTGTGGATGTGCTCCGGGAGCTGTACACGTCAGCTACTCTGCAAGCTCGAGTGCATAGTCTAACGAATCCTGTACCGATTAAGCGGGGAGTGAGACAGGGAGATACTATTTCACCCAAGCTTTTTACAGCCGTTTTAGAAGATGTAGTAAAAATGCTTGAATGGGAAAAATTTGGAATCAACATCAATGGTCTCTCTCTGTCACACTTAAGATTCGCGGATGATCTTGTTCTTTTTGCAGAGAGCTTCGAAGATCTCCAGCTCATGCTATAACATCTGTATGATGCGACTTTGGAGGTAGGACTAAAGATGAATATGTCCAAGACGAAAGTGATGGGAAACCTCTCCGGCACCGCAGTTTCTGCTGTTACAGTTGAAAATGTGAGGTTAATAGTGGAAAAATACATTTATCTTGGACATACTCTATCTTTTGGCAAGGACCATAAGAAAAAGGAGATCGAAAGGCGAGTACAGCTTGGGTCGAAATTTCCGAATGCAGCCCGCATTCGGAAAATTCGTCAACGTCCCACAGTGTCTGAAGACCCGTCTATTTAACCAGTGTGTACTGCCCACCATGACATACGGTGCCGAGACATGGACCCTCAGCCAGGAGGCTGTGTACCTACAAAATGAGGGTTGCTCAGAGGGCCATGGAGCGTGCCATGCTCGGCATTAAGCTTGTAGACCGAGTTCCCAATACCGAGAACCGAAGACGAACCAAGGTCAAGGATGTCGGTATCCGGGCAATGGAACTCAAATGGAGTTGGGATGGGCACCTGGCAAGACGTGGTGACGACAGGTGGTGTAAAACGTTGACAGAATGGTTGCCGAGGACTGGCAAGAGAAGCGTCGGACGTCCAGCAGCGCGATGGGTCGACGATATTATCAGCGTCGTGGGCCGGCAGTGGATCAGGCAAGCGTAGGACCGAGAAAAATGGCAAGAACGAAGGAAGGCCTACACTCAGCAGTGGGAGAGATTGGGCTGCGGATGATGATGATGATGATATTTAAAAACAAAGAACTAGTTTTATTAAAATCCTTACCCATGGGTAGAATAATAGGGAAATAGGAGTCAAATAAATAAATAATAGGTCATATTATTAATTAGATAGTGTAGGAAAATTAAATAAAGGCACTTAATGTTAGCTTTTTTATGTTGTATGGAGAACATTGACGAAGAAGAACTAAACAACTGACATGAAAAAATAAATAAGTGCTTAAAAACTTTGAACCTTTGTTGAGGGAAAATTACATAGTCGCTTTTATTTTTTTTCTTACAAACAAATGAGCTAACGTATAAGACTGTTAGATTGAAAAAAAGGTTAAATAACAATCTATAACATAGCAAAAGATGCATAGTAAAAATGTTACCAAACAAAATTTTATAGCCATTTTACGCGCAAAAAAATAGTAAATTGCGTTTTTCTCCCGATTTTGGTTTTGTTAGTTATTTAGTTTTCCAACTACAGGGACGATATTAGCTTTCTAGTTTTTCCGCTAAGCTTCTTTATGTGACCGGTCCACGATAGTCTATTATCCAGAGTTACACCAAGGTAGCAAATTTCTGTAACGGCCTTAAGCTTAGGACAATTACAGATGCCAACACAGTTACCAGAGTGGACTTTGAGCTCTATTTCGTTTCTGGGTTGTGTGCTATTATTAATGGAAAAGCTCATGAAGTTACTTTTGGTAGCATTGAGGCTGAGTAGGTTTTGCTGAAGCCATTTAGTAACTTGACTTAGACCATTATTTGCCACTTTTTGTACTTCATTCCATGATTTGCCGTAGAACAAAAGGACCGTATCGTCGGCGTAGGTGACAATTTTGCTGCTTTGTATTTGTAAGTCACAAAGCTCGTTTATGTACAGTAGAAACAAAGTGGGTCCCAATATGCTGCCCTGAGGTACACCGAAATCAATTTTTGTATCATCGCTTATGTGCCCACCCACACTCGTTCGTTGAGTTCTATTTGTTAGATAGCTTTCGAACCATAACAGACTCGTGCCTCTAATTCCGCATGAATATAATTTGGATAAAAGAATGGGGATGGAAACGGTGTCGAATGCCTTCGCCAGGTCTAGGAACACACCAAGTATTCTTAAACCGGCATCCAGCTTGGTTCTTATCAGTTCCGTAACCTCCAAGACTGCATCTTCAGTACTACGGCCAGGTCTAAACCCGTATTGGTTGTTAGATAGGATTAATTTATCTTCCAAATAGTGTTTTAATCGTTTGTTCATTAATTTTTCTAGTATTTTAGAAATTACGGGTAGCAAAGATATTGGCCTGTAGTTGCCCACTTGGTCTCCATCTCCACCTTTGTGTATTGGACTGAGGATTGATTTCTTTAGCGCTTTAGGAAAGATGCCAGTATCAAAGCTAGTTTGACAAATCTTTGTGATTGGGTCTATTACGAATGGAAGGGCAGACTTTATTAGTGTTGTTGTGATCTTGTCCCATCCCGGAGCAGACTTAGCCTTAAGAGATTGGACTATAGTGTATACTTCTTGGTGGTCTGTTGATAGTAGTCCGAATGATGACAGTCTTGACTTACCTACTGTTACTTTTACTTTTTGCGGCAAGGGACTGCTCGGTTTCGTTCAGTGAAAGTAGTATGCCACGAGCCAGATTACGGCCGACATTTTTAAAGTAAGTGTTTATTTTGTTGAGAGATTCTTTTTGATTACTTGGATCATCTATAAGTTGTTGGACTGGGTTTTGTTTAACGGGGTAGTTGCATATAGTTTTAATTGTTTTTCCAAGCTTCCTTACTATTCCTGTTGTGTTTTTGTAACTCTAATCTTTCATAGGTTCTTTTTAAATTCTTTAAAATTTTATTGCATACATTTCTGTACTTTATATAGGTTTGTTTGTTTTCTTCTATCTGTGGATTTTTTTTGTATTTTAAATTTAATTTGTCCCTTCTTCTCATACATTTAATCAGTCCTGACGTTATCCATGGCTTTATGATTCGTTTATTTGTGGTTATTGGTTTAACGGAAGTATATTTTTGTATGATAGATGAGATGATATTTACGAAAGTATCAGTAGCTGTTTCTAAGTTGGTATAGTCCAACTCTTCGTTCCATGAAATTTGAGCTAATTCTTTAGCAACATTGTTAAAATCTATTCGACTGTGCATTCTAGTTGTTTTTAGCTTTTTTAGGTTGACGATTCATAACTAACTGTGCTAATATTGGAGAATGGTCAGTAATAGTCGCTGGTAGTACTAAAGTTATTGCAGATTTCTTTGTCTTGATCATACAATGGTCTAAGCAAGCCATTTCTCTCGTTGCTAGAACATGTCCGGGTAGAATGCCATGGCTTGCAAGTATTGTAAGATACTCATCAGAACGTGTGTCGGTGCTGCATTCAGATATATCAATATTAGTATCTCCAACGAGTACCTACAATGCTAGGAAAAGATTTCATGCTTGACAGAATTTGATCAAGTAGATTACAAAAACCAGTAATATCCCTGAGTGACGGTGATCGGTATATAGCTATTATACATAACTCTTTGCTAAGTTGGATGGTCAGACAATTAGTGTCGAAAGATTTGGGTTCGTTTATTTTAACATGTTCAAAGCAATCATTCACATATACTACTATACCGCTATTTTGGTTTATTTTATGTTTTGTGTAAGAACAGTTATAATGAATTAGGTTGTCGAAGTTACAATTGTTATCTGACCAACATTCTGTGAATATCAAAATGTCAAGTTTTACATTTATACGTTTCATTAGTACCAAGAAATCGTTGAAATTTTTATAGATACTTCTAATGTTAAGAGTGAAAATTGTTATTGTGTTCCCGTCGTTGCTCATATATTTTATACATGATAGAATGTATTTTGATCGTGCAATATTAACAGACAGGACAGTACATTACAATAGACCGGATATAACTTTGATATATCAATCTAATAAAACAACTTATTTAATAGACAATATTGCAATACCAAACACTCATAACATTCAAAAAACTGTTACCAAAAAATACATAAATATACCGAACTAAAAGAGGAAATAATAAGAATTTGAAAGATGAACAAAGTTTATATTGTGCCATTGGTTCTCTCCTGTACAGGTGTGGTGCCAAAAAATCTACTTCATTACCTCAAATCTTTAGATTTACAAGAGAACATTTACATAACGATGCAGAAGGCTGCTATTCTCAATACTTGTAGGACTGTTAGGAAGTTCTTACAGGACGACCCCAACTCACCAGTAACAAATGATTCACACTTGGCCTAGGCCCGTGGGTTTCATTCAATACCGAGATATTATATATTTCGAGACAAAAAAAGTAAAAGTATAAATAATAATAATAATAGTTTTGGCAATCAGAAGCACATTTAATAAAAAAATAGAACAATTTATTAAGCTAAAAATAAATTACTCAAACAATAGAATTGATTTGATCACAAATTAATCCTAGCAACAAAATAACAAGGTAGGTACTCCACAAATAACAATAAATCACAATGATACAAATTACGCAAAAAGGTTACGTCCAAGCAGGGTGATGGTTCGCAGCAGAATGAGAGCCCGTTCATGGTTTCGTCCGCTTTTATAGTCGTTGCTTCAACGCTGGTGGTGGGGGAAATGCTAACACGGCCTCTCCTGACATCCTGGCGTCCTCGTCAGGCTTATCGCTTGTGTCAGGGTCGAGTACTGGAAGGGATCCCTGGCTGATCTGCCTCCGATCTCGGTGAATGCCCAGGACGAACATAATCATCGTCGGGACAGTCTAACTAAATTATCAGATGTGTCTGAAATTATTTCCAACAGTTTAAAACAAGATCAAATATTTTAAATACGCAACATTAGTCATGTTAGTTTGTGTTAGGTTTATTTTAGTTACGAATAGCAATCATCCAACACCGCATACAACAAGGTAACTAGGACGTATTGGCATATGAGCCTTTGAGTGAATCACATACCAATAAACCCCAGTCACATATTCCATTAAATAGGGTCGACCCAACATGCATATATGTACGTTCAGAAAATAACCAACGCTGAGCACTCACACGGCAGAGGCCCCAAGTTTGCTTGCCACTCAACGACTCTTCGGCATAGGCTCCAAGTTCGCATACCGAAAAGCTTTCACATCGTATCTAGGCATGGGCCCATACCTAGACACGGGCTACCAACAGAGGCGCAAAGTTTGCATGTCGCGTAGACTTTCCACAACAAGCCTCCCTCAGACCCACCAAAAAGGCGGCACATGTCTCGGGGCTCCACTCGCCTCTCCACAGCATCATAAACTGGGCGGCCGCATAAGTGGTCCCTCCATACGCTCCAGTCATCAGCCTCAGCTTATATCGGTCATGAGGCAGGACCCGCGCCACTCGATAAGGGCCGCGCATGCCATGATCAAGCGTGCCCGTCGACTGGCCGTACTTGATCACGAACACAAGGTCACCTTCCTGAAAAATACAAGGAGAACGTGTGCCTCGGTTAACACGAGTTGCTGCCTGATTTTCGGATAACCGTTCGGCCGTCCTTTGCCTAGTAAGTTCTTGTCTAGCCTTTCGATTAACTGTACGCGGCTCAAGAGCCACATCTCGCAACAACGTCCTTATCACAGGAGTAGCGTTCTCGTAGTCTTGGCGAGAAATGGGCGTAAGCAGACAATACTTAGTAAAAGCATCAATGACAAGCATAACATGTTTAAAGCCTTTAGACTCGGGCAAAGGTCTCAACGCATCGATGTGAATTGCATCGAACGGAACATCTAACTAAGCTCTCAATCCCGGAAACCAAAATTGTCTTAAGCTCTAAAGTTTTATCAATACCGATGTGACACTGTTCATCATGAAATATACGGATAAAATTTCCTGTAATGTAATCTTATGATCGCCAATCAATGAAGTTTTGATAAATGGTTTCGCATTTGACTCAGCAGTCGACACTATTAGTTCATTATGTATTTATAAATACATGTACACGGGGTTTTATCGCGTTATTTACCTTATTTCTTTACTGCCAGGTACATAAATCAGCGATAGCGGAGCACCTAGTGGATTCCGGGCCCAATCACTGGATTGAACTTCACGATCCCAAGATTCTTGCCAACGAACGCCAATATTATAAGCGAATGATTCGTGAGGCAATTGAAATCAAGAAGTATCCGAATTTAAATCGTGAGGATGGTTTTAGGCTCCCATCATCTTGGAATCCTGTGATTAGTAGATGCAATGCACGTCGTAATATGACTTCTCGGTGTGAAGATACTGTTAGTGTGGTGTGTTGCGGTGTAAATGCAGCCGATCCGAATTCTGAAGATCTGTGAGGGTAGTTTTACCAGTGATACAAAACTACCCACCCGCTACACAACGAAACTCAAATTGAAGCATACTCCAGTCCACCCGCGACCATGGCTATTGCAACATAGCCGAAACGTCGGGAAGTAAAGAAATAAGGTAAATAACGCGATAAAACCCCGTGTACATGTATTTATAAATATGAATTGTGATCGCGAAAGTTTAAGAAAAACTATACTTAGTTCATTATGATCTCGAAAATGTGTTGACTATTCCTAATTCATATGTACATAACACCCCCTCCCTATTAAGCACATCCGTACCGATTATAATGGGCGCGTTCATACATCGACTTGGAACTACCAGAAGATCCACCTCCAACGAAATACCGTCTAACTCAATCGTAAGCGTAACGTACGAGTCAACTTGAGTAACCGATTCACCTACCCCTTTAATCTGGGTCATTTGTCGACTAGTGCGGGTATCACAAAAACTTTTAGTAGGTTTAATTAATGATTAAACGAACTTACCTGTACGTGAAGTTCTATCATAATTATATAAGCGCCGAATCTGAAGAGATTAGTAGTAAGTATTAAGTTATTTACACATGTAGTTACGCCTAGTGTCACCACTCTTGCACTTAGTTTGGAGGTATTCGTAAGAAATCTTTTTTTTTTTTTTTTGTGCGGGTACCTTGTCCTGCTTAGCTGTGAGTTGCTGGTCGCTCGTCATTTAGTTTAGAGTATCTACCTACTTAAGACATTTAATTCATTGATGTATTTCCATCGGTTAATGGGTATCCATGGTGACAACACCATTGGGAGGGTGGGAGTACTAATCTCTTCAGATTCGGCGCTCATATAATTATGATAGAACTTCACGTACAGGTAAGTTCGTTTAATCATTAATTATATGAGCGCCTCATCTTTAGTTATTTACACATGTAGACTTTGAGAGTAGTTATAATGGGAATAGCATCAATGAATAATACATTATTTTATTGTATTTGCTTTATTTTCATAAGATCAGTAATAGTATAGGTACCAACTGAAAAATAATCTTTTTAAGGTTCTGTAATAATTTGTTACATAAAAAACATGTAAAGTAATAAATCAATATCAAAGTTAAACACAAACATAAAGTGTTTTCTATAAATAGATTAGGTATAGTTTAGGTATGATTCGGTTATTTATTCACCATAAATATATAATTTTAAAATTAGGTAAGTACAGACTCTGCTAGGACAGTTTCATCTCTGTCATTAATAACGGTTCTCTGATAATATTTTGCAAAACTAGTTGAATTCCTACTCCATCCTGCCGTTTTACGGATGATGTCTATGCTGACGCCGAGTGAGTGGGCTCGCGACGAGGCAGCGTGTCGTGTGCTGTGCGCGCTAAACACAGTTGTATCTACTCCGCACTCACCAAGGGTGCGTTTTATCCAACGGCTTATTGTCTGTGTTCCTACTGGTTTGTGAGGTTTCCTAATTGCCACTAACAGATCGTCTGATGATCTAATAGACGAGGTCCGTTCAATATAACATAACAACGTAGTAGCTGGACAAATTGATATTTTTTCTACAAAAAAAGGTAAATGCAAAATAGGTTGTTGACAACCTGGCCTGGAAGTTTTTATAAGGTCAGGAATTTTGATTGTGATGCGTTGTGATATATTTTGAATATTAGATGTTTTTATCTTGGAAAGTGTTTGAGCCCTATGAGCTGTAGTAAGAGCTAATAACGTAATGGTTTTTAAAGTAAGTTTCTCTAAGGACAAATTTTCATTTGGATACCAAGTGCTTAATTTATCTAATACTAGGCATATTACTCGAAAAACCATGGCATATTACTCGAAAAACTTGAAAATTATGGAGTCAGAGGGAACATCTTAAAACTCATAAAGTCGTATCTTTCTTACCGTAAACAGTCAACTCAAATTACGAGACTATGTTTAAAGTCAAAAACTGAAGTAGCCTATACATCTACAGCTAGGACAATAACTGTAGGTGTTCCACAAGGGAGTGTCTTAGGGCCTTTACTTTTTATCATATATATAAATGAGCTTCCTAAAATTACAAAACATCATACTATTATGTTTGCTGACGATAGCACGGTACTATTTACAGGTAACAATAAACTAGTTTTAGAAAATGACATAAATAATACACTTAGTGACATAATTCAATGGCTACAAACTAATAATCTTCTAATAAATTTGACTAAAACTTTTTTGACAATTTTTAGAAATAGGGAAATTAGAATTAGTAACATAGACGTAAATTATATGGGACAAAAAATTGAACAATTAGATATGACAAAGTTCTTAGGCTTAAATATTGACTGCAGTTTAACCTGGAAGTCTCATGCTGAAAATTTGCGTTCCAGGCTGAATCAATATTCTTATGCGTTATATATGTTGTCAAAAGTTGCGAATCGCTCTACAGTTGTTACGGCCTATCATGGTTATGTGGCGTCTATCCTTAGGTATGGTGTTGTGTTCTGGGGTAATTCAACTGAAAAAGAATCTATCTTTAAAGCGCAAAAGAGATGTATTCGCTCTATTTGTGGTCTAAAACAAACAGACAGTTGTAGGCAATATTTTAGAGACCTAAATATTCTAACATTGCCTTGCATGTATATTTACGAGGTCTCAATATTTGTGAGAACCAACATGTCTCTGTTTAGAACTTTTAAAGGACGTCGTTTATGTAAAAAATTGTGTTGTCCAAAAAGTAAAACTGCCATGCTCAGAAATAGTGTCTTTTGTATGGCACCTCACATTTATAATAAATTGCCTAACTCCTTTTTTGACCTAACAATAGATTTGTTTAAATTAAAATTGTGTAAGTTTTTAACAGACAAGGCATATTATAGTATTAATGAGTATTTGTGTGACAAAAATGAATGAGCAAATGATTATTATTTTCTATTTAGAGGTAGAATGTTTATTAATTTTATGATTATGTGTATGTTTGATTAATAATAATTTGAAGTTTCTTGACATGTATTTTACTATGATTTAATTTGTAATTTCATTATTTTGCACGCTCTAAGAAGCAAACATAGTTGTACTTTCCTGACCGACATTTCTACCACCTTTCATTGTTACCTGTGTTTTTCGCAAATAAAATTTGATTTGATTTGATTTGATTTTTGATTTGATAGGTTGGTATCCCAAGTAGTATTATATTTAGGTGTTGGAGGTTTCAGTCGAAAAACTCCCTTCAAAAATCTTTTGAGCCTGTCATCGTTAGCAAGTATTGGGCCTAATACAAGGGATAGAGCTGATTTACAAGAGTTAAGGGTGCTATATTGGCAGCCATTATTAAAAAGTTCAGTTAAGAAGAAAATTACGTTAGGTACCGACGCGTTGTAAACATCTAGTGAATAAGATTTGCAGAAAATCCACCATTTCTTTAAGCAAACATCGTATTGCCTTAGAGAGTTTGGAGATAACGATGCTAACATAATTTCTAAAGCCGATTTTGGAATGCTTCTTCTTGAAAATGCGTCCCTGATAATATGCCTGCCACCAGGGTAATCGAGGCTTGTAACCGACGGGAGCTGGAATGAGACAGAAAAGCCTTGCTTTTAGGAGGAAATGATACTGTTTCCGAAACCAGGAGTGATGTAAACAGTGGGTACCATGGCTGTGTTGGCCAAAAGGGCACAACTACGATTCCCTGAGCCTTATCTGTTATAATTTTTCGAAGCGCTTTTAATATAACTGAAAATGGCGGAAAAGCGTAAAATTTATAGGCTGACCAAGATATTGTGAACGAGTCAACCGCAAAAGCGTCCGGGTCTCGGTGCCAAGAAACATATGTGTTGCATTTTTTATTAATACGACTTGCAAACAAGTCAATTTCAGGACGCCCGAAATTGTGCGTAAGAGTCTCAAAAGCCCAATTGGATAATTCGAATTCAATATCTGGGTGTGTCTTTCGTGATTCAAAATCTGCAATTGTGTTGTCGCTAGATTTAATGTATGAGGCAACAATAAAAAGTCTTTTACTTTCACACCAGTTCCAGATATCACGAGTTACTTGCGTGAGATGAGGGTATTGTATACCACCCATTCTGTTTATATATGAAATTGCAGTTGAATTGTCGATACGCATTAAAATCTGACAGTTGTAAAAACTCTGTGCGAAAACTTTAAGACCTATAAACGCAGCTAAAAGTTCCAGATAGTTTATGTGTTGCTTCCGCTCAGTATTAGACCATTGTCTGCTCGCAGTTTTACCATTACAGGCAGCCCCCCACCCCGTTGTTGAGGCGTCAGTAAATATCTCAACTTGATAATTATCATCCCTTATGCGATGGACAGAATGTACAATTTGGTCCAGCCACCAATTTAAATCCGGTCGAATGGACTCCGGTAAGTTCATGTATTGATTATAATCATCATGACCTATCAGATTGAGATATTTACAACGTTCCATTTCCTTTGTATGGAGCCAACCGTATTCGATAGCTGGGCAAACGGACACCAGGGAGCCTAGTAATTGGGCAAAATCCCTAATCTTGCAACGTTTTTTCTTCGAAAATATTTCAAGCTGAGTCTTAATTCGTAGCCTTTTGTCTGTTGGTAAACAAAGTTGAAATTTATGAGAATCTATAATAATAATAATAATAATAGATCTTTATTCAGACAACACAGTCCACAGAATGGTTAGTAATTAAACATAAGAAATATGGGTTAGTACTTAATAATTAAAACAGATTTCGTTCTCTGGGTGAGTTTCCACACCAGAGGACACGCATAATTATTAGCAATTTCATTTAGGATGCTGTTGCTGCTCGCACGCACTCTGCTTAGTAGTGAGGCCGTTTTTTTCCGCCAGATGGCGTCAAAAGTGTCCGTGCGCGCATCAGCGAACACACTACAGAACTGACGCACGCACTACAGAAGCGTGGGAGCCGCAAGAGCGCCCTGAAAGCATTATTGAACTGGACCCGCAGAGCATTGTAAGCCTTTTGAGTATGCTGAAACCACAGATTCGCAGAGTACATGGATGTACAGTACGCCTTAAAGAGAGTAATTTTAACAGGGTCTGTACATCGTGCAAACCTGCGCGCCAGCATATTAGCTCTGACTGACAATGCCCTGCGTTCCCGTTCCATGTCGGCATCGTCCTGTAGGTTGTCGGTTACCAAATGTCCAAGGTATTTAAATTGAGACACTCTCTTAAGCGGACTTCCGTAGATGTTAATAGGAGGCACATAACTTGGACATTTGACACCGGCCCTGAAAACCATAAACTCCGACTTTTTAACATTATACATGAGCCCATGTGAGGCCACATACGACTCACATACGGCAATCAGTTTACGGAGTGCACTCACTGAGGGAGCCAGCAGCACCATGTCATCAGCATAGCTCAGGTTATTCATGCACACACCTCCGACATGGCAACCCACCGGCATACTGCTGAGTCTCTCAATCAGTGCATTCACATACAGGTTGAATATAGAGGGCGAACTTAGCCCCCCCTGCCGCACCCCGCATTCCAGCCTGTATGCATCCGAAAACTCACCCGCCCACCTCACTCGGTTTTCTTGATTTAGGTACCAAAATTTAAATGATGATATCAGCTCTGGCGGCAACCCTGCTTCCTCTAACTTCTTCCATAGGATGTCATATGAGACCAAATCGAAAGCCTTGGATAAGTCCAGAAAGCAGGCATAAACTGGAGTCTGTCTGTCCGTATAATACTTGACAGCATGCTTCAAGCTTAGAATGGCCGACTCAGTGGACAATTCAGGTCGAAACCCGAATTGAGCGTCATGTATTTTGATATGCCTATTCAAGCAGGAGTTAAGCACACTGTCAAGCACTTTCGCGATAATAGTAGCTAAAGAAATAGGTCGGTAGTTATTCTTGTCAGACACATCTCCAGTTCTGTTCTTAACAATAGGCACCACCAGAGTCCGCATCAAATCCGGTGGGAGGTACGAGTGATTCAGACAGAAACCGTATAACATAGCTAGTACGCGAGGCAGGTGGACGCCCGCATGTTTTAAGTGTTCAATACTGAGCCCATCATGACCAGGTGACTTCCCTCTTCTCATTTTACTGATTACGGCACGTATGTCTTTAGCCAGAATTATCGTCACAATACTAGCATTCCGGGTCTCAGCATTGACACTCTTATCTATCCCCACAGACGATCCCAATGGCGAGTGTACCGAAAAGTGGTGTTTAAAAACATTGGCGATATCCCTAGGGTCAGACGTACCGTCAACACTTACCGGTATGCCAGGCCGAACGTTATGTTTATTAGTGCACTTCCAGAAATTCTTGAAATCAGAGTTTAAATGGTGTTTTGCCATCAAGTCCATTTTTATCTGTTCCTGATGGTTTTGACACCATTTCAACTTTCCCTTAAATATTTTACGCGCCTGAAACATCGATTCAAAAATGGGACCACCTTTGGGTTTCCCATACAACACCCATGCATCAAACTTTTGCCGCGCATTCAAGTAAGAGTCGCTCACATGCTGGTTCCACCCTGCAACTACTTTTTTGTTCTTTCTCTTTCTCACTTTTACAATACTCGTGGAAGTAGCTGCACTACACAAAACATTTACTATATTATTATAAAGTTCATTAATTATATTTTTATGACTTGCTACAGTACAATGTTTACCACAACAATTTCGTAACTCCGCGGGAAAATCAATGGTCCTTAAATGAGTATTACATAAGTACTCATACTCATTTATTTGACTTTCACTTCTCTCTCCCCACTGGATTCTACAATTATTAGAAATAGTTGGTATTATCTTTTGCTTAACGAGATCAAGGTTACACTTAACAACTAGTGGAAAATGGTCAGACCAAAAAACATCATACTGTACATAAGTATCTAAAACACATTGCCACGCAGCATTCGTTACAAGACAATGGTCTAGCCACCTCACAGAGCCGTACACATCGCTAATAAAAGTGAAAGTATCAGATAACAAGGATAGCTTACTGATATCAGCGCAGATCCAGTTTTGTTCAGCTGAAAAATCCATTAACTCACTGTAAAAATTCTCACCGGGATGGGCATTAAAGTCTCCAAGAATAAAAACAGATTCGACACTATTTTCGTCAATTATTGCACTTATTGCACTAAGACAGTCCGTAAACAAGGACAAATTCTCCGCACAGTCAGTAGGCATGTATGCACAGATAACGAGCACTGGTCGGTCTTTTGTAGTAATCCGAATAGCAGTAATTCGCGGATTCACACACGGTACTACTGACACACACTGGAAAACTGACTTTCGCCAAAGTAACGCGACACCACCGAAAGGCCTACCCTTAAGAATTCCAGCTTCGGCGTCTATTGCGGAAGTGCCCGTGGCCCCGAAACACTCGTCGATCCCTGCCAGATACGGCAGCTCGTTCGGCAGCAACCAAGTCTCCTGAAGCGCTATTATGTCTGCATAGCTACATATCTGCTTGACAGCTTCCAAAGAGCGTTTTATATTTTTACAGTTATATGATACTAGTGTTGTACTATCCATTATTAGATGTAGGTATGTCTTTATCTTGTAGTCGACTTGAATATGGCATAAAGCGACGACATGTTACACCAGTAGGCCAAATCTCGTCATTTAGATACATATCTAAATTATGTCGAGCAATCATCATTTTATACGCATTAAAGCCTCGCTCTGTTCTCATTTTGATTTTTTGAAGTAAAACATTTTCATTTGTTTTTGAATGAATGTACTTCACTATGTCATTTTCGGAGGTATCCTTGTGAACATTTGAGATAAATAAAGGTATTTTTATTTCCGCTGGCTTGAATTTGTCATCGGGTTTTATAACTGCTTTTCCAGTTATTCCTTCTGTCTTATTTCTGTGTCTTTTCCGTTGTACCTCAATCCACTTCTGGCTCAGATGTTCCGGTTGCCATTTCATATCAGTCTGAACTACTTCCGCCATGGTTTTATTATTATTTTTGCTAACACACTGGGAGACTGTGTTCGTTGCGGTTTTATCATCGGTAGCCGTCAGCTGACTCATCTTAGACGGGTCCGGGCAAACAGTAGGTATCGAGATAGACTTTATGGTATTCACATCTGAAAACCTTTTTGTTTGATTTTGTTGGGCTATCACCGGGACAGACGATACATTATCGGCTTTACGATTACTAAGACTTGCTTGTAGTGATAACTGGTGAGATTCGGAGCACAAAATATCCATTTTATGTTGATTTATTTCTTCTCGTTCGGGTGTACATCTAATCGGCGTGGGGGTACTTGAAAAGTTCAAAAAGCCAGTGGGTCCGCTATCCAACACGTTAAATGCGCCTCGCTTTTTATTAACGTTGACATCACAATTGACTATAGATGCGAACTTCATGTTATCTATCTCCGTCCTTAGTTGACACAGCTGATCACTAGTAGCATAAGTTTCTTTTATGCATTTAATCTCACACTGTAAAGACACAATATCTTTAAGAAGTCGAGTTGTATCTAAGTGATTGAAAGTGACTGGGGGCAACTTGTGGAGTTCTCTGGCTACAAAAATCGGCGTCAGATCTGGCTCTGTGTTCTTGAGAGTTGTTATAATATCTTCTATATCTTTCTGTTCTTTGTTTTTTCGCCGCGCAATATTTCTGACGGTAGTTGATATCGACGCAAACAGCAAATTCTTCGCTATATCAATTTCCGAAGCAGAGAAAGCACTTGTACAAAGTCCAACTATGCTTTCTTCATCCAATACATCAATTTTGTTCTGAATAAAACACAATATCTCGTTTATAACGATATTGCACTGTACACATTTCAATGTCGCGGTAGACATATTGATTTCTGCACCCGTTCGCTAACGCGTACGCGCCGAGACTATCTATGATCATGCCTAGAAATTTACATCTTGTGGAAGTCTTTTTTAAACTTTCGCGATCAGAACACATGATTAAACATATATTTACGGGTATTTATCGCTATTTACCTTTATTTAATTTTAATTTTATCCCGACGTTTCGACTGGATTGCACCAGCCGTGGTCACGGGCAGACTGAAGAGTTGGAGGTACACCACAGCAAAGCGAAGGCATTTATTTTTCTACCCTCACTTGATCTTCATAAATGTTAATTAGGGCCGGTTCATCTACCCGGGGAGCTGGAACATGTTCAGGAGGTTCTCAAACGAAACGGATACAGGATTAATGGATGGCATCCTAATCGCAGGCGCAAACATAAGCACACAGATGTAGCGAGGCAGCCAGCGTTCATGCCTTATGTGAAAGGGGTTACGGACAAGATTGGAAACCTATTGAAGAAGTTTTCAATAAAGTCGATTTATACTCCACTCACCAAAGTAGCTAAGCGTCTACGTACACCGAAAGATGTAGTACCTTTCCAGGTTCCTGGTGTTTATAAAATTGATTGCAGCTGCGGTCGTTCCTACATAGGCCAAACAAAGCGCACAGTCGCTGAACGGGTTAAGGAACACATAGCAGCGGTCAAAAATCGACAAGTAAACAAGTCTGCTATAGCAGAGCACATAGTAGACTCAGGACCTAATCACTGGATGGAGTTACACAACCCAAAGGTCCTTGCCAACGAGAAGCACTATTATAAGAGAATGGTTCGAGAGGCGATTGAGATTAAGAAACATTCTAATTTTAATCGTGAAGACGGTTTCAGACTCTCGTCCTCGTGGAATCCAGTAATAGCAAAGTGTGCTCGTCAAATAAAATATTCTCGGTGTACAGATACTGTTAGTGTAGTGTGCCGTCCTAGTGTGAACCGGCCCTAATTTACATTTATGAAGATCAAGTGAGGGTAGAAAAATAAATGCCTTCGCTTTGCTGTGGTGTACCTCCAACTCTTCAGTCTGCCCGTGACCACGGCTGGTGCAATCCAGTCGAAACGTCGGGATAAAATTAAAATTAAATAAAGGTAAATAGCGATAAATACCCGTAAATATATGTTTAATCATCTTGTGGAAGGTGTGAAAACACTTTTTTCCTCATTGAAAATGAAAAAATATTTATTTCAACAAAACAGAGAATCCTTAAACTAACGCTTAAGAAGGTAACAAATACAACACATGCAGGAGACTCATGTTTTGCAGAGAACTTTTCACATGAAAGCCATATTGTTGACTTCCTCACTAGGCGAGGCCTGTATCGAGGAAGCCTGTGTTCCTGTCGCGGCTGTCACCTGTCACCTGACACTGACACACGTAAAACAAAAGAAGATCATATACGCCATCTTTAGCCGTGATGAATAAGCAAGAAATTATAAGAAAATTGTAATCCTTAATTTATTATAATATTCATTTAAACAATCTTCGAGTTTTATTCAAGAGAAGGTGTCCAACGCAAACATAAGTTTTTTTGGCGACCGTGACAGGACACGAACATCTTATAAGTACGCAAATTCGAAAAATCGTCATCGAATCGACGTATCGAAAAATACAAAAAAAAAAGAGGCAAGGAACGCCAGGAAGAAGGAAAAACAGGGAGAAACGGAGTCCGGCGGCGGTGGTGACGCGGAACTCGTCAGATCCGAGACTACAGATAAGTGCCCATCCTTTGACTTTCATTTGTCCTTCCATTGATCTAGAACCTTCTATCCCTTGTTCCATCCCTTGTTGCCTCCACGGCTAAAAACAAACGGCTAGGAACATACAAACAACACGAAAATACGTGATTGATAAATCTGCCTAGCCTAAATTCGATACATAATTTAATTAAAACATTTTTGAAATGTACTAACTTTATCCACTAAGTAATATAGGTACCTACGATGATGATATACATACAACAAATCATTAATCCACTGAGTAGGTAATTCTAATTCGTAATTTATTCACTGAAATACTCATGATGATCAATAATTTAGCCACTAATTAAAAATAGAAAAAATAATTAAAATAAGTAACTTCATTCAATCTAGCAACAATTTAATCACAATTTAAAACAAATATTCATAAGCTAACTTTACCCAGAAATTAAAATAAAGTTATTTCTCAATGTTAAAGCATTTAAATAAAATTTTCAGAAATAACCGGTGCGCCCCGGTTGGTCATTGAACCGTTTTATGCAGTCAGCTGTTCAAGCGGTGTTTATTGTGGATTCCTGTGGTGCTACTCCGAACTGGAGAAGAGTAATGAGAGCGCCTGTTACATCAACCTAACGGACAGCTAAGTCAGAAAGATTATTAGTATTGTAATCACCAGCAATCCTTTCATAAATACAGATTTAAAATTTTACACAATTCTTTAAACAATTTTTTTTACAATTATAATTCATTTACCTAGTTCATTAGATGCATTACTCACCTGCCTAACAAATAAATCAGGTTAGATTAGGTTGAGTAAAAATACTTATATACTTACTTATTTATTGCAATAAAAAGGCGTTACAACATAAATATTTAATTTTATGCACAGTAGCCACTTTTATAGCAATTTAATTCATTGAAATTCAATAAAAATAATCAAATATTATTTTATATCGTAATTATTAAATTTGAATTGAATATTTAATTATTTGAAATAGTTATTTTATAATATTGATATTCTTAACTAATTAATTGAATCTCATTACCTGGTGATTATTGTTCGTTCGCTAATTTTGCTGTTTCTTGGTAGCGCTTGTTTTCAAACATGACAGAATTGGAAAAGGTCAGTACTAAATTGAAGGAATTATTTGTGAAGCGTAGCTCAATTAAAGGCCAAATTACTAAATTCAAAAATTATTTAGCCAATTTAGAATCTGTAAACATTGAAGAATTGTCAAGTATTGAGTTAGCCGAACTGTCATTAAAATTAAACAAATTTGAAGCGGTGGCCACTAAGTTTGACAGTCTTCAGACAGAAATAGAAGTTTTAAATTCTAAAGATTTAGATGCTGAAATTGATGAAAGGGATGAAATAGAAAGGGACATTATTTTTTGTGTAGCGACAGCGAAAACTACAACTGAGAATGCCAACGCTCAAATTGAATCGCGACGTAAGTCATTGGCACCTGACTCCCCCTGTCATCATAAACATCACAGTCAAAATTTTGGTTTTAAATTACCACAAATTCAAATTTCAAAATTTGACGGAGCATGCTTCCGCTGGCTTGAGTTCCGTGACACCTTTCAGTCTTTGATACATGCAAACGAGCGAATATCAGACATTCACAAATTTCATTACTTAATTTCATACCTGGAAGGAGACGCCGCGCGCCTTTTATCGAATCTTGAAGTGTCATCACTGAACTACAACGCAGCTTGGGAATTGTTATGCAAGCGATATGACAACAAAAGATTGCTTATCAATTATCACATTTCCGCACTACTCAACATTCAACCGATCACCAGAGAATCAGAACGGTCATTGCGATTTTTGGTTGATAACGTAACGAAGAACCTACGTGCATTGTCTAGTTTAGGGCAACCTACCGACAAATGGGACATTTTATTGATCTTTATGTTATCTGCCAAGTTGGATAGTCATAGTTTAAGAAAGTGGGAGGAGCTCCGTAACTCGTTCGACGAAGTCCCAACACTCGAGCAATTTCACGGGTTCTTAACCGACCGAGCTGACGTGTTAGAAACATTAAATCGTAGCAAAAATGATGATGCATTCAAGCCCACATCTTTACGCCCAGGTCAAAATTCTTACAGGCCAACAGTTCAAACCAGACCGTATTTCAACACTAGATCAAATTCTAACTACACAAACAATCAAGAGCGCACAACACACGTAAAAACTTTCACTAGTACAACAAGTGATTATGCGAAAAAAAGGTTCATGTGTGTCGTTTGTAATGAATCACATAGGATTTATCAGTGTCCTACTTTCAGAGCTAAAAAATACGAAGAAAGGATAGATGAGGTCAGGAAGCATAATTTATGTGTAGGGACTCCGTTACCTACTATTTATGTTTACCAATATTTATTTCACATTTATGTTATTCATATTATATTCATCTTTTATATTTATTTGTCATGTATATATTTATATTGTACACACTGCATTCACACCATACCTACATACATTAATATTTCATTTATGTAATAATATATTTTAGTACCGTACCGGTGACGTCCGTGATATGACGGCGCACGGAACATTAGGCACGCTCCGAACGATCTTTGGCTACCCTATAGTTCGCTTCCCGAACGGATTGATGCGCCTAGGCGGTCGATAAAATTGCTCAGTGACGTGAGACCCGTGTCGCCGACGCTATATCTATTATTGCTAGTATTGTGCATAGTACGAGCTCATAACTCTCATCTCATCTGTATACTCCTTCTAACTTTATATTTCTCTGTTGTGTGTGCCTGTGCTGTTTGACTTTTCTTCTGTGTTGTGTGAATAAACTGTGTGTCGGTGTAATTGTAATTCGGACTTATTATTCCAATCCCGACGACATAACTACCACAAGCCGGTAAGCCTGCACATACCTACCCCTCATTGGTGACCCCTAAGGAACACAATTATACAAGATGAGTAGCAGTGACGAATCATTAAAATCAATTGCCACGGCACCTGGAGACGGCCATGTTGATGCACGTCCCCGTCGAGCCAAACGAATTTCTGACATTGATGATCCGTCAAATAGCGGACGTAACGAGTTCGGACGGAGATTGCCCAAAGTGCCACCATTTTCACCGGATGACCCAGAGATCTGGTTCGCACTCTTGGAAGGGCAATTTAGCATTTTGAGAATTACGGACGACACTATAAAATTCTCCACCGTCATTTCCAATATCGACATTCAGCATGCGAAAGCGGTGAAGGACGTCATCGTTAACCCACCGGCTAAGAATCGCTACGACAAGATTAAAAGCGAACTTATCCGCCGCTTGTCAGCTTCGTCCGAGGAAAAGGTGAAACAGCTTCTGACTCGAGAGCAGCTGGGAGATAGGAAGCCTTCGGAATACCTGAGAGTCCTGCAAGATTTGGCCGCACCATCGAACATCCCGGATGGTTTTCTAAGGACACTATGGAGCGACCGACTTCCCAAGAGCACTCAGACTGTCCTCGCATCCCAACCCACGCATTCCTTGGAGCAACTGGCGGAACTCGCTGATCGAATCCACGAAATCGCTTCACCGTCAGGTCACGTAGCTTCAACCTCCTACAGCGCCGCGCCTTCTTATCCTTCGAGCGAGATCGCGGAACTGAAGAAAATGGTGGAGCACCTCGCGCTGAAACTGGACGAGCACACGCGATCCTCAAACCACGACTGCAAGCGTTCCAGACAGCCTCAACGCCGATCAACGTCACGTTCACGCACCAGATCCCGATCGAATTATGAGAAGTACCCGTTGTGCTGGTACCATGCTGTTCACGGCGAAAAAGCGAAGACCTGCATCAAGCCCTGCGACTTTGGAAAGGCGGGAAACTCCTCGGGCAGGCGTTAATGGCGACCGATGACTGCCCTATCTCTACGGGTCGCCTCTTCGTCCTCGACCGCAATTCAGGTACCCAGTTCCTCGTGGATACTGGCAGTGACCTATGCGTCTTCCCTCGATCTGCGCTTCGGGAACGTCGAGTTAAAACGGATTACCAATTGTGTGCGGCTAATGGGACTGTTATAGATACATTCGGCTTCATTGATTTAAAATTAAATATAGGCTTAAGGCGCAATTTTGCTTGGCGCTTCACTGTAGCGAATGTGACTAAAGCTATAATAGGAGTCGATTTTCTTGCTCATTTTAATTTAGTAGTAGATTGTCACAGTCAATGTCTTATAGATAATACTACAACTCTTAGTACTATCGCAAATATTGCTGATAATAATGTTGAATCTGTAAAAATAGTGACTGGCGACTCGGTTTTTCACAGCGTTCTCAATAGCTTTCCAGAGATTACGCGACCATCAGGTACGGTACGCTCCTCTCCAAAGCACACTACAGAACACCACATACGTACTACACCCGGTCCCCCTATATCATGCCCGCCTAGAAGACTGTCACCTGAAAAACTAAAGATAGCTAGACAGGAGTTCCAACTTATGTTAGACAATGGTACCGCTCGCCCCTCCGAGAGTCCATGGGCGTCCCCATTACATTTAGCACCTAAGAAGGATAACGGCTGGCGGCCTTGTGGCGACTACAGAATGCTTAACGCGCGGACTGTCCCAGACCGTTATCCCATTAGGCACATACACGATTTTGCCCATTCAATTTCAGGATGTAGTATCTTCTCAACTATTGATTTAGTTAAGGCGTATAACCAGATTCCTGTCCACCCTGATGACATCCAGAAGACTGCCATCACCACACCATTCGGTTTATATGAGTTCCCTTATATGACCTTCGGTCTCCGGAATGCGGGACAGACTTTCCAAAGGTTTGTGGATGAGATGACGAGAGGTTTTGACTTCTGCTATTGTTACCTGGACGACTTCCTGGTGTTTTCTAGGAATGATGAGGAACACGAAGATCACCTTCGTCAGCTGTTTAGCCGCATGAAGGAATATGGCCTCCTCATAAACACAGGTAAGTGCGTTTTTGGTGCAAGCGAAGTCACATTTCTCGGATATCGCATCTCATCATCAGGAACCAAACCTTTGGAATCAAAAGTCGAAGCACTCCGAGACTTCCCAGTACCCAAAACTGTCCGTCAACTGAGGAGATTTCTAGGAATGATAAATTTCTACAGGCGTTTTTTACCGCATGCCGCTAAAATTCAGGCACCTCTGAATGCCTTATTAGCTGGCTCCGTTAAGGCGTCCCACCCAGTGGACATAACAGGGGAATCACTAGCTGCTTTTGAGGAATGCAAAGAAAGTTTATCCAAAGCTGCAATGCTAGCACATCCAGACTGTGAGGCTAAACTCGCTTTAGTGACGGACGCCTCAGATCTCGCAATGGGTGCAGTATTGCAGCAGCTTAAGGACAATGACTGGCAACCTCTTGCATTCTTCTCACGAAAGTTTAGTCCCTCACAACAAAAGTATTCGGCTTATGACCGCGAATTGCTTGCCATCTACGAAAGCATTAAGTATTTCAGGCATATGCTTGAGGCCAAGCATTTCGTGGTCTACACGGATCAGAAACCTCTCAGCCACGCATTTAGCGAGAGGAAATCTAATTGTTCGCCTCGCCAGTTTAGGTATTTGGACTACATCTCGCAGTTCACGACCGACATACGACATATTTCTGGCAAAGACAATGTCGTAGCCGACACTTTATCACGCGTCGACGAGCTGCAAATGCCAATAGACCTCAACCTACTCGCTACTTCCCAAGAGGCTGACGCAGAATTGTCTCAGCTTTTGGAACGCGACGGAACATCTCTCCGTCTCCAAAAGTTGCATTTCCCCAATTCTACCACAAATCTTTATTGCGACGTAAGTACCTCCCACATAAGGCCTTTCGTGACGAAATCTTTACGGAAAAAACTCTTTGACAGCCTTCACAGTTTAAGCCACCCAGGCGCTAACGCATCTGCTAAATTAGTAGCAGAGCGATTCGTTTGGCCGGGAATGCGTAAGGACTGTCGGGAGTGGTCTCGAAAGTGCCTGGCATGCCAACGCTCGAAAGTAAACCGCCACGTGTCGACACCCATCGGCACATTTAGTTTACCTCGCGCCCGGTTCGCCGTCATCCATGTGGACATAGTTGGCCCGCTTCCACCTTCTCAAGGGTACCGTTACTGCCTGACGATCATAGATCGCTTTACACGGTGGCCAGAAGTTACGCCAATGGTGGACATGACCGCTGAAACCGTCGGGAAGGCAGTTATATCTTGGATATCCAGATTTGGATGTCCAAATGATATAGTCACCGATCGCGGTCGGCAGTTTGAATCCGCACTCTTCCAATTTCTTGGAAGAATGATAGGATTCAAACACCGTAAAACGACCGCGTATCACCCGGCGTGTAACGGCATGATCGAACGGTTCCATCGGCAACTTAAAGCGGCCATCATGTGCCACAATGACGTCAATTGGGTAGATACCTTGCCCTTGGTGATGTTGGGCATAAGAGCTTCTTTCAAAGAGGATCTTCAAGCATCCTCGGCAGAACTGGTGTACGGCGAACAGCTTCGCTTGCCTGGTCAATTTTTTGAGCCAACGGACTTAGGCGACACCGATGTGTCGGATTTTGCTGCTCGGCTGCGCCGTTCTATCGAGAAGCTTAAACCCACTCCAGCGTCACGTCACAATAAAGATAAAACATTCGTATACAAAGACCTTCACTTGTCGAGCCACGTTTTTCTCAGGGATGATTCATTACGCGCAGCCCTTCAACCCCCTTACACCGGACCTTACGAAGTACTGGAAAAAGGGGATAAAACTTTTAAAATTAACATTCGAGGTAAAACTGTCACAGTATCTGTAGACCGTTTGAAACCAGCCTACATACTGATAGACCCTAGTCCTAATCCTCCTGCACCCGTTCCCACTCCTACTCCTACCTCTGATCCCGCGGTTTCCTTAGGCCATAACAGCCGTCAGAAAACAACACGCAGTGGACGCGTCGTTAGGTTCCCTGACTACTATCGACCGTAGTAACAGTCTGGGAGGGGGGTGATGTAGGGACTCCGTTACCTACTATTTATGTTTACCAATATTTATTTCACATTTATGTTATTCATATTATATTCATCTTTTATATTTATTTGTCATGTATATATTTATATTGTACACACTGCATTCACACCATACCTACCTACATACATTAATATTTCATTTATGTAATAATATATTTTAGTACCGTACCGGTGACGTCCGTGATATGACGGCGCACGGAACATTAGGCACGCTCCGAACGATCTTTGGCTACCCTATAGTTCGCTTCCCGAACGGATTGATGCGCCTAGGCGGTCGATAAAATTGCTCAGTGACGTGAGACCCGTGTCGCCGACGCTATATCTATTATTGCTAGTATTGTGCATAGTACGAGCTCATAACTCTCATCTCATCTGTATACTCCTTCTAACTTTATATTTCTCTGTTGTGTGTGCCTGTGCTGTTTGACTTTTCTTCTGTGTTGTGTGAATAAACTGTGTGTCGGTGTAATTGTAATTCGGACTTATTATTCCAATCCCGACGACATAACTACCACAAGCCGGTAAGCCTGCACATACCTACCCCTCATATGTAGCAACTGTCTGCGACCGGGGCACAGTGTAGCTGAATGCCGATTAGGCCCATGCATGGTATGTAACAAAAAACACAACACTATTCTACATAAAGATAATTCAGCTTCTTCTTGCGCTGCATCTGCTGAGTCCGTGGTCACGTTTTCCAAGCAACCGAATCAGGTACTATTATCCACGGCCATCATCGAGGTATCGAATCCGCTGGATGGCAAGGCCCTAAGCGTACGTGCTCTTCTAGACTGCGGCAGTCAATCTTCGTTCATTACACAAGATCTGAAACAGAAATTACAGTTAGATGGAAACACAATAGACGCTATAAATATTATTGGTATAGGTAACAAAACATGCAACAAAATTTTGAAAAATTGTAACATACAACTAAACTCGATAAACACAACATACAAAACAAACTTAACATGTTTGGTAATGGAAGAGCTGACAGGTTACCTACCTAAAGCACCCGTAGACATAAAACACACACAACTACCCACCAATATAAAGCTGGCTGACCCTAACTTCAATGTGCCTGCCAAAATAGATATCTTGCTTGGGGCGGATATATTCTGGGACGTTATAGGTTCAGAGCAGTTGTCGCTAGGTCCTAAAAACTTAAAATTAATAAACTCTGAATTCGGTTGGCTGTTAGCCGGACCTTACCATGCCAGCTCATCCAACTACATAAATTGCAATCACTCAACACATCACATGCATAAAAATCCACTCAACAAACCATTCACGCAATCACTCAAAGATCCAATTGAAAACCCACTTAACAAAACACTAAATCATACGCTAAATGATCCACTTAGTAACGAACTAAAGGGTTCACTCAAACGGGATTCACTAAAAAATACACTAAGTGATCCCATCAAACATACACTTAAAGACACACTAAAGCATCCACTTAAAAACACACTTAAAAATACACTAAATGATACACTTAAAAACACACTAAATGATACACTTAAAAATACACTAAATGATTCACTTAAAAACACGCTAAATGATACACTTAAACATACACTAAATGATCCACTTAAACATACACTAAATGAACCACTTAAAAATACACTAAACGATCCACTTAAAAATACACTAAAGCATCCACTAAAAAATACACTAAACAATCCACTTGGAAATACACGAAATCAAACACTTAAACACACACTGAATCATCCATTTAAAAATACACAAAATGAGCCACTCAAACATACACTCAACGATACACTGCATCATCCACTTACAAATGCACTAAACACAAGCGATGTTATACGCGAACCACTATTAAAAATAGAAAGGCTATTAACTAAATTCTGGGAAGTAGAAGAACTCCCACAAAAGTCAATTTTAAGTAAAGAAGAAAAAATATGCGAGAATCACTTCTTGTCTAACACGACTCGATTAGGCACAGGGAGATTTTGCGTCAGGCTACCATTTAGTGATAATCCTGACTGCCTGGGAGATTCATATGAAATAGCTAGAACGCGTTTTCTCAATCTCGAAAAACGATTTCGTAAAAATGATGATTTAAAAATGCAGTATTCAAATTTTATGCGTGAATACGCCGACTTAGATCACTTATCAGAATCCACTGAAGTAAAACCAAAACAGAGCTATTTTTTGTGTCATCATGCTGTCTTCCGTGAGGGAAGTGAGTCCACTAAAATCCGGGTAGTCTTTGACGGCTCGGCCTCTACGTCCTCTGGGAAATCACTTAATGACATCCTCAGAGTCGGTCCCAACGTCCAGGATTCTCTCTTTTCCATACTAATTAGGGCGAGACAATATAAATATCTCCTGATTGGGGACATTGAAAAAATGTACCGTCAGGTAGAAGTACATCCCGCAGATCGCAACCTACAATTGATCCTATGGAGAGATGACGAATCGCAGCCTTTAAAAACACTGCGCTTAAATGTTCTCACTTACGGAACTGCAAGCGCTGCCTATTTAAGCACAAGATGTTTATGGCAAGTTGGGGAGGAATGTAAAATCGAAAAAATTAAAACAATAATACAAAAGGATTTCTATGTGGACGACTTGATCACGGGAGCAGATGATATAGATGAACTACGTTATATACAAATTGAAGTTTCAAAAGCGCTAAACTTAGCTTGTTTACCCTTACGAAAGTATAAAAGCAACGTTTCAAACCTTCTAGAAAATATCGAACAAAATCAAAAGGATAAACTAATTTTAAGCGAATCGTCAAGTACCCTCGGCGTAGGATGGAATCCATCTGAAGATTATTTACATTTTCCTGCAAAACCGGTAATCACTGAGGCCTCAGAAATCACTAAGAGGTCAATCATGTCCAATGCGTTTAAAATCTTCGATCCCCTAGGCTTATTAAGTCCAAGCATCATTCAACCTAAAATGATCCTTCAAAGGCTATGGCTTCTAAAAATCGACTGGGATGAGCCCGTTCCCCATGACATCAAAGCAGCTTGGATCGAATTTTCTACTCATGTTCATCACCTTTCTAGTTTACACATACCTAGAACGGTCATATGCGATAAACCAGCAGTCATTGAGCTTCATACTTTTAGTGACGCATCACAACTTGCCTACGGTGCTTGCATATACGTTAAATCAATAAACGCTAATAACCAAATTACAGTCAAGTTACTCTGTGCCAAATCAAAGGTCGCTCCTTTGAAACCCATGACAATTCCTCGCTTGGAACTCTGCGCCGCTCTTCTTGCTGCCAGGTTAACCAAGAATGTAACAGATGTGATAAAGTACAAACCTGCGCGCATAGTTCATTGGTGCGACTCAAGCGTAGTCCTCGCATGGATTAATAGCTCGCCTAGAAACTTAAAGACATTTGTAGCTAATCGTATAGGCGAGATCGTAGAAACAACACACTTTTCATCATGGAGATACGTACCCACAGCAGAGAATCCAGCGGATTTGATATCACGCGGTATCAATCCTAGTCAGTTGCCAGAGGCTACTTTATGGTGGTGCGGCCCGAATTTCCTCGTCAAAGACGAAAGCGAATGGCCGGTTCTTAAAACAAATCAAACTAATGATGACTTACCTGAAGTAAAATCCATTCACTCAGCACCAGCAGCGCTCACGGAACCTGTAATAAAATTCGAAAATTATTCACGATTTTCCAAACTACAAAGAATAGTTGCATACATCAAAAGATTCATTTTCAACTTAAAAAATCCACTTAAAAGGCAATCGGGTAATCTAAACACTGATGAATTGAATGACTCTTTTCGTCAAATATGCTTGTTGAATCACAGCGCCATCTCTGTGACAACAGCTTCACCACGTACCTAATATCCAATATTCTTTACATTAGTTTTTACCTTCTCGTGTCACATCTTCGTTTGGACAATGGCCGCTAGGCGGCGCTGACACACAAGATCAGGTATGACACTATTACCTATTCCTGCTAAACCGATATAAAACTGCTTGCTTTGTGGTGGCTCGCTCTCTTTTCACGGCACCAACGACCTGACTACACCTACCGAATTAATATATTATATTTCTCTGATTCAAGCCTGTTTTCCTTCTGCCCTGCTGAACGATTTTACATGGTGACCCCGACGTGATCTACACGTCGAAAAGAAGTCCAGAGAAGCCACAAGAATCCCAGCGCCGCAGCCACGCAATTGCTACACCCGTGGGTCGACACGCGGGCGGACGGCGCCGGCGCGGGAAATACCTAACACCGCGTGGCCGCGTGGTGGCCACCTGGCTGAGACTTCAATACAATCTGACTGGCAGCATTTGGATCCAGCTAGACATCGGAGACCGGAGAAGAGCAAGTTCCGAGAACATTCCAGAAACCGAGACAATTGAAAAACCGAGAACCGCATTGACTAAGTATCTATTCAATCAAGTAAGTGAGCTGGCAATTTTAAATCTACCTAGGTATTATCGCGATTTTATTATTTAATTTGTGTCTTAAATTCCCGTTTACCTTTTTAGAATTTTTGTGTGCACGTGGCGTGTTCGTAGTTAGTCAAAATGACCGAGTCTAAAGTAGATACCAATGAATATAATCAATTAAAAAAGAACCGAGCTGTCCTTAAGGGCAAACTAACCTTATTTAAAAAATATATAAATAATATTGAACTTCCAATTTCTGCAGAGTTGTGCATCGACTTAGAATTGCGAATAGAAAGAATAAAATTAGTTTTCGATGAATTTGAGAAAGTCCAAGATAGAATAGAGACATTATGTACCGACATCGATGCGCAATTACTGGAAAGGGAATCAATTCAAGATGTCTACTACGAACACGTGGCGACCGCGAAGCGCGCTGTAAGCGAATTTCAATCCGAGAATTCTAACCATTCTGCAAACATCACCGCAATTTGTGATCACGAAACAAACGATTCCATTAAATTTCCAGACATAAAATTACCTTCCTTTAACGGCGACATTACGCAGTGGTTGGAATTCCGGGACACATTCGATGCCCTCATTAATCAAAGCAATTTAAAACCAATTCAAAAGTTTAAATACCTCAAAGGCTGTTTACAAGATAGTGCCCTGATTGTAATAAGTTCGTTAGAGTATTGCGAAGAAAGCCATGCCATCGCATGGAAATTATTGTGTGAAAGATTCAATAATACGAGAAAGCTTGTCGCGAATCATCTCAAGGCACTTCTCCACGTGGATCAAATCACAAACAGTTCGAAAGATTTGCGAAGTTTCATCGATAACATTTCAAAACATTTAAGGGTACTCAGTAAATTAAATGTTTCAACCGAAAACTGGGATACTCTTCTCATATTTATGATAGCACCGAAATTAGACTCGCAAACTTTACGAAAATGGGAGGAGAAATCAAACTCAAGTGAACTACCTTCGTTACAGGACTTCAAGTCGTTTCTGCGGTCGCGGGCGGATCTGTTGGATTCTCTAAGTTCTTCAGACCTGCCCAGCGATCAAGGACAAGCAAAAGGTGTAGCACCCAGGAAGGCCATGGTAGTCACGTCCACGTCCAACTATAACTCAAGCCCTAAGGTACCAAATTCAAATACCTACTTTAATCGATGCCCGCATTGTGAAGGTTCACATTACATAAACCAGTGTCCAAAATTTTTAGCATTAAGCGTTAGGTCTCGTATCCAGACGGCGAGAAACCTGCGGCTTTGCACCAATTGTCTAAGGTCAGGTCATATATTACCGAATTGTCGCGCGAGTACCTGCAGAACGTGTAAGGGTAAGCATAACACACTTCTGCACATCACGCACACACCCACCAATACAAATTCTTTAAATTTTGATACCGAAAAAATACCGACTACATTAAACATACAACCAACAGAACCGAGACAGTCAATTAACTTACATACC
Source organism: Xanthorhoe designata (assembly GCA_963582015.1). Taxonomy (NCBI): domain Eukaryota; kingdom Metazoa; phylum Arthropoda; class Insecta; order Lepidoptera; family Geometridae; genus Xanthorhoe; species Xanthorhoe designata. The sequence continues at coordinate 13,789,677 of OY757032.1, forward strand.
GATTCATTAACCAAACCGATTCATACCGATTCATTTAATCATACCGATTCTTTTAACATACCGATTCAAAATAAGTCTGTTCTTCTGTCAACTGCCCTGGTGAATGTGATTGACACCGATAATCAATCACACACCTTAAGGGCCCTGTTAGACTCAGGTTCTCAGTCCAATTTTATTACCGAAAATGCGTTCAAAAAGTTGAACTTTCCGAAAACACCGATAGATATGCAAGTCACTGGTTTCAATGACAGTAGAACTTGCATCGATTCTTCCAGTAAAATAACAATTCATTCACAAAACAGCACATTTTCCCGAACAATATCTTGCCTCATTGTACCTACAATTTGCAACCGAACACCACATCACACAATTAACATAGAAAACATTAATTTTCCGAAAAAATTTAAATTAGCAGATGCATCATTTTTCAAGCCGAGCGATATTGATCTTCTTTTAGGAGTAGAATTATTTTACGATGTACTCTGTACCGAACAGTATAGGCCCGGTAAAGGACTACCTATCCTACAAAATACTCAGCTCGGATGGGTAGTCTCCGGCTCGATTGCCACTCAAATACCAACACAAAAAACACATTGTAACTTCACTCAGTCAATCCCGTTGAGGGAGTTTTGGGGGGAGGATACGAAGCTTCCACATGATGAAATCGAAGAGTGTGAAAGGATATTTCAAACGCACACTCGTAACTCTGACGGTAACTTCGTCGTGAACCTTCCCCTTAAGGCTTCTCCATCGGAACTGGGACAGTCTAGGCACATAGTATACAAGAGGTTTAAAACTTTAGAATCTAAATTCACAAGGGACCCTAATTACAAAAAACAATATGTAGATTTCATGCGAGAATTTGAACAAGCGGGGCATATGATTAGACGAGATACCTATGAGCCCTGCAATTATTTACCTCACCATGCGGTGGTTAATCAAGAAAAAACAACCACCCCCCTCAGGGTTGTAATTGATGCTTCTTTCAAAACAAGTACAGGGGTTTCTCTAAACGACATTCAGTATAAAGGTACAATCAGTCAAGATAAACTAGTAAATATTCTTTTAAAATTTCGTAAAAACAAATACGTAATCAGTGCTGATGTGGAAAAATTATATCGCTTTATATACCTAAATCCTTCACAACATAACTTACAATGTATATTGTGGCGCGAAAATCCTGACGATCAATTATTAACATATACACTAACCACTCTCAGTTTTGGATTGAAAAGCGCCCCCTATATAGCTACGAGATGTCTACAACAGCTAGCAGACGAAAACAAAGAACAGTTTCCAGAGGCAGCATCGACTATTATTAACCGAGTTTTATATCGATGACTGGCTACATTCGGGAGACGACGAACAAAAGGTAATTCAAACAGCTGGGCAGGTCAGACACATCCTACGTAGCGCAAATTTCAACTTACGGAAATGGAAGTCCAATTCCAGTAAGATTCTACAAAATGTAAGTAATCCTTACACAAACACTACTCATTCAAATAACACATGTATACCTACACAAGAAAACGTCAAATTGTTAGGTGTCTCATGGAATAGTCACTCTGACTATATTACCTATTCACAAAAAATCAAACCAATGCCTAATGTCTTATCGAAACGAAAAATTTTATCCATTGCCTCTGAAATATTTGATCCACTGGGATTAATTGCCCCAGTTTTAATTATTGCAAAAATACTCATTCAGTCACTTTGGAAAATAAAGTTAGATTGGGATAAAAATATACCGACTTTACTCTATAAGCAGTGGAAGGACTTTTATAATAATCTACACTGCATTAACTCACTTATCATACCTAGACACGTTTTTATTCGAGATTACGTAAACAGTGAATTACATGGCTTCGCAGATAGTTCAATAAATGCCTACGGCGCAGTTGTATATATCCGTTCGATAGATAGGAACGGCAGTATTCAAGTGCGCTTATTATGCGCTAAATCGAGAGTAGCGAAAATGGAAACTATTCCACGATTGGAATTAAGAGCGGCTTCGCTACTAGCAAAGCTATACAAAGATATTAATATAGCTTTATCATGTAAATTTGATAGGATTTGTCTTTGGTCCGATTCAAGTATTGCACTGGCATGGATAAAAACTTCTTCAAATAATAAATTAAACCAGTTTGTTATTAACCGAGTAAACGAAATAAAATCATTAACAAATATAAATCAATGGCATTGGGTTACTTCTAGTAGTAACTTCGTAGAAAATCCTGCGGATTTTATAACCAGGGGTATTCATGCAAATAAAATTGCGAGTACCAAAATGTGGTGGCAAGGCCCAGCCTGGCTGTCGAAACCACAATCTCAATGGCCGTCACACCAAATACCTAATACTTCAATTACCGAGTTAGAGACTGTAATATGTAATGTTTCAAATGTTGTACCAGTAAACGATTTTTATGCTAATCTATTTGAAAGATGGTCCGATTTAAACAAGCTAATCCGAATATTTGCCTATGTTTTGAGGTTCATAAATAACCTCAAAGACAGTTGTGTGTCAAAACCTGTAAATGTAACGCCCTTAAGTGTAACGGAATTAAATAATTCATTGCACATTCTTGTACAACATGCTCAAATCGAGTCCTTTCCCTTAGAATATAACCTACTTAAAAATAATAAACCATTACCTAAGTCATCTAACATTCTATGTCTGAATCCATTCATGCAAAATGAAGTAATAAGGGTAGGCGGCCGCCTTGTATTTTCACCCTACTGTCACGATAAAAAGCATCCTATTATGTTACATCACAAACACTCACTCACAAAGCTCATAATGCAGACCGAACACATCAAATTGCTACACGCTGGCCCACAGTTACTGTTATCTACAGTAAGGGAGCGATTCTGGCCAATTCATGGTAAGTCTCTCGCTTCTAAAACAGTACACGAGTGTGTCACCTGTTTTAGAACAAAACCAAACACCTACAGCCCAATAATGGGCAATTTACCGAAAACAAGGGTAACTCCGTCATTCCCTTTTCTCAATACGGGCATCGATTATGCTGGACCATTTTTGGTGAGAAACGGGCGTGGACGTGGTTACAAAACTTCTAAGTGCTATATCGCAATTTTTGTTTGTTTTGCGACGAAGGCGATTCACATTGAGTTGGTTACAGGTCTAGAATCACAAATATTCCTAGCCGCGCTACGTAGATTCATATCCAGACGAGGTAAACCGCGAGAGATGGTGAGTGACAACGCTACTACTTTTCATGGCGCTAATAACGAATTAATCGAATTAAGTACTTTTCTACGCGAGCACTCAAACGAACTTACATCGTCATGTTCGGACGAGGGCATTTTATTTAAGTTTTTACCAGCCTATACACCCCATATGGGTGGACTGCACGAAGCAGCGGTCAAAAGTTGTAAATATCATCTAAAAAGAGTGTTAGGACAAGCTTTGTTAACATATGAAGAATTTTCAACTGTATTAATCCAGGTAGAAGGGATATTAAATTCACGACCTTTATGTCCTTTATCTAATAATGATACCGAATTTTCCGTCCTAACGCCAGCTCATTTTTTGATTGGTAGGTCTATAACGTCATTGCCAGACTACGATTACAAAGATGTTCCTGCCCACAGACTAACCCACTTCCAACAATTACAACAAGTCCAGCAGGACTTCTGGAGGAGATGGGCCAAGGACTACGTCGGAACCCTCCAGCAGCGAACAAAATGGAGAAGATCCAAGGGCCCCTCCCTCGCCGCCGGAACCCTGGTGCTGGTCAAGGACGATCGCCTACCATCGTGTCAATGGAAGATAGGAAGAATAATCAAGACCCACGACGGAGCAGATAACGAAACTAGAATAGCGTCTATTCAAACGGCGAAAAACATTATAAAACGTGCATTTAATAACATATGCCCGTTACCTCTAAATCATTAATTAAGCTACCTACTAAGTTAGCAGATAAGTACCGAATTCTTACCTATAAATTAAGTAATTGTTTAGACATAAGTGTTTCCCTAATAAACTGCATTTTTATTGTTGTTTCATTCAAGAATTAGGCACCTAAATAAATAGGTATCTAACTAGTAGTAGACAGGTAGATATCCATAGGTAGGCTACGTAGATAAATCTTTATCTGCGAACCATAAGTTCCAGATGTTTCTAATAATATCAAACCGAAGTAGTAGACAGGTAGGTAGCTAATTTCATGTAAGTTTGTAACAGTCATAATTCTAAGAATACCTTTATCAATGTATCATAAAATTCTAAATAAATTAAGCACCTACTATTTGTAAAAAGGATAGTCGATTCAGACCACAAAGCAAGCAATAGCATATAGTCCATTTACAACCCGGGCGTGGCAGTATGTTGAATCACAGCGCCATCTCTGTGACAACAGCTTCACCACGTACCTAATATCCAATATTCTTTACATTAGTTTTTACCTTCTCGTGTCACATCTTCGTTTGGACAATGGCCGCTAGGCGGCGCTGACACACAAGATCAGGTATGACACTATTACCTATGCCTGCTAAACCGATATAAAACTGCTTGCTTCGTGGTGGCTCGCTCTCTTTTCACGGCACCAACGACCTGACTACACCTACCGAATTAATATATTATATTTCTCTGATTCAAGCCTGTTTTCCTTCTGCCCTGCTGAACGATTTTACAATGCTTTATGTCTCAGTCGCAGACATTTGCTACAGAATATGCTATGCTCAAACAAAACTTACCCTTAAATAACAAATCCAAACTTATATCACTATCACCTTTTCTTGACGAACACAATTTAATTAGGGTGGGCGGAAGACTAGATGCTTCAAATTACTCATATCAAAGAAAACACCCAATCGTTCTTGACTCTTCTCACCATGTAACAAAGATATTCTTTCAGCGTGAACATCTGCGGCAGATGCACGCCGGCCCACAACTACTCTTGGCAACCGTCAGAGAAACCATTTGGCCTATTAACGGGCGACGTCTAGCTCGTAAGTCGTAACACAGTTCATAATTGCACAAAGTGTAGACGCTTTCAAGGTAAAACACTATGCCCAAAAATGGGTAACCTTCCGTCGCAGCGAATAACTCCTGATTTTCCATTTCTATCCGTAGGCTTAGATTTTGCGGGCCCATTCTTTATCTCAAATCGCAAGGGTCGCGGATCTCAACTTATAAAATGCTACTTGTGTTTGTTCGTTTGCATGCGATACAAGTGCGTTCACCTGGAAGCAGTAAGCGGCCTGTCAAAAAACGACTTCGTGATGACATTTCAAAGGTTCATTGCGCGGCGTGGTAAGCCAGCGGAGGTATTTTCCGACAACGGACGAAACTTTGTTGCCGCTGCCAAGGAATTAGGATCATTTTTAAAAACAAATAATCGTATTCTTTCTGACTTCGCTGCTCATGAAGGTATAAAATTTTCATTTATTCCAGCATACTCTCCCCACTTCGGGGGCATCTGGGAATCCGGAATCAAATCCGCTAAATATCATATCAAAAGAGTCGTAGGAAATAACCATTTAACTTTCGAGGAAATTCAAACTTTGTTTGCACAAGTGGAGGCAATTCTCAACAGCCGTCCCTTGTGTCCCATGTCGCCCAGTCCTGACGACCTTCTCTCCTTATCCCCAGGGCACTTTCTCATCGGAAGACCACTGACGACGTTCCCGTCTCCTGCCCTTGAGGACATCAACCCGAATAAGCTGCAACGCTATCAGCGACTGGAACAAATCCGACAACATTTCTGGCTCCGATGGCAAAAAGAATACATCTCGGAGTTACAGCAACGTCAGAAGTGGACAAAGGAAGCTGCCAAGATCAACATCGGCGACCTTGTCCTCATCAAGGAAGACAACGTCCCACCACTATGCTGGAGTCTCGGAAGAGTCACTAAACTCTACACAGGACCTGATCTCACAACACGAGTAGTAGATCTGAAAACCTCCAAGGGCTACATACGACGCTCACTGGTTCGTCTGAGCCCGCTTCCGAAACCAGAAGATTTTCAAAAATAGTTGAAAGAAGAAATCTTTCAACGGGGCGGAATATGTCGCGGCTGTCACCTGTCACCTGACACTGACACACGTAAAACAAAAGAAGATCATATACGCCATCTTTAGCCGTGATGAATAAGCAAGAAATTATAAGAAAATTGTAATCCTCAATTTATTATAATATTCATTTAAACAATCTTCGAGTTTTATTCAAGAGAAGGTGTCCAACGCAAACATAAGTTCTTAGCATTAACGCACAGCGGGCAGTTCAAAGGGTATAAAACTAAATATTTAATAACTTAAAATTAAATATAATAAAAAATAAAATGTATAGGGTACCTATCGCACCAAGTAAGAAAACACTATAAAATGGAGATAATTAGAGTAGGTACCTACAGTAAAATATATAAGTATGTAAAAATATAAATAAATTCATATATATAAAAACTAATTCACAATACGCAGTAAGTTTTCAGTGTCATCGTATGACAATGAAGAAAGCCACTTTACTATTTTCAGTTTTGCTTCATTTAATGAGTTATTTTTTAAATCACACGACTTGACAACTGTATTATAGGTATATATTCTATAGAAAGTACCAAGGCGTTGAGCAAATCTTGTTTTCATTAATGGGGTAACTAATCTATACGCTCTACGACTTGCTACCAACTCGAATTCAGGAGAGTGATTTTATATTGCCTTGTGGACTGAAAGGGAGACTTTAAGGACGAAAAGCTGACGAACACCAAGAACTTCAGCGTCTGCGTAGAGGCTTGTGGTTGAGTACCTGTATGGCTTTCGGAGCATAACTTTTAAAACCGATCTTTGCGCTCTCTCAGCCCTAATGATATGAGATTTGGCTGCGCCACCCCAACAGGTTATGCAATACACAATAAGGGACTGGCAGAGCGCATAGTATACGGATTTAAGGGTCTTAAAACAGGCAGCATAGCGGAGGTTTCTCATTATGTTTATTATTTTCCTAACTCGAGCTGAGAGGGCTTCAATATGAAATTGGAACGTGAGGTTCTCATCAAGGTGTACTCCAAGATATTTATAGGTTTTAAAGCGCGTCAACGTTTCACAGGAACAGTTATTATTATTGCAGGATCTATTATGAATTTTAATATTAAGATTTTGACTAGGGGCGGTTTTTTTTTTTTTTTTTTAATCAACTTAAATAAAGGGCTTTGTCGCTAGTGCGATTATGCCGCCCTGAGGGCCTAGACAATGTAACAATCGATTAGCGAAAGCGATAGTAGAAAAGTCCAAAATGTATTGGTTTGACATATGCCTTCGATATGTCACGTGATCTGTTACGTAGGGCCTAGCCAACCGGCATTCGCTATGAAGCGATTCGATTTCTATCATCGCTACACCTTTGATTTGACATTTCAGATCGCTCGAGTTTTCGTCATCGAATGTCAATTCCTATACATTTTTTTTTAGTTTCTAATCGAAAGCGATTGTCGAAATGTAATATGGCTAGCATTTCGATTCCACCAAACGAATCGACAACATCGAACGATTACTTCATACAAATGCCTAGCCAAGTTGCACTTTTGACAGTCGATTTCGCTTAATAGTCGAATCGTCTGATGGAAACGCTAGCGAACGCTAAGACCCTGTAGATATCGAAAGAAAATGGCGATTTCATAAACAGCTGTAGAAAGAATATCATTGGATGTGTTTAATAAGCGACCCTGGCTGATAACACCTGTTTTAAATGCTGCACCTGGGTCTCGAGAAGATATATACACAAGCCAGAAACTGTATTGAGCGTTGCTATGGTTTGCTGAAGTTTCGTTGGAGAAGCTTGCTTAAAGACAGAGTTCTTCACTACCATCCTTATGTAGCTAACAGGATAACACTTGCATGCTGTGTACTACACAACATTGCAGTAAAGGCTCGGCTTCCAACACCACGTTTTAGCTCTGGCACAAATAATGATGGCAGTGATGATTACACCTCACAACCTAATAATTAACTCATGCATGAAAATGAGAATTCTAAGTGGATTATAAATAAAAGTACTTAAGTTACAAATATATTTTATTTTAAAACAAAACCGTCCATAACATGCTGTCTGTGTATGTATACTTATATGCGCTACTGCACGTTCTCACCTTGTCTACACTTATACTCAAGGTATCACACAAACTCACTCGCTATCAAGCCATACCGTGACATCGCTGTCCCTACTCAAATATTGTTGAAGAAAAGCTTCAGCAATATTTGTGAAACGGTTGAGGACATTGTTTCGCTCATTATTCAGTTCTACTCTTCGGGCTTCAGTCTGTGCCCGTCTCTCCTCCAACTGAAGGCGTCTCTGCTCGATAGCCACGAACTCACTCGTCGCTCGGTCAAATGGAGTTAGCGCTCGTCTTCGGCGCGCTCTCAAATGTCGACGATGGGGAGAGGCAACACTAGGATTCGGTGGTAGGCACAGGTGGGAGCGGGGTGAACGTGGTAGGCTCAGGCGGGAGAGGACTGGCAGCTCGGGTCGGTGAGCACCGTGCCGCGCCGGCCCCAGTGGCGCTGCCAGCTGCCGCCGGCGCTGACTCCAAAAGAGTTGGAAACTATTCACCGCTGGCTCGTGCTCTTGATTGCATTATCTTTATAAATCTCAATAAAATAATTCAAATAGGATTCCGAATTCATCAAAGTTGACAGACTCATTAGACGTTTGATGTCGACAACCATAGACTAAGCGCGCTAACAAAGAGAATGTAACTCTCGTTTACACGGTATTTAGCGATCAGACGAATAGACAAGGCGATCGCTATGCGAAGGTTACTTTGTCTACCAATCGAACTTCGCTATCGCTTCAGCGATGACGATTGTAGAAATCGATTCGCTTCATAGCGAATGCCGGTTGGCCCTCTGATGGAAACGCTAGCGAACGCTAAGACCCTGTAGATATCGAAAAAAAATGGCGATTTTATAAACAGCTGCCGAAAGAATATCATAAGATGCCCCCGGTCAGTTTAATTTAATCCAAAGATTTTTTTTATCAAATGTACTGGCAGGCATAAAAGGCATAAGCTTGTAATATATATTCCCAAGGGAGCATTTAATCGGGATCAAAGTCCCTATCACCCAAGTCAGCTCATACCAACAGACCAATCGCAAAAATCCATTCTGAAGTTTTTACGTGAAAGAGTAACAAACATTAATCCATCTTTCATCTCTCCATCCATCCCTACTTACAAACTTTTGCATTTATTATATTAGTAAGATTAAAGACAGAAGTATTTTATTGGTAAAGTACAATTACTTAAAAGTCATGTGAGCTTATCTCTAAAACGGTATGTAGGTAAGATACACTTTTGACATTTACTGTACTAGTGCAAAAGTGCAAATCATAATAATAATACAATTAGTAGAATCGGGGGCGTCAACCACAGGTGCATCGACCACTGGGGGCCTAAGCCACGAACCCGACAGATTTACTGCGAAATAAGCGATGACTCATTTGACGTTTGATATCGACAACCATAGACTAAGTGCGGTATCAAAGAGAATGTAACACTCGTTTACGCGGTATTTGGCGATCTTCGCTATCGCTTCAGCGATGACGATTGTAGAAATCGATTCGCTTCATAGCGAATGCCGGTTGGCTAGGCCCTCTGGTCAGTTACAATCAACTCACTTAAAATCTACTTATAGCTAATTTGTAAAGTATTCTAGCTGTGTCCGAAAGGGGCTCAGCTAGAACACTATTACAGTATCCTACTATGCTAATCCTACAATCTAACATAGATCTTAAATTTTCATTGCGTACACACTCCATTAATACGTGATATACGTCATCAACGGCATTGCACCAGTTACAATTTGCTGAACTTGTTATTTTCATGAGAAATAAAAATTTATTAGATGGGATGTGTCCGGAACGAAGTCTTAGTGCTATAACAGTATCGCGTCTATTTAAAACCTGGTTATCAATCCATGGTGAATTCAAGGGATGTGGTTGAATAGTTTTGTACCATATTCCTTTTTCTTGAGACCGCTCATCAAAGTACTCTTTCCAAAGGGAGTAGCAGTTTCGCTTGATTATCGGGACATAGTTAGTATAAAAGAGAGAAAAATCAATCGGGATTCCATCAATAATTCGGCTACAGTACGCTTAGTTTGGCCAATATATGAGCGACCACAGCTACAGTCTACTTTGTACACGCCAGGTACTTGTAACGGTATGACATCTTTCGGCGATCTCAACAACTTAGCCACCTTTGTTAGAGGAGTAAAAATGGTTTTAATGGAAAACTTGTTCAAAACATTACCAATTTTATCGGTTACTCCCTTCACATATGGCAGATACGTAGGTTGTCTGCTTACATCAGGTAATTTACTTCTTCTCGTACATAAAGGAGCACATTGCAGCAGTTAAGAACCGCCAGGTACATAAATCAGCGATAGCGGAGCACTTAGTGGATTCCGGGCCCAATCACTGGATTGAACTTCACGATCCCAAGATTCTTGCCAACGAACGCCAATATTATAAGCGAATGATTCGTGAGGCAATTGAAATCAAGAAGTATCCGAATTTCAATCGTGAGGATGGTTTTAGGCTCCCATCATCTTGGAACCCTGTGATTAGTAGATGCAATGCACGTCGTAATATGACTTCTCGGTGTGAAGATACTGTTAGTGTGGTATGTTGCGGTGTAAATGCAGCCGATCCGAATTCTGAAGATCTGTGAGGGTAGTTTTACCAGTGATACAAAACTACCCACCCGCTACACAACGAAACTCAAATTGAAGCATACTCCAGTCCACCCGCGACCATGGCTATTGCAACATAGCCGAAACGTCGGGAAATAAAGAAATAAGGTAAATAACGCGATAAAACCCCGTGTACATGTATTTATAAATATGAATTGTGATCGCGAAAGTTTAAAAAAAATATTATGATAACTTTTAAAGTTAAGCAAATTTTATTTATTTGCGGGTAGTTTCAAAATAAATCAGCGTGACCAACTTTAGCGATCGTAAAGTGGTAAAATAAATTCAAGATTAGGTTACAATCCCCAATGGAAGGAACGCCAATCGTATTATAATGTATCGAATCAGCCCCAATGACTGTTCAGGTTACATAAAAGTCCATGCGTCGGATCAGCCCCAGTGACTGTCCAGGTTGCATTATAATTCACTTTAGAACGAATAATCGTTTGATCATTATCATGACATGATCTAGGATGTGTCCTAGGTAAGGTGGAAAATAGGTGTAGGTCATAAAAAAGTCAATGCGTCGGAGCAGCCCCAGTGACTGTCCAGGTTGCATCTTAATTGATGAACGAAAACACTGTTCACATGATCTTAACACGACACCGTAAAGTGAAAAAGTGGGTAGATAAATACCTGCATCGATATCTTCGTCGAAGGGCTCGACTACATCTTCAGCTTCCGACACATCCTTTGATTCACAAATTCTATCCTGAATCTTACGTTCCAACTTTCTAATTTTATTTTTATAATAATCAACTTCTTCTTCACGAGTTCTAGAATGCCTACGCTTTGGCATTTTGACGATGTAAAAAGTGCGAAACTGCTTAACGTGTTGAGTGGTCGAGCACTTGATTGCGAATGACGAGCGACCAGCAACTCACAGCTAAGCAGGACAAGGTACCCGCACAAAAAAAAAAAAAAAAAAAAAAGATTTCTTACGAATACCTCCAAACTAAGTGCAAGAGTGGTGACACTAGGCGTAACTACATGTGTAAATAACTTAATACTTACTACTAATCTCGAAAGATGAGGCGCTCATATAATAAACGTAGACAAGTGATTTACTAAGTCATTTGATTTCAAGTTGGCGTTAATTGCGGCTGCTTTTATCTAAGGATCAGTAATACCTCTCAGTACAATTTCTGTAATTAAGTCGTCGCTGAGACTATTCGTAGGCGCAGCAATGATTTGCGAACAAATTCGGCATAAATTTGATACTAATCTGAGTTGGTGGTCATAATTTCAAATAAAATGCCCGCTGAATCAATTATCTTAACGCATAATGGCTTAAAGTCTGCTTTGAAATTAATCCGAAACGATCGTTAGACACCCACTCACTCAACCAAGATTTAGCGTCGCCCTCGAGACAATTTCCTATCCGAGAAAGACATTCGCGATCATCCCACCGGTTAGCAAGCTTAGCCCTATCAACCTCACTGAACCTTGAATCGACATCGTGAATACTTGGATCAAAGTTCGACACATAATCGATCGAGTGAGCGAAGCGAACGAAGATCTTAGTGGTAACTTGGGCGATTTTGCGTTGTATGTTTGTATGTTTGTATGTTTGTATGTCGCGGCATAACTGTCGAACCGTTAATCCAATCTTCATGATTCTTGGTAAGTATATAGGTAGTGATACGGGATTTCCCGGCTCACCTAATCAGCATGATCGGTCAAGGGGTTGTAAAGATATGAGGATCACAAGGGGGTGAAAAAAAATAAAAGTTATCCATAGTCTTTGAGGGGGGTGTCATATGAAAGGGTTTTGTTTGTACATTCTAAAATGGTATTAATTTTCATTCAAAGATGTAAAGTTTTTAAAATACATCGTTAAATGTAAAATCTATTATTTTTCAGTGCTTCCAACCTAAAGTGTTTCATTTCGACAAAACTAACGAATTTTTAAACAAAAAGAGATTTTTCTGAATTTTCTAAAGTATCATGTGACTACACTGCAAACAACTTTGTTGGTTCGGTGCAGTCATCTACCAAAAACAACGAACAAACACCAACAAAAATTTTTTTACTGCCGAAAAACCTAAATGTTTCTTAAAACATTTTTGTTTTAATTGACATCCTCACAGAAACTATATTTTTACAAAAACCATGAAATATTTATCTAAAGAAATATAAATTGTAACAAAATGAATTTTGACCATATTTTTAATAGCTCCGTGCAACACTTTTTTGAAGAAAGGTAGCCACTGACATGACATTAGCAACTCTGAAGTGTCAACAAACATCAGTATTATAATAGTCTTTCTTAAACTTTCGCGATCACAATTCATACTTTTAAATAGAAATTCACAGGATTTTATCGCGTAATTTACCTTTTATTACTTCCCGACGTTTCGGCTGTGTTACAACAACCGTGGTCGCGGGCGTGGCGTGGTCGTGGTTCGCCCGCGACCACGGTTGTTGTAACACAGCCGAAACGTCGGGAAGTAATAAAAGGTAAATTACGCGATAAAATCCTGTGAATTTCTATTTAAAAGTATCAGTATTATACCATAAAAAAAGGTAAATTCATAGAGTTTTTAATCAGAATCTATGACTTACGCAATAATTATATTTTTGCATGCTTGCGTATCAAAATACGACCTTTGATATACTTAGGTATTTAATTTGATGAGTAATTGAGATTGGACTTTGAATCTACCCTTTGTTATGATTTAAATACCCTCAACTCCTACTTTTCAGTGTGTGATAAGTTGTGTCCCCTGGCTAAATCGGCAGCATTTTCCGAAATCGGAAAATTGACATCACCCGAAGTAGAATTTTCCTTTGTTGCTGTAAGTCAGGATAGAATACAGAAAATTTTCTTATCGCTTAAATCTAAAGCCGTCGGCAGTGACGATATTGGCCGGGTCATGATCACACCCATCCTTAATCATATCCTTCCCACTTTAACTCATATAATTAATTACTCCTTTTCTCAGTGTCAGTTTCCAGACCTATGGCGCGAGGCCTATGTAATACCCTTACCTAAAATCTCAAACCCCTCATTGTTAAAGCATTATCGACCTATTTCTATTCTTCCTTTTTTTTCCAAAATAATTGAAGCCGTAGCACATGCCCAGCTCACCGAGTTCCTAGCAGCCAATTCACTGTTCAACCCTTTTCAATCTGGCTTTAGGAAAGGGCATAGTACTACCACTGCTCTTTTGAATGTTACTGAAGATCTACGTCTCAACATGGAAAATTCCCATCTGACAGTGTTGGTTCTCGTTGATTTTAGCAATGCCTTTAACGCTGTTGATCACGACCTACTACTCGCTGCTCTTCCGAAGTTTGGCTTATCCCGAACTGCAGTAGATTGGTTTTGTCACTACCTCAGAGGTCGACGTCAAAAAACTCGTCACTGCCAAGATTTTTCAGACTGGGCAGATATCGAGGCAGGTGTGCCTCAAGGGGGCATTCTATCACCTCTTTTGTTTTCATTATTCATTAACTTACTCAGCCCTAACCTTATTTGCCAATTTCACATGTATGCCGATGATCTTCAAATTTATTGTTCCGCTTCTTTCGATGATTTACATAATGCTATTCATACTCTTAATAATGACCTTTCTCGTCTGTTGTCTTGGTCCACCATGTTTGGAATTACTGTTAATCCTGATAAATGTCAAGCTATCATTATTGGTGGGTCTCGTCAACTTGCGAAAATAGAATCTTTTGATGCCCTTCCTCAACTTTACTTCAACGGTCACAGAATTCCTTTCTCTCCCACGGTCAAAAATCTCGGTATTATCTTAGATTGTAAGCTTTCTTGGAGACCCTACATTAAAGAGCTTTCTCGTAAATTCTTCGCCACACTTCATTCTGTAATCAGATTAAAAAAAATTCTTCCAATATCCACAAAGATAACATTAGTTAATTCCTTGTTGTTACCGATAATTGATTATGCAGATGTTGCTTTTATAGATCTCAATCAGGAGTTAGTGAATAAACTAGAACGTCTCATGAATGCTGGTATACGTTTCATCTATTGCTTGCGCAAATATGATCACATCAGCGAATATCGCGCCAAGCTGAAGTGGCTCCCCATTCGTGAACGTAGGAATCTGAGAGTCCTCTGTTTTCTTTTCTCGGTACTGAAAGATCCTTTTTCTCCAGACTATCTCAAAAATCGGTTTAGTTTCCTGGCAGATTTACATGAGAGACCTCTGAGATCATCCGATAATCTGCTCCTTAAAATTCCGGCCCACAGCTCTTCCTTTCGTGATAAGTCTTTCTCTATCGAAGCAGCTAGACTCTGGAACAACCTCCCTGACGACTTAAGGAAAATTGACTCAAGAGCAAATTTTAAAGCTAAGACTCGTGAATTTCTGTTGAAATCACTTTCAACACATTAATCCATTTTTAATGTAAGTATAAATGCATATAAGTACTTAATATATTTTATTATACAGGGTTATTCATTATTAGCTACAAATATTCAGTAATTAGGTTCAACAAATAAAATAAAAAATATTTATGAAATGATTTTTTTAAGTTTTGTTACGAAAATCCCGAGAAAATCGATGAAGATTATCCTTTCGAATCAATGGCGCGATGTTACATCTAATAGTCCATTTCTGAGGTGATATGCGACCTCCGCACCGCAACGCATACGATCTCCTTATTGTTGTCATTAAAAAAAAAGAAAAAAAAAGGTGTCAACTGTCCTGTCATACTTTGTTATTATTAGTTATTATTTTTCCTGAATTGCCTAAACGGAACTACCTATCAAAGAGCTACCTATTTGGAGTTTCTCCAAGGAGACCTGCAGTGTATCCAGGAGGTGCCATTGGTAGCGCGCAGGCAGATGTCTTTCAGCATGACGGGACCCGTCCACTATGCGCGCAGTGCGCGAGCACCTTGGGGATGTGGACGGCGAGCGGTGGATCGGGCGTGGAGGCCCAGTCGCATGGCCTGCACGGTCACCTGAGCTGACGCCGCTGGACTTTCATGTGTGGGGTTGTGCAAAAGCCTTAGTGTATGGAAGTGACGGCCACACAATATCGAATGTCGACAAACAAAAACGCAAATAGTGAACGCATTCGACGTTATGAGAGGTGAAAGAGACACGATGGTTCGAGTGCGTGAACAGTGTTTTCGCAGAGCTCGTCTTTGCATTCGAGAGCAAGGTGGACATGTGGAACAATTATTGTGAATAAATCAGTAACTGTGTTTTAAATATCCGTGTAAATACTATGTGTAAATATCAATGAACTGACTTTTACTTTTACTACGCACCTACCTACCTAACCAAATTATTTAATTACTTAAATGAATAGGTAGGTAATCAAATAGTAATAATGAAAATTATGTGATTGCAAACTAAGTTACAAAGTATTTTGCGAACTACCTAGGTAGACTGGTATGTAAGTAGGTAATTAATAGGTAAGTAACTAGTCAATGCTTTTTTGTCAGTCCAAAGTCTGATTAAAGTGTGATGGAAAGTCTAAACTTTAAATTAGAAAAACCATTAAGGCCAATGACATGTAGACAGGCTTCAGCTGTCATCCAATATGGTCATTGTGGGTAAAAGGTTGGCGACGATAGGTCATCGTCTTCGTGGCAATATGTCGTAAAGAAAGTAATAAAAATAAAATTTTGATACAAAAACTCAAATCAGTTTAGGAATTAAATTGATTCGGCCAAACAAATATTCACGACCCAAAAATTACGCTCTGTAATTATTTGTAGCTAATAATGAATAACCCTGTAGTGTAATTTATATAAATATTTTATTTCATGTATCATATTTAAATGTGTATACACTTGCCCTCCTATGTGTTATATTTAGGTTATGTTAGTTTTTAAGCTATGTCTTTTTTTTTGTAAATTAGCACGCCTTTAAACTTTTCCTGTTGGTTGGTTAGCAGGTAGAAAATGCCTTTGGCATTATGCTCGCCAATTGTACTCTGTATTTATATATAAGTGTGCAATAAAGTATTAAATAAATAAATAAATAAATAAAGACTTGATTGAATCGTGGAGATCTAGCAGCCAGATTTCATAAACAATCAATTAGTCAACTCAACAGTGTCTTATATGGGGTAGTCGAAGCAAGTATGTACAAAATAAACCACCAACCAACGGTGCACGAGATCTCGTTCGGGACGAACTACTAGTAATGTTGAGTGCGTCCTATAGTTTCTAGTCACGATAAAACAATATCAAAAGTCTCACAGTTACTCCGTGGCGGTACCGGCAGCGGCGGTATGAAAGGCGTACGTACGCTTCGCGAACGCTCCACGTACCCGGCTGCTAGGTACCTCAGTATGGCTATCGTCACTGCAGGCCTCGCCGTCGCGCCGTGACGACGAAGGTGCATAGTTCGGTGACTGCGGGAGGATGGCTCACAGGCGTGTCGCCCATGGCAGCCATGCGAGCACCGATACGGTGGACAGCCACGCGAGCGACTGCGCAATCGCTGGCCACGGGAGCGCTGCCGCGGCAAATCATCGCGCAAGTAGCTGCGCGACCGCCGATCGCGTGAGCGCCGATACGGCGAGCGATCACGTGAATAACTGCGCGAACGCCGGTCATGACGGCGTTGATACATCAAAAGCTCGCTCAAGCTCAATCATCGCTCAAGCGAGTGACTGCGGGATCGCCGACCACGAGACCTCCTGCCTGTCCCGCGATCGATCACTCCGCGATCCGGACGAGCGCCGTCGGTGACGTGACCCAGTGCAGCTCGATCACTTCATCTCTTTACATCACTGTATGTTCAGGATAGGGAACAAACTTTTATGAATAAAAATAGTTTTGATTATAACTTGATTTAATGCGCGTATAATAGGCACGACACATAACATTACAATCTTAGTTAGAATATTAGGAAATTATAATAAGAGTTTTGCTTGAATTGAATTAGGTTATGAAGTCTAGATTCGTTGGAGAGAAGTTGGCTTGTCATTGTTGGCGTGGCTTTCTTCCCGCGCTGTCCGTTATGACGTGATTTATAGCTCGTGTGATTGGTTGACAGAATATCACGTCATGGCGCTGGTAGTTTATTGGTAGCTGTCATCGAGAATCTGTCTCGTTCAAAACCACGCACCATAAAGAAGGGTTGACGCGTTCGGAAACAGATCGGCGTGAACATCCTCCCGGCCGTTGAAAGCTCTATGGAGGCTTTCAAGCTTTATGCTCTCCTTTCTCTTCGGAGGTAGGTAGTAGGACGAGCCGATTGATTGCTCTCCTTATGGTGCCAGTTGATGTCGATATGTCAGCCACTCTTGGCGTGTGATCGGAACCCAAATAGAGACGACTGACTCTTCCTAGGCGCCAGCATAGGGGTGGCGTTTGGGCTTCTTTAATTAAAACTAGGTCATCGAGCTTGAGATCCCTGGACTTCACTCTCCACTTGGTGCGTTGTTGAAGCTCAGCGATGTACTCTGAAGACCATCTGCTCCAGAAGTGCTGCTTCACTTGTTCGAGGCGCTGGAACCGGTTGAGGTGGTGCGTAGCGGAGTCCAGGTAGCTCGAAGAAGGGAGCGCCATCATCTGTCTGCCAATCAAAAAGTGAGCTGGGGTAAGGGACTGGAAATCATTAGGCGATGGGCTCAAAGGACAGAGGGGTCGGCTATTTAGGATAGCTTCTATCTGTGTAAAAGCAGAGGTCAATTCCTCAAATGTCAAGTGAGATTGACCCAAAGTGCGATACAAGTGAAACTTTGCTGACTTGACGCCGGCCTCGGCCAGACCATTGAAGTGAGGAGCGTATACGGGTGAGAATCGAAACTCAATGCCCCGACAGGCAGCAAAGTCACAAATAGAGTCGCGATTGGACTGTAGAAAACTGCCAATTTCTTTGGCGGCAGCTACGAAGTTACGCCCATTGTCACAATAAATAATCTTAGGCATTCCTCTGCGAGAAATAAATCGTTTTAATGTAAGTATGAACGCATCTTTGGTTAATTCACTAACTAACTCTAGGTGAAGGCACTTATATCTAAAACAAACAAAAATGCACAAGTAACATTTTGTTATTTTGCACCCTCGTCCCTTACGATCTGTAATTAGAAATGGACCGGCAAAGTCAGTGCCAACAGTACTGAAAGGGAAGTCAGGTTCTACTCTATCCGCAGGCAAGTTACCCATTATATTGGTCATGGTTTCACCCTTGAATCGCCGACAAACGAAACAGTGTCGTGCGACGTCTCTAGCGAGCTTGCGGCCTCCTATGGGCCAGTAGCGCTCTCTGACAGAAGCGAGTATGTGCTGCGGACCAGCATGCAAAAGTTTGACATGTTCAGCTTGGAAAATTAGTTTAGTTAGGTGATGATTAGCCTGTAAAACTATAGGATGTCTTTTATCATAGGGGTAGGCAGAGGTATGAATGCGCCCTCCAACGCGCAGCAGACCTCCCTCATCAAGAAACGGGTTCAAAGAGCACAGATGAGTATTTGATTTGAGAGGCTTCTTTGCCTTTAAAGAAATTATTTCTTTTGAAAAAGAATCATTTTGAGCAATTTTAGAGAGACAAGTTATAGCCTTGTCTAGTTCGTGAACTTGTAGCGTTCCAGTTAGCTTATTGTTTGGATTTTTGCAATTGTAAATAAATCTAAAAACCCTGGCATAGACTCTTTGTAGAACGGAGAGCTTCGAATATTTTTGAAAGTTTAAGTTCGGTACCGTAGGTACATCCTCCGCCACCAAAGCGGGCATCGCTTTTACTTCAGGTAACTCCATGTCCCTGTCCATAGAGAAGGAGGGCCAAGATGACTCGGGTTGTTTGAGGAACAATGGCCCGTGCCACCATAAGGTCAAGCTATTAACTTCTTGGGGATCTACGCCTCTCGAGGCGAGGTCAGCTGGGTTTTGAGAAGTGGGGACATGGCGCCACTCGTCTGAATCAGTAAGTTCAAGTATTGCAGCTACTCTATTTGCTACGAAGGTTTTGGTTTTATTGGGTGTTCTTAGCCAGCCTAGCACAACACTGGAGTCGGTCCAGAATACAGAGCGTTTTAGCTCGATTCTCAGAGCCTTTTTGACGGCAGCACTTACTTGAGCGCCTAGAAGAGCACCACATAGCTCTAAGCGAGGAATAGTGCACGCTTTGATAGGAGCTACACGGGCCTTTGCGCATAGTAAATTGACGTGAATATTGCCATCTTTGTCTACCGATCGGAGGTAGATACAGCTTCCGTAGGCCAGCTGTGAAGCGTCACAAAAACAATGAAGTTCGACATTAGTTGTGTTATCGGCTAAGACATGTCTTGGGATCTTTAGAGAAGAAAGTTTACTTATTTGTTGGCTGAAATTTTGCCAAGAAATTTGGATAGAGTGGGGGACTGGTTCATCCCAATCTATTTTTTCGGCCCAAATTTTTTGGAGAAGTATCTTTGCACTAATAGTGCACAAAGACAATAGCCCAAGGGGATCAAAAATTTTAAACGTAGTAGACAAGATAGTCCTTTTAGTGGACTTAGTGTCTGTTGAGTGAGAGTGGTCGAGAGGAAAGTTTATATAATCGTGTTGAGGGGACCAGCCAATGCCGAGTGTACTTGAGGCATTACTGATGATTAGATTTGAGTCTTCGGATGTGTCAGACGCGGATAGGAGATCAGGTAAGTTAGAACGATATTTCCTTAGTGGGAAGCAACCTTTAGCGAGTTCATTGGAGACGGTGCGTTGAATGTAACGTAGCTCTTCAGCGGTATTAGACCCTGTTAAAAGATCGTCACAGTAAAAATCGTTTTGAATTATAGTTTTAATAGTAGAGTCGTTACACTCTTCACCAATCTGCCAAATGCATCTAGTGCTGAGGAAACTGGAACTCGCAAACCCGTACGTTATCGTATTTAGTTTTAGTGTACGCAAGGTTTCAGCTTCATTGTCGCGCCAAAGAATTAGCTGCAGGTTGCGATCAGATTCTCTTATGTTCACCTGTCTATACATCTTCTCTATGTCTCCAGTGACGACATAACGGTACAGTCGAAATCGAAGAAGAATGTTAAATAGAGAATCTTGAATTGTTGGGCCTATCATTTGAAGGTCATTGACCGAAAGGCCAGAAGTAGTAGGCTCCGACGCGTTGAATACTACTCGGAGTTTGGTAGACTCACTTTTCTCTCGGATGACTGGGTGATGGGGAAGAAAATATGAATTAGGAGGTTTTATCTCCAAAGACTCTGAAAGGTGGCCAAGGTCTGCGTACTCATGAATGAAGTCTGAGTACATCTTTTTTAACTCAGGACTTTTTCTAAATCGAGATTCAAGATTATGGAACCTTTTCTTAGCTATAAAGTAGGATTCGCCTAGACAATCTAATTCGTCTTTTAGTGGAATACCTACACAAAAACGGCCATCGCTTTCGCGGCATGCAGTGGAGAGGTAGAGCTTCTCACAAAGCTTTTGTTCTTCCGAAAGAGGTTGAACTGTAGGAACGTTTTCAAGTTCCCAGAACTTAGATATTTCCTTTTTGATGTCTGTATGACTTTCATTTTTAACAAGAAAGTTACAAGCTAGAGACTTATTAGGCGGAAATTGACTTTGAATAGGCGCAGGACCTGCGAGGAGCCATCCGAGCTTGGAGCTTCGAAGCTTAGGGTTATTGCACCCTAGAGACTGCTGTTTGGAACCTATCAAATCCCAAAACAGGTCAGATCCGATGAGCATATCTATAGGGGATGGCTCATTAAAGCCGGGGTCTGCAAGTTCATAGTCCTGTAGTTTTAGTGAACTAATATTGAAGGGATGTTTGGGTAGATCATCCGTTATAGTCTTCAATACTAAGCACGACATAGTGACTTCGAATGAAGTTGTTACTGAATTTAGTTTGAGAGCGCATCGCTCGGGACTTAGGTTTAGAGTGTTATTACCGATAGCTACGATACTGACATTTGATGGCTGAGGAGTCAAATTGAGTCTTAGCTTAACACCCTCGGTGATAAATGACGATTGGCTCCCGCTGTCAAGTAACGCTCGGACACTAATGGATTCATTGGTATTAGGATTAGTTAGGCGCACCTTTGCGGTGCATAGTAGAACTTCTGGGGTCGACAAAGCAGACATGACTATTGATTTAGAAGGGCTGGAAGCCGAGGACACGGTATCCGTCATATGTAGAAGCGAATTATGCCTTTGTTTACAGTAGCGACATGAACCGGGGAGCTTGCAAGCCTGACTAGCATGACCTGATCTTAGACAATTAGTACACAAATTCAGTGATGCTACAGTGGAGTTCCTATCTTCAGGTGTCTTTGACTTGAATGTGATGCATTCATAAATGCGGTGCTTGCCAGAGCACACTACACACTCAATGTGACTAGGCGAAGAGGATGTAGACCCCTTTGACGTAGCGACCAGAGATCTAATTTGTGGCTTAGTTTGATTTGAATTGTTTGGGGCTTGCTTGTTGTATGTCGGTCTGTCAGTTTTATTCCTATTTACAGTTTCGAGAACATCTGCACGATTTTTTAGAAATGAAAAGAAATCATCAAGAGTAGGTATTTCAGTTAAGTTGTTGCGGTGTTCTTCCCACTTGAAAACAGTACTGTTGTCTAACTTTGCCACCAGGATGTGAATGATTAGGACATCCCACTTGTCAGTAGGTAGCCCTAGTGTGCTGAGGGCACGTAGGTTTTTGCTTACATGGTCAATAATAAACCTAAGGAGACTTGTCAGTCTCACGAACAGATTCAATTGAAAATAGAGATTTTAAATGATTGTTAATAAGCTGCCTCTTATTATCAAAACGGTTGCAGAGAAGTGCCCAAGCATCAGAATAATTTTTATCAGACACTTCCAAGTTACTTAGCACTCGCGCAGCTTCGCCCTCCAAATAGGAACTGAGGTAATGGAATTTATGAATGTTTTTAATTCGAGCATTGTCATGAATCAGTGAGGAATACACTTCTTTGAACTCTAACCATTTGTAGTAGGTACCATCAAACTTAGGTATGGTTATAGTAGGCAATTTGAAACCTAGTGTATCACAACCATTGTGTTCATGATGATGATGACAGCCATTAGAATGAGAACAGCTAGAAACATTACCTTCAGTGAGCTTGGGAGGCGAACTGTGTGATTGAATCAGATCTTGAGCAATGGAAATGCAATTATCAAATTCTTGTTCTATTAAATCGCGAGTAGTTATTTCTACATCTTGGTTAGATTCGCTAAGTACTTCTATTTGGCTCTGCAACCCGTCGAACTCAATGAATAACGCTTCCATTCGGGATAACTTCATAGCAAGCTTACTGAGTTCCACGGACGATATAGTCTCAAACGTAACTAGTGAGTCTAAATATGTTTTGAATTTAGTTATACGTCCCTTGATGGAACTACGCTTAGTAATTAAATCTTTAATTTTTAGATCAGAAGGCATTGCGATGAAGTATCCGAAATCCAAGTAGGTAAATAATTGAATTGAATAGGTACGATACGCTCCTCGTTTCGTAGTCCGGCACGAAGTGTAGGCCCGACGTCTTATCAGCGATGCGCACGATCAGCTGAGCAGTGTAGGTAGATACTCGTAAGCCGGAGTGTAGGCACACGCCCGGCCGTTGACCTCGTTTACGCTGGAATCAACGTCGAGACAAGTAAACAGCTGATTGCGCTAGGTAAAACTACGGGAGGACCAAGCCTAATAATAAAAGTGCATTTAAATTGGCAAATGTGAGGCAGTGATGCACTTATTGTGGTTGAAATGATTGTAAAAACGATTGGATAGAGGAGTATAGTACTGTTTAGTTTTATAGATTGAACTTAGGCTTGAAAATAGAAGAATGATTAGCGTTGCGGAAAATAGGCGCTATGCAAAATGCTGGTAGGTTTATCTGGGACAATATTTCAATAATAGGCGAGTGCACAGCAGTAGGCTAGTGAAATCAAAGTAGTAGGAAATTAGGCGTGCAATGAATTTAGCGTGCAGATTCCCTTTGTTGCAATGACTAGGCAATATGCTTACCGCTAATTTTAAAGGCACGTAATTGAGTAGGCACTTAGCACTTGGATTCAATGATTTCACCCAACACTCTGAGAAAAAGACGGCACGGCACATACACAGATAGAAGGGGAGCAAACTAGGAAAATGATAGGAACGGGCTCACTTTTAGATAGTAGGCAAAGCAGAAGAGGTAGTATCCGGGATCCCCAGCTGTGTTGTAAGCTGCTTAGGCGGCTCCAGAACGTAGGCACCTCCAATGCGTCCCGCAGATAGGTTTGTAGGTATGTAGGCGCGGGGTTGCTTGAACTCGAGCTCTCGTCCGTCTTCCCCGTGACCGTTGAACGAGATGATCCAACGAAATGTTTGCTTCTTGGTCCTCTCCTGATGGCTGTGATGATTCGATGATTGCCCAGTTCACCTTGGATTTGTTATTTGAGGACCTGTCGAACTTGATAAACGATTATCGTGCAAGTCGAGTCGATGTCCTGTCACGGTCGCCACTTTTTGTTCAGGATAGGGAACAAACTTTTATGAATAAAAATAGTTTTGATTATAACTTGATTTAATGCGCGTATAATAGGCACGACACATAACATTACAATCTTAGTTAGAATATTAGGAAATTATAATAAGAGTTTTGCTTGAATTGAATTAGGTTATGAAGTCTAGATTCGTTGGAGAGAAGTTGGCTTGTCATTGTTGGCGTGGCTTTCTTCCCGCGCTGTCCGTTATGACGTGATTTATAGCTCGTGTGATTGGTTGACAGAATATCACGTCATGGCGCTGGTAGTTTATTGGTAGCTGTCATCGAGAATCTGTCTCGTTCAAAACCACGCACCATAAAGAAGGGTTGACGCGTTCGGAAACAGATCGGCGTGAACACTGTACAACACACGATAATGGTGCACAAACGCACCCTGGTTAAGTAAAAATGTACGAAACAACAAATAAAGAGAAGTTATAGAAGTACCCACACTTGATTATTTTTTTGATAAAAACCTTTTTATACGTTTAGAAAAAATTTAAAATTATCAGGATGATAGTGGACAATGAATCCTTTATCCCACTTCTGATTTTGGCAATCAGAAGCACATTTAATTTAAAAAAAGAACAATTTATTAACCTAAAAATAAATTACTCAAACAATAGAATTGATTTGATCACAAATTAATCCTAGCAACAAAATAACAAGGTAGGTACTCCACAAAAAAACAATAAATCACAATGATACAAATTACGCAAAAAGGTTACGTCCAAGCAGGGTGATGGTTCGCAGCAGAATGAGAGCCCGTTTTTTTTTTTTATAACTTCACCGGGTTTTGGCGAGTGCAGAAGGCATCTACGCCGTAAAAATGAATTTAAGCTAACCTACTCAAGGTACTGACCTTGGATTGGACTGTTGCCATGAGAGGCAAGGCCTGAAGGGCCTGGCCTGAAGGGGCGACGAGTGCCCCGAAGGCGGGGTCGGCATCGGACGTTGAGCTGAAAGAAAAGCATGCAGTGCATCATCGCCGCCTTAGCGGCGATGGTGCCATAGCCGCGTTAGCGGTGGTGATGTCATCATCTGAAAAACCAAGAATGTGTCTAGGTCGACGGAGGGAGTCAGGGTTGTCCTGGACAATGGGATAGTCGGGGAGGTTTGAAACCAGGGGGTTCGGGTGGTGAGGGGCCGAATCATAATAGCGCCTTGCGGCGTTTTTTATGAATCCGGCGATAGACTCAAGATCGAAGTCACGATGGAGATCTACGTTGCGCGAATACCACGGGGCATCGGCAGCATTACGGAGGAATTTGTTTTGAACCTTCTGAAGGATTCCAATGAATTTAGAATGACCGAACACCACGGAGGCGTACGTCATGACGGGTCTGATGCAGACTCTGTAGAGCGTCAATTTATTTCTAAATGACATTTTGCTCTGTCTGCCTAGAATCGAATAGAGGCGGCCCAGGAAGAACTTCGCGCGGTGGGCTACCGTTATGATGTGCTTTCTGAAGTCGAGACGGTAATCAAGCGTTACACCTAAGTATTTGGCTTGTTTAGCCCATGGGATTACCTCATCGAAGAGGTACAAAGGACGAGTCGAAGAGGTACAAAGGACGAGACGAAGAGGTACAAAGGACGAGTCGAAGAGGTACAAAGGACGAGTCGAAGAGGTACAAAGGACGAGAATGAGAGCCCGTTCATGGTTTCGTCCGCTTTTATAGTCGTTGCTTGGGGTGGGGGTGGGGGTGGGGGAAATGCTAACAATAGTATAAAAATTAATAAATTGCAATAATCATATTTTTATGAATAATACATTGTATATAATATTATTTTAAGTTTTTAAATTTTCTTTGTTTATTTTATTTTTAAGTATGTGTAGCAGTTGCTTTGCTGCCGCACACGAACCCCGCGGCGTCACAGAATACCAGCGCTGCAGCAGCTCTCTGCTGCTGCAGCACACGCTGAGTGGCGACCTATTTTGTGTTTATATTTAGTTATTTTATGTTTTGTTTTATTTTATTAAGTCACAAAATAAACTTTTTTCTATTCTATTCTATTTAAATAAAACAGATTCCCGGAGGGCAATTTGATCTGCTCTTCTCCTCTTCGCTTAATCTCCGATAAGCTAACAAGATCCCATTTGATGTTATCGAGTGCTTTTTCCAATTCGATGAGCCTTTCGTCAGTGCGCAACGTCCTGGCATTGTAACATGCCAGGGTCAGAGTCGTGGGGTGATGGCCAGATCTTACCCAGGGATTCTTTGCACCCTCTGCCCCACCTCGTTCATGACCGCCATCGTGGTCTGGACGACTAGTGGGTGGAGTGGTAAATTTTACATAAAATAAAATAAATAAATAAAATAAGCCTTTATTGCTGTGTACGAAGACGTACAATGCATAGGTGTCTAATTTTACTGAATTAGCACATTTACGCCCTTACAACCAGTGCTTAACTGATCGCCCGGCGATAATTACGTGTGACGGAATCGTTTACATACTTACGTTAATTGTCGTATTTTAATAAACTATTAAGTGTGATCAGTGTTTCACTCAAGCATCAAACTACTACTAAAAACAACACTGTACAGTCTAACTGGATTGTACATATGGTCCTTCGAGATTAACTAGCATTTGGTGTGTTGTGACTTTTACCTACGAAGCGAATCGGCAGCTTGGCCTCCCACCAGCGGGTCTCACCAAGTTTGTTGAGAAGGCGCATAATTCGTGGCATAGAGTCGCTAAAGCACTGAATGTTACAAAGGAACGGACGCTCAAGTAATTTTGGAGATCGTCGTAAACTACGAGAATCGTCTGAGTTAACTTGAAGAATTCAGATAACTGTCTGACTTCGTGTCCTGACCTGAACCACGTATCTGGAAACTTCCACTACAAGGTTACTACTGAACTACTTACCTTCTACTATTGAAACTTCTAAGCTGCAATCATGGAGGAATTAGCAACACAAGCAACTGCTTTTGAACTAATAAAACGCTTATGCTCCAACTTTAAAAAGGATAGCAGTTCTAGAAAATCAGCAGACTATTTGATCAAACGTATCAAAACCCTTGAAGAGTATTGGCATTCTTTTCAAAAACGAAATGAAAGCCTTGTTGAAAATATTGAGCAAAAAGATCAACACAACTACTTTATAAACGATGTTTTCCAAAAAACTAAAGAACTATAC
Source organism: Xanthorhoe designata (assembly GCA_963582015.1). Taxonomy (NCBI): domain Eukaryota; kingdom Metazoa; phylum Arthropoda; class Insecta; order Lepidoptera; family Geometridae; genus Xanthorhoe; species Xanthorhoe designata. The sequence continues at coordinate 13,816,941 of OY757032.1, forward strand.
GAAACCACGAGAAAGAGCATGATGGATCTACTACATGCGTTGGAAGACCATGATGCAAGTGAAATTTCGGGCTGTGACTTCGATCTTTCTGGAATGTTGGACGAGGACCCAATCCCCACTAGGACGGCTTCGGAGATTGACGATTCAATAAAAACAGTATTTCAACGTCAAGAATGTAACTTCATGGCTATGGAAAGAGCAATGTCAAAAATCAACATCGAGCTAATTACAGAAAAGTGGGAGTTTGAAGATCACCTCTCTACATTGAAAGCAAAATGGGACTCCATCGACAAGCTGCACTGGCAACTGGAACAAGCCCTAAAATCAACGAATTTATATGAAAACTAGCAGACCCGCGCGGCTTCGCTCGCGTGTTGTATACCTACCTTAAACACTGGTCGTACTGACTGGCTATTTTGAGAAAAGTGAATCTTGATAAATGGAGGTGTACCTACATAGAAGGGATTTCTAGAAATTAAACCAAAATAGAGTGAATGAATGGAGTAAAATCGAATTTATATCACAACACAACACAACAAAAAGGTCTCGTAACATTTATTTTCAAAACTACCTCTCAAATGTGAAGGGATCATAAGGTTGTATTAACTTGTATTTAAAGTGGCTACCTACGTTGATTTTGCTTACGGTGCTCATAGAAAAGGCTGACTGTTTGTCGGTTCATATTCTATGGTCTGGCACAGTTCAATCTGCTTGCAAAATATTCTAGAAGCTATGGTGCGAGCGCAGTCAGCTAAACTTTTTTACTGTCACTTGATTTTGCTTACGATTTTCATAAAGAAGCTGACTGTTGGTCGGTTCCTATTATGGTCTGACACAGTTCAATTTGCTTGCATAATATATAGGAAATTTTAAACGGGCTTAGCGATTTGCTTGAAACTCTGTTGCAGTACTTAAAAAACAAAAGCTTTGAACCAAGAACTTCTTTGACTCAGAAGCGAGCCGAATTTTTTTAAGACAAATGCGTCATGTGAAACTTGGTTTTGCTTGTAGTAGTATGGTTATCATAGAAAAGACTGGCTGTTGGTCGGTTCTTAATCAATCGTCTGATACAGATAAATTTGCTTGCAAAATATTGAAGAAGCTACCGGGCGAGCGAAGCGAGCTTCAAAGTTTGCGAGCGTAGCGAGCCGAATTTTTTTTAGACAAATGCGTCATTGACTCTTAATTTTGCTTATAGATAAGGCTGGCTGTTGTTCGGTTCATACTCTATTGTCTGACACAGATAAATTCGCTTGCAAAATATTGAAGAAGCTACCGGGCGAGCGAAGCGAGCTGCAAAGTTTGCGAGCGTAGCGAGCCGAATTTTTTTTACACAAATGCGTCATTGATTCTTATTTTTGCTTATTCTGCTCATAGATAAGGCTGACTGTTGTTCGGTTCATACTCTATCGTCTGACACAGATAAATTCGCTTGCAAAATATTGAAGAAGCTACCGGGCGAGCGAAGCGAGCTTCAAAGTTTGCGAGCGTAGCGAGCCGATTTTTTTTTACACAAATGCGTCATTGATTCTTAATTTTGCTTATAGCTAAGGCTGACCTGTTGTTCGGTTCATACTCTATCGTCTGACACAGATAAATTTGCTTGCAAAATATTTAAGAAGCTACCGGGCGAGCGAAGCGAGCTTTAATGTTTGCTTTAAAAACCGCCGCGTTTCACTCTTTAAAGGTTTTTTATTTTGTATTTTAAGCGTTACAACTGATTTTGTCGTACAAATCGCTCCACCTTTTAATACGTTTAAATTCACTTCAGACTTTGTCACCGAATTTCACTCTTTATAAGGGTTTTGTCGAAAAACCCTAAAACAATTGCCCATTTATTTTGTAGTATCCATACCGAATTTCCAGTCAATCTCACCTCGCTTTAATACATTTCACTTAAAACTTTTAACATCGGATTTCACCCTTTTTAAGGGTTTTTTGGAAAAACCCTTCAACGCGTGTCTATTTATTTTGTTTTTTAAGCAACAGAGTTTCAAGCAAATCGCTAAGCCCGTTTAAAATTTTCCATACAACCTTTGACACCACTTTTTGCCCCTTTTTAGGGTATTTTTTGAAAATTCCTGAAACACGTGTCCAACCATTTTGTATTTTTAGTATCCAAACCGATTTTCAAGCCAATCGCGCTTCCCTTCAATACGTTTCACTACAAACTTTGACATTGCATTTCACCCTTTTAAAGGGTTTTTTTCGAAAAACCCTAAAACACGTATATATTTATTTTGCATTGTTAGTGTTGTAACCGAGTTTCAAGCAAATCGAACTACCCATTAAAAAGTTCTCATACAAACTTTGACACCCCATTTCACCCCTTATCAGGCTTTTTTTTTTTAATTTCTGATTAACATGTAAATTTATTTATCATTTACCATATTTAAACCAGTTTGAAGAAAATCGCTTCACGCATTAAAAAGTTGCATACAACGGTTTTCATCCCTTTTCAACCCTTTAGGGGTGGAATTTCGAAAAATCCCTTCTTAGTGCTCACTTTTGTTTTAAAAGGAAGCTACCTTCCAAATTTCAGCTTCATAGCTTCAGCGGTTTGGTCTGTGCGTTGATTGCAGAAAAATGCTTATTGTTTTATATATATTGATTGAAGCAGTCTTAAATAATACATCATTTATTTTGATAAGGGTTAATACCAAGGTACAAATAAAGAGCTTTTTGTAGCGGTGGTATTTTAATTTCTTTTTTTCAATAAAAAAACGCTTATTGTGACATGACTGTAATAGTTAGAGATATGCTGCCGCTGATTTTTTGTAGATAATGGTGTGTTCTAAAAAAATGTAGTATATCATTTTGTTCTATCATCAATAGTTTTCGCAGCGCACGCGATGTAAGGTAGTTTTTTGATATTTTTTTCACACCTTGGATTACGTTATCGTAATTTTAGTAAGGATGCCTATTTTTTTTGAAAATGAAATATAGCCTATGTCACTCAGAAATGATGTAGCTTTCCAACAGTGAAAGAATTTTTCAAATCTGCCAAGTAGTTTCGGAGCCTATTCAATTCATACAAACAAACAAACAAACAAAAAATCAAACCTTTCCTCTTTATAATATTTGTATAGACTACTCCACTAAATTCGATAAGATCGAGAATAAGTACGATGATCTTAAAAAGCAACTTAACGGCAAAATTTGGGCTAATAAACATTTTGAAAAATCTGCGCCTAAAATCGAGCTTCAAGAATTCAATGGAGACTACGTTCGTTGGATATCATTTAAAAATCTTTTCATGGAAACAATCCATAAAAACCCAACGATTTCTAAGCCAGAAAAAATGCAACACCTTAAAACTAAACTTAAAGGAAAAGCAGAACATCTAGTACAACATCTTGCCGTAAGTGCCGAAAACTACGACTCGTGTTGGGAGATATTAACTCGTCGGTACGATAATCACCGTCTCCAATTTACAACATTCATGAATGCGATGCAACAGCTTCCAGTCATTCAAAATCCTACTGCGGACAACATCAAAAAAATTCACGATGTCATTACGGAAAGCCTAAATGGGCTAACTAATATGAGTGTCGATGTGAAGAGCTGGGGCCCAATGATTGTGCACTACATGTCACAAAAATTGGATGCTGTCACATTCAACGAATATTCGAAAGAAATTCAGAATAACAGAGAAATACCCGACTTAAATGAATTTCTTACTTTTCTAGAAAACCAATTCATGGCATTAGAAACAGTAAAAAATCGACAAAGAGACACAAACAATTCCCAGAAACAAAGTGGAAATACGAACTCTGCGGGAAATGTGAACTCTTACAAGCCGACAAACAAAATCACTAGCAAACCTAACTACAATAAAATGTCAACCTTCTTTAAAGACAATAAAGATCAAGCAAAGTCTTACTACACTGCTTATGGAAAATGTCCCTTATGTGACGGGAATCATGTTTTAATGCAATGTGCTAAGTTCACGGAAATGAATGTTTCACAACGCAACAGTGCCGTCGCAAAATTGAAAGTTTGCAAAAACTGCTTGTATGTTCATGAAAACAATGAATGCAACTCAACAAAAACGTGCAAGGAATGCAATTATAAGCACCACACGTTGTTGCACTATACCAAAAGACCTCAAGAACAAACTAAACCTGAAAATAATAAACCAGAAAAGACATCAGCAGATCCGTCTACTTCTTGTCACTCAGCTACAGGTGAGACGGAAGTTCTTCTGACTACTGTGAAAATAAGGGTCAAGGCCAAGGATGGTACCTACCAAACATTTCGAGCACTTCTGGACCAAGGCTCCCAAGTCAACTTAATTTCGGAAAATGCGGCCCAAGTCCTACGTCTACCGAGAAGAAAATTCAATGCTACGATATCCGGAGTCGGATCCGTGTCGGGAGAATGTAAAGGGCAAATAAAACTAACATGCAAATCTATTCACAATGACTTCACGTTTGGGACTCAAGCTTTAATATTGAAAAAGCTGACAAATGACTTGCCGAACTGCACGTTTGAAAAGGCTAACTGGCCTCATCTAGAGAACCTTAAACTAGGAGACCCAGACTACAATGTCCGGGGCTCTGTCGACTTACTGCTATCAGCTGATGTTTATGCTGATATAATCATGGACGGCGTTTTGAGAGGTGATCAACACTCACCAGTCGCCCAACAGACACAACTAGGGTGGATACTATGTGGAAAATTGAAAACTTTACGCTGCCACGCCACCATTATTAACCTCGATGATATTTCCAAGTACTGGGAGAGCGAGGACATAACTGAAGATAAAAATAAAGATAATAACGATCACTACTGTGAAAAGTACTATCAAGATACTACCAAAAGAACTTCCGATGGTAAATATATTGTGAAGATGCCAATGACCAAAAACTTTGAGGCCGAACTCGGCGAATCAAGGTCAAAAGCAGTATCACAATTTATAAACATGGAAAAAAGACTTACAAAAAACGAAAAGCTATGTGCTATGTACAGGGACTTCATGGATGAATACCTGGAACTGGGTCATATGAAACTTACTCAACAAAATAACGAAGATCAGCTGCAACAATGCTACCTACCACATCATGGAGTTTTGCGTGAAAATGCTACAACTACAAAACTGCGAGTAGTATTTAACGCTTCTAGCAAAACTCAAAGTGGGAAAAGCCTGAATACTCTCATGGAAAAGGGGCCTAATCTTCAAAAGGACATTCAAGCATTGATATTGAAGTGGAAGACGTACAAGTATGCCTACACTGCGGACATTGAGAAGATGTATAGATGTATATGGCTAGATGAAGATCAACAATTACTACAAAAAATAATTTGGAGATCTACTTCTAACGAACCACTTCGAAACTACACTCTATGCACCTTGACATATGGGACAAAATGCGCTCCGTGGCTAGCTATGCGAACACTCAAACAACTGGCTCTGGACTACATGCATAAGTACCCATCTGCCGCCAAAATACTGCAAACTCAATTTTACCTGGACGATTTGATCAGCGGCGATAATTCACTAGAAAATGCCAAACTACTGCAAAATTCATTGATCAAACTACTAAGGGAAGGCGGCATGAACCTACGTAAATGGTCTTCTAATTGCCCAGAATTACTTCACGAACTGTCAGAAGATCAAATCTCAACAAAACGTATTTTTGACTTCGAAGACGAGAACACAAAAACTCTAGGGCTATCATGGAACCCAAAGTTAGACACTTTCATGTTCAACTGGACTTTGGAAGAATATACGAAGACACCATTGACAAAAAGAGCTCTACTATCGGAGATATCACAGCTTTACGATCCTATGGGATGGCTGTCACCTGTAACTGTAACGGCAAAACTAATTTTTCAACGAGTGTGGGAACAAGACCTTGAGTGGGACGAACAACTGACTAACAAAATTCAAGAGGATTGGCTGAAACTTAAAGCTGAAATTCCCGAATTAAAATCAATCAAACTGAAGAGATGGATTGGGGGCACTCAGAAAGACGTTGAGCTACTAGGATTCTGCGATGCGAGTGAAAAGGCCTATTCTTGTGTCATTTATACCAGGGTCATGAATGAAAGTGGACAACTCGTATTGAACTTGCTTGCAGCCAAAACTAGGGTTACCCCAATCGCCAAAAAGCTGAGCCTACCTCGATTGGAACTTTGTGGAGCCTTACTATTATCTCAACTGATGGAAAAAACAAAGAACTCACTTAACGAAAACAATGTTACTGTCTGGGCTTGGAGCGACTCTAAAGTCGTACTAGCGTGGCTTCAGGGAGAACCAACTAAATGGGAAAGATACGTCGAAAATCGAGTGAAGAAGATAAGACAAGTTATACCATCGACACAATGGGCTTATATTGAGTCAAAAAGTAATCCTGCTGATTGTGCTACAAGAGGCGTGAGCCCGAAAAAACTACTAGATTTAGATTTATGGTGGAATGGACCAAAAACGCTGAAAATATTTACTGGAAATCTTACAAAAACTGTGAACTGTTTATTTACAACTGACGTCGAACAGAAAAAGGACACAGCCCTAGCCATAACTAAAACAAACGATAACATTATTGATGAATTAATAAACAAGTACAGTTCATTAGTACGTGTCCGGCGTATCGTGGCTTGGATGATGCGCTTTATTACAAAGGCTCGCTTCTTATCGCCGGCGGTGACACCTGATACAGCGCGGGCTAACAATGCGATAACTACCTACTTGACAACAGCCGAACTACTTGCATCAAATGAACTGATTGTGAAATTTATGCAAAGAAGTTACTTTGAAATGGAATGCAATCTACTTTCAAAAAATCAAACGCTAACAAACAAGAGCTCCATCTACAAATTAAGTCCTTATCTCGAAAATGGAGTTTTACGAGTCGGAGGCCGACTTAACAAAACGAACTTACCAGCGGGCATGAAAAATCCTATGATCCTACCACGCAACGGAAGATTGGTTCAACTAGTCATTGAAGAGGCGCACGCAGCTACTTTACATGGCGGAGCAAGGCTGACGCTTGCTTACTTACGTCAGCGTTACTGGATTGTAGGAGGCAATCAAACAGTAAAAGTTATTTTACGAAGATGCGTTCGTTGCCGCCGATTTAAGCCCACAGACAATTATCAGTACATGGCTGATCTACCAACGCAAAGAGCCTCACCCTCGCGTCCTTTTACTCACACTGGAGTAGATTTTACTGGTTCCATAGACCTGAAACTTAATAAGGGCAGAGGGGTGAAGACAACTAAAGGCTATATAGCCATTTTTGTGTGCATGGCAACAAAGGCCGTGCACATTGAATTGGTTTCTGATCTGAGCACTGAAATGTTCATCGAAGCATTCAAGAGAATGTGTGCAAGGAGAGGAACACCAAGACATATGTACTCAGATTGCGGTACGAATTTCATAGGAGCATCGAGGATACTGGGATGTGAATTCGAATTATGGAAAAGATAGATAGATAGATAGATAGATAGACTTGTTTATTGACACACTTACAGCACAGATAGGTAAGAAAATAGGTAAGTACACAAAACAGAAAAATGAACTCACGACTGAATTTTATGTGGAATTAGGCAAAATGGAGGTTGAATGGCATTTCAACGCCCCTGCATGGCCTACTGCAGGCGGCCTATGGGAAGCATCCGTACGATCGATGAAGCATCACCTACGACGGATCCTCGGTGACCAGAGACTGACCTATGAAGAATTTTCGACACTGCTTTGCAAAATAGAAGCATGCATGAACTCAAGACCTCTTTGTCCTCTGACTGAAGATCCTGAGGACTATTATAACTACTTAACTCCCGGGCATTTCCTTACTGGAAGCCCTACGATGACGCTTCCTTTGTCAAATTATGAAGACAAAAGAAACGTAGATCTACGTCAGAGATGGCAGCTTACTCAACACATGCTAAACCGATTCTGGAAACTATGGTCGACCGATTATGTGACTCAACTTCAGGCTAGAAGTAAATGGCAGAAAACGACGCCAAACTTAGTTGAAGGGGATGTCGTGTTAGTGAAAAATGACAACCTACCACCAGGAAAATGGGCCATGGGAAAAGTCACCGAAGTTCATCCCGGAGAAGATGGTATAGTAAGAGTTGCCACCATAAAGACTCAATCTGGAGTCATGAAGAGGCCGATTACTAAAATGACTAAACTGCTAACACATGACGAGAACATCGATCGACAAAGAACAACGGGACCCTTACCTCGACCACGCAGTTGTAATGGAAGAAATAGCTATATGACTATGTTTATTCACTTTCTTACACTGTTGGCGTTGATAACCGGATCATACTGCGCTCCAACTTACGCAGAAAGTATTTCAAACGCTGAAATTACTAACCTCGGACAAAATCGACCAATTTATTACGATACTATTGGAAAGGTTCAACAGATCCACGACGAATGGATTTTACTGACATTCTACAATCTAACAACTTACTGGCAATCAAATCAAGACCTAGAAAACTACATAAACAATATAGCGAACCTCTGCGAAGACTTAGACAAGAGATTTTGTGCAAGCACTACACAAAATCTGTTATCTGAAATGGAACAACTTAACTACTTCAACAACCTGCTCCTGTCACCGCATAAACACTTATCACACCGAAAAAAACGCGGTCTTATCGATGGAGTGGGATATGTTTCTAACAGCCTATTTGGAGTCCTAGATCAGCATTTTGCAGAAAAATACACACAAGATATTCAAGCCATTCAGAAAAATGAACAGTACTTATTGCATCTCATAAAGAATCAAACGACCATCATAGAAATAGAAAATGACATTATGAAGAAAAACGAGAAAAATTTGCTACATCAATTTGAACTCGTAAATAAGTACATGAACGACACCGGTATGAAGCTAACCAAGCTTGAGTCCAAGATCGGAATTGTCATGGCCACTAACTACTTTACATCAGTATCGCTTACGGCACACTTACTGCTGACGAACTTAAAAAACGTTCAAAAAATCCTATACAATGCTCTTGTAGATGTGTACAAAGGTCACATAGACGTGCATCTACTAACGCCAGTGAACCTGATCAAACAGCTCAACGAAATTTCTGGAAAACTGCCGAAAACTCTAAATTTCCCAGTGGAGAACATTGAAGAAAATGTAAAGGATATGTACAAACTGCTTTATGTAAAAGCTCGAGTGACCAACGACTACTTCATGTTCGAGATACACATCCCACTGACAAGTGACGAAGATTTCACGCTCTACAGACCAATCTCTTTGCCGCTCAAAACACAGAAAAACGAAACTAAATACATAAATACGTCATACAAATATATAGCAGTGAATTTCAGAAAAAATGCATTCATAAGTCTAAGCGAAGACGGGCTAAGAAAATACATACAAAAAAGCACTGATAATTTTGTATGCATTCTTAACCTGCCAGTGAAAAACTTAGAGAGCAAAGAAGCGCCCTGCGAAGCAAAATTTCTAGGTCACGAAACGACCTCACTATGTACTACGATAGACAAACAATGCGAGCCCGCCTGGATTGAATTACATTCAACGAATACATGGCTGACCATTTGCTGTAATGATTCATGTGTGTTCAGAACTGTATGCGCGGGAGATGTCTCATCCCATCAAATTAATAGCTCCGCACTTGTTACACTCAAACAAGGATGTGTGATGCAAACTAAAGATCTGAGCATTTACTCGCATAATCTCTACCAAAGTAATACACAGGTAAACTTTTACCTGGATAAGATACCGCAACTAGACAAGTCTATAAATAGCATGGTCAAATTAAAGATGCCTCAACTCAAACTCATCAAAAACAGTGACTATGAGAAAGTTGATAAATGGCTACAGGAACAAAGGAAAAACGAACTACAACTTCCGGAAACCTTGACTTACCATGATATACATCATTACGTCATCAGTTATGTCTTGATGGGTTTCGCTGTTACTATTGCCATATTATGGATTGTGAAGAAACGAGGTTGTT